>CM049374.1:21025740-21625740 GCA_026937815.1 Etheostoma perlongum | reverse complement strand
CAGTTCAGGGTATCTACATTGGTAGACACAGATCAGAATGTCTCTCGTGGAAGTGCACCTAGATTTGCTCATTAAAAGGATCTTAATTTAATCAGCAGGTTGAAGAGATCTTCTCTCTATAGTCAAATTGAATGAATAAACCTTTCCAGAGACTGCATTTCATTAACACAGAGCTGATGCTCTTAGAGAAAATCCTAACCATTTACTACCAACTCACAAGGGGAGCAGCCTGGCCTCGGTGTGAGTTTTCCAGAGGGATGGTACAAATACACATTAGAAGTAACACCGTTACTCACTCGCCAAGGGATGAACGTGTGCCTTGCCTTTAGTAAAGGACATATTCAGTTTTAGGTTATAACATAATCCTTCCAAATTCTAGATATGCTATCCAGTATATGGATGTACTTTAGATCAGTGATTCTCACAGTGGGGTCCTACGACCCCTTGGTGTCCTTGAAAGGGTTCTAAGGGATCCCCAACCAAAAGGGGAATGATTGTATTTACACTAAAATGTCATCCATAAGTAACACAGTGACAGAATGTACAACTATTTTGCTCATGGGATCCATTCACTTTCTGTAATAAAACATCTAAAAGATGGAGTTTTATGGAACAAGCATCAGAGTGACAACATGGATGCAGCGGTAATTGTGACAGGGGATTTCAACAAGGCCAGCCTCATGCCTAATATTTACCAGCATGTTAAGTGTAGCACCAGAGGGGAGAGGCTACTGGAACACTGTTACACTGAATACAAAGAGGGATACAAAGCTCAGTCACTTCCACCTTTTGGTAAGTCAGATCATGTTGCTGTTTTCCTTATGCCCAGATACAGATAAAATGTGAGCCTGCAGCCATGCAAGAGATCCAGCTCTGGCCAGAGCAGTCTTAGTCCCTTCTCCAGGATACGGACTGGGATATGTTCAGACGTAGCTCTGATCACAGCATCGACGAGTTTAAAGGAAGCATTCTTGGCGTATATCGGGCATGTTGTGGATGATGTTGTCCCTAAAGTCACCATCAGAACATATGCAAACCAAAAGCCATGGGTAAATCATCCATCCACGAGGCCCTGCTGCTTACAACTCGGTTTTTGTATCTGGGAACATGGAGGAGTACAAAGCTGCTGCTTGCAATCAAAGGAGGAAGGTGAAAGACGGCAAATTGGAGTATGGGTTGAAGATCCTGTCCCAGTTTGAACAGTCTGACACCAGATGTATTTGGCAAGGACTAAGGGCAATGACAGATGCTTTCATCATGGTGAGCACTGACGCCTCGCTGGCAGATGAATTCAACGCGTTCTATGCACATTTTGACACAAACAACGCTGATAACATCCAGCACATGCATTACGAAGTGTGAACAACAGGAAGGCAGCAGGTCTAGATATTCAATCTCTTGTTAACCCTCGTTTTGTCTTTCACCGACACTAGAATCTTTTTCACCTCAGATGCCTGAAGGTTACCTCAGCAGTTACATAAGAACTTTAACAGAGCCACCATTGGAAGTCTTATTACGGGGAATATAACAGCTTGGAATGGAAACAGCACTCAGCAAGACTGCAAAGCCCTAAAGAGAGTAGTGAGATCAGCTGAACGTACCACTAGGTGTGCCCTACCCAACCTATAGGAAATATACATCAGGAGAGTAAAGCCCAGAGTAAAGAAAAATCCCCAGAGATCCCAATCACCCCAACAACAGCCTGTTCTCTGCCCTACGCTCTGAGAAACGGTATCACTGCCTGAGGGCCAACACAGAGAACACAAGATTTTTATCCCCAAGCAATCCAGATACTGAATGAGGACTGTAGCAGGAGCACAAACACGTTGGAAACACCTCATGCACTTTAGACATTTCTTCTTCTCTCCTTTTTCTATTTATTTCCTTATTATTTACACATTGCACAGCCATGGAGACATTGGACAAAGCATTTCACTACATATACTCTGTATAATTGTATGGCCATGGGACAAAGTATTGTCAGATGGGGGTCCATGGTCTACTTTGTGTCAGTTTAGGGGTCCTTGATGTAAAAAAAGTTTCAGAACCACTGCGTGAGATCCTTACAAAAAATAATCAAACATATCAAGTAATTTCTTTTTGATCTCCATGTGTTGTTGCAGAGATTAATTGTGAACAATCCATCGACTATCTGGCACAGAGGAAAATAAAGCATAGCCAATGATAGAAAAATTCTCCGGAGCGTGAGGGGAAGGATGAGGAGCAAAAAAGAGCTAATTACATGGGTTATGCACTTGTGCCAGGGAAGTTCACATTTCAAATAATCCCTACAAGAAACTGGAACAGTTGCAGACTACAAATACCAAGACATGAGGGCATAATTCCCACGTAATTCAATATCCATTGAATCCAAATGAGCCAAATGATTTCAGAAATTAGACACATTTTCTTTGCCTATTCCTTGTTGAAAGTGTTCCAATGGAGCAATATCTCTTGGTTAGCTTGATGTCCTTGTTAAAACAAAGGCTAATATGATGTTAATTCAACTCTGAGGCGTGGAATATCAACACTGTGTTTAGTCATCACCCATCGGAGACAATTCAACACATTTATTATTTTGTCAACTCAAAATCATGAAGAATAACATGTCATCCATGCAGGCCAACAGGTCATCAGTTACTTCAGCCAACAGAGATGCTTCCTTAATTACATATAAAACAGCACACATCTTATGTTGTTTAAGACAATCTACCACACTGTTATGATTCCAACATGTTAATATTTTGATTGCAATGGAAAAAAACAGACTTTTGCTTGTTTTACTCCTCATTTGGCAAGTATTGTACTGTATTTACTAAAAGAAAGCCATCAAAGTTAGTCGGATAGCTTTAATCTGCTATGTTGTACAGACTGTTTGAACGCTGGGCACTCCTTTTATTTTACTTCAATATGTGAAACAAAATATTTTGAACAGTCAGAGGGGATTCTCCTTCGGTGGAAAGAGCAATCCATGAATTATGAAGCATTTCTTTTAGTTTTGTTTGAAAATGGGATCTAAGACAGAGTGCAAAACTATTTCTCCCAAAATGTGTTGGAATTCCCAATATTACCAATAATGTGTATATTGTTTAATGCATGGCATTTGGAGCCTAAGGAAATATGACTTCATGATGGCTGTATCCAGTAATATTTAACAACTTATGTCTGGCACTGGGAACACCTTCAGTTTAAATTCAACAGAAAGAGAGACTTACGTCTTGTTTTCAGGCTAGCGCTGCACAATATCGATCCTTCCTGTGTTATGAGCCCTGTATTCGAAGGAAGCCTCGAACATATTTATCCAGGGCTCACAGCCACCTACACATACACTCGTTCTTCATGAATCAGGCACTCTGCCCAGGCTAATACATTGAAATAAACACACAGGTAGAACCAACAGCTTGTGTCACAAATAGCACCAATTACTGTGGGTAGAGATAAATAAAGATGATTTAAAAGTTCCTGGATCAAAGGAAAATGTTCTGCATCCTCAGAGAAACCAACCGCTTTTAACTTTGTTATCAGGGATTGTGATCAGGGATTGTGAGGGTAGGATTTCAAAAATCCTTGAAAGAAATGTACTTGTCTTGAAACTTAAATCCATTTGGCCATGAAGCAGAATACTTACATATCGTTCTGCAAGCACATAAGCAAGTGTGGAGTGGCCAGAGAGTGCATGGCATTTAATTGGCTCATATTAGCTGCTTGTAGAGGCAGACAAGGCCTCTGGCTTGTCTTAATCCATCAGAGGCGCTGTTGGAACAACATCTAATGAGGGCTGCAAACTATGCTTTCTCCCATTAATAACAGCAATTTGCCAAGATGCAATGAGAGAACAAAACACAGCCGATGATGGACCGGCCCAAAATGTGCCTGTTATTGTGGCCTGTGATTTATGGCTATAGTCTACCTTTGCTTAGATGTCATTGCAACTAAATGTATGAGAAAAATGTAGTTTCTCAGCTCTCTTCCTCATCTGTGTCTCTAAGCAGGGTGAATAAATGTAGTATCTGTAGTGTCCAAAAGACATTTATGCGTTATCACTTTCACAGTATATGTGAAAAATAAGCTTTTCACTAAGTGATAGCAATGACATAGGACATGGTGTGTACCTGAACCATGTTCACAATAACAAAGACATGACACCATGGCTTCGGTGTAGCAGTGCATTAGTATTTCTGTCCTCCACAAACTGCTCCCAGAAATCACTTGTTCAAGCAGCATATACGACTTATATTTACGTTTTTGAGTGGCGACGCCCTCTAGTGGACATAGTAGTTATGATGGGACAAACAAAGACAGGACTTCCAACCCAGGAGACCGGGGTTCGAGTAACATTCGAAAACAGCAGTTTTAACGTCACGTTCAGCGTCACATGCGTACCCTTTAGGAAATGAAGTAACGTCTGATTTTAACCCAAATCACAATCTTTTTCTCAACCTAGCTAAGTAGTTCTTGTGCCTAAACATAACCAAATTGCGATCGTAGCAAGTTTTATTAACATTACTAACATTCAGAGTAACTGGAAGTGAAGTAATGTCTGATTTTAACCCAAACCACCATCCTTTTCTAAACTTGAAGTAGATTTTGTGCCTAAACATAACCAAACCGCAACCCTTTGTGAAATGGTAACGTTATTTAATCTATTGATTCTTGTACAAGTCACATAAATGTTTAGTTTTTTTGTGTGTCGATTACAAATTTAATGTATTTCAATGGGAAGCCTATTTCGTGATAACATAACGATTACAATAGCAAGTAGTATTGAAAAGCCAAAAATCCACACAGGGAGGTTGGTTGTTTGGTTGGTTGGGGGGGTGGATGAGCCAAACAACACAGGACTCTCACCTCGGAGACCGGGGATCGCGTACCGCGTGATGCAGTTCCTTTCTGCGTTCTTTTTTTTCTAACCACAACCATCCCGCTGTTGTTGTGGCCGGCTTGTGGCGTTTTATTTCCCCGTTGTTGCATCTCCCAGAGACCGCAGATCATGTCCCGGCGCGACCTGTTGTCACCGTCATTTCCCCGTTGTTGCGTCCCCCAGAGACCACAGATCCTGGCCCGGCCCAAGCTGTTGTCACCGCCATTTCCCCGTTGTTGCGTCCCCCAGTGTCTTGGCAGTTTGTGAAATGGTTCAAAAATCATGTAGCATCATGTATTAACGTGACCTGTACACAAATCAATAAATCAAAATAACGTGACCATTTCACAAACTGCCATGAGACTGGGTTAGATATGAGGTCTAATTCCAGCCACCACTAGGGGTGCTATTTTATGACGCACTCCTGTGAGTTGTATGTTCCTACCCTTGTATTCCAGGGTAGGAACAAACAACCCATATTGTCTGGTTTGGGGGACTTGTTGTTCTGTTTATGTCATTTAGAAAAACAAAGATTTAGGCACCCTTGTTTACAACATCCTTAATTAAACACATGTCCAGCAATGTGGACACATTGGCAATCAATACATTCTGCCACGTGACTATATTGAAGGTAAAAGCTTAAGGCAAGTGAGTGAGAGATGTGCAATTAATGTGACGGGAGGCCATTTGGAAAAACCATTGTCAGTGGGCAATGATCTACAAGGCCCATCTGAAACATATAAAAGTCTGGAGTCTAAAGCTATATGGGGTATAGATTAAGTAAATGGAACATGTTCTGTCATATTCACACTATTCTTAATAAAGAAATTCACTAAGTGAGGAAATTATTGGCTATTAAAGATCCTGAAGAGCCATACAGGTATTTGTACTGCCTGATCCTTTTATATTTTCAAACATGAATAAAAGGGTTACAGTATATACGGAATACGTTAAAGAATAATAGGATAATGGGAGCAAAAAAATGTCTTCTAAAATTCCTGATTCATGGTCAAACCTCCTGGTTTGGTTAAATGGCGTAAAGCATGTTAAACAGTAACAACAGCAGGAATCTGAACTATAGCAGATAGTTCTTATGAATTTACAAAAGGTGTACAAACCTTTTGTACTTTTACGTGTTGTTTGAAAAAAAAGAAAAAGAAGAAATCACAGCTTTGTTTTAAAGTAAAATCCATCTGTTTTCCAACCTTTCACCTTATTTTTGTCCATTATTTTTATTTTGCCTCATCACTGAGATGCACCATGTCTGGTAGTGCTCTGAGCAGGCACAAAAGCAATTTGTTGTGTTGCCTTATTGGTCTCTGTTGTAAAGCTGTATCTACCTTTGTTGCATCCCCACATCTCACAAAGGGCACGGTGCTCTAACCACAAATGATGGCCTAAACAACCAGAACAGGGTTGTAAAGATGTCCTATTATAGTAACTGTTCTTAGATGAATTCCTACCAGGAGGCAACATGCGCAGAATAAATCACTCTAAATTATCAGATTTATTTCTGGTCACATTAAAAGTGTGAAATGGGACCAATTATGCTTTTTTTCTTATTTTCTGTCATATACAGTATATATTATAAATAATACAATGTCAGATGTCCGTATTAAATGTGGCCAAAGCTTCAAAAAATGTGTTTAATATATGTGAAAATAATCCCTGTAAGCAAACCTTAGATTCCAGACCAAATGTTATACTATAGTCCTCTGCTCCAGCCATGTTACTGCAGTATAAACATTGCATGCACCGCTACATGTAGCTACATACTAATGTCAGGGAAACCTCTAATCTCGGTTGTAGATGTTAATTTCTCCACAATTTCGGACACATTCCTGCTGGAACATGTTTGATTGTGCAGTTTTTAGTTTACAAGCATTAAATCATGATTTATCATAATAGAAAATGCTGCTATATGAGGTCATAAGGGGCAAGGAAGGTTACCTCCCCTTTCTCTGCTTTGCCCACCCAGAGAATTTGGCCCACTCATGAGAGAGAGACATCATGGCTGTCAAGGTCTATATAAAAGAGACTTCAGATACAGTATTAGGGGACCACTAAGGTCTATATAAAAGAGACTTCAGATACAGTATTAGGGGACCACTAAGGTCTATATAAAAGAGACTTCAGATACAGTATTAGGGGACCACTAAGGTCTATATAAAAGAGACTTCAGATACAGTATTAGGGGACCACTAAGGTCTATATAAAAGAGACTTCAGATACAGTATTAGGGGACCACTAAGGTCTATATAAAAGAGACTTCAGATACAGTATTAGGGACCACTAAGGTCTATATAAAAGAGACTTCAGATACAGTATTAGGGACCACTAAGGTCTATATAAAATAGACTTCAGATACAGTATTAGGGACCACTAAGGTCTATATAAAAGAGACTTCAGATACAGTATTAGGGGACCACTAAGGTCTATATAAAAGAGACTTCAGATACAGTATTAGGGGACCTCTAAGGTCTATATAAAAGAGACTTCAGATACAGTATTAGGGGACCACTAAGGTCTATATAAAAGAGACTTCAGATACAGTATTAGGGACCACTAAGGTCTATATAAAAGACTTCAGATACAGTATTAGGGGACCACTAAGGTCTATATAAAAGAGACTTCAGATACAGTATTAGGGGACCACTAAGGTCTATATAAAAAGAGACTTCAGATACAGTATTAGGGACCACTAAGGTCTATATAAAAGAGACTTCAGATACAGTATTAGGGGACCACTAAGGTCTATATAAAAGAGACTTCAGATCCAGTATTAGGGGACCACTAAGGTCTATATAAAAGAGACTTCAGATACAGTATTAGGGACCACTAAGGTCTATATAAAAGAGACTTCAGATACAGTATAAGGGACCACTAAGGTCTATATAAAAGAGACTTCAGATACAGTATTAGGGGACCACTAAGGTCTATATAAAAGAGACTTCAGATACAGTATTAGGGGACCACTAAGGTCTATATAAAAGAGACTTCAGATACAGTATTAGGGTACCACTAAGGTCTATATAAAAGAGACTTCAGATACAGTATTAGGGGACCACTAAGGTTTACATAAAAGCATCCAAAGAACACCATGCCATGGGACCTTTAAAAAATGAATGATCTCTGTCCACTGGAACGCTATGGAGTTTCATTTAAAATTGTTTATTTAAAAAAATTATACTTATCACACAGATGGACTTAGAAACAAATTCCTGCTTCTAACAAAAGACTGCTTCAAATAAAAGCCTGGTACCGTCTGTAATTCCGGTACATTAATTGAGGAATTACGGAAATAGAAACACAAAATGCAAGTATGAACCTGAAAATAAACAAAGTTCCTCTTTAAAACAATGAAAAGTTATTATCATGACTGTATAATGTTCAGCAAACAGCAGCGCTGAAAGTCGCAGAGGATGAATGAGCATGCCTGTTCAACAAAGTCATCACATCTCAGGTAGTGATTTGTAACTGTACATGGAAGCTGAGCTAAGGGAGCATTACGCGGAAGGAGAATCTGGATGACTGCTTGTTGATTTATTCTGGCCTACAATCCCCGCCTGTGGAGAAGGTCTTCTTTTGTAAACAGAAAGCTGGTAGCTGATGCGTTTTCAATCAGAGTGATTTACTGTTTAATGACGTGCTTGAGCATCGAGAGTGGCCGTTCTAATCCACTGCCATCCCACAAGCCCATACAGCTATCACGTGGAACACTATGAGTGGGTGCTCACTCAGAAGGGCCTTAGGCATGAGGAATTATCATGTCATTTGTGAGAAGAGTTGAAACCAGGGAGAAAATGCAGCCTTCCCACATGGAGTTAGTCAGATGCAGCATTGTGTTTGTCATTGCGGCAGTTAGCTGGCCAACTAGAAAGCAATGAATCTCGGAACCCCAGGCATGCAAACAGAGTATAAAAGCTGAGAATGATACAGCGGATCCCCGACCCTCTAGGGGGGTGCGGGGGTATGCTCCCCCGAAAGTTAAACGCATCAATCTGATGCACTGTGAGAGCAAAATTAAGATGATAGATCTATGTAGAATAGAGAATTTAAACATCAACACATTTTTGTACAGCACACAGGGTTACCTGGGTTGAACTACTTACTTTTCTGTATTACTGGTAGGTTAGAGGACAGGGTAGGGATCACCTTGAGAAATAAAAAATGACAATAATGTATGCTGTTCTACCTCTCCCTACATCAAAAGGACAAGCTTCGCACGCTAAGTTTGGACATTTCTTTTTATAAATTCTTATTACATATATATTTAATATTATTTTTGTGAATAGTTTTGTGTGAAAAGGACATTAAACACTCATTCTTTGAAAAATACAGGTGTCAGAGGATGAAATTGTCATTCTGAAGGAAAGCATGTTCTTAGACTGTTCTGTGAGACAGCAAAGGCAACATGATCTGCAGCTTAAGTCAAAAGCATCTCTTAAACCTAACAAACATCCATTAGACATCATTTTCAATTGCAGTCTATTGATCCAAAGTGCCGCAGATCAAATAAATTACTGAATGAAAATAGTTTCTGCTGGATGATACCTGACAGGCTATATGGTGAAAATGAAGTACAAACTTACTTTATTGGGCAAAAGAGTAACCCAGCTCACTGTCTGAAGTGAAACAGACAACTTGCCATGGTGGACAATTAGACATATCATTTTCTAACTCTCCCCACTGCCCTTTTGGCAAACTTTGCACCCTAATTTTCAACATTTAATGTTCCTGGGCTTAGAGAAGAGCAGCTCTAAGGCCCTGTGGGCTCGACCCAGTGATGGAGACCCTTAGTCAGGCAGCCAGCTGCTCTCCTCGCCGCCTGTTAAGGTGCACATGGAGCACACTGCCAGTACTCATATTTTTGATAAGAAGATTAATGTTGTGTAGTTTGTCATGTAAGTTAGTTAACGTTTAGTGGAATGAGGGGTAGCCAAACCCTGATTTTCCCACACTGCAAAGACACAAACACCAGTGGAAAACCAGTATAGCTTCCCTTTAACGTAAGATAACGTAATTTAACTTGAAATAACGTTACAAACGTTTTGGCATGACAAGTTGGAGAGGAGACTGTCAGCTAACGCCGTTAGCTGACATGTAACTTATGAATCCTTTTAAAAACAGGGAAACAAGCCTTTTTCAATCCCAACTCAATATATTGAATGACACACTTTCAGAAGATACAAGGTTTTAGTTGAACAGCAGCCACATAAGGATTTGTGATAAAGACAAAGGATGACCACTGCTGCAGCATGCAAGTGGCCCACTGGGAGTTGAGTACCAGACCTTTCATGGCCACACCATCAGGAAAGATGACACAACCAGCCATGTCTGGTGTAGATTATCCAACCGGGAGCTTGTATGTACAGGGATAAATGTGCCATTAGCTTCTGTATTTCCTCTGGAGATTTGTAAAGCCTAATATAATCAGTGTGGGGAGTTTACCATGCATGCATTTATTGACATCCAGGAGTGTGTATGACAAACAGGAAAAATGTAAAAGACCAATACAGCACGTTTTTTTTCAGCACTTCGTGTCCGCAGACTATTGCATTTTATAATTGATTACAAATTACAGTCAGAATATGTGGAAATTATGTGGCCTTGATACGTCAGTAACGGCACTAAAACATAAAACTCACAGTGTGACAGCAAAGCACTATAAAAAGAATGGCTGAAGCCTCCGGGTCTGAAAAGTAAAGCCACTGCAGATGTGCCTTAAACCTGTATTTTATCTTATTTCCAGCAGGGGGAGACTCTGCTGGTTACAAAAAGAGGTCCGTTTCTATAGAAGTCTAAGTGTACATTACCATATCTCACTTGATTTGTTACTTCAGTAACCATTTTCATTATGAGTTTATGGTCTCTTATTGTATTGCTAAGTTTAGCTGAGCAGTGGCACTGTTGGAGCTTCTGCCCCCGCGACCCGATATTGGATAAGCGGATGAAGATGGATTGATGGATGGATGGATGGATGGCACTGTGTACATTATAATAGCCATGAACTTGTTTTGGGGTGTTGTCCATGTTTTTGTCTTAATCTTTGACCCTTTGATCTTTTTAGTTCATCAAAATTGATTGGAACATTTTGGTCGCCTAAAATATTCTTGTTCTGCATTCTCCAAACAAGCTAGCTAGCTAGCATTAGCTGGTAACTTAAGGGAAGGTTTTCTGTGTACTGCAATACATGCAGATGAATGGCAGCAGTACCCGGAGGCCCGCCGGTACATCTCCACTAGATGACTCACAAAAAATCGACAACTTTGCCCCTTTAGCGTTTAGCATAGCGCATCTGTAAACCACTCTGGCTTGGCCGCGTTATCCTCCCCACCTCCACACTTTTGTCAAAATCACCACGTACAGTTTAATTCATATTGCTTTAAAACAACATTCCGCAAATCAATGGATGATGTCACTGCTGCTATGTCCACTAATTTAACAGTTTATGGTTGACAGGCATAATTAGTACCATGGATGAAAAATTTTTTTTTTTTTAGATTTTTAAAAAGGGAGAATATGGTTTTTGACATGACAGCCAATTGAAATGAGATCTGACCAATTGTCAAGAACTGTAAAAAAAAGTACTTTATTTAAACACAACCTGATTTTATAAGCTGCAAGCCAATGAGGCTGTAAAATGAGGCGCTGTACTCTAACTTTAATCTCCCTCTGCTTAGCTAAAGAGATTCATTATAATGACATATCTGGTAAATTTTATGAGAATTGAGCTAAATTTATGACATGTCTGTAGAATAAAAATGCCTTCAGTTCATGAGGATATTGCAAACCTGCATGATTCTGTGAATCCATCTGCCTTCTAGCTTCATTATTGCAGCTGAAAATGATTTGTTATCAATGTTCTGTGGCTGCCAATCTCAATAATTGAGGGGAAAAAATCAACCAATTTCTGCTCACAGAGAGCTGTATCCCTGCCTTTTGAACAAAAGCTGCTTTAAAAATGTCATGCATCTACAAGTAAATTATAAATTGTCTGCATTTTATATAGTGCCTTTCTACCTTAGCTCTTTACAATTTGCCTCTCATTCACACACACATTCATACACCAATAGTGGCGGAGCTGCAATGCAAAGCGCTGGCCTGCTCATCGGGAGCAACATGGGGTGTCTTGCTCAAGGACACTTTGACATGCAGACAGGATTGAACAGACAACCTGCTCTACCTCCTCAGCCACAGTATTAGTATGAGAAAGATATTATTTGCCGTAAAAATGTGTTTAGACACGATAAGAAGTTTTTATAACAAGTTTCCGACCTCATCTTCTGTGCCCCTTTATGGCTTTTAGAGTAACGCTTTTTGGAAATGCAAATGATGTATTCATGACAACTATAGTGTCAGCCATTGTCTGCCTATCCCACTTCCTGTCAGTAAACTCCAGGGACTGATGTTCCTTCCAACAAAAAGAGTGGGCTGGCCACCAGAGCACGACTCAGCACTCGGCACAACAAAAAAACGGTTTATTTGAAGAATACTTGCATGTCATGAACGTTTAACATAGGAGAGACTATGGATGGCGCACACAGCACAGTGCTGCAGGCTGACACATCAAGGTGTCAATCTACACAAGCTTTCAGAAGGAACAGTCCACGGGGTATGTATAGGAGGTAATGAGGTATGATGGTGCAGTTTGTCCATGAAATGTTTGGATTTTGTAGCATTTTATAGACTCTTGAATTTGGAAAGGCAAATACAGTGACGATTCACTGTGTTTGGTGATATGAATTTTACTGGAATATAAACAAACTTGTTTTTGCATAATCAGTACATTGAATTATAGAGAACAACCTTTGACCATACTACACTTTTCATGAATGGGTCCATATAATATTGTTTAAAAATGTATGTTTCATGTTATAAATTACATTACGTGACGCTGGGTCGTCCGTGATGCCGGCTCACTGTGTAAGGGTGGCAGTAGATCAGTCAGGAGGAATTGGGTTTGGGAACCGGAGGGTTGCTGGTTCAAGTCCCCAAATGGACCAAAGTATGGTGGTGGGCTGGTAGCTGGAGAGATGCACAGCAAAGGTGGTATTGACCAAGGCACTGAACCCCCAACTGCTTAGGGTGCCTTTCCATGGGCAGCCCCCACTCTGACATCTCTCAATTTAGTGCATGTGTGTGTAATTCAGGCCTGTGTATAATAACAACAGAGTGTAAATTGGCATAATAAAGTATACATTATTATTATTAAGCCGCTGCAGAGCTTTGTGACACTGGCTACAGACCTCTGTTGTATCAGCTGTGGTTGGTAATTCAGTTACCCAAAAATAGGTGACTTTGAGCCAGGCCCAAAGCACTGTGAGCTTCCTGTTTTTGCGGCAGACATTACGGTTAAATTTACCCATCCATCCATCTTCATCCGCTTATCCGGTATCGGATCACGGGGGCAGCAGCTCCAGCAGGGGACCCCATAATTCTCTTTTTCTCTTTCCCGAGCCATGTCAACCAGCTCCGACTGGGAGATCCTGAGGCGGTCCCAGGCCAGGTGGGTGATATATTCCCCCCAAGGCCTCCTCCCAGCTGGACGTGCCTGGAACACCTCCCTAGGGAGGCACCCCGGGGGCATCCTTACCAGATGCCCGAACCACCTCAACTGGCTCCTTTCGACGGGAAGGAGCAGCGGCTCTACTCCGAGCTCCTCTCGGATGACTGAGCTTCTCACCCTATCTCTAAGGGAGACGCCAGCCCCCCTCTGAAGGAAACCCATTTCAGCTGCTTATACCCTGGATCTTGTTTTTTCGGTCATGTCCCTGGTGGAAGTCGCTGAGGGTAAATTCAGTTCAGCAAATATGAACATTTTGCCACGATGAAAGTTAACATTAGGCACCAAAAGACTAGTTAAGATTAGGAAAAAGATCATGGTTTGGAATAAAACACTCCTACGGAACACACATTTCCTGGGCAACAGACTTGTTTTCTTACACAACGACTGTTGTGAACCGTTTAGAATACAGCAAAAATAAGGTGAAAATCTTACAATGCTTAACCTTTCGTGGCTTTTTTACCGAATAGTTAGTGAGAACATGCTGTACAAAGAGTGCGTGTGTTATACATGAAGTAAACACAGTTAGAGCTGAGCGAGTCCAATTTTTAGTGACACATGCTGAGCTGCACAAGCTTTAGGTGGACTCAATGAAGAATATCTGTGCCCATGGCCCCAGCTAATGGAGATCCTAATAAATTAAAATCAAATGTCAACACAGCCAAGACATATTGATTTGTGTACAGGTCATGATTTTTGAACGTGACCATTTCACGAACTGCCATGACACTGGGCTGCTCTGGGGGACGCAACAACGGGGAAATGAATGAAATGCCATTGCTGCTAAAATGTATACAGCTAGGCCAAATGTCTTTAGCTGTAAGTTTTGTTGGTAACATGTCCACAACTTTCTTCTGCGTGGAAAGGAAAAACACTGAGGTCACATATGGGCACGAGACTACATTGCGCATGCGTCAAAGCGTGCGACGCACACATGCTCCGACCCGAGACAAGCGAACCAAACGGTTTGAATGTTTTTTTGTGAACCGTACACCCCCTAGGAAACATATAGGAAATATAGGTTTAACATATGATGTTAAAGTGGATATGGAAGAGATAAAACAAAAGTTTTAATACAGCACGATATCATACAAACCCGTTCATGAACATAAGTTGAAAGTAGGGATGAGCCGAGTACTCGGCTGAAACGAGTATCCGGTATGGATAAAGCACTTTTGCCGAGTACAAGTATTATACAAGTAATACGCGTCAATATCTGTACTCGGATTGAATACAACTCCTCATCTGATGCGCTGCGTTCTGTGATAGTCACAGCGCCCCCCTACAATCAATCAATCAATCAATCAATCAATCTCTCTCTCTCTCTCTCTCCATTAACGTTTAGGGTTTCTTCAGTTTCAGGTTTGTTTTTAACTTCGGTTTGTAGTACTTACTGTACATAGTAACCAGTAGATTTCTGGTGAACGTGGGGTTTGTAGTACTTACATAGTAACCAGTAGATTTCTGGTGAACGTGGGGTTTGTAGTACTTACATAGTAACCAGTAGATTTCTGGTGAACGTGGGGTTTGTAGTACTTACATAGTAACCAGTAGATTTCTGGTGAACGTGGGGATTCAGACATGGTGCTGCTTGGTTTAAATGCGACTCCCGTTGAGTCTCTGCCGTCGGAGATTTTTTTTTTTTAGCTGTCAGCTGGCTTCATTAAAGTCAATGCAGATCTGAGAAACAGCATCTGCCCCGCCCCCTCTCTCTTTTCTCTCTCTCTCTGTGTCTCTCTCTTACTCACACACACACACACACACACACACACACACACACACACACACACACACACACACACACACACACACACACACACACACGGTGTGGAAATAAAAAAGAACCAAAAACAAAAATCACACTGATCATAAAAAACTAAATTTAAGTTAAAAAAAGAAAGTTATAATGAGTATGAAAACTCTTGTTCATTACATTTTACTTCATAATTGCAACCGCATGTGTTGTATTTATTGTTGCAAAACTTGTTCTGTTTATAGTTTGTTTGTTACCATGACAACACCATTGATCTGAAGCTCAATGCTGATGCTGTCATGTAAATAGTTTTCTAATCAGCAATAAATATAACAATTTCTGATCAACTCATATCAATTGTATGCTTAATATAACGTACCGGTTAAAGCCCCGCCCATTTCAAGCCAACCCGACCCACTTCCGGGTTAAATTCTGTCCACTTCCGGGTTAGGTTCCGCCCAGTCCAAGTACAGATACAGATACAGATAATTCATGTGGTAAACAGATACAGATACAGATAATGCTGTACTCGCTCATCCCTAGTTGAAAGATAACTTGTTGAATAAAAAGCTTTAAAATATGTATGAAAGGCCATGAATAAGCTACATAAAACTAACATAAAAAAATGTTAAAAGAATCTCAAATCAGTATCAGCGCCTTTATATACAAAATCATCCGAGCTGCTCGAAGTTTATCTGTTTTTTTCAATTACTTAGTAATAAAAACAACAACAAAAATCTCAAGCTCAGAGGAATGAAATGTCACAGCGCCTTGGAAATAGATATTCCAATCTGTTTTTAATAAGGTAAATAGGACCTTGGTGCCATATTAATAAAGCCTCAAAGAAGTCATGATGCTGTTACCAAGGAAGCGAGTTGTCCCGGTAACCCAGAGACAGACTCACTAGGGTATCAATCACTGTTTGTGCATTCAGTCTGTAGACGCCTGCATCACCACAGGTCATGAGCAATGGCAGGAAACGAGGGAGGAGACAGGGGCAGTGTGGAGAAATGGCCATTTTGAATGTCAAGCGAGAAGATTTGAGGAATGCATGCAGCATGTGAGGAACATAAAGTGCAGAGTCAGTTTATAATAGCAGAATTGCTGCCGTTACAAGAAGGGTATTTCATGTTGTTTCAGTGACTATTCAGATCTTTTCATTGGTTTGCTCTTGTTTTCTTCACTTTGAAGCCTCACTCAAACACTTCAGAAGCACAATCTCCCACTGGCACTTTTTTTTTGCTTAAATCATTTTACTGTTGAGGCCAAAAAGAGGAAATCCAGTTTGCCTTGATGTTCCAAAAGGGGAAAATGGGGGGAAAAGGAAGCATTCAAAAACTATTGCCAAAGTGACCTCAATTAAGATATTGACAATTGAGAGTACAAACACATCCTGCAGGGACAGCTGATTTCAGGTTAGGTATTATATATTTCAATTGGCCAGCAAAATGAGTCTCCCCTGCTATTGTATCCTTATCTTTTTTTCTGCTCACGGCAACGTACGTTCTTCCTTCTTCAAGTTGACAATGGTACAAAAAGAACGACAGCAAGAAAAGAGATTCTGTCATCTAGCCAACTTCATTTAAGGGCAGAGACGTCATGTTGTGCATGAGGCAATGGAAAACTGGAGTGCATAATCTTCAATCTATGCTCGCACAATCATCATACAGCCTAGAGGGAAGAGGCCCGTTGTGTAAATGGAAGTAGAAATGAGTAAAGGGAAAGGAACTGTCAGAAAAAATATATTTTTTGTAAGAGGAGTTATTCTTTTGAGAGATCACATTTGTAATGTTTAAAGTGTCACTGTGACAAAAACTGCAATGAGGATCATTGAGAAGATCTAAGAAAAGCAGGCTTACAGTGGAAGGGATACAGAAATGAATCACGGTGTATGACTGGAAGTTCAAAGAGCACATATGCACAGCAGTTTTGGAGGTGTGATCAAAAGTGATCATTGAAAGAAAACTGCTGGTTTGTTCTCCTTTTCTTGAATATATCAAGCTAAAATACACGTTTTTCATCCGTCGTAGTCCAATAAGAAGTGAAGCTACATGCATTGCATCAATGATGCTTTCTGACTAGGCCGCTGTCCTTGATTACTCTGCCTCCGTGAAAGATACCTGGACTCTGAGACCATCCACCTGTTCCTCAGCACCAATCTTCAAAAGGCCTCAACGGCCAGTGGGTGTTTGTTCATTACTCAAGAGCCAAGCAAACTGGTAAGGGGATAAAAATGAAACTTGCATGCTGATTTATCAGCACTGCGGTGAGGATTAAAGGACTGCCAACCCCCCGCTTGCATCCCCAACCCACTGCCTGCATGCTTTGTTTCAGCAGCTTTTAAACCCCCTCCGTCTCTTAAGATGTGCTTCATCACTTTAACAGAATCATGAAAACATTGCTGGATAAAAATGTGCTGCAGAGGAGACAGGCATGCAGCGCAGTCGTCTAATCATTGATACAATTCACCTCTATGGAGGTACACAGGCATGTAGGTCAGGTAAGCAAAGCCTCCTGTTTTTTCCCCTTTCACAAGTCAACCTTTACCGTCAAATAAAGGAGAAAAGGGACACGCCCAAACCCAATTACAAGCTTTGTTTTGTGAGGGATGAGGAGGCCACATGACGGCTGATAAAGAAAAAATAAAAACACACATGCCACCCACTTTTATTTTATTTTCATCCCCAACACGGCTGTGTTTGCACCATCATGCTTTTCTACTATGTGGAATTGCATCCATTTTTTTTAAACTCAAATCCACATGAAGTAACTACTCGGCTCCCCAGCAGAATTATTCAATGCAGGGTGGGGTGGTGAGCAGACCTGTATTAAAAACTGCCAGAAGAGGAGACAGCTGTCCCAGTCCACGTTCTTATGTGATCTCTGCTTAGGGAACAGGCTGGTATTCCAAAGCCCCATCTGAAAACAAATTAAAGAGGATTAAAGGCTGCCACTGCAGCTCCTCTCCTCTGTTTTCTGGGGAATAAAGTGTCCTGCTGGCCAAAATGGTGACCTTCACACTGACTTCCTGTCTGCAGGTGAACCGCAGCAAACATTAAGGTCATAGTATGGATGTAGCAACAATGTCACAGTGAGTATGTTGAAAGTAGGAGTACAAAGGTTACCCGACCAGCTGAATAAATGGGGGAATGTGTTAAAGCATCAATAAGTACATTACTCCATACATGTTTTTTTGTCTGGCTTTTGAGGGTTTTTTCTTATTTAAATTGGTATTTTATTTCTTTTTTGATTGCTAATTTTACAGTTTGGGTCTTATTTTAACAATGTAACGTGAAGCACTTTGTCTGTAAAAGGTGCAATATAATAATATTATTATTATTATTTTGGAGGTATTCTACCACGAGACTGGTGTTCAGACCATAAAAGATACATTCAGGTGGATTGAGGGTAGTGATCTGTCTAGAGAACATTCCACTTCTGGCCATTAAAAAAACTCCTTTGTTGGATCATTGTTCCACTGAATTATCCTAAATTGTTTTGGGGGGGTGCATTGCACAGCTGCTGTTCACCTCAAACATCCCTAATAGATTGGCAATGTATTTTCACAGTCATTATTTCATGTTAAGTCTGCTGGTAGAGGCAAAGTAAAAGAAATGACGTAACTTAAATTACTTAATGCCTGCACCGTGCATTTGCATAATCGTCTTTTCACTTTAGGTCTAACAGCTACTGTAACTGCTGCTGTCATTTTTCATGACTTTGAATGAACTTAATTTAAAAAAGACTATATCTGTCTACATCTTCTATGTTAGACAATATCAAAAGAACACCGTGTTGTGGTTTGGTGTTTTTTGTCCTGTGTTACTGTTTAGTCTGTTTCCGGTATATGTTTTTTGGCCTGGTCCTGTCTTGTCTTGCGTTTTTTTTGCAAGGTTTTTTGGTCTGGTCTTGTGTATGTTCTGTTTCCTGTGTTATTTTGAAGCCTGGTCTCTATCTTGTCTTGGATTTAGTTCTACTTCCTGTTATCCCGCCTCTGGGATTACGTGATGTTTTCCACCTGTTTCCCAGCCCTCTTGTCACCTGCCTCGTTTCCTTGTTACCCCCTGGATTTAGTCTTTGTGCTTTCTTTGTCCTGTGTCAGAGCCTTGTTTCTGTTTGTTGTGTGTTCCTGCCCTTTTTCACCAGCCAATGATTTCCCTGCAGTTTACATTCCCCGTGAGTTTTTTGTCAGCCCCTGAGCTTCGTTTTTTGTTTTTTCCTGGTTCCTTGGTTTTTGTCTTTTGCTTGGACTCGGTTTTGTTTTTGAGAAATAAATGTTTTTTAAACCTCTTCTGCCTGCCTGCTCTTCTCTGCGTTTGGGTCAAGCCCACACACAAAGCATAAGATGACTTACAGCGGTTATAATCATGTTATGAAGTTAAGAAACACAGAAAGCTTCTGCGCTGACAGTGTCTAAAGTCGAGCTTGCATTCCTACCTTTTTCCTCATGTTTTTATCCACAGCGGTGAAAGATCGTCATAAACATTTTTTTCCTACTTCGCCAACAGTCCAAAGAATAAGTAAATTCAATCCATTTAATCCAAAACGAGCTGGTCCCCTCACAATCTTGTAGATTCTGGCTGAGTTTCCTCGTAAACAAATCTGAACAGTCCAACAAATTTGAACTGTCCATAATTTCTGGATTTTGACCGCTATTGTTGTCTGCCCCGAGGTTGCCACATTGTTTCTTTGCAGACAATCGAACGTCTAAGCATTTTATTGACAGGTTGTTTCACCCAATCCGTCTACTGTAACCCGAGCTGAACCTAATAGAAGCAAATCAGGTTGCTGAATTCTGGGAAGACCAACATGGGAAAGATTGACAACTATTCTTTCCAGTTAAAACTAGATGTTATGAAACCGGCCGACCCGTTTAGCCAATAAGAAGACAAAGTGATTGATACCAAACTTGACCAGAAAAGGTTAACCCTGATGGCTGCGGCTGTGTCAAAGCAAAAATAAGGCCTTAGTTATTGCATTTCACCATTTCATCAATTTATGATTACTTATTTCTATAAATGTATGCATGTAGTTATTTCAGGTATGTATGTGAGTGATGTGGATGTGTTTTGTACTTTTTGGGCTTTTTTTCTGAAAGGAAATAAGAAAAACGCACAGAAATATTTGTAGAAATAACTTCATAAAATAGCCATTTTCTGAGTCATTTTCTTCTTGATTTTTTCTGTATTAAGTTGAGACATGCGGCTAGGGTACTAGTTTTGTATGTAGCCCTTCTAATATGCTTACAGTAGTGTTTTTTAACCATTTTATAGATAATTTACTTGGACGGAAATAGAAATTCAATATTTTAACCTCTATAGCTCTGTGTCAGTAAGGCCTAGAATCACACTGAGATTAGGAACCAAAAAATGAAAGTGTTAACGTCCCAATGACCTCAGGAACATTCCAGAGGGCCAAAGTATGTGGGAACTGCATGATTCCTTTGGGGGGTAAAAACTTAAGCGAGAAAAGCATGTATTTTCAAGTGAAAATTTTAAAGAGAAATCTCTACTTATCCACTGAAATGTCCCAAAACCTATGATAACGGCACAAAATGATGTGGTGTTGACATGCGTGGTTCCCATAGGATAAATCTTAATTCCATGAATTTTCATCTAGTGCCATCATGAGGTTCCATGCATGTGTGGGTTTGAGTCAAATGTCTCAAAAATTATTGGATGGATTTCCTTTAAAATTTAGAACATAACTTGACGTTCCGAAGAGGATAAACTGTAATAGGTTTTGTGGTGCCACTTTTTATGCAACCCTGTCATCAAGTCAAAATTTAAATTTTTCCAATACCTTCATTTATGACCAAATACCTGCAAAACATTTCCATCAGCTTCAGCTCTGCTTCACTTAATGCTTGTAAACATAAGTTAGCATGCTAATTTGCTAGAACACTGTAAGCAAAATACATGCTAAACATTGGCATGTTAGCATTGCCATTATGGGCATGTTAGCATCCTGGTACTTATCTCAAAGCTTAAGAGCTGTTTGCATGGCTCCCTTTGTTTCCAGAGCTCTAAAAACATAGTCATATCAGGTAAGCACAGACAGCAAAATACCTTTAGAACTGTGCCACTGTACTCATCCTGTACTGTATGACATTCCCTTCTGCTTGAAGCAGTGTTTTTGTTAGCGTAGGCCAAAATCAGTCCCTCTCCAAGGCTGCTCGCTGTCATCTTTGACTGTACCAAGGGCGTTTTTACTGATTAGACAGACACTGGTTTGATCGTCTTCCAACAATGTTCCCCTGTGGCTACACCTAGCACCAATCAGTCATTAACTCTGGTGTTACATGTATTATTCTGCTGTAATTTTAGCCGCCTATATGTCCTCTCCTGCTGCTAGTGAGTCGCAGGTATGACAGTCAAAGGAGCCATGTTGTGGCTATTTCCCTTTAGTCATTTTTAGATCTCCCTGGAAATGTGGAGTCACAAAGGCAGCTAGGGGTGGGGGGCACTGGCAGTGAGATTGATGTCAGGATGTATGGATCAAAGTAGGCCTATTTTTGGATTTATACAATTAATAAGCTACAAAAGATCAGTGTTTTCATCCATTCATTATAATGACAAGAAGGGCAGTTTCTGGGCAACGCCCAGCAGCATACATCTCTGATTATTAATATACCACCGTCGCCCTGATGCCAAGCATTTTGAAGTTCTTGTGCCTGGGGACATGGCTCATCAAGTGGAAACATTGACATAAACTGGAATGGCCCAACTATCCCTAAGGACACCTGTTCTTGTTTAAGATCCTTTAGGGGGAGAGCGATAGCTGAAGACAGGAGGAAAATAGTAGAGAATAATGCTTATAGTGTCTCTCAAAGTGAATGGGAGATTGCAGTGATTTTCCTAAATTACACAAATTCATCTAATCTCACCACAGCCATTATGTCTCTCAATTACTCCTCTAATGGTGCACTCCTGCATGCCTTAATGGGTTATTTTTGTCATCTCCTTCTTTGAGCTATGTATATCTATTGATGAATAAAAGAATCATGGCAGTCTGAGGAAAAGAGAGCGTCTTGAGTGAGAGGAAGTAGGAAGCATTGGTATTCACAGCAGTCCCTCCATTTTGGAATCTAGTTCGGTACTTAGCTGCAGCCAACTGCAGCTCTGACACATGCACATCTCCCCCTCACACTGTTAGTAAAAGAGCTACTGTGTTAATTGGGCTAAACTGTGTTAGGGACGGGTGGGGAAATTAATGCATGGCTGTAAACAGGCATGGATGAATCACATTTGCCAGGTTTATGAGATCAAAGAAGACGTACGGTGCATGTGTCTTTAACATTTTATTTCCTTTGCACATCCACTGAATTGGACAACAAGCTGTACTTAGTGAAAAGCAGCTATGTGAAAATCACTCCGATCACTATACTGTGAATCACTAGTATCGCTATATATGTGGTTTCTGCCCTTCACTGAGTTGGCTCACTGGTTGAATTTCACTAGGGCCTGTGTGGTGACTACATACAACTACATATACTTAGCTTCAAAACTGTGAAAAAAGCAATGTTGAAATATCTGAGGAACCTATTTTAGCAAAAAAGCCCAAAACAAAACACTATGAATGTTATCCACACTAACCTTGGCTCAAATAGTAATTCTCCACATTTGAAACACATTTGGATTGTAAATTCTGCACAATAAAACCCATTCACCAGGGGGGGTAAATCAAGCAGTATGCATGTGTATGCGTCAAAAACTGTACACTCATGTCTGCCAAATACATCTAAGCTGTACCTGTTTTTTTGACTTATTTTTAACTGATTGCGGAGCAGAAAACTGATCCTTAGAAAAGCTGAGGTAAAGTCCTCTGTCAACCACTCCAGAAGACAGATCAATAAGTCATTTGAAAGCCATCCGAGCATCTTTACTTCCCCGGTAGCCACAAAACCATTTGACACAGTGGTAAAATTACAGTACCATAATTATGTTTCAGTACCCTTATGTGTCTCACACACACACACACACACACACACACACACAAATTCATGTTTTGTTAACTCTCACAACAGAGGCCAGGGAAGCTGGAGCTGTCGGTGATCATTTTAATTGTATTAATGAATTAATTAACGGGATTATTATCTTGATTGCAAAATAGCTACTTAATAACTGCGTTACCTCTCTAAGGAAATCTCTCACCCTGCAAACTGAAACATGCAGAGCCAGTGCTGAAAAGGATGCACCATGTCTGGTGCAGTGATGCTCTACAAGGAACAAGACATCCTTCGGGAGCTAAGCAAAAATGATGAGAAAACTGATGCTTACTAAGTATCAAACTGTGTTCTGTCCTGGCCCTCTTCGAGTTGAATTTACATCCATGCAGCCAGAGGTGTCAAGTAACCAGTACAAATACTTTGCTACCTTACTTAAGTAGAAATTTGGGGTATCTATACTTTACTGGAGTAATTATTTTACAGCAGACGTTTTACTTCTACTCCTTACATTTTAAAAAATAGCCTCATTACTCCTATTTCAGTTCTTTCAGGCTTGTTTTCATTCTGGCTTGTCATCTTTCAAAAAAAAAAAAGAAATATCCAGATAAATTGCGCCATCCGGATAGAGTGAATATGATTGTGATTGGATGAGAAGTATTAACATATTCCATTTCGGCACACTATTGGTTTGTACGCGATCCATCGCACCTGCACATGACACAAATCATGTCACACTCCAGCAAGGGAATAGCAGACGTATGTAGCCTATAGTACCAAGATGTCCGTAGCTGAGACTCAAGAGAACTCGAGCGAAATGTCCCAACCAAGCACCAGCGAGGACGTTGGTAGCCAGGAAGACCAGCCAACCCTTCTACATCCTTGGCCGTACATGGAAGACTTTCTCAAAACGGTTGGATGCAAAAACAACTCCTTTCGAATGCGCTGCAAGCTCTGCGAACCCAAGTACCATGAGCTAATTGTTCCCAAAAATCTAAAGTCTAATTTGGAAAAGCATGCTTTTCGTTTTTTAAACCAGCACTTTTACTTGAGTAAAAAGCTGTTTGATACTTATTCTTAAGAAAATTTGACTTCTTAAGTCTAATACCCTAATATCTATACTTCTACTTGAGTAATGAATATGAATACTTTTGACACCTCTGCATGCAGTACATGGTATTTGCTGTGTGTGGTAAAAACAAGGCTGATCTATATGCTATATATACGTAACAGTGTATACTGCTTTAAGTCATTTACAATGGCTAAATCAAGTGTGTTAGTCTTGCAATAATTTTAAGGCAGAATATAGAAAATGGGCTGGCGGCTGCAAGACTCCATCCAATAATTGTGTGATGGTGCGACAAAAATGAGAATCATCACAACCTGGACAGCTCAAACTGCAAGTGCTCTATACTGGAGGGTGAGTAGCTGAAACTGGTCAATACAAAAATAGCTTAAAAGCTTTCTTTACAAAAACTTCAAAAGACAACATTATTCTTGACAGCTCTTTTCACGCCTCCGAGAAGGCCATAATTGTGTGTAGCCAGTGCGATGAGGGAATTTCAGCAACAGAAGACAGGTACACGTGTCACACAGATAGAGGACGCTTGGATACGTTTTCTGGTTACTTTCCCACTATTTTATTTGACTTGTATTTGTGCATGCAATTATGTATCTTTTTTTTTTCCTTTCTTCTCTTGTGAGTCAAAAATAATTGAATTTGTTTCAAACATGTCTGTCAAGGGAAAAAAAACAATAAGTCCCGCTGAATAAACACCTACAAGCACACGAGCGATTGAGCGACGATGCTAATTGCGAGAAGGTCAGGATGGAGGAGTTCTGTTTCAAAACCCTTCCAGATGGATCTCTCGACAAAGTTAGTTG
Source organism: Etheostoma perlongum (assembly GCA_026937815.1). Classification (NCBI taxonomy): domain Eukaryota; kingdom Metazoa; phylum Chordata; class Actinopteri; order Perciformes; family Percidae; genus Etheostoma; species Etheostoma perlongum. The sequence continues at coordinate 21,600,731 of CM049374.1, read as the reverse complement.
CAGTTTTGGTTGCGGTCAGAGTATGTTGAGTCTCAAATACCACTTGAGCATTACAAACTTGAAAAGTACATTTAGAAAAATTAGACCCAAATCGATTGACAGGCCTAGTTTTCATGCCATAGTATTGCATTTGAATCCAAGAGAAATTTAACTGTATAATGGCTTTGCATCGTATGCCTTACTGTCAATTCAAAGTGATTTTCTGTCCACATGCATATTTCAGTGTCTATGATCTATGTGTATATTTACTGTAGAGGCGTTTTCACTGTAAATCTTGTGCTAATAGTGTGAGTGTTTAATCACAAGCCAGTAGGGGTGGGAAGGATGGGTGTTGGGGAGGCAGAGTAGTGAAGGCATGAAGCTAAATGATGGAAATCGCTGCTGTCACCCAGAGTCCCTGCCGCATGCTCACTCAGGATTGTCATCCGTCTCCACTTCCCACTTTAGCAAAGCGGCCTAAATAAGGAAAAGGAGATACATTCTTGGCAAATCCCTGAACCTGTCTACAAGGCCGTCTATTGCACCGGTGCCCTGGGTTACCGGCACGGGAAACTGGAGCAATCAGGTGTGAACATCTGAACTGAGGGAGCCTTTGCTTCCATAATGCTCCAGCACCAGGGGCAGTGAGCATTGTACTGAGGCTTGAAAAGCTGAATGAACAATGCTAGTCAAGACCTTGATGAGGGAACACTTGTATTACAACAGAAAACACAACTCTATGAATTCAATATTGACCTTCCCTGTAAAAAGAACCCACCTGCATCATTTCAGTGAACAGCTCTGACAATATAAATTATTAAAGCGGTTAAATCCACAAAGCTGCACAAAGGCAAGATTCTTATGTAAATCAACACCTCGCCTAGAACGCAAAGAAGGGCTCCAGTAGAGATCTGCCCCATTCATCTAATTTAGATGCTGAAGATACACCTTATTGGCACAAATAAGGCATGGCAATGTGCCTTTATCTGCCTGAAGAAAGGGACACATTCTGCCGTCAACCCAAACAAATTGTCTTCTAAATATCTATGAGAAAAGGTTGGACTTTATCATTTGGTTGTACCACAGTGTGAATGATTTACTGCCCTCACATTAAACAATGTCTGGGAATTGACATTTGCAATAATTACCTCATAATGACATTTTGAAATGTTGGTTGTTGTTTAAATGCCGGTTTAACTGACTACACAGGTTAGGGTTAGGCTGGTATGTCGATTTGCATTAATATTAATATATTTGTTCTTGTATTTTATCCTATTATTATTACATGTACAGTATATTGTATGTATGTACAGTATATTGTATCCTAGTATTTCATCTATATTTATATTCTGTGTGTCTTATTTTTCTGCTGCAACACTGTAATTTCCAATTTTATTGGGATCACTATCTATCTATCTATCTATCTATCTATCTATCTATCTATCTATCTATCTATCTATCTATCTATCTATCTATGTTACTGGAAATGAACCATTCCAATTTCATTCACATTTTTGCTGCATAATTTGTCTTTGTAAATGGTGCCACTTTACCAGAGTGCTTTGCTGAGGTAAAGATGCAGAAAATCCTTGCATGTAATTACCACTCATTTTACACCTTCAAGTCCTCCTAATGGCAGAAAGTTGATACAAGTCAATACGCTGAAGAAAATAAATTGTATTGGTAAATTGGCTTTGGGTCTGAAACGTGTTACATGCACAGACCATTGCACAAATCCAGTGATGCTCTATCAACCCTTGTGTTGTCTTCCAGTCAAAACTGAAAATCAAAATTGTTGATTTTCAATTTTGACTGATGCTGATGCTTTTGGTTGATGATTTTAGCAAAGTTTTTTTTTTTTTTTTTTACTTTTTCTTACGTTTTTGTCCCTTCAATGTTTTTTTTTTCAATGTTTGTCACTTTTTTGACATTTTCAACACGTCACACTAACTTATTAACTTTGGTTTTACAGTTATTTTTGGAATTTATGGTCAATTAACCTCATTTATTGGAAATTATAATGTTTGAGTTAAAAATGCAGAAATTAGGAATTATTCAGACTAAAATTAAAGGAATGGATGTTGATGATAATCACAGACTGGAATATGTCAACTTTTACTCAATACTATTTCAAAACCACTTCAATGTTTTTTTCAAAGACCCCAAAATTACCCATCAAAATCACCCCAAAGAGCGTTGTGTGGAATCAATCATGTTATTTGGGGTGATTAGAATCGGGTAGTTAAAAAGAACATTAATATATGAAAATGGATCAATTTGACCTGAAGACAACATGAGGGTTAAATGTGTAGAACTCTGAGCTGATGGTTGCTGGGGTGGCCGGGGGTGCCGTAGAACCCTGTTTCTTACCCAAGTTGTTCTACTTGTTGGCAAAGTCGCAGTTCGACCTGGTTGCTTTATGAATAAAAGATGGTGTCACATCTTCAAGCCTCTTTTTATTTTCACTTATTCATGATTTCTCATCTAATTATCAATCAATGATGGCCCCACTCCCCCAGTGACATCCAGGTGATATCCTGTGTCCCAAATATCAGCTACAAACACATCACAGTGACTCATGGGTTTTAATAGATTATTTTGTGAGCCGTCAAGTCCAGGGCCTGTAATAATGTGACAACGGCTCATTGACTTTTAATAGGATGCAATTTGAGCTGAAACTCAGTGTTTAGAACCGCAAAGTGGAGGAAGACAGCAGAGTGATGAGCCCGATTCCCTTAACTTGTGATGTTTCCTTGGGATTTAAACATGCCAGAAGGAGGGGTGGGAGGGAAAACAGTCAATGGAGCTGTAAATCTGAAGAAGAAGCTACCGAGGGGGCAGACGCAAGGGGGAGCGAACGATTGACTTTGTAATGCAGGAGAGAGGCATCAAAGTTATTGAATGACAAGAAGACAGATGCAATAAATATTAGGTTTTGATGCATGTGATGCTCGGTGATGACACAAAGCTGTCCTATATGACTGCCGCTCAGTCACAGATTGAGTTTGTAAATGCTGCACATGGAAATGTGGCCTATGGATGAACTGAGGCTTTTCTGCTTGGATGAAGACAGAAATGACAAAGAGATTGTTGCTGTCGGATGGAGAAGTGGCAGGAGCCGGAGAGGGCGGGGATGCAAACAGGATCACTTTGACATTGCCTTTTCTGACATTCATAATGCCTAAAGGACACAGTGAGCATCCAGCGTCCTCCTCCCCTGTCGTTTTATGACAAGCTCAGACACTCCACAATCTGGTGGCGCCCAGGTACCATCACTCCACTCATTATCTCGCAAAACCCATTCCATTTGACCTTTGCAGTTGATGCACATTATTCACGATAGGAAGCGCTCCAACATGCATCTCAGCTTTAGTGAAGGAGACAGAGGAGCAAAAAGAGAGCACAAGTGAGTGAATGACAAAAAGAAGAAGGGAGACAGAGAGAGAGAGAGAGAGAGAGAGAGCCAAAGACCCGAGACAAGGAGACAATACGTTTAAAGAGACAAGCGATGAAGAGTTTAACAACTCAGAGGAGACAGATCATACTCTTGTGGTGCACCTCCATTAAATACAGTGGGCACCTTCAAACAAAAATAAAATGACCGCTGTGCGTCTCCACCCCATGGCCAACACCCCTTCAGCTTCCTCATTAGAGCACAAGTGCAGCTCTAATGAGTGGGGAAAAGCCTTAGTGTTGTGGGCAAGATGAATGAATACAAGAGGCTACATCACAGACCTCTGCCTGATCGCTGTGCTCTATAGGAAGCAACCTTCCAGTAAGTCCTTCAAGACCAAAGGGCCCTATAAAGGCCCTAATTACATCATACAGCTAATTATCCACAAAGCTATTTTCACAAGTTTGCTATTACGTTTGCATGAAAGCCACAATGGAGACAAAGCAGCCTCAATGAAAGGTATCCTGATGAGAAAGGCAACCTTTGAGCAGATTGTGTGGCACGTACTGTATAACACAAACACATTGGACATACTGTACAATGCGATGAAATAGTAATATTTTTCATGTCCCGTACATACTGTACTAGTAGACGTTTTGGCAAAGCTTTGTAGTGCAATGCGTAGCAATATTGTTCATCCGCTGTGAGTAGAATATCATATTTATAAATCTAAAAGTCCTCTGGCAGCTTGTGATATTTAGACCTGTCACTCTGCAATACCATATCTGATATCTGGAATGAGTTTTTCATCTTGGGCTGGTATAAAAAAGGGTGTCAGAACCATTTCAAAGTTTTACATAATTCAGTTGAGTGTCAAACTTTAAAGAATAATGAACATAGACTAGTCTTGCTTATGAATTTCTTTTAACAGTATTTCCAAGTGGTACATAATTTAATTTGCTATGGTGGTGCCATCTCTTCTTCCTGTCTATAGCTCCATTTGCTCTCCACTTTATTCTGTGCAGTGTTGGAACAGCCAACAGTACCAGTCTATTGCAGGTGAACAACAGCAGCTAATAGCTACACTATGGGTAGGCTACCATTGCCAGACCTACTTCCACAGCACTGCAAAGTAAGGTCAGGCTCCACCAAACATACATGGTGGGATAGCAGAAAAAGAAATGCTCTATGTTGTTTTCCCATTTCTATAACCCTTATGTTGTCCTCTGGTCAAATTGACCCATTTTCCTATATCAATGTTCTTTTTAATTCCCCAAAATAACATGATTGATTCCACCCAACGCTCTTTGCCAAGTACAAATCTCTACATCCATTAATTTTGGGCCGTCTTATTCAATTTTATAGCATTTGAAAAAAGACCCTGAAGAGGTTCTGAAATAGTATTGAGTAAAAGTTGACATATTCCAGTCTGTGATTATCCATCAACATCCATTCCTTTAATTTTAGTCTCAATAATTCCTAATTTCTGCTTTTCTAACTCAAACATTAGGTATAATTTCCAATAAATTAGGTTTATTGACCATAAATTCCAAAAATAACTGTAAAACTAAAGTTAATAAAAAGTGACAAACATTGAAAAAATCCTCAAAAGTGTTGAAAAAAGGGACAAAAACGTAAGAAAAAGTTAAAAACATCGATAAAAACAAAAAAGTGTTGATTTTGGGCAGTGCTATGTGATCTTCGTCCAATCATTTCCCTAAAAAAAACTAGCAGGCCTGCTTTGTTGCATGATCCAAAATTTCTTGGAAAATCTTCAAAAAACCTTCAGCTTAAAGCCTGCTATGTCAAAGTCTGTTGTTGTTGTTTTCCGAAGCAAACCGAGTTTAAGAACAGCAACACAAGGAGAGCGCAAGGCCAGGGACATTAGGCAATTATCCTGGAAATGTACTTCAGTTGATCATGACTACAATATGGACATGTTATTGTCTGCAGCCGAGCTAAGCTCCATGTTCTTGGGACTGTGGTGGCAAGCTGAACAACGCGGCTGGAAAAGGTACGTGTAACATACGCAACCCTGCATATGAAATGCATTTTACAAGTTAACAGGGACAGGGAATACATCCATCTATCTTTTGAGATTGTTTGACAGCGACAGTGTATGGCAATTGTTATTATCCAACCAGATGAGTATACAAGTTTAGAGATTGGATATGACTCTGGCATAACAAAATGATGGACTGATAAATGTAATTGTCTTGCATGAGCTGTAAATCAGTATTGTGAGGAAAAGCCAGAGCTTCCACAAAATCCTAAACAATGACTTATTGCTGTTGAATTCTGTATATTAGTCCATGATTTACACCAAGGGCTATGAAAATAGAAAAAAACAAGGCATATGAAGGGAGAATTGAACATTAATGGCAGTAAGTTATGAGGCTCCTGAAAAGGTGGTATAGATTCATCAAGGCCAGCAGAAACTAGAGGAAGAGAGTGGTTGCTTGAACTCTGTGATGGATTAAGCTGTCTGATGCTGCTCATGACTCATATAGAACAATTATTGTTTAGAGCAGGAGTCCATAGTGTATTACAATTGCATGCTGAAAAAGTACTAATACAGTAAGCCACTTCTGCAGAAGATTACTGAATTCATTTTGTGCTTATGCAGTAATTTATATACAGGAAAAATAGGCTTAAACAAAAAAAAACAAGCTTAAAGATTTGTCAAGAAGGCAGGTATTCCACCAAAAGCCCTAATGTGTTGACAATAAGTAGCTTGAATGCATACTCAACATAACATAAAAACTGCAAAATGCTTCTGTTCAAAATATGTTCATAGAAGTATCATTTTGAAAAAATGTTGCTTCAAAAAATGCACGCCGGCATTGGTTAAATTGCTACAATTTTGCTTTTCAGTACATTTGAAATGGCTGCTCTAGGTGCTCAAGCTTTACAGTGAAACAGACAAATGGATATCATGAGGGGATAACAAAATATAATGTGCAAATATAATGTTTGCAGAGCAGTCAACCGGAAGCAATGCGATACATTACTGGCCACTCAGAATTTATTGAAAACTCAATAGCTTTTTTTTTTTTTTTTTTTTTTAAACGTAGACAGAGGTTTATTAAAATTAACCTGTGGAAGAATGCCCCTAACATGTGTAGCGAAGATTTAGATTATTCTGGGCTCCTTCCTTGCTGAGCTAAATGAACTCTTAGTGCATGCATTGAAATACTTCTTCCTATAATTGGGATTCAAGTTGCATTTCAAGGTGTGAAAGTAAAAGTAATGAGGAACAGCAGGAGAGCAATGATAAAAACAACATACTCTAAATGCTGTCAATTTAGCAGAGAAATTGATTAATTGAGTCATTTGACATCCATGCTCACTTGCCAAAAAACTGCTTTTTTCGCCACATCTCCAAGGAAATCACTCTTAAATAAAGCTAATAGGCTGGAAGACGTTGCGCGAGTTAGCGGTGTGGGACCAGAAATAAATATCTGCCAATCAATAATCGGATCCTCTTGCAGTTTTTATTTTTATCCTACAAAGGCTGGAGCATGGTTTACGCCATATACAGACACTGGTGTATCCTGAGGTAACTGGCAGGCCTCAGGGAAGACGTGACAATTCCTAAGGGTCAGCACGACTCTCACATGCCTTTCAATCCCACCCCATGACAATCCAAAATGGGTGACAGTCCCGGTGAAGACAAGGTGCCAACACAAGCACAAATTCTGTCTTTGTGTGCACTTTATACCTATGTCAGCCATGACAGCTACTCCACTTGTATATGGTCTAATGAGGTGTCTCAACAGCAGCATTTTACACCTGATGGAAAAGGGGTTGCACAGTGAATTGCATGGTCTTTTCTGGCATTTTTTGTCATTGGCTTTTAGAACAATCATCTTTGAACAATCATTTAAATCATCTACCTTTTTGTGCTTTTTGAGCTTTTTCGTTTCGTGCTCCAACATTATGGAACAGTCTTCCAGCAGATATCAGACTGGCATGTTCAACTGAGGTTTTTAAATCAAAGCTTACTTATTTACTGCTACATGTGAGTCATATGTTCATTTATTTTTGATGTCTTTGTATAGTGGTATTTACTTTTTACTGTCTCAATTAAAATTTTGATTGTACAGTTTGTATTTGCATTGGATTCTTTTTGTAAAGCACTTTGATTGAAACCGGGGGTTTTGTGATCCAGCACCCTTATTTGAGAGGGATGGGAAACTATATTGCAAGACATTATCTCATTGTTTCATTATTAAAATGTGTGATATAGTTACATAAGAAATGAATTGCTCCAAACATTTCAAAGCAGTTCCAAACATGGCAACCGTATTGTAAATTGCGGCAACCAAAAGCTAATGCCTGGTTGCCAAGACGACAACCACTTTAGCAAGTTAGCGTTGAGCCTTGCATAGCGCTGTAGAGCTAGATCAGGCAATGTGAGACTAGTCTCTCTGTAACCGGGATAAAGTGACTCCTTCACATCTTCATTCTCAACACCCGATTGGTAAAAGTATTTTAATGTGCTATAGTGCCGTTCATTAATATATCATGATGCGCTTCATTTGGGATCCAAGTACCGTACAAGACAAACGGCCGCTGGTTTCATTAGTCTCAACATACTTCCAATGCATCTCAAGTGTGGACCTTAGTCATGAAATGATATCTATTCTAAACATGGGTACTGAGTACAGTACTGCCCCCCATGCATAAATCTGTGTAACCTCTCAGCCAATAAGTATCTTAGGTTTCTTAATAACATCATACATTACACACCTAATGGAGATATTTTAATTTATGTTGAGGAATACAGTTCTAAGAGTTGCAACAGAGCTGCAAGAACACAACAAACCAATATTTAATAAGATGCTGAAATGAACTTGCTTAGAGATATACAAATTTAGCACATCATTCGGAGCCCCACACATGCATATTGTCGTACCCAAAACCCATCATTCACACAAATATACAGTCAAGCACACACACCTTACTCTTGCTGCCTCCATAACAAATTATGTTTATGCCTTCAGCACTGGGTTGATAACACTTCAGTAAATATAGATTGTTTATGGGTGGTACATTAGCACACATAGAGTCTCAGCGGTGTCTGTGCCTCAACTGGGACGCAAGGGCAGGAAGCCCAAACAATGTTTGCGTGTGTGCCAGAGTTAGTAAAAAATACATCTATTTATTTGCAAATGGAAAAGTTTATCTTGGGCATGGACTTTTGTGGTATGAGTGATGAATTTCACCGAGTTATTGGCTTCTGCTGTCAAGGTTGCCCGCTGTCTCAGACAATTTCATTCAACTGGCAACAGCCACCCTGAGAGTTCATATCAAATATCTGCTCCCCTTATTATTCTAATGATCACTGTCAATCTTGATGGATTAGTGTATGCATTATCGACCTGAAAATATGAGAGAGAGACAGACTAAGCATGCATCACTGAAGGAACAGTTTGGTTTTATGGGCAAACCCATTAGGCGCGTTAATCAGGATAAAATGTCTATCTCATCTATTTTCAGTGGCTGACCGCAATAATGAGTCATTAAACATTGTGTTTGAGAGAAATCCATCTCCATCTTGGCCCAAAGATATTCTGAGATTATTCCCATTATATCTAGTTCTCCACCAAAGTATAGCAAATTTAAAAAAAAAAGACATCTGCAGGGGAAGATGGACAAAAATTAAATAAATCAAGTGGATTAAAAAGGTTAATCAGGAAGTAAGTATTCATACACAGCCTCTACGCTTATTGAATCCTCTTCCATAGAGGACATATTTTTGCACGGTGCCAAATCATCCTGCCTGACGGGAAGACTCTGTCTCTGTCATATTTCATGTGAGGTTCAATGATATTTGCAGTCATCTGTTATGACATTGGTTGTGTGTTTACAAGCCCGGTATCCTGGAGACTATCACATTTCCTGTTTGAAGTTATCTTTGGGAATACACCGTTGCCATGGACATTTTCTAATACCCATGCCTCCATATAGAACTGTAGCTAATGAGAATACTTCTCGTGGTCTCCTAGAACACCTAAAATTTATTAGGACCTCATGTCAAGCAAAGGTTATAATGCAATGTAATGTAAAATAATCATGTCACTAACTATGTTCAAAACTGTTCCACAGACAAATATATATATACTGTACAGATATACATCTCATTTGGGTTTAATTATGAATTTGAGCAACATTACGAGTCTACAGTATAACATGAAAACATTTCTGCAAATGATACAAAACATTTCCAAATCTTTATCTTAATTGCAAGATACATCATTCAATAGCTCTTGTCCTGCAAGAAAAAGTTTTCATAAGACTCACAAGAGATGAATAGTTGTGCCATATCACGTTTGCCAAGTATGTCTCCTTTTCCAAGTCTGAATCCATTTAAAAAAATCACTTTGATAAATAGGCATGGCATTAAAGTATGTTTGATATCCTTCTTTCTATTTTTATGGGAAGTTGTACTGATTGGAGTGGTCCTTTTCATTCTTTGCTTTAACCCTCATGTTGGCCTGTTTTCCTATATCAATGTTCTTTTGAATTTGCCAAAATAACATGATTGATTCCACACAACACTCTTTGGCAAGTACAAATCTCTACTATCATTAATTTTGGGGTGTCTTATTCAATTTTATAGCATTTGAAAAAACATTGAAGTGGTTTTGAGTAAAAGTTGACATATTCCAGTCTGTGATTATCCATCAACATCCTTTAATTTTAGTCTCAATAATTCCTAATTCCTGCTTTTCTAACTCAAACATTAGGTATAATTTCCAATAAATGAGGTTTATTTACCATAGATTCTAAAAATAACTGTAAATCTAAAGTTAATAAGTTAGGGTTACGTAATTGAAAAAATGTGTTGAAAAATGGGACAAAAACATAACAAAAACTTAAAAACATCAATAACGAGCGTCAACTAAAGTGATGATTTTCAATTTGGACGGAAAGACAACACAAGGGTTAAGCCACCTGTTGTAATGAAGCGGTTACATCCATATAGCATCGCTCTTATGAAGAATCTGTGGTGAATCAATAGCTCTCATCTTAAAGCAATTGAATGCAAGGACATGGAAATGTGATGAGCTCAGCCATAGGAAATTCTTTTTCTTAACTAAATCAATATTTTCCCAGCTTCTGTGTAGTCACAAGTTGGTAGGTTTATGTTATTTTGCATACCAGGTCATGGAAGTTTTCCCCTTTTTCTGGTTATTCTGCTGTTTTCTTACTTTATGTTGTCATTGTTTGATGAGGGCAGCCTTATCCTTCAGATTACATTTTTACAAGGTCTTGTTTCAAGATTGCCACCCACCATTTATATTAATGTTGATTTATTCTAGCCTCTGGGAAATGTGGTTGTGTGTGTTGCTCATTCATTTTAGTGTGGCATACAATAACAGTTTAAATGAAAAAGTTGTACAAAGAAATATGGAGATGTACAGTATGTAAAGGACACTTGCATGACTCACGACAGGCAAAAATGAATGGCTGAAAGTATTAATGCATGTATGGATTACTGCTGTAAAGAGTCATGCAAAGACAAAAGCATTATCTTCGTAAAAGGGTTGAAGGAAACAGAGGCACTCAAGAGGTTAAAGTTTAACAAGCCTTTAATATATTCTTGGCAAAATCATTAAGGTAAGTGACATTGTATCCGTAGGCCATGTCCAACATATTTGTGGCTAAAGATAGCTGTGTGTCCTGGTATAATTTGAACATGGAAGTGTGCCATTGCCGGAAAAAAGGTTGGGAAACACCGCCTGAGACTGTGTACTCGCGGAATCTCTAATAACTCTAATCTTCAAGAAAATATGTTGCAAAGCAATTTCTGTGTGAGACTGAGGGCAATATGAATTCTACTTAATTTGCTTAGACTTATATGTGCTGTTTGTCGATAACTTTGCTCTGAAATGAAATTGCCTGCTTTTTTGTCTGTCTGCATGTGCACTAAAATATATGGTTTAAGTAGACCAATACTTAGTTTGTTCAGTGTTTGTGTGTATGAAACTGGCGCATTAGCACAATTGCGTGGGCTTGTGTGTATGTGTGAGTGGAAGGCTGCATAAAAAGGCAATAATCTACAAAACTAGATTTGCATATGCTTTGGAATTAGGCTGCCAGACTCCTTTGCCTAGTGTTTAATCAAGCATTTAATCAATTCACCACGTACAGCTCTGTAGAAAGCTTGAAATCACTCATCAAGGTTGAAAACCTTTCCACGTAACCTGCAACAAGTTACACTTACACGTTTTTAAAGTAGCAACATCATTTATTTACAGTTCATAGCTAATTTGTTTCACCACAACCTGTACAACCTGATAATGAACACTTGCATACGTTTTAATAAGAGAACAAACACAGAACACCATAATAATATCAACATAATTAAGCATAATTTTTCCCAGTGAAGTACATTAAGAACTTCCCCATTGTACTACACAGAGAACACGATTTTACTTTTTCAGCCCTGTTAAAGCTGAAGTGTGGAACTTTTGGTCACACACACACACACACACACACACACACACACACATACACACATACACACACACACACACACACACCATGGCTTGAAGATTTCATTCTATGGAGGTTTTTTTAACATTAATATGCGTTCCCCCACCGAGCCCTGGGTATCCTGCTCTGCCTTTGAGAAAATGAAAGCTCAGATGGGCCAATCTGGAATCCTGCTCCTTATGAGGTCATAAGGGGCAATGTTACCTCCCCTTTCTCTGCTGTGCCCACCCAGTGAATTTGGCCCACCCATGAGAGAGAGACATCATGGCTTTCAAACAAGCAAAGTGGCAGTTTGTCGAGGCCACATCCCCAGGACACATTTTTCCGATAAACTGTTTGGATCTTGGTCGTGTTTTAACGTATAATTTATAGTATTTGTCACATGACGTCTGGATTAGAAAGTTATCAGAGAAACAAGCTGAGAAAACATCAGTTGCAGTCCGGCTCGCAGCCTTCAGCCAAAGAACCAAACATCATTGAAAAACTGATTTACATGAAACTGCTTTATGTAGTGTTTTCAACAGTTTCATGCACCTGGTCTGTGTGTTTTGGAGAAGAGGAGACCTCTGCGGATAATTTGGCTTCTGATTTATCCACATAAACACTGAAGAAATCCAAAGTGAAGCTGACTGCAATTATGCTCTGTCTTTTGGGATTATTTGCTTGAGAATGACATATTGTACGTTCAACTAACCTGAAATGGAAAGTCAGAGGAGGAGCACAACTTTACTCTCTAGCCCAGATATGATGCCTGACCTCAAGAGACCCCCACAGAAATAGCTGTAGCCCTACAGTTACACAATGCGGTTTGCACAGTCAAGTGACCGAGTGAAGATGTCACGCACTGACGATTGGGAAAAGTTCTCCTGTAAATCTCTATCGATTACCTATTGCTGACTCTTAGCTGCAGAGCACTTGGCGAGAGGTTGATTTTGTCTGGGTGCTGTTCAAAGCAGAAATACATCTGGTGATGGGGGAGCATTTTAGGGGGGCAAACTTAAGCAGTGAGCTTTTGCAGTAAGGAAAGACTACAAAGCCAAGCAGGAGAGCTTTGGCCGGAGACCAGAGTGCTCCCTGTACTCACAGCACACCCTTCCAAGTAACACTTGTTCTAGTGCCTTATGCAATTTTCCAAAACGTGTACAGATTTTATAGTAGTAGTATTAATACTACCTGCTTCTCAGATATACAGTACATGACTGGTATTGCAGACAGAATTACATAATTTCCCATTTTTTGGGATCAATAAATATCTAAAAAAACAAAAAAAACAAATTCCCACGTTTTTGGGATGAATAAATATCTATCCATCTAAAAAAAAATCATAATTTCCCATTTTTTGGATCAATAAATACGTATCTATCTAAAAAAAAAAATCCCATTTTTTGGGGATCAATAAATACAGTATGTATCTATCTATCTATCTATCTATCTATCTATCTATGGTCCAACCACAGTAATTTAGGTGAGGACGTCCTGCCAAGGCCAGTGATTAACCAATTAATAAATCCACACACAAAAGCACTTAACTGACAAAAATCAGGATTTCCAAACCCTTTCAAGTATTTCCAATAGTGCTGTGAACATTTCAAGTGGACAAAAAATGAGTAAAGAAGTAAGGAGTAGTAGTGCTCAGTTAATAAACGATCAGCTAATTCACACGTTGCTATGAAGGAGAGAAGGTTGTCATTGTATAGTGCCCCCGTAGCGACTGAACTGCAAGCTCCTATACTGACTCAGGACAGCCTTGTGAATATCAAATAGTCTTCAGCCTCATCACATGCCCTTTTCTCTGCTAGTGACTTCATATATCACAGTCTTGTCTAAGCAGAGTCCTTGGAAGATGGAATTTATATGAGATTACAGTTTTACCCTCTCTGACTGTATTGTCAGCACATCAGAGCACTTACAACACTAATTCCTATGGAATCGACAGCAAAACTTCAACATGTTCAATATGTTAACTGCACTCTTAAACAGATATTAGCCTGTAACAAATCAACATTTTTGTAAAAGCAAATAGAGATACTAATGTAGGTTTTGCATGTGGTCTGTTGTAGAAACCTAATAATAATTAGGTTCTAGTCCATTCTCCTTAATAGGGCCATTTATCAGGACAGTAAATGAACTACTCTGTGATTTGCATCACGTTGAGTGATCTGTGTGAGCTGCTTTGGAAGAGACTAAGATGAACGAGCAGAGGGTTTTGGACTAATTATTTCTGCTTACTGGATAAGTATAACTCGCCGTGACCACAGGACTAGCCCGGAGTCTGGCTGTGTGACAGCCACGATCATATGTGTAAGAAGCAGCATGCACATCCAGTCAAATCCAGAACAGGTGCCAGATCAGGAGACACTACGTATGGAACTGGGTAAACTGGGCCCATGTGCTCCTTTTGAGCAGCCAGTATCCTGACACACATGTTCACTCAAGATGGCAGTTGCTTTGCACTGGGGAGCCTCATCAATCGCTCTCAAAACTTCAGCTTATGAAACAAAGTCTCATTTCCTGTGCTGTCGCTTTCATTTGATTTGCCAACATTTACAGACAAAAACAATGGTTGTTGTTTTATTCTAGCTGTTTTTTTCATTTCTTTTTATGTATGTATGTATGGATGTATGTACTGTATGTATGCATGTACTGTATGTATGTATGTATGTATGTATGTGTGTATATACAGTGGTGCTCATAAATTTACACACTCATGCTAAAGTTGACTAAAAAGAGGAATAAAAAAGGGAAATTGATCTTAACGCCTTAATGAAAAGTTTTTGGAAAAACCCAACCTTTAAAGGACACCAATTTGTTTTGTGAATGATTAATGTATTGTAAATAAATAAATGTTTTTCCTTAAAATGCAAGGGGCATAAGTATACACCCCCCTATGTTAAATTCCCATAGAAGACAGGCACATTTTTATTTTTAAAGGCCAGTTATTTCATGGATCAGGATACTATGCATCCTGATAAAGTTCCCTTGGCCTTTGGAATTAAAACCAAATCATCTCTCAATGCAAATCAAACCAGCTATTAAGCTAACTGAAATAAAAACATGGCAACTTAAACTTGAATGTATTAACTATGTTTAAGTGCCCTCCACCATTTGAATCTTTGATTCCATAAACTGTACAAGCAAAAAATAGCAATTCAAAGATGCATTTCGGATGACAAGTGCACTGTTCTTCCGACTGATGTGGCTGTTAGACAAATTACTTTATTTCTATGATTGAATCGGGCCCAGAGTAGTTCTATCTTTGAAATTGCTAACAGAGCTTGGTTGCCAGCCTCCACAGCCTCCATGTTAAAGTACTCAAGGAGAAAATGCACAGTATGCGTAGAACTAAACAACAAGATACTTTGTCCTTCATTGCCTTATGACCCATATGTTTTCTGAACTGCAGGACAACATTAAAATTCACTTAGAACTGGAACAATTCCAAAAGTTACTGTACAATTAAATGTCACAGAAATGATTCCGATTAACAATGTAATTGTCTCTTTCAGTGTAATTAATATATTTTATGTATAACTTTTTCAAATTTGTGAATGAACTCCAAATACATATTTCTTATATCACTGTTATGACCCAGATAATGTAGTAACACAGGTACACAGCCTATAAAGTAAAACACACCTCTTTGTTATCATACAACATTGTATTATTTTCTTAAATTGATAAGTGATAAAACATCTAGTCTCATGGAAATAGAAAACAAAGCAGAAAATAGACACGTATGTAATTACGATTTGGCATATCTGAACAAAATCAACAACTACCTTCAACAGTCATACCCCTTAGGACCTTAGCTAACGTTAGCAATTGATAAACAAGGAAACTGATTTTGAAAAAAAATTGTCAATGCCTTCCAAAACAGTTATATATTACGGATGGAAAAAAATGATTCACATGGTTTTTTTCCCATCTGACACCACTTTAATTAAAGATTGGTTAGGTTTAAGAAGAGGTTGTCCAACAGTAGCCTTGGGAACCCCCTACGCTCTCTGACGTACAACCATTTCTCAAACAAACTTTTTTTTTCAGATTATTTTTTGGGGACTTTTTCCCCTTTATTTCAGAGTGACAGTGGCTAGCCAGGAAAGGTCGCAGGTCTGATTCCAACCCTGGCCACTGCAAAGGCCTCAGCCTACATGGAGCGCAGGCTCTTACTGGGTGAACTAGAGGCCTTCCCATTGGTTACGCAACTAAGTTACTTGTCATGTGAACAACTGAGTGCAAAAGTATGAATGTCTTTCAGGTGATACCATCTTAGTTTGTTCCTTAATCACATATTTACAGAATGCAAATATTTAATGATAAATGTTGAGACTAGGAACTTTTGATTGTCGTAGGTAAAAAAAATAAATAAGAGGTTCTGTGTTGAAGCCGGAGCTTTGTCGACCCTTTCCTTTGACGTTGAGGCTCTACTGTATAACCAATGTTTTTAATTTTAAAATGTTAATGTTTGTCACTTTTTGGACGTTTAACACTACGTAACACTAACTTATTTACTGTCGTTTTAGTTATTTTTGGAATTCATGGTCCAATAAACCTCATTTATAGGAAATTATACCTAATGTTTGAATTAGAAAAGCAGAAATAAGGAATTATTTTGACTAAAATGAAAGGAATGGATGTTGATGATAATCACAGATTACGCACCCCCCAAACCTCGTGTTAAGAAGCATACAAAAAATAATTATGCCATAATGAATCCAGCCCCAACACCTGTGGTAATTGCCGCCATTATTCTGTGCTGTTCATGTGTAATGAATGTGAGATGGCTGCTTCAGAGAGAAGGAAAGAATGGATTTGTGTTGACATATTGTCTTTAGAGATCATAATGATTTCTGACCATTGAGGATAATCTTATCTTTACATTTAACACCTATTATTAGGAGAACATTCAGCAACACACTCTTAATATTCCTCTTCTCTCAGAGCGATGGTCTATGTTTCATTCGGTGAATCTACATTTGATTAGTTCTCCAGCTATTTGCTTTTACTATTTCCACACGATTAAAAGATGAATAGAACCTTAATTTAAAAAAAAGTATGCAGACGCAACTGTAAGTGTGCCATTGAAGAAACCTATTAGCTGTACAAATTAGAATTTTACATACTTTTTTATTAAAATTTCACACAAAGTTTGTTTTGCAAAATGATTAAAGACATATATTTTATATATATATATATATATATATATAGACTGTCATGTGCTGTTTCACAGACTGGCTTTTGGCAGTATATTCCAGGGACAATGCAACCGCTTGTTAACCTTGGTGCAAAATCACCTTGCTTTTGCAAAAGAGGAAATCAAGAGAAGTATGATCACATTAAAAAGAACTCAGGGAGCGCTTTCTGTTTCATTAAAATATGGAATAACCAAGATGAAGTCACAGCCTTCGCTGCTCTCTTCATACCGTAATTACACCCACTCATTTTTTTCATCCCATCACTTTATGTCCTTGACAGCCTGTGAGTTTTTAATCTACTGTAGGATTCAACCTTCTTTACTGGGCTGTTAATGCGTGCTCTGCTTACATGTTGTAATCCTGTCCCTGTCCAACACTTTTCATTTCTTTTCTACTGGATAGTAACACTCCAAAATCAGAAAAGGATTTAGTTAGTAACACTTACAAGGAATTTGCATTGGTGGTGGGTTCATGCATGAACATATTAAACATGGATATGAAATAAACCATAAATACAGAAAGAAATATGTACAAAAATAGGCTAAACCAGTTTTGTCCAGAAAGAGCAAAAATGTTTAGGAATGAGGGGCCGGGTACAGAATTCTAAACTTTTTTAGGCATTTTTATGTATGTCAAAAAATGCCATGTCATTTCATACCCAATTTCAACACCTAAGGAGTAAATCTCATCAGTGTCAGTGAGCCAATCAGAATGCAGCATGCTTCTACCAAGATCTAATACTGTTTGTGATTGGCTGTCTCAAGTTCCACATCGTAAAGGCAGGCAAAACTGTTACGCACAGAGAGGGGCTCACGTAGTACAAGCTGAAAAAAATTGAAAAGCTTTGTGCCGTAATGTGTAATGTTTTCATTTCTTTTGGTTTTATAATATAGAAAATGTTTGTTTTGTTGCATCAAAGTAAGTTTAGGATAGGATGTTTTTGAACGGTACCCAGCCCAAGGGATGTGCAAAAAGTTAGGGATGTAGGGTAGGGGGGTCCAGGGTCTGGTTACCAAGGCTGACTGCAATACCTTCTACTGTAATATTAAACTTTGCAGATCTGAAATGTAATTGTACATTACACAAGGTAAACATATTTGCAGTGATCAGTGCCAGGAAGCAATGAGTCTTATTAAAATGAATAATACTTGTTCTCCTACTTAACAGCCTCACCATAACAGCCTTTGGGGAACTTACAGTTAAATCAGTCACATTCTTAAAAAGGCATTTAACAAAAAGTAGTTATAATTATTACAATTAGTATAGTAGAACTAATGAACGAATTAGTATTGCATTCATGTATACTTTGCAGAAATCTCCAGTAAGATACATTCTACCAAACATTAATTCA
The DNA here is from genome assembly GCA_026937815.1 of Etheostoma perlongum. Lineage (NCBI taxonomy): Eukaryota > Metazoa > Chordata > Actinopteri > Perciformes > Percidae > Etheostoma > Etheostoma perlongum. The sequence continues at coordinate 21,582,307 of CM049374.1, read as the reverse complement.
ACATGTTTTTTCTGTTAAACAATATGCTTGATTTTGCCTTATTTTAGAAACCACTAATTGCAATAAAGACATTTTTGCTTCATGAGTGGAATTATTGTCTGATAAAAATGTTTCTGGCCAACTATGCGACTCTCTACTCAATACTCAAACAATATTTAAAGCTACCATTCTGACTTCTGAGAAGCCCTTAGAATTATATCAGACAAGGTACTAGCCGAGTCATTTCCCCTTTGAAATGTATTCCTGGTGGGACAGTGGAGTGTTTTTACACACCAGTAAAATCAAGCAATCTGGTTAGCTCCATTCACGAGAATGTAAATGCAACACTGCAATCAGGCCTGAAGAGAGAATATGGATTCAGCCAGTAAAAGGAATCAAAAGGAAACAAACCAAGGGACTCATCAAGTAATACGCAAAACAAAAAAAATAACTGTATTATGAACCAAATTGATTTACTGCAACCGTACGTTGTAGTATAGTTTAGTGCTGCTTGAGTATGAAGAAAAAAAAAATTCATGAAATCCTGATTAGTTTTACTCATTGAATCAAAGATGTTGCATTCACTGAACTTATAGATATATAATATGGTGAAACAGTTAAGCAAAAAAAAAAGTGACGTTTCCTGTTGAACTTGTTGAATTCCCCCTTTAATGAATTATGAATGAATTAATAACTTAATGTGCAAAAGAATATTTTTTCTCAATAACATTGTTTTTGGGATCGCCAAAATCACGATATATCATAATTGTATATTTTGTGTTTTCTGGTTGCTTTTTAATAGCAACCAGGGTTTATGTAGTATAGCTACTGTAAATATTCTACATAGTTTGTACATAATCATTAGAATAATGCTTCAAAAAGAGGCAGTGTGTGTTCCAGTGTAATGTGTTGAGGATATATTTGTATTCTATGTCCAAGCTATATTCTTACAGCATCTGTTTGGACTCTAATGGTAAAGCAGCAGGTTGCCTCCATTCTTCCTTGACAAACTTGAACTCTGCATGATTCAGTGAGATTTGCCTCTACATTGGTTGTATAATTTAGCAATAAGTGATTTTGCCATGACTGTGTTAACAGCAGCTTTTGGCATAAAAGCTGGAGTCTGTCAATTTAACCTGAGCAGGTGTGGGTGTATCATTATATCATCCCGAGTTATTTTAACTATCCGTCCCGCGGGCACATGATCATAAACAAAGAAATAAATGTGTTCTTTCAGCCAGATCTTTCTCTGGCTTAATATAGTTTAATCCTGTTGCCAGATGTCTTTCCTCATTGGTGGAGCTCAAACAATAGAATAATAGAATTAATATTAACCACCGTGTAGCCTGACATGGTTAAAAAGTAGGAATTCGACCAAAAAAAATATCCCCCACAATCGACACAAGTCATTTTACTCTTTATTCTGAGATTATTATCCTGAACACGGAAGGCAGCCGTGGTCCCATCACGAGTGGCTGAATGGGACGGAAAGGAAAGGAGGGATAGAAGAGATGAGACGGGCAGATGTCTACTTCACATTGCACTTTAATACTAGGATTAAAGGAAAAAAAGATAGTCATCTCACCCAATCACATTGAATCTGTCATGCTGCAGCTACAAGAAGAAAATGTACAGTACATGTTCTGAAATGGCACTTATGTTTTACATTTCCTCTCGCCTGTGATGCCGATGTTATTCTAGGGATCTAAAGCACTGACCTTTGAGAAAGAGTGTCAGTCGAACTGGATAATCTGCCAGTGATTTATGCAGCTCAGCTCAGCTGCCCAACATATACAGCACTGCCCTCTGTGATTTTAAATAAAAAAATGCAACACAGGGTTACTTTTAATTACATAACACGCGTTATGTTGTTGTGGCATCAGATGTCCAACATCTGATATCAAGGACATTCCACTGAATTTGAACTAAGTCAAAGTGCACAGAATCTATCTAATTTTATTACTGCTACTGTGTAAAAATAAGGCTACATATTCATTGGGTTTGCACAGAAAAAAAGGGATTAAATCAAATGGGAAAACAAAACTGATAATACACACTATTGACTTTACAATCTGACTGCATCCAGGCGGGTTCTATCTCGGAGTGTTAGTATGACATGATGGAGGTCTCACTATCCTGCAGAATGTAGCCGAATGTTCAGTCAGCTGTGGCGAGGACTAATGTGAGCTTTCTCTTACATTCAACTCCCCTTGGAAAAGGCAGCCACATGACAAAACTGAACAGCTGAGTGGGTGCGTAAATCAAACTGCTGAAATGACAGGAAAGCAATTTAATTCAACTTTGCCTTTCCTTTGGCCAAACAGGTGCATAACCAACATTTAGTAGATATGGAAAAAATATTATGCATGCTCGACAAGATAGCTGTACATAGTGAAACAAAGTGAAGGCAACAGTACCCGTAAAGGGCTAAGAGCTAAATCTAATTTGGTGCTGCTCAAACAGTAGTCTTGTCAGCACCAACACATCCTGTAGGAATGTCCCAATCATTTCTTCATTACCAATCCCAATTGAATCCAATATTTAGTTATGATTTTCTCCTATGAGAAAAAGCTGCACAACTAAAGTAAGCCTACATCACATACAACCCATATTTCTGATATAAAAAACCTTTAGAAACGGGGTTATTTTTGACCCGAAGACAACACTTAGGTTAAGACAGGAAAGTTTGGACAGATCTTGTTCCTCCCAAGCATGAATTAACCCTCATGTTGTCCTTGGGTCAAATTGACCCATTTTCCTATATCAGTGTTCTTTTTAATTACCCAAAGTAACATGACTGATTCCACACAACGCTCTATAGAAAGTAAAAATCTCTACTTTCATTAATTTTGAGGTGTCTTATTTAATTCTATAGCATTTGAAAAAACATTGAAGAGCTTTTGAAATAGTATTGAGTTGACATACTCCAGTGCTTTCCTAACTCAAACATTAGGTATATTTTCCTAAAAATGAAGTTTATTGACCATAAATTCCAAAAATAACTGTAAAACTAAAGTTAATAAGTTAGTATTACATAGTGTTGAGAATGTCAAAAGAAACTTGAAAAAAGTGCCAAAAGGGATGAAAAATTGACAAAAACATAAAAAAAAAAAAATTTAAATTGATAAAAAGCCTCAACAAAAGTGTTGATTTTCAATTTTGACGGGAAAACAACACAAGGTTCAAAACAAATCCTGAACCTTGAGCAGCACTTAGTAGTTTCAGAACATCTCAGAAATAGGTGAAAATCCATATTTTTTTTAACCCGATATAAGTATGAATATGTCTTTATAGCTTGCTTTTATACACTGTAAAGCCCTTTCAGACATCCACTGCAAACCTGAACCTATCTAGACATTACCCGGTGGAGCGGTGTGTGGGAACGTAAATGTCCGGATCATTAAGCGGTGCCCCCCCCCCAGTACAGAGTCTGAGTAATCTCTGGTTGAGCCCAGAGTGTGAGGATTCATAGCAAGCGAGTGGGCATGTTGAAGACGTTTCATCCGGCTCACACAAAACCAGAAGAAAACAAACATCCAAGGGTGAAGAAGAAGAAGGGCGATTACACTAAGACGGCAGGACCTTCTGTCTGTAAGGGCCGACCCTGAAATCATCAGACACATTCAAGGAACAGCAAGAGACTTCATGACCAAATTACTAACAGCTCCATGATGTGGTGAATCACCACTTGTCTAAACCAAACAGTATTTTAAGTCAGTGAGAATGTATCTGAGACAGACAATCTCCTGTTGTGCGCTAAGTGTGAAAAGGGAAACTACCAGGACCTGATTTCTCAGACAGTGTCCAGAGTTCATATGTGAAAACGGCTTTTGTGTGCATTTCATTAAGCAATTAATTCAGAGACCTTTATCTATTTGCAGTTGCACAAAACGGATCACAGCCACTGTGCATTGATTAAAATTGGCAAGATCTGTAGAAATCTGGATTCTTTTCTGTAGTCATTAACGACCCTAATCAACAAAGTTTTAGTTTGGATGCACGGAAAGAGGGATTCCCAGTCTGCCAATGTACTTATTACACACTTAAAAGTGCACCGCTCTCCACACTGTATTCCCTATTACCACCACCTCTCCATGCCTCTCTGAGTTTGATTAAGTAGAATCCAGTGAGGGTGTTTCAGCACAAACTTGATCCATGGCCAAAGGGCTGACTCTACTCTGCTGCGTCAGAGCCAAAGATTCCTTTTCCCACCTCGTATTTATCACTTTCATTACAGTCTGGGAAAAAAAAAACTCAACCTAGCGAGAGGTCTAATTACACAGGGGAGCCTGTTGGGCACGGCTCCCCTGTGTACTAGGACATGATACAGTATAACATGATTCACAACACTTTTATCACATTAAAAAAAAACTTTAGATTGCAAAAAAGGTGTATCCACAATCTGTAGTTTCTAAACATCTGCTGATGCCAACTGTAATTTCATCTGTTTTTTCTGTCTTCAGAAACTGATGTACAGCATTATAGATTTTTTTAAAAACTACCAAGGGATCTGTGTTTGTGTATCCTACCAGCCACAATGCCAAATTGGGCCAGTTTATAGTTTTAGAAATTGTTGTGTTATTGGGGTATATACAGTACATAAACTTGGCATAATAGCAAAGAGGTACTAGAATGAATCAAAATCTATGAATTACAAATCAAATGACATCTGTGGGTAGCAAAGTGTATTTACAGAGAATTGGACATCTCAGAAAACCCATTTATGGATCATTATCCAAGAATTTAAAAAATAAAACACTAAGGGAGACAGAACTGATGAGAAGGCAACCCGCGCAAGAGGCGCTGAGATTTGGAACAAATGCATCTTAGAAACATCCAAAACATCTGCGTGCCTAATTTTGCTCCTTGTGATATGTTCAAGAAAGCTTTATTCAAGCCCAATTCTCTAGAAAAACACTAATCGACTCAGACGCCTATGCCTTGTCTTGCCTTTGTTCCACAAAGCAACATGATGAGCTTAAATGCTAATGCTTCAACAGTTTAGTGCTAATTTGGGGTTACAATTTGTGAGCCTGCAACCCTCTGCACAAGTCTAAAGTGATGCAGCAGATGGTCTCTATCCCTATGCCCTGCAATGGTACACGCACAGTAAAACTTGATGGAAATGTTTTGACAGAGCAACAAATTGTACGCCTTGTACTAGGTAAATACAAAGAGGAGCCTGCTGCCCTTACCAGCAGTCACACTAAAGCAAAGACACAGCCAGAAGGTTTGACGTACAATTGCTCCATATTTCAATTCCAACACTATCCAAGCTGAAAGAAAAATAATGTGTAAGAAAAATATACTGGACAGTGTGGGCTTTAACATAGTTCAGGATAGTGGATAATGGTCACAGGAAAAGAAAAACATGGCAGATAAAATTGCATGAAATGTGGTGTGTTCTGCAGAGATACAGAGATAACTGTGTTAAGGTCAAGTACAATGCCTTTAAATGTAAACAACTTGGAACATCACGCTTGCATGCCCCAAGAGATCACAATCAGAAGACGCTAGAATCACATCATGAAGCAGCACTGAGCGCTTAAAACTAAAAAGGTTAATTGCTACAGGCATACAAACAAACAACAGTGAAGTGGTAGAATGGAACTTAGTAGTTTTACTCAAGTACTGGGGCTGGGCGATATGGAGAAAATCAAATATTACGATATTCTTGACCAAATACCTCAATGTCGATATTGTGACGATATTGTATAGTCGACTTTGTTGATTGGTGCTTTAAGAAAATGGTATTGACACAATGAGATTTCTGATAAATATTCTTGACTTCTTGTCTTAGTGGGTAAAGGTAAATAATATAACAGCTAGAACTGGTCTGGTAAGTTCAGAAAATCACATCACTTTACTGTAATGCAGCCATAAAACCAGGTAAAGACAACACTTGCTATACCCCGATATATATTCAAAAATCTAAGACAATATCCAGTCCCATATCACAATATCGATACAACATCAATAGATTACCCAGCCCTAGTCAGAACTGTTCGACCAATCCTAGTTTTCTAAAATGATAATACGTTAAGTACATTTTTCCGATGATGCATACTTTTGTTTAAGTGATGTTTTTAATGCAGGACTCTTTTTACAGTGTGGTTTTAGTAAAGGATCTGAAAACCTCTTCCACTGCTGGTGAAGTGTCACCCCAGCTGCTCCCTGACAGTATTTCTTATTTTGATTGGATTTCCCTGTCCTGCGAAGATTTTACTGTATCAGTGATAGCAGGTAAAAAAGGCCCAAGCCACACTTACTTTCAGACGCAAATTAATACTGACAGTTTTATTGGGCAAGAATAAATTAGATCATCTATGTTGTATATGAAAATTCAGAATGAAGGAGCAAGAGGCAAAGTGTAATTACCCCAGAAGATGAATCCCCCCCCACAATACTGAAGTAAAAGAATCATATCCAATGCAGGCTATGATCCATATGCAACTGCAGTTTCTATTATTGTATAATTCATGTCACATGCTCAGGAGATTAATTCTCTGAACTTGCAAGACAAGTTTTGCGGCACATCAAAGGTTTGCTGATAAATTTTATCATAAATGACAAATGTTGCAGGAGGAACACAAAGACTTGTCCTATCATGGACCGACGCTGTCTGTGAAACTTCACTAAGACCTGCTCCTGGGACGGGAGATTGGTGTCCTCATGATTTGGTGATAGAAAACACGGCGATGGTGTCCCGAGGGAAGAAAGTCTCTCTGTGGCTCATATAGCAGAAGGCAGCGTGCATAAATGGAAATAATCTGTTGTCATGAAAATGCATAGCCCACACAATCCTCCCTTACTCCCATCTGCACAGCTACAGCCCATCCAGAGTGACGTCAATGTGCAGATTAGAGCCCCCCACACACAGTACATTACATAATATGTGCAGGATTGGATTCTTGTTAGACAAATTACTTATAATCAGCGGCGGAATGTAGCTAAGTACATTTACTCAAGTATTGTACTTAGGTCTAAATGTGGAGGTACTTGCAATTTACTTAAGTCTTTTCTTTTCATGCCACTTTATTATATTTCAGAGAGAAATATTGTACTTTTTACTCCACTACATTCATCTGACAGCTTTAGTTACTTAACAAATTAAGCCATGTGCAGACAAAACACGTGTAGTTTATAAAATACAATGTTTTATTGTAAATTTTAGCCAACAATATCGATAGCGGCCTCCAAGTCCAGCTGAAATTTTTTAGATTAGACCGTTAAACACAGAACTGCGCGGATCGTTTCCATTTCCTAAAATGTGAGGATGTTTCTGCATTGATTCATTTTACTTTGGATACTTACAGTACATTTTCCTGATGATTTTCAACATTTTTTACATTTTCCCAACTGTATGTATCTAGTATCTAGATATTTATTCTTTTCCCGTTTATCACTCTACATGCTCTGCACACCCATATAAGCATTTAAGCATTTATTTTAATTCCCATAACTAATAACTCAACTGTTCCACTGTGTTTTTTAATTGTTTCTGTGCTGTATTATTTTAAGCTGTGAACTTTGCACGTAATTTTGTACTACAGTGTACTGTGGTATGACAATAAAGAAATCTTGAAACTTGAATCTCAATACTTTAAAATAAAAAGAATCGATTCTCAGATGCACTCTCTCTAGAAAAATTCCACGCTCGATTCTGATAAGTTCATTAATTTTCTTTTTTCAAATGTGTTGATTTTTATTTACAAGTTACGGGCTCCAGACATGTACAAATCAGAAAACAGAGTGACTGATAGAGGATGGGATAATGGAATATAAGTTTACTTGCTTATGTAACATTTTCAATGCAGGTCTTTTACCGGTAACAGTAGTACTTTTACTTAAATAAAAGGATCTAAATACTTTTTCCACCGCTGTTTATAATTAAGATATATTACATATATTAATATATAATATATGCCATTATAAGGATTGGTCAGTTAACCCTTGTGTTGTCTTCACTTTCGGGATCCCTCGGGTCAAATTGACCCGTGACTTATTTGGGCTTTTAAAAGCAATTTGGAAATACAATTTTACTTCATAATCTATTGACAAACATTGTCTTTATCTCAATTTCAAACAATTGAGATAAGATATATGTTTAGAGAATGCAGTCAGTCTCTACTAGAACAATTAAAAATGGAAGTGGGATTTTTTGTCATAAGGTTATAATTCATGTTAAAAATCCACTATGTGATCATTACTATCTTGGAAAAAACATAAGTGGTCATATCCAGAATACTTTTCTTATTCCAGAAAATAAGGTAAGGCCATTGATTTTCAGGTAGAAAAAATATAACATAACATTTTTCTTCTTGTAAAAATTGGAAATGGGTCAATTTGACCTGAATACCATAAAATGGTTAAAATAAATAAAATGAACTAATTTCACATAAAGGTACGTCACAAGGGCTTACTCCAAATAGATATTCTGACTATATTAATTTGGTGTTATGTCACCATTTTGTTTTCCTGAATATTTAATGCTGCACCTCCTGCTAATGCAAGTGATGTTTCCTTATAACATATCCTTGATAAACAGTGTACATAGTGTATGCTAACACACAAAATACAAGGACAGCTGCGTTTTATCTTTTCAAACTGAGGTCACAGTGATGTTGAATAATTCCACTTCCTCAGATCCTTCTGCCTCTTAAAAAAAAAAAAAGCATAAAGACAGCAAACTGCAAAGAATCCCTATGTCTTTGTATGAAAAATCCATCTGTGCACAGCAGTGTTACTCCTGGAGGCTTAAGTCCCTGTGATGCACCAGGAATGCAGAGATAAGCGTCGCATACAGTATACATATGTTGGGACACAGCGGCGGAGCAATTGTTATAACTCAGCAGCCATGTTGGAACACGATAAGTAAAAATCGCATAATCCACATTAGCATGTAAGGGAAAAAAAGCATGGGGAGAATGGAGTAAAGCTGCTGATAAAGCACGTCAAGAAATCCCTGCTTATGATGACTGCTAATTCAGAAAAATAATTAGAAAGGTTCTCATGTCAAAATGACATATATTTATGAAAAAGATAGATCATTTACAGATAACTGGTAAGGGAACATACAGTGTGACACGGTTTGGAAACTGTACCCTGTAACAAATTTAACTTAAAATTTACAGTAACTTACTGGCAACAAGTTACTGTGAATTCTTTTTACAGTAAAGGTACCGTACTTCCATTTACAGTATTTTATGTATTCATTGTAACATACAAAACAACATAAGATAAAAAAGTAAAAATACAGTAGTTTACTTTACTATTTACAGTACTATAGTGGCTAAATTGTGATTTTTTTTACAGTAATGCTTTGACTACTGTGATTTCAACTGTAATACTTGGACTACTGTGATTTTGTCATGTTGACAAGGTTGTAATGTAAACTTTACAGCATTCTACTGTAAAAATCATAATGTTACTGTGAAATCTAAAGGAAATAACTGGAGATTTTACAGCCATTATTTACAGTGTAGGTCAAAAACTACTATGTCAGACGTTCTCTAGTCCATCTTGACTTACTGAGCTAAGCTTCTCTACTCTTTTCTCCCATCTCTGCAAACCACCAGATGCTGAGGGAATCAAAGTTGCTTCAAACTCCCACGCAAGCCAGAGCCATCAGCAAGCCAGCCTACATCTGCGTATGAGGGATTTCAAGGGGTAGAAAGGGAAGCTGCTGTTTGAACTTCCTTGCCCCAAGCCCTAAGTTGTCTCTACAAATCACAGGCTTTATCATTTGATCATTTGGAGCATCAGCCTTATCAGCAAAGGAAAGCACATTCCTTCCCTTTTTCCGCGTTCCATGCAAGAGTGTTGTGGTGGCAGTGGGGGAGGACACATTTGTTGTGATGGTTACAGAATCCGTTGCATTATTTGCCCTGTGGTTGACCCCATGGGACAGAGGCTACAAGACAACGAGTCATCCCCGATGCAAACCCCAAAGCTGAAGACGCCGTTAATACATTGTTAATGAGTTTTCCAATAACTGATTCCATGCAAACACCATACTTTAGCTCATCCAAAATGTCAAAGAGACGATATGGTTTCACACATTTACCTGAAAAGCAGATAGCTGACATGTATGCTAATGCTCGGAATATGTTATTCTTTCACATGTGGCTTATCACTGTAACAGACATTTCAGGGTGAATGCCTTTGAAGAAACTAAAAGCCAGAATTTCTTTCAAGATCAACACCCCCACCTCAATGTGAAAAGCAAATGCATGCATGGTTGAGAGGTGTAAAACTGCTTCAGACCCGCTGTTGGAAAATTTGCAGCAGCGAGTGTCTGAGTTTTGTTAAATAATAGCAAAACAAGTTTATTCAGCCGCTTAAAAAAACAAATGAAAGGTTTAAGTCAGAGTTTGGATTGGATTACTTCACCCACCCTTAAGACTACAATACCAACAACATTGGAGGTAAATGGGATTGTGTTTTTTGGTGATCAAAGAATTTCACAATTTGAAATGTCATGAATATTGTTGGTTACCGAAACACGGTGCCAATAGGCACCAGATCCAACGTAAACGGTAGTACCAAGACCAGATAAGACGGAACATTTTTGGTTTCTCATTTTGACGCTTGAATTTTTTTTTTTCCAGAAGCATCGCTGCATGGGACGCTACGTTACCGTTAGCTAGTAGCTGGATTAAACAAAATGGTTAAAATGCTGCCAGCTTCCACTAAAGTGTGTAAAGTGTGACTGTATTTCCCTGTAGAGGATTCAGTCTGCTGTAGGCAGATGCCGCGGTCGGAAAAACAAGACTGATGGTGCGTTCACTTGAAACTCGCCAGCCATGTGGTGCATTTTAAATTATTGTTAAATACCCTTTTCCCATCTGGTGCTTGTTTTTGTCGTTTCCTAGCAATTTACTGGTGAAATAAGTCATTGTTTGAAGTTATTGTTATTACATCCAGCCGTTCTTTAATGTCACCAACTGTCATTTTGTGCCCCGTTTTTATATTTGATATTATATATACAGTATCGTTTTAGCACTGGTATCGTAAAACTTCCTAACAAAACTTAGTATAGTAATTCTGCTCTGATGATGATGATGATATGGATGAAATAACTGAATCTGTCATCCCTTGGTATACAACTGTATATGTGTAGAGCTTTATTTCTGTCAAACTGGTTATATTTTCATCCTCAATGCAGGGACATATACATAAATGTATCCAATATTTTGCTGCAATATAGCTAACCCAATATCAAGGGTTACAGTAGCGGTTTTTAGCACAGGCAAAGTGGGCAGCCGCCCAGGGCAGCATTTTTTCATCACACATAGGGGGGTGGCACAGGTACTTAGGTAAAAAATAAAGTTTTTCTGTTATCAATCATTTCACTGTGTGGGGATTTGACAAATTGGCGCCCTCTGCTTGCTGAGACGGTACTGTGCACATAAGCTGTGTGCGAAGGGAAAGAGGAGGGGGGAGCGGGGTACAGTTCACCTCTGGGTCAAACGGGTTGCTGCTATACCGTGGGTACTCCACTTTATTCTGAGCACCCACAAAGCAGATCGCGGTTAAGTGTCAGTTAATCTTCTTATCTCCAATGTGAGAAGTGGCGCTGTCCTGAGGTGAAACTTACTTTACGTTACGTTACTAGGCGTTAGGGAAAAAAAAAAAAATCGATACAGCATTACATTGCAATATTTTCAGTGCCAATACTGTATCAATACACAGAAACCAGCTCTTTTATTACATATGTGTTGGTCATGTTGTCTGCTTGACAATCCCATTTTGTAGCGATAAAATTAAAGTGAGATGAACAAACAGAGAAATCTATCTTTTAGATGAAACGGATGTGGACAAAATCATTTGGGAAAAAATAATGCAACATATTGCAGAATATTGCAATATGTTTAAAATCGCAAGTATATCATATGGTGACATATATGTCGTTATGATATTGTATCGTGAGGCCTCTGGTGATTCCCACCCTAGTGCGTTTATGTCGGCCGCTGTTCGTTTCCTAAGATTCTGAAATGCAAACATTTTTTGACTACTTTTTTCTTTTTTTTTTTTAAAGGGCGTGTGCCCGTGAGCACCCACAGAGGAAAAATAAATCGACACCTGTGTTTGTTGGTCTACAAAATGGATCTATCAGAGATTTACCCCAACTTTTAGACCGCTCTCAGGATTGCACTTACTCTGTGGCTCAAGCAGAGAGGAGCTTCTACAGTTGATCAAGTCAGACCTGAGGTCAACCATGTCCAAGGAACGGGGTCACTGGCCTGCCGTCATCAGCATCAACCACTCCATAGGGGAGGAGATTTCATACGATGACACCATTGATGATTTGGCATCAAGGAAGGCCAGAAAGGTCAGGTTTTTAGTTTGTGTTTCGGTTCAAAGTGCAATAGTGTAATAATTTGATTTTTTTTGGGGTGGGGGGGTTGAATGTAGAACTGCCATTGATGGGTCAGGAATGTGTGTTTGGATCTCAGTCGACAAAAACTGGTTGTAGGGCTGGGCGATGGAGAAAATCAAATATGATATTTTTGACCAAATACCTCGATATCTATACCTAAACCACATTGTAGTGTTGGCTATTGGTGCTTTTATTGGTGACTGAGTGGGTAAAAGCAAATAATATTACAGTTACAACAGTCTGTTAAGTTCAGAAAATGACATCACTTTACTGTAATTCAGCCTTGTTAACCAGGAAAAGACACCACTTATGCCATATTACAATATTACAATATCCAAAATCTAAGACAATATCTAGTCTCATATCTCCATATTGATATAATAGATATATTTGCCCAGCTGTATGTGGTTGTGCTCCAATGTATAAATTACTTCCTTGTGCTCCTCCTGATCGAACAATGCAGGTGAGGGAGGATGGCAGCCAACCCTTTTCATTTCGATCCAATCAAATCAAGTAATCCCTGTCATAATTATATTTAGCCCCGATATTATGTTTTACTGGCAGATACATTACGGCAGCTAAAGATGCCGTTGTCTTAAGGCAGGTACAATTAAAGCTCCTCTACTCAATGCTCAATTAATAAGGGACTGTGTGACACCACACAGACCTTTGGAGGTCATTTAGAGTTTTCAGTAAAAGCTATTTAATTTTTAGCTCAGTGGTCTACATGCGCAGAGCTGGCTGAAACTCTTCGACAAAAGCCGTCATTTCTGGGTCACCAACCTGTTTCAAGTTTCATTATAGGTCTTTCATCACAATAAATTGGGATTTCAAGTTACAAAAGATCCACACTAAACGTTGAGTATAACAAAAATTAGACTTTAATTGAAGATGGTCACTGAAGGAGACAATTGGTAGTCATACACAGGTTATCTAAAGTGACTGCTGTCTATGGGAAAGGGCTCAGATTTGTCTTCTTCTGTTTAGCTACTAGCCACCTTTGTGTGGTATTGATACTCTAATTTCGATTAAAGTACTCTAGTAGAAGAGGTCAACCAGAGACTCAAAGCAGTTTTGTGTTGTATGCTATTGGGTCGATGTGAGCTGCACTTATATTTTTTTTATTAAGTTACCACCTGAAAGAAATTAATTAATAGTTATGTTTTTTCGACAAATTTCAAAAGTTTTTTGAACTTGCTGTCACATCCCAGGTGTCAGTAGAATACATAATGATCCTATCAGCTGCAGAGGATAGTGGGATATTAAATTGCACACAGCATCAATATTGAGCCTAGGTTGGTCTAGGAGAACAAAAATAGTCTAGAAATGAGTCATTAGCAATAAATCAAGAAATAGATCAAACGCCTGCATTGTACTTTTAGTGATCTCCAGTGTTAATAGACCCCCCTAGCATTAATAGCACATACTGTGAGCTGAAAAAAAATGCATGTACACATTTATATAAATCGTCACAATGACTGACTGACCAATCAAAGAATAGCAGAGCAAAACAATGATGACTGCTTCTAATCTGAGTATAATCATTTTATATAACTGCTGAAAGCTGCAGTGCTCATGCAAAGCCTGGTGATTGTTAGATTGTGGCTTAACCTCAACCCATTTCCCAGCCAATACCTCTTCTCACTTCCTGTGCGGCAAGACCAGACGTCAGTAGAAGACAGTCACAGTGAACCGGAAACCATCACATGTAACAGAGATCCAGTGGCTGTAAACATTGCTTTGATCCACAATCTACCAGCCAACCTACATACATACAGTACTGTGGAATGACGCAAGATATTATCATAGATGCTTCATATCAGCAGTGGAACAGAAGGCTTAAAATAATCTTGTGCCGAAAGAATACATACTGTTTTTAACCTTTAACAGAGTCAAACATAAAGGCTACAGTGCAGTGATGAGTACTCAAGTCCTGAACTCGAGTCGCTATTCTCTGGACTCAACTTGGACTTGTGCACTTATGACTTGGACTCGATACTTTAAGACATTGGACTCGAACATTCCCGAAATAGGACTTAGAATTTGTTTCTGACTACTTTGATGGTAAGTAGGCAGTAATGAAGTAGTCGAGTCCTGGACTCAGACTCAAGTCACTATTCTCTCGACTTGTGACTCCACTTGGACTTGCACACTGGTGACTTGGACTCAAGGGTTAATGAAATCGGATTTGAGCATTCATTAAATATGACTTGGAAGTTTGATGATGTTTCTGACTACTTTTATGTGTAATAGGCTGGGATGGAGTACTTGAGTCCTGGACTTGAGTCGCTATTCTCTGGATTTGTGACTCAACTTGGACTCATGCACTGATGACTTGGACTCGATAATTTATAAAATCGAACTCTAGCATTCATGAAATAGGACTTAGAATTGGATTATGTTTCTCACTACTTTGATGTTTAGTAGGCAGTAATGAAGTATTCAAGTCCTGGACTCGGACTCAAGTCACTATTCTCTGGACGTTTGATGACGTTTCTGACTACTTTTATGTGTAATAGGCAGGGATGGAGTACTCGAGTCCTGGACTTGCGACTTAACTTAAACTCACACGCTGATGACTTGGACTCGAGAATTTATAAAATCGAACTCTAGCATTCATGAAATAGGACTCGGGCTCTGGCTCAAAACGCTATTCTCTGGACTCAACTCAGACTCAAACTCAGATAATGGCGAGTCAAAAATAGGACTCGACTCAGACTATGGGGTCTTGGACTGGAACACTGAGGACTGGAGACTTGACTATGACTCAACAGATGGCGACTGACTACAACACTGCTACAGTGAGTCAATTGTAGGCATGTCATGTCATGTTTAGCTGCCACTTAATGATTTTACAGCCAACCACCTGTGGCTGTAATGTCTAATATGTGTCTATATTGACTCCTCTTTATGCATTTTAACCCTTGTGTTGTCCTCTCAGGTCAAAACTGAAAATCAATTTTTTGACACTTTTTTGATGTGTTTGATATACTTTTTTTTAATCACTTTTTGATGCTTTTTTTCAACATTTTCTTCATTTTTGTAACACTACCATCAGTATACTGTACACATTACTAACACAATATATCATCACTAGCTTTACTCTATTCTTTTTCGAATCAATGGTCAAGAAACCTAATTTATATGAAATTATATCATTTTTGGGGGGAAATAAAACACCCAAAATTCCAAAAAGTAGTGAACTGATCCTTCGTTTAACTTTCAAGAAGTGTTATATGGAACCATGCATGTAATATTTGGACAATTTGGACGAAAGAATGTCAAATTTCTGATGTAGAAACTTTTAAAAACGGGTAAAATTTGACCCAAGGACAACTGGAGGGTAAACTGCAGTAACTCAAACAACCACAACAGTGTATTGTACGGAGCTGTTTCAGTCCGTTTCACATAATGTTCAGTATCCTTTTGACCGTTGACACAGCTGAACGTAGATTATTTTGCTCCTTATCCCTGTAATATTCCTACCTGATGCTACTGGCAGCAAATCACAAGAGGCTGTCTGTCCCATTTTCTGATCTATATAAAATCAGAATGTCTTGTACTTTACTGCATTGCTCTTTGAAACGGCATGCAGCTGTTCAAACCTGAACCTAAAGCAGTTCTCGCTCATTTGGATTTAGCCTAGGACATGCAAGAACTGCACAAAAAAGGTTTGCTTTTATTCAAATTGGAAAATCCTTGAAACACAAAATAAAAATATGAGCATCTGAGTGAAGGTGCATAATTGATTGCAATGGACAGCAAATGTTTACTTGCTGTGAGAGTAAAAAAAAGAGGGATATTATTCATGAGGCTTTCAAGAAAAGCATTATCCTCAGTGAGAATTATGCAGACGGACATATCAAGTAATACGCTGAAAGAGACTCTAAAAAGCGAAAGGGAAATGAGATACAGCATTAGAGATACTTTGATTTCTATTAGGTTAGACAGATCTGTAAAAATGGTCTTGGGCAGAAGATGAATATGAGTGGAAAAGCCAAGCCAACTGCTCTCGCCAGAGAAAATGTGTCAAAAAGCTGACATTACATTTGCTATAATTTCAATTCAATCCTTAACACTTGTATCCGTAGTTCCCAATCTCTTAGAAAAATCTCTTTAGCCATGTGAAGCAAGTCTGTTCTTCCCTAAATGGCGATGTATCTCAGACAGTAATACCACCTTGTGCCAACTTATTAGAAATCTTTTGGTTTTTTTGTAGGGTGTTGCACATGAAGTCAGTAAGGACAAAAAAAGCATCAAGCTACCCTACACAACACCTAACAGTAACCTAAAAGCATGCACCTCATACTGTATATCCACAAAAGAAAATCCCAAAATGGGACTGCAGAGAAAAGCAGCGCATCACTTCTAACTGAACCTTAGAAAAATAACAATATTTCTTCACAATTAAATCCTAGGGCGTTAGGGGGGTAATAATTTCCCACCAACAAGAACTCATAATAAAACCTAACAGAGAACTATAAAGCTATCTCTTGAACAGCAGCAAGTGATCTCAGAGCAGCCATTGTGATTAGTTAAGTCTTGATGGACCTATTGATCATCTGTATTTGTAAAAACAAGCAAATGAGCACATTTCCCAACACTTCAAGCCTTAAACTAGAAAAAAAAACAACCAGATCAAACCAAGTGTGGAAGTACCTTGGGTTTGCTGTGATGTGTCACATGAGATGTCAAAAAGCTAACAGCAGTAGTTTACAGTGGCTCAAAAATCCCTTCACTAGTCTAAATTAAATGATACTACTTTAAAACACTGACTATGATTGGTATAACAACATAAATATAACAGAGCGTGTGTACAAATTCAGAAAACTAGTAATCAACACAGTATACCTATTCTACTGGTAAGGCTACAGCCAGCAGATGGTTAGCCTAGCTTGGAATCAAAATTGAAAACAGCTCATCTGGCTCAAGAAAAAAAATACAAATTGGCATTGTATGGGTTTAACGAGTATTTCTTGGCTAGAAGCTATATTCTAATTTCCTAAAGTGTTGTTGTCACCATGAGGTTTACCAGCAAAAACTCCAGGAAGTTGCTGCTCTTGGCCTATGAATAGCCTGGCACAGGTTCCCATTTCACTTTTTACACTCAAGATATAAAATGTTTATTAGTGATCTTAAGAGGTTTTGATAGGCAGATTTTGAGAGATTTCAGAGTTTATTACCTTCAGACAGTGGCCGTTTCCCCCTGCGTTCAGTCTAGCATAAGCTAAGCTAAGTGTCTGCTGGCTGTAGCCAACAGAAATGAGAATGGTATAGATCTGTTTATTTAAAAATCTGCAAAGACGTGAATAAGCATATTTTCCCAAAAATGTCAGACAGTGTATTTAACCAACAGCATGTGTTATCTATCAGGAGTCTTTCCAATGTTAGATGTTTCCAACATAAAGTAGTCCTCGTCAATCCAGGATCCAATACTTTTTTCTTGGATTGAATTGAATTTCTATACAAGTGTTTGGCCCACAGAGTAAGCACTCTGGTGAGATCAATTCTTATAGCGGTGTGTCTGTACTGATGTAGTAAAAATCAATCAGATGTAACAGGTGCACTGGAGGCTGAAGACACACACCATGTTGTTGACATGCACGTGGAAATATACACGGACAACTCCATCCCGTTCAGTTAGGGTATCAACATATATACAACATATAATGTACTAAAGATTTGGTTGTATTTTACATTGTATTGTGTACACATGCAGAAGGTCTATTGTGAGAAAATATAACTCCTTAAAAAGCCTACAGGCAGTCACGGAATATGTAGTCTACACTTGAAAAAGTGACTCTGGGACATACTTCACAGCCAAACAGAAATCCTGAATTACTGAAGTCCACTGTCTGAGGCTAGCTTGAAGGCACAGCTTGCACGTGTGCTGTGACCAAGTTTCTCAAGATAGAACACATCTGGCGGACAGCGATGGCGGATGGGCTTCAAGGTAACTAAATCTGATACTGTAAGCATAATGTCTCGAAATAGTTTTGCTGACATGGAAGAAACGGCTGGGGCAAAAATAAAAATGTATGACATTTCAAGACAGAGATGACAGTGGAGTCACTGACCACAGGCCTTTCTCTTCGGGGAACTAAATCTATCTGAAGACACTGGTGCATACATTGAAAAAGAGACCTTGATTTTGTTATAACACACACACACACACACACACACACACACACACACACACACTGGTAAGAATTTAATGTGATATCCAGACAGCAGATGCTGTAGTTAATATAGAGAATGCCACTTGGGGGAAGGGAATACCAGACTATAAAGATTAAATCCTAAGGTGTATCCACAGGATAAATCTGTTTTTACCTTTTACTGTTTGCTTACATGGCAATCTCGATGGACCAAAGTAATCGAAAGTAGTGTGAACATTTCACATGACTGCATTACTGAGGTAGTCCTAAATACTTTGGCTTGTGTGTAGTTCAGCATCATCTGAGCAGGGCCGACCCAGAGGCATTTTATCACTTAACATTATGTTAAACCTAACTGGCATAACGATTTCCTATAAGGGTCAGCGAAGGTCAGAAACACTTCAAAACAACAGAAAATCTGTAGCTAATAGCGCAGGTTAACAGGTTAGTCCGAAAGGTGTGCTGCTCTGATGTCGTAGCCAGGACTGAACTCTCCTCTGAAGTCCTTCAAACACCACAATGTTACCACCAGTGCCAGAGTGTGTGTCTCTAACTCCAGCAGAATGAAAAGCAGCCTGACATGCTCTTTCTATATCCTTCAGTAAAGGATGCTTGCAGTGCAGTCTTGTAATGCAAGCTATGGATGCATCACACCATGTAGAAAACTAAGTGCCTCTGCAAAATGACTCATTTGATCATACATGAGGACAAGGTAACATCTTTAAATTACTGCCACCAGGTCCAGATCTTGAATAATACTGGCTTTCATTAAAATATTGCAGTGGAACATCCCCAGTCCCATCACCACTGCCTCACGAAATAGAAAAAAAAGACAATCCTGTAGACTGCAATACAGCCTAATACATGTTTTAGGATGCGCGTATCTTCTTTTCCAATCCAAATTTGCTTTAATGAGAAATGTCTGCCACCCTCTAACATTAAAAACGCGAGGACAGAGAGAAAAACAAGCGATGCCACCGCTGTGCGGATCGGATTGTAGCCTACGGACAGCAGAAATCTGCACTGCAAAAAGACTTTTATGTCTTTCAAGGCAACAACTTTAACATCTGCGGAGCCCATGTGGGCGCTATCTGATGTGTGAAAGCCACGATGACCAGGACGCAGAGAAGTGCGCTTCGGTGCGCGCTCGTGTGTACGCGTGTGTGTGTGCGCGCGTGTGTGTGTGTGTGTGTGTGTGTGTGTGTGTGTGTGTTGTTCAGAAGTAGGTACTGTCATGCTTGCTGGTCGCGATAGTCAATGCAAACGAATCACTATGTATTAAGTTATGGAGACTTAATACATAACCAGGCCGTCTAGTAACCAGCTTCTTGCATGCACACAGACACCACGCACTGTGCAACCTGAACTGGATCCGACCATAATTCACCGATTTCTCTCTTACACGACTTGGCTGGCGCGGATGGGGAAAGTTGGCATGAGGCAAGCGTGGCACTGATCGCCTCCACCCGGGTTAATGGCCAGTGAGCATTTCACTGTCACTCACATACGACACGCTCAACTCATTGGCAGTTAGGCTATTGTTAGACCCCTCGCATGGATCGCAATGCTGCGCGACTGTGTCACCGTGTGAAAAATGATATGACAGACAGGGTTAGACTTACCGACGGCTAAATCCAGTAGATCTGCGCACAGGAGCAAGCACAACGAGAAGACGGTCATCTTTCCCTTATTTTGCAATAAATTCCAAACTCCATTTGCGTTTACATGCTCTCCGGGTCCCGGCTGTGTAATCCCCACCATTCCAGAGGTATGCGATGGAAAGGTGCCCCCAAACTATTCATGATGCAGCTCAAGTCTGAGTGGAGAAATCGGAGAAGTTGGCAGTGAATACGGCATTCAGAGCGGTGAAATCGACCATTAGATAATAATAATAACGATAATAATAAAAAACGGAGTGTTCTTTTTTCCCTCCCAGTTTCAACAATAGGGAGATGTGCTGAGCCGCGGAGCAGAGATATGCTCTGGAAAAAAACGGAGAGGTTTGGATGAAAACGTCTCTCTCTCTCTCTTTCCCTCTCTCTCCTCCCGCCCTTCAGGCAGGCGCACAATGATTCCTGATCACTCGCTCTTTTATTTCACACTATTTTCCTTAATCCTGCCCTGGATTCAGACCACTCTAATTCTGTCCATTAAGCTGATTCATTTCTGTTTTTTCCTCCTTTAACAAACGGGTTTTAAAGATCCTTATGCGCCGCTGGGCAACAGACTATATTAAAACTACGAGAATACAAATACATAAGTATAGCAGATGGCAAACCATGTCCAGTTCATCAAGCAATCATTTCGTCAGAAACTATTGAATGGATGTTTTCAATGAGGTTTATAATTTCCTTACCTCATTTCTTTTTGCAGCCAGCGAGATACACTCTATTCTGCAAATGGCTTTTTTCCGCTTTACACTCCATTACATGTTGCATTAAATCCAGATACGTTCACTTGTTATTGTCCAAAACGAGCAGATACACATTAAATATATTCGGTTGGAACTGCATTAAAACCCATAAAGACTTATTTGAACTTTATGAGTAGCATTGTAATGAATGGGCAGGTTAAAGTCACCCTTTTGGATTAAGTAGGCTGCATGTCTCATTTTAGGAGGGTCTGTCATGCAGGCAGGGACATGTCCATCCAAATGTCAGGGACAATTTCAGCTTAGATGAAGTGACCGTTTCTACTTGGCGGGTTATGTTCTTACAGTACAGTATAGCCTACAGGAAATGGCTGTAGCCCTACTTTTTGGATACTTTAATTAGAAAGCCTTTTGGTAAAGACCACTTGCTTTAAAATGATCCCCACATGTATACTTGAATGTAACAATGTAACTTATTCTAAAGATTCCAATTAGCATATCCCTGCTGTCACAAAGACTGAAGCAGCTTATTATAACTTGTATACAAATAAATATACTTACATGTATACATGTATACATACATATATACATATAAGTATACATATATACACACATGTACACTTACAGTATATAGATATATACATAGTGTATATAGTATATACACATACATATACACATACATATATACTGTATATACACATACATACTGTACATATACACATACATACTGTACATATACTGTATATATATACACACACAGTACAGGTATACATATATTGTATACATAGAGAGAGAGAGAGAGAGAGAGAGAGAGAGAGAGAGAGAGAGAGAGAGAGAGAGAGATTTACTCCTGGACGCAGCGGGCCCTGGTTCATCATTTCTTTTTTACATTTCATTAATAGAGACTAAAATAATAGGGAGTTTAATTTGGTATTTTGGGTCATTATGGATATCTCCAGAACCATTCAGTGTTCAAGAGTGACGGGCGTTGTCAGAACGCCCCTCATGTTGACAGGTGCCTCAGGCTCCGTTATTCTAATCAGCATCACCAGCAATGTTAGGCCCAGTTTGATCCTCTCTTTTGCTCTGAACCCATATTTACAGCACTAGAAGCCTTTTTAGGAAATGGTCTTCGGGGTTCTGTTTCAAAGTCTGGGTAATGAGTTATTCAGGAAGACAGCCACCACATCAAATCCATTGCCCAAAAAAAAAAAAAAATAGGAATCCAGTTGAATAAATCCATTGGTTTCCTATTTTCAGCAAAGCCAACTCAATATATCAAGGCCGTAAAGTTGTATTGATCTGAGCAGCAGTGACCCAGTAAAACCTTCGCCCATACAGAAACAACCGGAAAGCCATCCTCTAGCAGGAGGCGTTTCGGTGGCCCATACACTCTGCACATCATTAGGCCTTGCCATGCTGTGAAAAAACACCAAACTAAAGAAAAGACAAACCGCATAAAAAAGAAATCATGTCTCTAATGTATACATTCAAATGCAGTGCCAGAGACTCTCCTGCACTCCCTCCCCTCACTGCTGACAGAGTAGGGAGGATGCTCGCCTGTTAAGGTCAGCAGTGCTAATGCACTATCACGCATCTCTAGAGGGCAGTGTCAACAACAATTTATTGGGGTAACATAGCTGAACATGTTGCTGTCCATATGGCATCTAACCCACTAACAAAGAGGGGCCTTCCATTTTGTGAGAGTCCAAGTACTTTCACGTGCTTACTTTTTCTCTTTGTAACATAAGCACGAATCAGTAAGTCTTAAACTGTCTGAATAGCTTTATATTTAGGGTGTGTGGAACATAGAGGAAGAGGAAATCTGACATGCAGACACAAGGGACTTCAACTTGATGAGGATTACTCTGTCTCCTCTCATTCTTCTCGTCTTTCCAGTTATCATTAAGTACCTTGTTCCTTTGGATTACTTTGTTTTTTAAGCCTGATTCACTATTTTGTGAGTATATCTACACAGTGCTGGCTACCACCGGACTATAGGAGACACACTTTGGTCATGTCAGGTTACTCATGGCTACTGCATGGACACAGTTCTTTACCAAACCGTGTATTAGCGCACACACAAACACACACAGTTTGCTTTGCAGCACATTGACTAATTGCATGTTTTTGAATGGAATTCAAATGAAGACCAAAGACACACTCAACCACCTAATGCAGAGGTGAGCACCCAACTGTTGGCTATATTTAACTTGATAACATGGAATACAAATGTTAAATAGAATAAGGAATAGATTATGCCATGACTGCATGGTCTTATGTTTCTCCAGCATGGAGCATTATCAGACATGAATATACACCTGATGAAAGTAGATACATGTGGATCTAAACCAAGGGCATACTAGAAATGAAATCAAAACTGCTTTGTATTTATGTGTATTTCAGTTTACTTTTGTGTTTTTTAAGATTACTGTAATCATGTCATCTCTATAGGAAATATAAAATCCTGCTTTTGTGAAATCTGGTAGGATTTGCGGCTGTACTGTCACATCCTAGAAATGTCATCAGGTTTCGAGCACATTCCTCAATGTGAAATATGTTTTGGGTTATTTCTCGGAGCGATGTCTGTGAGTACACTAAAACACTTTACCAGGTATGATATATTTTTGATTGATGGGTCAATAAAAAGTGAAAACAGATGCCTTGTGGCCACACATGAAATAAAGTCTTAAAATGACCCTTTTTCCCTGACCAACAATCCATGTCTTACAGTAGACTATTATGAGAAGGACACACACACACACACACACACACACACATTCATTTACTGTGGTAACCTTATTTAACAGAGGAGAACAGACATTAATGGTGCCTTAATAACACAATTTGAAGGATGAAACTGTTGTCAAAGTAGTGATAACTTTGGCAGTCTTACCCACAAAAAATTGCTTTCATTCAACAACTGGTGGATATGCAACGTTAATTAAAGTTATGTTTGCCTACTTTTTTCTGTTTAATAGAGAACCATATAACTTATAATCAAAAAATGTGCTTTTGTTGAAAAAATGACTTTTGCATTGGTCTAAGAAATGTAAGCTACTCTTTTTGTTCCCTCCCCTAAGGTATATAGCAATGTAACAATAGACCCAACTCACAATTCATTTTTAATTTTTTTAAGTATAAGATATGATTTTCTCACCATTTTTAAACAGAATGAGCTGCAAAAGTAAATTACGCCTAGGCCTAGACCTGGGCGGTTGTAATCTTTACACATGCATATTGATTTTCAACTGCTTCACAATTCATTGTTATACACCACTAGTATATTTTATTATTTCTGAATCCTTCTTCCAGTCAGTGTTCATGCACAGTGACATATTTTTTGGTAATATTTTGACCTACCCTTGGATGCACCTGGCAGAAAATGCATAATACACCAAAAAAATGGCAGAATGTATTGCCAGGTAATCTAAAGCCAAATCAAAAATAGCAAATTCTGTGAGTTCAGTTAGGATTGTATCCTTTGTCGGTAGTAGTATTGCGGGCTGTCAGCGTCTCAACGATTGCGTGCTCGCCAGACAGATCCTGCATCCTTGGCAGTCTCAGAATCAGCACCTCGGACAGCGGCAGTGACACACACTGGTGCAGAAAGTTCAAAATGATCCAGTTTGTAAGGACGCAGATGTATGCAAGGCCGATCTATAGATAGTTTTGAACCAATGCTACCTTAAGCAAAGTTTGCACCACCATAACTTTATGATACAGAAACCTACAGACAGAAGTCACATTAGCATGACCGTTGTCCATCTCTTGCTAACAAAATAGAAATACACACACCTAAGTTATACATGACAATCAAGTGTGAATTCCTTTGTATTGTATTGTTGTGCTAACGTGGCTAGCCTGTGCTAACTTTAGGTTTATTTTCCCTGTCGACTCTAGCATACTCTTACTTATGTATGCTTTTAAAAAAGGGCTTATGGTCATCAGAAAAGTCATACATACACCAAAAAGACAATTATTAGAAGAAATAGTATAAATAACTGCAAACCCACAACTGATGAACAATAGCTGGAAATACTTCCACCCTTCTAAAGGGCACACTGCCTATAGCAAATTAGGCATGCAATGAAAAACACAGATCCAATCATTTCAGTTTAAAGAACAGCCCATATATCATCTTGTTTCTATAAACCTTTAAAAATGCCCCCAAGGAGAGATACCCATCATTTACAACATGCATGGACATGTATAGCTTTAGGCTTATCGTGTGGGACAGCACACATGGCTTAAATGGATCTGTCACTGGACCCACTTACAGAAGCAAAATGATATGAATCAATTGTGTAAAGTGACCAACCAGTGATGGACCCATTGTGTTTGTTTCTCAGACAACGGCAGGACAACTTCATAGAACCAATTCATAAAGAAACTGTTGCTGAAGAACTATCTAGTTTAACAACCACTGCCAAGAGAATATTTATAAGAACCCTTGGCATTATGTTGGGGAGGTGAGACTGAAAAAAAAAAGATTGTTTCCACCTTAGGCCGAATGGACACTGAGATCCAGGACTAACAATGCAGAGAGTTGCTGTTATTATACTGCAGTGGTATCAGCTAGGTGAACAGATTTGTTTGTCTTAGTTGCTTAGAAATCAATTGTGGCATTAAGAGAATGCTGAAATGAGCACAAGGCTGGCCCCAAATCATTCCTAGTTCTACTGTATGTAATGTAGTTGTCCCTAATAGGAGTTGATACTTAAGGATAGAAAAACATCGCCCTGCTGACAATACCTGCATCTTCCAGCAGAATTAGCAGTCATCCTGAACAATGGACATGCTTTGTGCAAACTCTTTGGGCCCTATCTTGCACCCAGTCCTATCCTGCGCCCATCTTTGCGCCCATGCTGGTCTTACACGGAGGGGTCTTCTGGTGCATTCGTGGTGCAGAAAGTGATTGCACCATTGACCAATAAAAACCTGATCTAAAGTCAATAGCGCATCATTTCATTGAATTTTAACAGCGCATTAGTAAAATGCTCCTAGGCTCATGCACAGCAACCGCACAATATGCTTGTCACACACACACAAAAAAGATTAAAAATAAAAATATAAAAAAAGGTGCAAATCTTCCATTATAATAACAATGCACCAAGGTACAAATACACCTGGATTTTAAAGGGAATGGGAGATGACCTCTGATTGGTTTATTGCATGTTACGCCCAAAACACATTATGAAATAATAAAGACACTATGTACAACCCTTTTGAACTTTGCTCCTGGCACACAAACCCTTTTTTCTGCCGTAAAACCAGCAAAAGTGGATTTGGACATGCCTTCAATATAAATTTAAAATAGAAGCTTTATGTCACCGGCCCAAAAATCTCACACACACACACACACTGCAGTGATTTCAGAAAACCTACTGTATTTTGTGTTTGTATTCAGTTAATTTGGGAGCTTCAAGTTATTGCTATTACAAAACTATTGTGTGATCACAAAATAGGCTTTGCATACATTTTTAATGTATACTGTACCAGGGGAGGTGAAAAGAAGCTTTATCGGACCAGTGTGGGGGCATGTTCTTAACTCATTGCACAAGGAGTAGTAATGCATTCCAATTTGGTCATTTGGGGTGATGCAAAGCATACTATGCAATCAAACACCATTAAATCAATGTCAGTATTGGATTCAGGCTCTCGCTCAATGCCTGCATCCACCTTACTGATAAAGGGCCAAACAGAAGTGATGGTGCTGGACACACACAACGTTAGGGTCAGCCACACAGAGGCCAATGACATCCAATGGCTAGCTGTCAGCTTTGTGTGCAAGTGACAGCTTTATTCAAACGCAATCTGTAATAAATTCTCTCATAGGGCGTCTAGGTCATTGAGTGGGGGAGGGATCCTTTAAGGACACTGTTCCTATAGATGAAGATCAGATATCACAGCTTAACAACGCTCTTGTCCCCTTCAATAGTCTCTATGTATTAATCAAGGTGAATTACTATCCAAATGTGTGGCAATGGAATTGGCTCATGGAACGTGTCTAGACGTCAATGTAAATGACCAGCCAGCTATTAACCATTTTGCAATTTTGACCAAATGATTTGGTCAGGTACAGAATGATTGACTCTAATTTTTTTCCATTACAACAGCAGGGCGAGCTAGCTACCGGCAGGATAGAGACAGAGTAGGTGAATTGAAACCATGTCTGAGTTTAAAACGCATAGTGTTGTCACGTAAGGCCCCTTTACATGTTGTACAGACATTTTAATTGCCTTTTGTGTAAGAGGCCCAAAGGCACTCTAAAACTTGCCCCGACAACTGCCGTTTTAGCTCAGTGGAAGCTCGTACACGTATCTGGAGATACTCTGTATTGCCTGTACCGATTCACGTCGGGGGATTTTCAATCAAAAGTACATGCATATTTATAGTGATCAAGATTAACATAACAATTGGCTGGAATTCTCCTTTAAGTACTGGGCAAGACTGCTTTCCTAACCATTACCAAAAACTGCAGTCTCTTTATTTGATCAATTCTGGTTGTACAGTACATTCGTTGCATGTTGCGAGACTTTTTAGCTTACATTACATGGCCTTTATTCGTGGTCTTTAAACACCATGGTGAGTCTTAAAGAGATTAAAACAGATTTTCTCTTAAACTCATAGCTACAGTACAGAATCAGAAGCATGATGCACATTCATCATGTTTGCAGGTGTTACCTCTTTTAGCACCCTAAAATACACTGATACAGTTTTAACAAGACAGGCTTAATCTATTTTGCAATCCACCAGGTGATCAAATTAAAATAAATGCAAAATGAATGATCATTTAAATTTAGAAATGTTTAGATGATAAATGTACTACAAAAAACGAAATTAATAGCAATGAATGAAAACATTGAAAAGAGGCCAGACTTGACAGCAATGTATTTGTTTATTTTTTACATTGCAGTTTTTTATGTAATTTTCTCCCTCACACTTTTCAGGCCCACAGCTCTGAGGCTCTTACATGTTGCAAATGCTCATTTTCAAAGAGATTACAACACATATCTGTCAGAAGCAGAATTGCATGGATATTATGCATGGGGGACGACTCAGAAGTCTGCCAGTGGGGAACACATTGCAGTGTGCCTGAACTATCACCAGAGATTAGGGGTGACTTCGTAAAATGGGACAAGACCAGGCTCGGGGGGGTGACCAGGTTGGAACCAGCTGTAGACGTGCTTTAGCTGCACAATTGGGCTTTAGTTGCAGCACACGTAGATAGGAAGAAATAAAATATCTATGTCAGCTACAAGTATTTCCTGAAGCGATTGGCCTCATGTGACTCACTGAACACAGTGATACCCTGTAGTGGCTTTACAGCAGCCTTGTAGACACACACACACACACACACACACACACACAGACACACACACTTTAAGAGTCACTTGACCTGTACCTGTGTAAAAAACAACAACTTTAGATTCTTAATTTTACTAGCACCAATCCATTCATTTAATTACATTTATCCTCATTTTAGAGGTCAACGTGTAGAACATTATTTCAATAAAAGTAGAAAATGTGTGTATATTAGCAGTTACACTTTCTATTTAAAGAGGAATATCGGCATTGTTCAACCTGGACCCTATTTCCCCATATTTTTGTGTGGCTTCAATGTATTCGAACGGGACAATAGTGACGGTCAAAGTACGTCCACTGAATTACACTGTAACAAATTTAACGTAAAATTTACAGTAACTTACTGGCAATGACTGTCCAGCAAGTTAGTGTGAATTCTTTTTACAGTAAAGGTACGTACTTCCATTTACAGTATTTTATGCATTCATGGTGAAATACAAAATAATTAAACATACAACAAAAAAGTTAAAATACAGTAGTTTACTTTACTATTTACAGTACGATAGTGGCTATATTGTACTTATTTTTTTCCAGTAATGCTTTGACTACTGTGACTTCAACTTTAATACTTAGACTACTGTGATTTTGTCATGTTGATAAAGTTGTAATGTAAACTTTACAGCACTGTAAAAATCATATACAGTAGTGTTACTGTTAAATCTAAAGTAAATAACTGGATTTCACAGCCACTATTTACAGTGTAGATTAGATTCAACTTTATCAAAGACAATGAAATGCAGTGGTCTTTGTACTGTGGATGCTATTGCTACTGACAGACTCACATTGTTACATGTGTTTGACTAGATGTTGGTAAAATGGAGAAGTCTTGTTGAAATCTCACGAGATGTGATTTGTTGCCAGAAAGCAGCGATGAAGAGAATAATTTTGGTGGGGTTATTATTTCAGATTACACAATGCATAGTTTTAGCATATTTTCAATTGCATATTTCCATATGGCGCCAACACAATTTCACACACACACACACACACACACACACACACACAACACTAAGCATAGCTTTCCTACATTGTTCAAGCCATACCTGATTGGGCAATTACAGCATAAACAACTGTAATTTGCCTTTCCAATTGTTGAGTAGTCTGGTTTTCAGACCTCTGAATTCCTGCCCACATCTCAGATTTGTCAGAAATTCAAAGTGCTCTGGTGTTGCAAAGCAGACTGCCCATTTTATAATATTAAAGATGCAATATCATAGCATATTACAAAAAACACAGGCAACTGAGGACAACAAGGCTAGAATAGAATAAAAAGCCTTTGTCATTATAAACAAGTGCAACGAGATTAAAGTAACCCCTTTTTTTTTGTCAACACAAAATATAAAAATATAGAAAATGTACTGTATGTAGTGCAGAATGTAAATGGGCTGTATTTATATAGCACTCTTCTAGTCTTAACTACTCAAAGTGCTTTTACATCATACAGGATACATTCACCACTCACACACATTCACACTCAGGGTTCAGTGTCTTGCCCAAGGACACTTTGACATGGGACTGCAGGGCCAGGGATTGAACCACCAACCTTCCAATTGGCAGGCAACCGCTCTACCGCTGAGCCACAGCCGCCGAAGAAGAAAAAAAAGAGAGGGGGAACATGGCGCACAGTTCCTGAGCAACTATATACAATGTTTGCCACTTTGACGTGTAACACTACGTAACACTAACTTATTAGCTTTAGTTTTACAATTAATTTTGGAATTTATGGTCAATAAACCTCATTTATAGGAAATTATACCTAATGTTAGAAAAGCAGAAATTAGGAATTATTTAGACTAAACTTAAAGGAATGGATGTTGATGATAATCACAGACTGGAATATGTCAACTTTTACTCAATACTATTTCAAAAACACTTCAATTTGTTTTACAATGCTATAAAATTGAATAAGACGCCCCAAAATGAATAAAAGTAGAGATTTGTACTTGCCAAAGAGTGTTGTGTGGAATCAATCATGTTATTTTGGGGAATTAAAAAGAACATTGATATAGGACAACGGGTCAATTTGACCCAAGGACAACATAAGGGTTAGGGGGCGACTTGCAACCATCGGAGCATTATTTTTTTAGAGTTATTGGCTAAGGGTGTTTTAATGTCCATTTTAAAGTCCATCCTTTAACAACAGTCTTTCAGTTGAGTATTGAGGGCGTACCAGAAGAACATGTTCCAAAGTCTCCTTTTTATTGCAGGAAATTACAATTCCCAGTGAGATATATCCCATTAAGACGCAAAGATTCACTTAATTTGTGTGTCCCAATCTCATTCTACTAAACAAGCACTGTTCTCTCTAGTTTTTCCCCAGTCCTCTTTCCTTCCCTTCTTCCTGTTTAAAAAAGTTTCTTCTCTGGACCACATGTCTATTTATACCCCCTAGTTCTACCATGATTCAGGAGTCGGGGGAGTGTCTGTTGAGAAGGAAATGTGTTTGCCTGAGGCTGATGGTTATAGCATTGGTTTTATAATTGCATATTGGTTTGTGCTTCACTTGAGTGCAGGATTGCATCCATTAAAAATATTAATGTGGCCTAATTATGTGTTTATTGATATGTACAGTACAATAAAAGAACACCCCCCACATAAACAAAGTTGGATTAGACCACTCTGAGGTGTTTGCTGCACAAGATGCCTCAATACACAAAGGCTAGACTAATCCTCACAAATCCTCCATCACTTGCTATGTTAGAGTTTAGAATACAACTTCATTCATATTTATTATACAGGAAAGTTAAAAGTAACATTACATTACAATATAAACGGGCCTGACTGGTTTTCAGCGGGTTCCTGATCCGCAGAAACATAAAACATGGTTACAGAACGTCGGGACAGACATTTGTACAGGACATCGATATGGACTACACAGGTTTGGACAACTAAAACAACAATACACAAAGACAAAATACAAGACATCAGCTGGCCTAGACAAATATGGACAGTGCAAACAAGGCTTGGACAAATAGATAAGCAACTAATGTGTGCAAGTGTAACTGTTAAGAAGGAGCTGTTTGTATGCTTTTTTGAAATATGTAATAGATGATATTGTTCTCATGTGATGCAGAATGTCATTCCAAATCTTGTTTTATGTATAGAAAAAAAGATTTCTGACCAAAGTTGTTTTTATATGGAGGAAGTGGAATAAGTACCAGTGAGACTGACCTAGTAAGGCATCCTGGTCTCATGTGTGTCGGAAAAAGTGCAGCAAGTGCTGATAAGGTGGCATTTTGAATTTGAAAATAAAAAGCAATTGCGTGGCTGTTTATAAAGTTTTTGTAAGTCAAAGCCTTAGAACGTGCAAATGCAATGCAATGGGGAGCCCACTTTGGAAGGTTACTGTGGATCTTGAGAGCTCGATGGTACAGTTAGTGCTATTGGTTCAGTGATTTCCTTCGTGGTAAGAGACCATATAGGACGGCAGTAGGGAGGAGCAGCTCGTCCAGGAAGAACCTTACAGCAACATCATAGCTACGCCTGAACCTCGCTTCCACATCATCTAGGAAACACAACTTTACTTTGTAAAAAAGGAACTCTGCACATACCACTGTTTGTATGTCATGTTTTATTTATTTATTTATTAGAGTTTGTTGGAACAAAACTGCAGTGGGAACGCTGCACAGACACGCCTCGTGGAACATCAAGGTTTTCTTGTTTCACTTGAGAACATTTAAGTGAAGACGTTATTCCTCACACCAGACACTCTGTAATCTAACTTGAAGAATTTCTTCAACAGAAGATTCAAAACGAAGGGGCCCATGAACAGAACTGCATTTTTTTGTGTTACAGTATGTTCATATTCGTATGACAGAATCACACAGGAGACAACCTTGTTCTGGTGCTTTGATGTGCAACAAGTGTCAGGGCTGTAGTTTCAATCAAAAGGGTATAATCTTCTTCCATTGCTTAATTAATGGATGGTTGTCTTCCCTCTGATATGCAGATCATGGTCAAAATATGTCAAAGTTGTTACAGTATGTTTCTTTGAGCAAGTGTTGATATAAAGGCAATTTAAATTATGACACACTTACTTATGATAATCCACAGAACTCATTTGGAACAGTTGGAATTATTTTTCATCAAAGTATGCCTGCCAACTATCTGTCGCTGCACAGAAGGATGCAAGCCAGTGCTCAATGATGACATGTGCTCATTTGTGACAAAACAGAAGTGGAAAAAGCTAAAATATTATGTTTTACTAATGGCCTGAAAATAAGACTGTCGTTCTGTATATTTTTAAAAGTGTGCAACATACTACAGGTCAGAGGCGTAGCACAAAATACTGGGCCCTCTAGAAAGACTTTTCCTATGGCCCCCTCCCCGCATCCACAGCTATTCATCCTAGCATCTTTTTGGGTACTCAGTCCCCCTTTTCCCCCCATTCCGACACCCCTGGTACACGTCACTAATGTAGTGTGTCGGAGTTAGCCACTTTAGCTTAGTGGCTAAGGTGCGGTTTGGCCAAAACGTCCTCAACACACTAGGTTGGTTGCCATAGACTCTCCTCCCTCTGCCTGTATTTCCTCTTTTCTTTTCATTTTGCTGTCAAGTTCCTGGGCGTCAACCGTTGAGCACTTGGTGTGTACCCCCCGAGGCGCATGGCGCAGGGTGTGAGGGCTGGACTCTATAAAAACGAACCCAGGTGCCAAATCATAAAAATGTATCCAAGAGTAATTAGGAAAATGGCAGATACAGTGCCAAAAAAATGCAAATCTGGCAAGGCAAAGCGCCAAGTGGACAAAGCTTGGTCCAATCTGGGGTTGTTTTTTTCCCACTGGTGGTGGTAGTCACTCATTTTCCTGCAGGTAGACAAGTACACTGCTCTCAAGTCCTGATGTCATAAATTCAAAATTATCATCTGATCTTCACCTTCTACACGACTGGTTGAAAAAGAACCATTTAACCATCAATGTACAGAAAACTGAATGTATACATTTTCACTCATCCAGATTATTTTTCTTTTACTGATTCTATTACTTTTGCTAACCAAGAACTTATTGGTGTGCTACTTGATTCGCACCTTACATACCGGGAACATGTGTCTAACTTAACAAAAAAGTTTAATCAGAAACTTTATGTTTATAACAAGATCAGATTCTATCTTTCTTGTGTTTCTGAAACCTATTTACATGCAATTGTGTTTTCAACTATGTCCTACTTTCTTCCTATTTGGTCCACGAAGGAAATTACTGAACCAATAGCACTAACTGTACCATCGAGCTCTCAAGATCCACAGTAACCTTCCAAAGTGGGCTCCCCATTGCATTGCACTTGCACGTTCTAAGGCTTTGACTTACGAAAACGTTATAAAAACAGCCACGCAATTGCTTTTTTATTTTTTATTTCAAAATGCCACCTTATCAGCACTTGCTGCACTTCTTCCGACACACATGAGACCAGGATGCCTTAGGCTACTAGGTCAGTCTCACTGGCACTTATTCCACTTCCTCCATATAAAAACAACTTATTGTACTGCTTCTTCCAAACCAGGGGCCTGTTGCACGAAACCAGGATAAGGGATTAAGCCGGGATATTAAAGTTATCCTGGATGAATTTAGCTTTGACTCGGTTGCACAGATTGAATTAAACCCAGCCAAGTAACCATGGAGATTTATTCTTTGCGGCTAGCCTGGTCCAGAGCAGGCTAACAGCCAGGCTAAGATTAGTCCTGGAGTCTCATGTGTCAAATCAGCTGTCGTCTGATCCGAAATAAACGTGTTTAACAGTTATTACGTTGTCTTCGACATGTGTTCTGCTTTATTTTCATTAACATGCATTAGCCTACTTGTCACTATTGTTGTCGCGAGTTTGATTTAAACCCTACTACAGTTGTTTAGATGGTTAGGAATGGTTGCACTGGCAACCCTGATGCGGAGTGGGACTTCCCGGTGGGACGGTACTGTGTCGAGGCTGCCTGCCATGCGGCCGCTGCCTGGTGGCCGCCGCCTGCCGGCAGACCTGCAAGTTGCATCAGTGTCCACTCTCTCTGTAAATGTAGAGATGAGCAGCGCAGCGTCCGTGGTCTCAGCTTCAGGTTTATACAGGACACGCTCCGAAGATTAAGTGTGACGATATTAATGTAGCGATATTCCCAGATGATATTAATGGAAGACTGGTCAGAGACCAACACATTCATGATTTCATTTTCTTGTTGCTTATCCTTCTCTAATAAAGGACAGTCTGTGTTACTCCTTAATATGTAGGCTGTCAAGTAAGTTGAGATCACGCCGCACGGATAGGGTGCATTATGGGGTAGTATGGGAATTTCCAGTGGTAAATTATAACTGTCCTGGACTGTACCGTACTTTTCCGAGCTAGATAGCATATTGAGACAGCAGTGACAAAATAAAGTATTACCCAGAAATAAGGTTTGATTACCTGAATATGTATCTATATATCACATTTCCCAGAAATGTTGTGTGTTTAATTAACTGAGAAAAACTAAGAAATTCCAAGAAATTATGTATGAGGAACTAACTGATAAGAAAATGTATTTCTCCAAAATAATATGTGATTAACTAACAAGGAGTACTTTTCAGAAATAATGATTGGATTAAATGAATGACATGTAATTCCTATTAACAAGGATTGATTAACTGAATAAGATGTATTGTCTAATAATAATGTTTGAAGCCTAGAAAGCTCCCAAAAGTAACTGAATGCTAAGGATTAAATATTAAGAGACAAAATGTGGAGGTTGACAGAGCTGTGAAAAAGGGGAACTGGACAGGTTCAGCTTGTGGGGAAATAGGGGTTGTGCAACTGCCTGCCGTTCGGGCCACAAGTTGCCAGGGAAACGGTGGCTGCCGTTAGGTCAAGAGTTGAAGCGAACAGCTTGCCGGGAAATGAGGGTTGACGGCAGGAACAGGTATGACTCATAGAAAGTAGCCAATGAGGGTTTTTGGGTCAAACAGTATAAGAGACAGAAACAGTCAAAGATCGGGGTTATTCCTCGGCAATTCTCGGAGGGTGTTGGACTGGACAAGATCTTCAGACCCCACAACCTCGACCAAGAAAAGAGCTGGGACTTGGACAAGAAAACAGCAAAAAGAAAACTTCAGAAAACTTCTTCAGGGGAATTGCGAGACAGAAGCCACAGAGGATAACCACCATAGCCAACCCGGCTGAAGAAGTAATTCAGATTCTGACTTTTTCTTCTGTTCAACTGCCTCGATAGCTGTGAAATTATAGACACTTTGAAGACTTTGCACAAGGTTGGATTCCAACGGAGTACATAGCCGAGGGCAGAAGAAAAGGGCGCGGTCCCCCCGGCCAGGGTAACACGCTCCTCTCCCACCTCACCAAAAAAGAAGATTGCCAGATTAATCCAGCTCAACTATCGTATCCAGGTTTTGCCCTTCAATATTTTTATCAATTATTAGAAATTGACCAGTATAGCTTTTTGAGTTGAGTTTTTAATAATTTATATTGAGTTTTATTCAAATTGACCAGTATAGCTGATAGGATTTTTAAGTTAGTCATTTTAAGGGAGTTTTTAAATCATTTATATTGAGTTTTATTCAATATTACAAAATCAGATAGTTGTTTTTTTAATTTTATTCATTGATCAATTTATTCACAATCACTAAGTTGTATGCTTGCCCTTTCTCTATTCTGCAATAAAATATACAAATA
Source organism: Etheostoma perlongum (assembly GCA_026937815.1). Lineage (NCBI taxonomy): Eukaryota > Metazoa > Chordata > Actinopteri > Perciformes > Percidae > Etheostoma > Etheostoma perlongum. The sequence continues at coordinate 21,546,408 of CM049374.1, read as the reverse complement.
CTGTATTTAAAGTACAAGAAGTAGACATTGAATTATTTCACTTTTTAAGGTTGTAATTAATTGGGTGTAGTGAGTTTAAACATCTTTAAAAGGTTCTTATAAGTTGATCTAGCCAATGAAATTAACTTGCCCTTAGGGCCTATTTTCCTGGCCCCTAAACAATATCCTAGAAACTTACCAAGTGCACTGATCAATGAGAAGAGAGCTGTTGTGAACGGGCGTGGCTGGGGTAGTATCTGGCTCTAGGGCTATTCGGTCAGGTGCTGTTTCAGAGTAAGCAGGGTGGACGCCCGGATGAAGACAGTTAGAAGCTAGGCGAGTCTCTTCAACACCAGCTTAAACAGTCTTCTGTCATACCTAGTAGGGTAATACCCATAGGTTTAAGAGGCTCGGACCCTTTAAACGGAGAGCTGGTCCAGTATCCCCCTCACAGGGGATCACCGGGATCTAACAAGGCCTAATATTTTTATTATAGCTTACATTGGTTTTATAACCTTCTCAATTAGTCTCCCATCCCTGAACCAATAACGTGGCCTATATACGTGTATAGTGTAGTTTACATTCATCACACCGGGAACACCACAATGCTTCTTCATCTTTATTTTGATGTTACTTGTCAGAAGAATAAAAATAACATGAATATTGTTTTACATATATGCTCACAGCGTGTATTGAAGTCACTTTCTTCTTTTGTCGCATTCTGTTTGTTCTGTATGAACGTTAATTGTACAACGAATTAAATATAGCTTATAGAGATTTGTGCATATGGTTGTAAAATATGTTCTCACGTTGTGAATAAGGGTTTGAAATTAAGCCTATACTCCATAGGGTCCATTTCCCGAGGGACATTAATTCCCTCTGCTCACTTTTAGGGCAAAGGCTAAATATTAATACATTGTATTTAGAATGTGCTTTACATGGTAGACTAGTCAAAGACACTTTATAGTAAAACCAGCACATTTATCACATAAAAACAGAAACTAGCATATTTAAAGCAATTAAAACACAGTATAGCCTACAACTTTGTAAAAATGTGGAGTGACTATAGGCTAAGTAGATATTTTTACACCCTCACACATTCAGTCAGGTCCGCTATGTTGGGCTTTTTCTCTCCGTTTGATAAGAGCCGTATTTCCCTTTCTGCATATTATATTCTTCCCCTCCTCGTTACTTTCCATTAGAAGCTGCTGCTCATTGGGTGAAACATATGGCGCATGCGTCTTCTCCATCTCTGCATCAGGAAATCTGTGATCGATACCGTGGTCTATGTGAGAAAGCCGTGAACGTGCACTTATCCCAGCTATCTACACCTGGCTTGACATAGCTCCACCTGTTCATCCTGGCTCGGCAAAAGTGCAACCGATTAAGCCGCGATGAACGGATCACACTAAGTCAAGCTGCGCTTTTTCACTTATCCTGGATATCTTTAATCTACTTTCGGGCAACAGGCCCCTGGATACTGTAGAACTTATCACACCCATATCACACCTGCGGTGTCTCAGAAGCGGGGCGTCTTGCTGCCCGACTCGCAGATTTTATTGGCTCTATGAATGCTTTACAGAACATCTATGTGTTTGTTAAGCTAGCATCTACCTTCCACTCAAAACACTCCTGTGGTTAAACTCCATGCCTTCTCTTTACGGTCTAATGTTTTTCCACCAAGATGAACTCTCGTCGTCCATGATGTTGTAGAGGAGACATATACGATATTCTATTTTGTTGATAGTATCAATTCATAACAAGAGTTATCTCGAGACACTTTACAGATAGAGTAGGTCTAGACCACACTTTATAATTTACAAAGAGCCAACAGTTCTAGTAGTTCCCGCCAGAGCAAGCAAAAGATCAACAGTGGTGAGGAAAACCCCCTTTTAGAATATGGGGGTTATCCTTTGGTAAATTGACTAGATACTCTCTTTTAAAGACCAGGTGAAAAAAGACCTGGTTTGTAGCTTTAGCAGAGCGGAGAGCTCCGTCCAGCGTGCTTCTGGAACGCGAGACGGCTAGTGGATTTTCAAGCATTGATTTTGATTGGCCGTGATTGGGCTCGTAGAACAAACGAAGACGGCTACTAAAGGCTAATTTTTAACGTGAGAATGGGACCTGTGCTTGCCTGGATGAATGCATATCTTCCCTACTTTTACAGGGGTTTGTGCTGTGTTAACTGACTCACCCAGCCAGTGTTTCAGAGCACGGCCTGCTGGCTTTTGGGGTCTCCTGGTCGAGACGGAGCAGCATGCTCTGATGTGTTGCTCCAGCGTCTCTGCACCACTATGCAGTCATTCAGGTTTAATAAGTTGCATTTACAAATTTTGTGTTGTGGGAAAACCAGAAAAATTGCTTTTTAATCAAACACTCTTTCCTTCAGTGTCTTTCTCCAGCGTGTGTGGCCTGTAACGTTCGTCCACTTGAGGATATCCCACACACCTGTAGTGCTGGGTTGACTCAGCGTCCACAACCCCCCTCATGTGTTAGTACTGGCTAACTACTTGTACATTCAAGATTTCTTTGTCATACCACACTACACTGTAGTACGAAATTACATGCAAAGATCACAGCTTAAAAGAATACAGTACAGAAAAAAGTTGAGTTGTTATATGAATTAAATGGTTAAATGCTTATATGGGTGTGTATAGCATGTAGAGTGATAAATATAAATATATAATGGCTATAAAAACAAAACAAAAATGAAAAAATTAATATCTAGATACATACAGTTGGGATCCACTTCTTGTGAAGACCTGAACTATAATTATGAAAATAAATAAAAAATATTATCCTTATGGTAGTTTGGATTCAGTCTGGCAACAACATACATTTCCTGAGCTGTACTCCACAATAACCTTAGATGTGTTTCCCCCATAACAGTTTTTCAGGAAAAGCATGATCTTTGATTGTGTGAAATTTTGATCTTTTGTCTCTATGCTGACAAATATCTAACAAAGCCTCATAAAATAATGTTGAATCTCCAATCTAAAAGTCCATTTCCAACACTTCCTACTGGCATGTGAACACAGCATCACAGTCATGACTAAAGAATTATAATTGTCCAATGGCAGTCATCCCAGACCCAGACATCACCAAAATCTGATCAACTGAACCTTGGGCCCACAGCCATCTGCCGCCAAATTTAATCTAAATCCCCTAATTAACTTTTGGGATATCTAGCAAACAGACAGATGCCAAAAAATGAGTAAAGATGTAACCTCATTTATTGATTGAGGTAAATATATTTAGCCCAATATTTTAGCCATATTGCACAGGCTAACAGCCTTCTCTTCCAAGTGTCATATGAATCATTTTCCCACAACAAGACTGCCACAGCATCTGTTTCAATACACATCTTAAAAGAAAATATTGTTTTGTTTGTGTGAAGAGGGTGAGGGAGGGATACAGAGAGGATTTATAATTCAGTTCCACCACAGCAACACTGTAACAACATTGCTTATGCCTGACAGCATGTAATTATGCTCCCACACACATTATATATATATATATATATATATATATATATATATATACTACCAGTCAAAAGTTTGGGGTCACATAGAAATTCCCATTGCACTCCATTGTAGACAGAATGCCAGCTGAGATCAGTTGCATTGTTTTTTTAACCAGGGCAGCCGTTTTCAGATTACATTATGTGCTTACATAATAGTAAAATGGTTCTCCAATGTTTTTCTAGTTTTTTATTTTTAAATGATGGATTAGTACACAGAATGAGCCTTTGGAACATTGGATGAATGGTTGCTGATAATGGGCAATGTAGATATTACATTAAAGATCAGCCCCCCCACCCAAATTAGCAGTAGTGTGTGTGTATATATATATATATATATATATATATATATATATATATATATATATATATATGTATATACAGTGAGGAAAATAAGTATTTGAACACCCTGCTATTTTGCATGTTCTCCCACTTAGAAATCATGGAGGGGTCTGAAATTGTCATTGTAGGTGCATGTCCACTGTGAGAGACATAATCTAAAAAAAAAAATACAGAAATCACAATGCATGATTTTTTAACTATTTGTATGATACAGCTGCAAATAAGTATTTGAACGCCTGTCTATCAGCTAGAATTCTGACCCTCAAAGACCTGTTAGTCTGCCTTCAAAATGTCCACCTCCACTCCATTTATTATCCTAAATTAGATGCACCTGTTTGAGGTCGTTAGCTGCATAAAGACACCTGTCGACCCCATACAATCAGTAAGAATCCAACTACTAACATGGCCAAGACCAAAGAGCTGTCCAAAGACACTAGAGACAAAATTGTACACCTCCACAAGGCTGGAAAGGGCTACGGTCAAATTGCCAAGCAGCTTGGTGAAAAAAGGTCCACTGTTGGAGCAATCATTATAAAATGGAAGAAGCTAAACATGACTGTCAATCTCCCTCGGACTGGGTCTCCATGCAAGATCTCACCTCGTGGGGTCTCAATGATCCTAAGAAAGGTGAGAAATCAGCCCAGAACTACACACTAGGAGCTGGTCAATGACCTGAAAAGAGCTGGGACCACCGTTTCCAAGGTTACTGTTGGTAATACACTAAGACGTCATGGTTTGAAATCATGCATGGCACAGAAGGTTCCCCTTCCCATCCACATGTCAAGGCCCGTCTTTTTTGCCAATGACCATTTGGATGATCCAGAGGAGTCGTGGGAGAATGTCATGTGGTCAGATGGGACCAAAATAGAACTTGTTGGTCATAATTCCACTAACCGTGTTTGGAGGAAGAAGAATGATAAGTACAATCCCACGAACACCATCCCTACTGTGAAGCATGGGGGTGGTAGCATCATGCTTTGGGGGTGTTTTTCTGCACATGGGACAGGGCGACTACACTGTATTAAGGAGAGGAGGACCGGGGCCATGTATTGCGAGATTTTGGGGAACAACCTCCTTCCCTCAGTTAGAGCATTGAAGATGGGTCGAGGCTGGGTCTTCCAACATGACAATGACCCGAAGCACACAGTCAGGAGAACCAAGGAGTGGCTCTGGAAGAAGCAGATCAAGGTTTTGGCGTGGCCTAGCCAGTCTCCAGACCTAAACCCAATAGAGAATCTTTGGAGGGAGCTCAAACTCCGTGTTTCTCTGCGACAGCCCAGAAACCTTATTGATCTAGAGATCAGTAGATTGTTCAAAAATTATAGTAAACTACTGGCAGCTACAGTTGCCAGCTTGAAACTGTTTTTACTTAACTGTTTAGTACTGTAAAGATATTACAGTACTGTGCTGTATGGAAAACACATGACAGTATTAAACTGTCAGCTCTTTGGTTGCAATTCTGCTGTTATTTTACAGTTCCTACATTATTCTCCATTACCAACTTACTTTAAGAGTCATGATGAAAGTAATTCTTCATCTTGTTATTGTGGCCTCAATCTCAAATAAAAACACTGATGTGTAGGCCTGTTTTAAAATTTCATTTAATTTTGTATTTTACTCAGATGAACTATAAAAACGGACTGAAGACTAAGTCTGATTTAAAGTTAATTGAAAAAGAAAATAATATATCTTAAGATTATAGGTAGCTTGCTGTAAAAAAAAAAAAATACTACGTTTTACTGGAAGATTTTACAGGAACTTGCCGTTAATATTTTGTTCCTAAAAGACATCAGAATTTATAAAATATCCAGTATTTTTACAGCAATTTGTTACAGTGTACTATTGCAAACTGCGAGTATATACTGTAAGTGTTATTTCTACAGGGCTGAGACAGGGTTGTGTACAGTCAAGGATCATTCCACGTATATACTTAAACTGAATTCCCAGGCTGTTAAAACTCCATATGTTAATGCCAGTCACATTTAGGAGGAACGTCATCAAAGAGGTTCAAACTTACTTTTTCCAGACCATTGAAAATACATGCTTTTCTTGCCTAAATTTTTACCCCAAAAAAAGTGATGCAGTTTCCACATACTTTGGCCGTCTGGGATGACCCTGAGGTCATTGGGAAGTTAACACTCTCAATGTTTTGTTTCTAGTGTCAGTGTGACACTAGGCCTTACTGACACAGATATAAAGAGGTTAGAATAGAGAATTTCTATTTCCGTCCAAGTAAATCAACTGTAAAATGATTAAAAAACACTACTGTAAGCATATTACATGGGCTACATACAAAAATAGAACCCTAGCCACATGTCTCAACTTAAAACCAGAAAATCCAGAAAAAAATGACTTATAAAATGGATTTTATATGAATTTATTTCTACAGATATGTCTGTGCGTTTTTATTATTTCCTTTCAGAAAAAAAGCCCAAAAAGTGCTAAATACAAAACTTCTCAAATTAAAAAACACATCTACATCACTCTCACATATACCTGAAATAACTACATGCATACATTTATAGAAATAAGTTATTATAATTTGATGAAATGGTGAAATGCCATGAGAAGGCCATATTTTTGCTTTGACACAGCTGGAGCCATCACAGGGTTAACATTTTCTGGTCATGTTTGGTATCAATCAACTCGGCTTCTTATTGTCTACACAGTGATGCCGGTTTCATAACCTTTACTTCTAACTGGTAGGGAATACTGTCAGTCTTTCCCAAGTCCCTCCCTCTGTAAATCGTGCAAGTTCATTTGCTCCCTTTTGTGATAACTCAAATTACCGGAGACGGATTGGCTGAAAAAAATTGTCACTCAATTCCTTAGGTTTCAGGCTTTTCAGCTGTGTGGAGCGATACAATGTGGCAACTTGAGGGGAGACGCCAGCAGCAATCAAAATCCAAAAATGGACAGTTCAGCTTTGTTTATGAGGAAACTCGGCCAGAATCTACAAGATTGTGAGGGGACCAGCTGGATTTGGATTAAAAGGATTGGATGCACTTATTATTTGAACTGTTGGCGAAGTAGGAAAAAAAAGTTTATGACGATCTTTCACCGCTGTGAAGAAAGACACGAGGAAACAGGTAGGGAAGCAGCGCGACTTTAGACAGAAACGGCGCAGAATCTTTGTGTTCCTTTACTTCATATGATGATTATAACCGCTGTAAGTCACCTTGTGCTTTGTCTGTGGGCTTGATGGAATCGTGAGACTTTAAGCTTTCTAATGATGTGCTGCATGTGCGTGTTTATGAAGATTTAATGCTTGCAATTTATCACTTAAGAAACGTTTTCTCCTAAAAAATTCCCGGCAGCGGGACCGTGTTGCATGAGATTAAAGCACAAAAGCAACACAAACAAGAGGCTTGTACCCTGTACTTTACCAAATTACTTTGAAAGTTACGTCCTTTACATTTGTGCTCCTATTCACACATTTAACATTTAAATGTGAAACACTCCCTTCAAAACAACAAAAGCAAATGATGTCAGGAAAGTTCTTTTTGCAGTTTCGAGGTGAACCCCCACAGCACAACCCTTTATTTGCTTAATGGATAAGTTGACTTTTATGCATGTGTGCAATGGGAATTTAAATAAGGTGAGTTTTTATACAGGAAACTTATTTTCTTCTAAAAAAAACCTCCCACTTTGAGGATAATAAATGACACAAACAGTCCTCATCCAATAACTCTGGATGGGGGAAGATGTCCCACCCACTGACTCATTCCTTGCCGTTAGTCAGCTTTGATTGCTTGCATCCCCCATAGTTTATCCCAGCATCCAGGGATGACCACTTTCTGTGTAATTTAGTGAGCTATATGTTTGGAAGCACTGACACAACCTAACATTTTGAGTATCTCCTTATTGATTGATCAAAGCTGATTTACAGAGGTAATGTGTTTCCACTGTATAGCACTAAACACTGGAAATACATGTCTTTTTCATTCTGGAGTACTGACAAAACGAGATAATATTAAGCCAAACATAATAAGCCTAAAGCTTATTTTCATATTAAATGGACACATACTGTGCTCATGCGGTGGCAGAATACATGAAATTTTGATCAAAGCATAAATGAAACTCATAATGCACACTTAACATATTAATCTAATCATAATAGTTTAATAGCATCATAACGATGAATGGTATATTTAATTGCATTTAATAGAGACACTCAACACTCATACATTTATAAATGATTTTTTTTATGTATTGAAAACAGCTTAAACCTTATGACTGAAGCCGGACACGTTGAAATCCAAATTATATTTATTTGGATTAGGTACCTGATCTACATATTAATAAGCATATTGCACGACCATTCTTTGTAACCCTCTCTGTCTTTTTGGCAAACATATATCAATATGTCAAAAATATTTTCAGTGAATTGATCACCAATCAATCAATAATAGCCAAGACTCATTAACATTACCTGTTTGTTTTCACCACATTTTGGTTGAAACGTGTAAGATTCTGTACGATATTAAACATCAGTATTTTTCAGAAATATAAAAAAAAACATGCCATGTAAAAAATTAACATATGTTAATAGAATGACATTATGAACATGATATCTGAGTGGCTACACTCCTATTGCTTACATTAAATAAATATGGTGCAGATACTGTACATTAAGAGTCTATATGTATTTCATATTTACGTGCATCATAACCTGCGAGGTAAGCTCCACTTTACCCGCAAACTATAATTTCTGGTCTGAGTTAACATTTCCCTGATCTGAAATTGATTCATGCATTTTCCATGCAGCTTTGCAACATTTATTTTTTTTTTTTATCCCAAAGTGACTGTAAAAATTCAGTGTAACAGAGGCTTTCAGAGAGCGGTTTCAATTTAGATCATGGGCTCTTTGGAAATGTTTCTCCAAAAAAAAAAAAAAAATAAATAAAATATAATAACACCTGAAAAATCACTAAGTTTTAACCTTTCTCCTGTTTCAAACCTTGAGAGTGCGCCTTGATCACAGCAGCACTGTTAGCAAAGCACGTGATGTGTCTTATATGAAGACGAAAAATCTATTCCTGTAGTTTGTTGATTGGCATACTTTGTCTCCTAAGTTTAGGACATTCTAATTTAAAGTGCACTGACCACAGCCGCAGGAGTGGACACATCACTTCCTGAGGAAGATGGATTGCTCTTTCCTCAGGAACTAATTAGCCGATGTCTTCCAGGGCCCGTGTTCAAATGTCAAGTCCTGGAGTTCCATGACTTTAGGCGAGGCAGCTAAAGAAGGTTCACAAAACAGGCCGATCAACAGACCATGTTAATTGTCCATTATGAAAGCTCTTCGGAGGACATTTGAGTTGTGGTCAGTTGTTCAAATCAACTCAATCGCTTACATTTTCACATTGAGAAATTCGAGTCTATGCATTGTGCAGAAAGCATTATGTATTAAGTGACATCTAATGTTGTCCTGCAAAGAGATTTCCCAATGTAGTTTTATAATGTAAGTATTACATAAGATGTGATATACTTTCCTTTCCCCAAGGGGACATTTTACTTGGTCAATAGTGCTACACCCACTGTACTCCAAGCACTTTTCAATAAGCTGTTAAGATAAAATTTCATGATGTAACGTCATGACATTTTCACTGACCATATGCAGGTCAGAGTGATTGGATTTAGTTTTTTCTTCAAAATATTATAGGGTATGACAATCTTTAGTTTAATTCAAGCAGGAGGCCTGAACACAGTGTTCTAAAATGTTAAAAATAAACACTTGACATTCAAAAGCTTATTAATACTACTGTAATGTCCTCTACAGATGTGTGGATCTTTGAAATGATACTATTTAATTGGATTGCAGACAACAGTTTAACATTCACATATAACCTCCACGTTGTCTTCCTCCATCACACAGTGGAGGATGTGTGATGAGCCGTGCACTGTAAGTGGATTTACCGCTTTGCGGAATAGTGAGGTAGGCTGCAGCAATAAATGATAGTGTTTTCTGACACACTCCATTTTGATTTCACTCTAGTGAATTTCAATAGCACGCTGAGATACAATGGCTAATTGGCTGATCCATCTCGACATTAAAGGCATTTCATAGAACACTTAGTGTCTTTTCAATGGCATTCAATGTGCCATTACAAGAATTCAATTGAAGGTAGAAAAAAGAAATGGGATTGCAGAGAAATGAATAGTCATCAAGTGCTTACAATCATTCAGACGCTTTCTGGGAACTGTCAGAGAGAGAATAAGCATGATTTGCTTCTAAATCATTCACTTCCTATTGTGCAATTCATATGAGCATGATTATTTATATATATATTCAACAGTTCAAGAATGTGGTAGAAAACTGTTAGGAAGGCATATCATGATCAGAAAGTATACATACTCATGTAATACAAGAAAGGGGCTTTGAGGGAAATAATGAGCTGTAGTGGTGTACATTTCTATAATAATGATCAGGAAAGAGATTTTGTAACACATCAGCACCCACCCCATATTCAGAGGGAATGTATGTTTAAGCGATGAGATAAAACCTAACCTTGAGTATTTACTGAATGCCGCTTAGCTTCCGTTACACTCTTCAAATCTGCAGCTCTAACTCATTTTGCCCTGCGGCCGTGCTGATGCTGAAGGTGTGGGTATAGAGCCCCAGAGACAGTCACGCTCCTCTTTATTCATTTGTGTTTCATGTACAGATTCTTATCCACCTGTGCTCCCACTCACAGAAGACACATCTAAGACTCAACAGCTGAATATTCATGAGAAGAAAATAGAGGACAGAAAGAATCTTTGTTGATACTTTGTGTCCAGGAGAATCCTGCTGTGAGACTGTTTGTGTAGGCCATAGGGAGGCTCGGTTTATTACTTTTATGTATGTCTCACCAAAGAATATCTAGTTCCGATGCTTGTGACTATAACAAGAGATGGTCTAGAGATTTTTTTTTTCTTGCAAAAAAAAAAAATCCTACAAGGTAGCCCTTTACTTTTTTTATTTGTTTTATCCAAAAGAGGAGCACTTGTGTCTTGGTTACATAAGAGAAACTGCACCTATGAGTGTGTGTTTCCATGTAAGTGTATTTGTGGGCGTGACAGCACATTTGTATGTGTGTGTATATGCACACACAAGCCTCTGTGTGCAAAAGTACGTGGGTGTGATATGGATTAGTTTGAGTGAATACTGCTGTGCACAGTGTAGCTAAACCCTTAAATGGGATTAATTCAAGGTGGGCTCGCAAAAGCAAAGATGCCGTTTATCTTGGGTTTGTGTTTCCACCTCAGTTTGCTGTCTTCAATAAGCTTCACTGGAAAGTGATGTATTCAAATGTTGTACAGTATGTTGGTTTACATTATACAGTAGTGTGTGGTGAGGGAAAGAAACTGTCCTCCCTCGAAAAACAAGAGGACACTATAAATTGCTTGTTCGACCATGTTAAGTTTATAGTGGCGGCGCAATACAGGCGGTTAGGTGACAAAGGAGGCAGGTTGGGGGGGAATCAAACAGAGGGCTTTCACCTAGGAGACTGGAGTCTGTGTCCAGTTTCAAATTAAAGTGTAAAGGCGAGACTGTGCCATGTTCTGCGTCACATCCTTAACCTGAAGTGAAGTAACATAAACGTGCAGATTTTAAACCAAACCACGTGCGAAGATCATAAGTAGTTTTTGTGCCTAAGCGTAACCAAATTGCAACGGAATGATGATTAGAAGTTAGGACAAAATGACCTATATCGTTCAATGGTGAAATTAAAGATTTTACAGGAGAAACAGACTGATTTCATGAAATGGCACACCAATTCGTATGGCATTATTGGCGTGTTATCAAGATACATACTCGCTTTTTAGCGTGTATCTCAACCCTGTTTAGCCTCCATTTACTTACATTACCTTGCGATAGCGTGTGAATTTACGCCAAAGCGAGTATTATGAAAATGGGACGCGTAGGGGGGTTATCGAGGTGGTGGTTGGGTTAAACACAAGACTTTCACCCAGGAGAATGGGGACTGTGTCGCGCGTGTCATGTTTCCTAAACTCAACCTTCTCTTTTTTATTTTCCTAAACCCAACCCTGTTCTTCTTTTCTTAACCCTCATGTTGTCCTCGGGTCAAATTGACCCGTTTTCCTATATGAATGTTCTTTTTAATTCCCCAAAATAACGATTGATTCCTCACAACGCTCTTTGGCAAGTACAAATCTCTACTTTTCATTTTGGGGCGTCTTATTCAATTTTATAGCATTTGAAAAAACTAATTGAAGGGGTTTTGAAATAGTATTGAGTAAAAGTTGACATATTCCAGTCTGTGATTATCATCAACATCCATTCCTTTAATTTTAGTCTAAATAATTCCAAATTTCTGCTTTTCTAACTCAAACATTAGGCAACATTAGGCCCTTAAATGAGGTTTGACCATAAATTCCCAAAATAACTAATTTAGTTAAAAATTAAATTTTAAAATAAATAAGTTAGTGTTACGCAGTGTTTAAAACGTCAAAACAAAGTGAGAAACATTGACAAATGGTTGAAAAAAAGGGACAAACGTAAAAAAAGTTAAAAACATTGATTAAAAGCGTCAAAAATGTTGATTTTCAATTTTGACGGGGAAGACAACACAAGGGTCAAACTCAACTGTAGCTTTCTTCACAATAGCCCGCCAAGTGGTGTGTATGTGTGCATCTGCTGTATACAGTGTACACATACATGTGAAAAGGTCCAAATGCGTACAGATAACACGCCACCTGGCTTAATAAAGTTGGCGTGTATATTTACACGAAGTCATGATGCCATGTTCCAAGAAAGTTGTAAGTGCCATATCATGGACAATGGTAAATGCTCCCACTGACCCTCCTTTCCACACCCACAGTCTTCTGAAGCTCACTGAGTATAATATGTTTCACAATGCCTATGTAATATAATGCATAATGCCTCCATGCATACATTTAAGACGAGTAAAAAGCATCTTGCTAGCTAGTTGATGTGGGAAAGGGAAGTTTGGGGTCCCAGCTGCTGCCCCCGCGACCCGATACCAGATAAGCAGATGAAGATGGATGGATGAATGGATGGATGGATGAATGGAAAAAGCATCTTATAAGTGGTAAAAACACATACTTTAGGGTTTGGAGAGGTCCACATGTGTACAAGGATTACACCCTAAAAAAAGCATGTGTCTGCTTTCAAAAGGAGCTTGAGACAGCAGTTCCTACTAAAATTTGTTAAATTGTATTGTACCCATTTAACCAATGTTCGACTGATGAAACAAATCATATTAGGACCATTTGGTAGCTTTTAGGGTTGTCCGGAGGTTGAAACGTTTACTGTAGAATGCATGGACTTTATTTTATGTCTGGGCTCCAATTTCACATATTTTCACTATTTGTTTATTCTGTATTTTAACTGTTTTTGAATAAACTAAACGGTTTTGGTGGAGTTGTTACTGTGTGTGTCATGCATACTTTTGCGCTTGAAATGTGAATCTGAATGAAGAGCGAGGTAATTTACTTTAGACAGTAAACCCAGTATTCAAGTGTATGCAGTACTTAGATGTGCAAAACAATGAAGCTACTTACAGAAGTGGTGGTGTTTTATGACATTGTCACAAGGAATGTATATTCATACACGCTTAGAAATGACCTCCATGGTCCATATTTTTAAAATAGGTATTGCCAGACAGAGGGGTCGGCTAAAGTGAGATTTTTACAGCCTTGCTTACCATGAATATTCTTTACTGTCTGAATGACTCTCAGTAGAATAGAACTTTAATCTGTGTGTCTCCTTTCACTCTTTGTTTTACCATCACTTCAGTTGCTTGAAACCAGGAATACCCTTAACACTGACAAAATGACTCTGAAAATAGGAATCGTCAGCCAAAGCTGAACAAATACTGAGATGATGTGAACCAGCTGCTCTCAAGTGTGACTGCTCCCATTTACATCACCATTCATCCACACAGCGTTGTTAGCATGAATATGCCTGACGTCTTTATTTTTCTTTCAGCAGATATGTTCAGAGCTGAAGAGATGAAGATTGAATCATTGCTTACGATATCAAATGAATATGGCTGAAATAACCTTCATATAAGAGATCCCAGGCAAAGTGGGATGTGATATTTGTCATTTCTTCTGTTATTCTTTCCTTTCACTGGAACAATAACAGAAGATGGATAAACAACCAAAAAGCTATACTAGGTAAGAAGATTGCAAACAATTTCATTTTGTCTTTTGTCAGAGAGTCAGTGTAAGACTGTTTCCACTGCAGGGACTAATATTAGTGCAACAGCTGCAGTATAGTGTCTTATGGAAAAACCCAGGAGCTACTTATTTTCAAATACGTATAAAAAGGTTTAGGAGACTTTGGTGACTTACACAGAATCTAGGATTAAACAGTACAGTATAGTATAGGTCTGAAGTTCCGGTCTTCCTGTTGGTGTATTTAAAGTTATGCTGGTTATCTACCTTCAATGTAAACAAATAAATTGTGGGCGCCGTAAACACATGCTTACCTAACTCATGAACGTTATGGACAGCACTCTTCCAAAGAAACAATAATACAAACATAACAGAACTTACACACAATACACACACACACAAACACAGAGGTAGTCAAGACGAGAGCTGCGGTACAGCGAGTACGGTGAATGTTGTCCAGCAGAGCACGCGCCAAGGGTAAGAGTAGAGTACGGCGTAGGTGTACGACGTAGTGTGCAGCGCAGTGTACACTGAAGAGTGGGACGTAGGTAGCGTGTGGCGTAGTGTACAGCATAGAGTAAGGCACAGAGTACAACACGGAGTACGGCATAGCCTACTGTATGGCAACGTGTATGGCGTAGAGTACCGCGTAGAGTATGGCATAGTGTATGGCGTAATGCACCAAGCAGAGTATGACGTAGAGTACCAAGTAGAGTATGACGTAATCTACGACATAGTGTACGCCGAAGTGTACTGAATAGAGTGTGATATAGTGCATTGAGTAGAGTATGGCGTAGAGGAGCGATTAGAGTACAGCGTCGAGTACGACGTAGTGTACAAGCGTTTGAGGCCCCTCTGTTACATCTCGGGTCAGCTATGGAACACAGAGTTCCAGTACTACTCTGCCTGAGACAGGTTATGACCTACTGATGTTATGTTGGACACTGACCTGAATGAATGAGACCTGGGGTACCACCATGTGTTTGTAAGCGTGACATTCACCACACAGGGCACTCAAACACAGCTGCAGGATATACTGTAGCCTTGCTGCACAAAACTGTGCATATCACTGAACTCTGTTTAGGTATGACAGACCAATGTCTGGTGAACATTATGTGTGCGATCAGTCACTTCCCCATGTAATTTATTGACACCACATTTTGCAGAGGTTGAGCAATTAATTGTACCCACTGAAGTCTGACTTCATCTCTAGTGACTTACTTGGCTGTACCGAGGAATTTAGATGAAGTGACACAGTCAGTGTCACTGCTCAGAGAGCAATCAGAGCCAACATCAACAACCTGAGCTTTAGATGAGAAGAACTGTGAAAGATGAGTGTCTCAGTCTCTTAATGCACCATCTGGAACAGATGATGTGCTTAAACGTACAGGAACTATAAAGAGGAATAAACGTAACTGCATATTTTTTTTAAATGGTAAGGGAAACCTAGATTGCTGGATTTTTTTCATGTGTCCGGGACACAATAGCTAGGAGGTGAGGTATACGAGCACCGACTCTACAGAGGCAGGGTTGGTTGCACACAGTGGCTCATGCTGGTGTGTCATGGCCCCAGCGTGAATACTTTGACATTCACATAAAGGACATGCTTGGTAAAGCCAGTTATCTCTCAGTCCAGTGACAGCAGTGATCGTGTGGCTGGAAGGAGATGGGGATGCGTCCTTCAGCTGTGGTCGTGATTTGCTCTTAGACAGGATAGCATAGATGGAACCATCTCGGGGGATGAGTGTCTTCATTACCAGAGCCTGTCGCTGGTGAATGATGGTTTAAAGTCTACTCAATATGGCTGGCTATATAGATATCAAAAAGACCATATGTGCCCTTCCCCCTTCTTGTGATCTTTTTCTAATATAATGAAAGCCATAGATTGCCTTGATGTTTAACCCCCCCTACTAGCCTTTAGAAACAGAGACATAACAGACCTCTAATCATATTTCAGTCCCACCAGGATTTCGCAATCGCACCAATTCATGCAAATTCGGAAGGGGTAGTTATCACTAGACATCTCCTGATACAATATCATCAAGATACTTATGCCACGATACAATATTATTGCGAATTTTAAACATATTACAATTTTTAACCTATTTTCCACCTTCTAATTTTTCCCAGTTTCAAATGACATCTGCAAAAGAAAACTGTCAACATCTGTTTAATCTAAAAAAAAAAACATTTCTCCATTTGTACATTACACTACAATGTTATTGTTTCAAAATGAGATTGTCAAGCAAACAAACTGACCAACACATATATAATAAAAGATCCATACTTGGCGACTGTGTATTGATACAGTGTTGCCACTGAAAATGTCATGATACTATGCTGTATCGGTTTTATCTCCCCCCCTTTCCCTAAAATTCAACCAATCACAATGAATTTCATCCGACTCGCAATTTTACCGCAAATTTGACCAATTACCAGAGTTTCCCACAACTTCAGCCAATCACAGCAGTCCCCACGTGCAAGACTTTGCGTGAGTATGCAACTCTGAACCACTGACCAAGCGGGTCAATGTAACACATTGTACGTGGCCAAATTCATTTCCTTTTTTCTGATATGAAGACGAGACATGTGTGACTCGGACATGTGACATTTACCAAAAAGGCCGTGCAAAACATTTCAGACGGTCCAAACAACCTGTATACATTTTATCATCAATGAACACTGTAACTTTTCTTTACTCTATGGTCGCTGAAAGTTGCACACGCACAAACACACGTGGTGGATGCAGGAAAAACGGGAGAAAAGATGTACAGGATGACCTAAATTGAGGACAGCTATGCTCATCATTTAAATGTATTTAAGTGCAATGAAAAGGTTTAAGTCCAATTGGTACGTTATCAAGCCATATTAATGTGTGTCCCAGGCCAGGATAGGAAATTAACTAACAATGTTAAGATCAACAAGCCACTGACACATGTTCAAATTTTATTCATTTATTAAAATTAGTATTTTTTTGTCTTAAATCCACCAGTCATTTTCATATTATACCAACATTTGCAGCATTCTGAGCCTTTTTGGTAAGGTTACCAGGAAAACTCAGCCCAGAGTAGTTTTATTCTCCCCAAAATAAGTTTCCTTTTTATTTTTAATTAAATATACCGAAAGAAATTTACAATTTTCACCGTCTCTCGCAACTTCAAAACAGAAAATACAAAAGACATTGTAACTTTTATCGCAAAAAAGCTCCGCAAAATCAGGCATTTTGGGCCGCAACAATTGGTATGACATACAGGACACTTGTCCTGTATCTGTAAACAAGGTTCATAAACTTATATTTTCAAATTAGATTGAAAAGAGTGAGATTTCAGTATTTTTAAATTGAAATAAGTAAATAGTTTTATCTCTGGTAACATGCATTTCCTGGTGGTACCTTGTTTTGCTCCTAAATATGTTCTGGCAAAGACTTTAATTTATTTTAGAATATCCAGATGGCAGTGCTGTGAATAACAAGTGACAGGTGTGATTCTATGACAGGGTAGACAGACAATAGTAGTGGCAGCTCCAGTATTTTAATTAATGTCTTGGTGTTCTGCCCCTCCCTCGCTGGTCTCCTTAAGGAGTAAAAACATAAATACAAAATCCAGGCAGCAATGGCCCCACCTCCAATACTGTTATGTAAGAGGCATAAGTAGAATCAGACAGTAGTTTAAAAAAAAGGTTTTAACTGCCTTGAGCAAAGTTCCCTTACATGTTCTTTGATGACTTAATAACTGTAATGACTACTAAAATGCTCCCTTCCTAAATTCAGACACTATGACAAATGCTATGATCCGTGACTCATTAAATTCTATAGTGTGACATTTGCATTGGTTACCAGTACTAAGAAAATTGCATTCTTATAGACATACAAGTGTTTGGAATATCTTGAGCATCATATTCAGTGTGTGAGCTCTTCAGGCACTGCATGCATAATCAAGAAAGAGTAATGAAAAACAAGAACACTTTGCCTGTGCCTCATCCAGAAATGATGCAAATCCTACAGCGTGGGAAGGTGTGAAAGCAGTTCTACTCACTTCAGATGCTGCAGACCATTCTATGTAATGAAAATTGGCTTTTTAGTTGATATGATCCTGTTAGCCCCAAAATCCTGTGGAAGAGTAACAGCTATGCAAATGGGAACCATCAAGAATAGGTGCCCTGGCCTCAAAACAATGTGTTAATCCACATGACAGTTGGTACCTTTACGTTTGGCAATGCATGTCTTGCATTGTCCCTTTGCAATAAATTGCACCCTGTTATTTGTATTAAGTTGCATCTCTAATAGCTGTACAAATATAAAGCATTAACATACAGTGACATCTCCCTAAGTCATTTGTACATAGCCTTAGGTTACTGCTATCACTTTACAATGCAGTGCACACAATAGCATGCTGAGTAGTTATTATATAATCCCACATTACTTCATAATTGGCATTACTTAACTGTTTAATGCCCCACCATATAATGTGGTACAAGTATAGTTCTAAGTAGTGCCTCATTACCTTATGATTATGTTATATTCTGGAGAATTAGTGATAACAACATCTTTAAAAATTCATTAACAGAGTATGAACTTGTGTAAGTAAGCTTAAAGCTGCAGTGCAGGAACTTTTGTTCCCCCCGGCAGTTTGAGTAATTACACAAACACCGTCAACGTGCTTAAGAAAAGAAAACACTGCAGTCCCGCCCCCTTTACTGCCTGTCCAGGTATAGCGGGTAATGCTGACATACAGTGTAACCAATCAGAAAGGCAGAATGAGCAGCTACGCTGTGAAGAACTCTAAAGCAAGGTTGGTTGACAGCACTTTGTGTACTGCTGATGTAACAATGTTGTGGTTAATGTAATTAATAAACTACTCATTCGGAGTATGAATAAGTTTTATCGGCATCCTTCCGGTGCGCCAGCGCAGGAATGTTGCCACCAAAACCAGACACGGCAACTTTAGAAATACAAAGAGCTTTTCCTGACTGTGATGGCTTTATCAGCATTGTGTGAACTTGTTTCATTAACATGTAAAAGCATGCACTCCAGCTTTAAAGATTTGACCATGGAGCTATGTCAAAAGGAACTCCAAACGCAACATATTTTCACAAAGTGTATTGAGTATTTACATATTTGCAAAACATCTAGCAAAATATAGTCTTAAAATGAATCGGGACTAAAAGAAAAATCAAAAGGGATAGATACTGATGAAAGGGCAATGTACTGAAGATTGGTATTTTGGATTTTACCGTCACCGTTTCGATGACAGAATTATCTTCATAGACAGCAGTGCAGTCCATCCAAAAGGCACAGCAGAAATATTCATTCCATCACATCTCTGGTTGCTTTAGCTCCTCGGCTACTGAACAACTGATTATGACTGACAGAGTTAAGGGCCTTAATCATTTCATAATAGACACATTCTATTGACTTTAGGTTTTGAGTAGATATAAAGTTGTGTTCAAAATAATAGCAGTCCAACATCCCTAGCTCCATAAATCATACGTTTTGGTATCAGAGATATGTCTACATGGCAAATAATTGACTAGTGAGCATTGTAGAGTCATAGAAAACCAACAGAGCCAACAGTCATGACATGCATGCTGCTCATTCTGTGGAATTGAATCTGTAATTGAAAGGGGCATGTTCAAAATAACAGCAGTGTTGTGTTCAATTAGTGAAGTGATTGATTCTGTGAAGAAACAGCTGTCAATTATGGCCCATATTTAAGGAAGCAGATGTTGAGCATGTTGGTTTTTGTGCATTTCACAGTGAAATATTCAGCAAAATGGGTCATTGGTCTGAGGAACAGTGGACTCTGATTAAAAAGTTAATTGGAGAGGGGAAAACATATAAAGATGTGCAGAAAATTATAGGCTGCTCAGCCAAAATGATTTTTAAATGTCTTAAAATGGCATCCAAATCCTGAACGACATGGGAAAAAACGGTCAACTACCATTCAAACCAAACTGTAGTAGCAATAAAGCAGTAAACAAAATCATTGGGAACACGAGACAAATAAATCCAAAGACAAGACAGTACACAACAGATCAGAAAATGACAGACCTTGACAACACCAACCAGCATCAGAAACGTAATGATCCCACACAAGACAAAGACAGCACAGACGCTAAATACACAGAGTTGGAAGGGACTAACCAGGAACAAGTGAAACACATCAGGGCTGGGTGAAGCAATCAAACAGGTGGGAAAACACAAGACAGGAAGTAAAAACAGACAAGATTGTCACTGCCCAATCTGAGGTGAGTGCAGATGTTAATGGAACATGCTCAGATGTAAATGGTTTATGACATAAGGTGTCATACTGAAATTTGTGAAATCCGTGGAATAATGAACTTTTGTCATTACAAACAATAACAGAAGATAGGAATCATTTCTAAAATATTTTAGCTATCTATGATGGTTTGATTGCTAATGTTAGCTCAAAACGCCATTCCAGTGACAGCCTTTGTTGTCTTTGATGCTAACTTGTAGCCAGCAGTGAACCAGCTTGGTTAAGTAGGTCCATTTTTACTGTATTGACATTACAGAAGTCTCTCGTTAGCATCTCGTATGGTACTTGTTGTAAAGTCGCTTTGGGTAGTGACAAAGACTAGGGAGAAAAGACAGATTTCAAAATAAAACAAGAAACACTAACAACAGAAACCAACAACTGTGACATTTGGGGCACAACATGGGTAAGTTATGGTCAAATAATCATGTAGTATTGAAGGATTACTAAGTATCTTGCCAATATGTTGTATCACTTTACCTTGGTGTGCACACAAAGGGTAATCTGGGTTCAACAGAAGTACATCGCCAGGATAAGTGTGAGAAGCCGGATAAGAAGCCAGCACGAAGCCAGCGCGAAGCACCGGACACAACAACACCAAACCCAACCTCAGCGCTAACGTCACAAGCCAACAATGGCAAGTTTTGGCCTAAAATTTGAATGGGAAATCATGCAGGCCTGCTTTGTTCTTTAGGGGAATGAGTGTAAAGATTACACATTTTTTGGCCATTTACTATCTAACTGGGATGTTTCAAACCCAGGTGATATACTGTTAAGAACAAATTATGTTTAACCATGTATCCAGCTAACTCAACACTTGTGTTGTCTTCCCTTCAAAATTGAAAATCAACGCTTTCTAACGATGTTTTTAACTTTTTCTTATGTTTTGGTCCCTTTTTTTCAACACTTTTGATGCTTTTTTTCAATGGTTGTCACTTTTTTGACGTTTTTAACACTACGTAACACTAACATTAATTTTATTTCGACAGTTATTTTTGGACTTTATGGTCAATAAACCTCATTTGTAGGAAATTATACCTAATGTTGATCGAGAATCACAGACTGGAATATGTCAACTTTTACTCAATACTATTTCAAAATCCCTTCAATTTTTTTTCAAATGCTATAAAACTGAATAAGACACCCCAAAATTAATGAAAATAGAGATGTGTACTTGGCAAAGAGTGTTGTGTGAAATCAATCATGTTATTATGGGTAATTAAAAAGAACATTGAAATAGGGTCAATGGGTCAACTACCTTACATACAGTAACTTGTGTGAACACTAATCTTCATTAAATCATTTTTGTGTGTTTGCAAGGTTAGCACAGTTGGTAGAGCAGGCACACATCTGTAGAGGTGTAGGCTGTGCCCCGACACAGAAGGTCCAAGGTTTGAGTCCGATCTGTGTGATTTCCTGCATGTTTTTCCCCTCTCTCTTCCTCTTTCATGTCTACCTGTTCCATCTATTAAAGGCAGAAAAACCCCAACCAATATAATCTTTAAAAAAACATATTGTTTGTGGCTTTTTCTTTTGCAGAGCGCAAATGTTCCACCAAAACAAGTTCCATCCCGAGACTATTTTTGCAGAGCCGTTCACGACAATTGCGATTAGTTTAAAGAAATACAAGAAACCCAAAGCATTTTTTTCCTCCTATCCCAGAATGTGCAGTATGTAGGTCTGGCAATGTGAGACTACAAAAACAAGCTACAAAAAAAAGCCAGGAACTATAGATGAAGAAAGTTAACAAAAAAGAGTTAAAATCCTCATTTTACTATGTTTACTGTTGTTTCTTTATGTAAAGCACTTTGGATACCTGGTGGTTGCTGTAAAGTGCTCTATAAATAAATGTTTTTAAATTGATTTTTTTTTTCTTCATCTGAGCTTTGTTCAAAGCCTTGAACACAATGCTTTGTGATTGTAGTGGTTCTTTATTTCTGCAACAATGGGAAAGGACACCTGTTTGGAGGTTACTGCTACAGAAAGAGGAAGAACCTTCCGTCTTATGAAAGTACGTGTTTTCCAGTGGGTCGCTACTCACTGTGCTCCATCATTATTATGATAATCCGTCACGGAACATCAAACAGCTCCTGGCTTATAAATTATAAACATAATTAATGGAAAACGTTTGTCAGAGTGCCACGGCGGGACCCTGACGTCCATTGTTTTTAGCCACAGCACCACTACTGCAAATCGCAGAAGGTGGTAAATATTTACCACCCAATACCTTTAATCAGTCACTTTGACATGCACTTTGTGCCTTGATCATACTAAGTACTTTTACTCCTACGTAAAAAAAAAAATTCTTACAGTAGATAATGCATGTGTATGTATGTATGTATGTATGTATTTGCAGTGTCATTACTCTAAAAGGAAATTATGACACACAAATTTCACAACCCAATACAATCCACACAATGAATAATGTCCTTTATCTTAAGTCAAGTACACTCTGCATTGGAAACATATTCATATATATTCTGCCACTCATGATTTAAACACTTGCATAAAACAGAGTTATTGGAAAGTGTATAAATACAGCAGAGATGTACAGTTGTTACCACCACTCGTATAGTAATTCTTTAACTCCAGATTGGGATCCGGTGACATAAGAGGTGATGTTTGAGCTTAGAGAAGTGAGGATGTGAGGAGTTCCTCCTGTGTCCAGTGTGACAGTGTAGAACAGGAGATAATGTCAGCACTGTCTGGATTAATCTGCCTCAGCTAAGGACAGAGATTAAGGCCATCCATGAAAGTGGGACAACATGGCATCAGTGCTGGGCTAAACGGAACTGAGCATCACCAGCTTTAACAGCGCCACCCTGTGAACTGTGCATCAATCCCACAACCAAATGTTAGCCTGAAATGAACTGGATTTTTTATATTATTTTTTGGGCTTTTTTTTAGATACACTGTAAAATGTACAGTAACTTACTGGCAACAATTGGCCGGCAAGTTACCTCTTTTTACAGTAAAGGTACCGTACTTCAATTTACAGTATTTTATGTATTCACTGTAACATACAAAACAATTAAACACAAAATAAGATAAAAAAGTAAAAATACAGTTTACTATGTACAGTACTATAGTGGCTAAATAGTGATTTTTTTAACAGTAATTCTTTGTCTATTTCTTTGTTGATTTCAACTGTAATACTTAGACTACTGTGATTTCAACTGTAGTACTGAGACTACTGTGATTTCAATTGTAATACTTTGGCTACTGTGATTTTGTCATGTCGACAAGGTTGTAATGTAACTTTACAGAATTCTACTGTAAAAATCATATAATGTTACAGTGAAATCTAAAGGAAGTAATTTCACAGCCATTATTCACAGTGTAGGATAGCTGAAGACAGGAAAGGGGGGGTGATAAAATGCAGCAAAGGGCCACGGGTCGGACTCGGACTCAACCAGGTGAAAGGTTCTGAGGTTAATAAAATATATTTTGCTGTCTATTGCCCACCCTAAACATTCTCATGAATCCATATTCAGTAGCTCTTTTCAGGTTTCATATCTGTCTGCCAAAGCTTGGAATAAGCACTGAGCTATTTCAAAGTCCAAGTGCTATAATGTTTTGCTCGTATAAATTTAGGACATCCTCATGGATAATTACAAGTGTTTGTCTTGTACATTTTAAATAACGTTGTTACAGCCTCCTTAACCGATCATAACTCAAAACATGGCCTCATATTCTGCAACCTTTATCTTCTTCCCTACTGCTACTCTTTCCAGTGACTCACTAGTACTCATACACCAAAGCCTTTTAAATTACACTTAATTGCTATGAGAATCATAAACAAGACACGTGCATATTAAGAGTGCTTAATGACGATAAAACTAGCTGATAATTTGTGCATAATAAGCACTTTTACTGCTCATGCTGACTTGAAGAGACACGCCTTCATTGCACTCTCACGTGTGGAGATGCAGTTTTTGCATTGATGCTGCCAGGGAGCACCTAAAAATCAACCGGTTAATTACAGAGCCAGCTGAGGCTAAATCAGTAGCACCTGTCATTAGTGGAGCCAAGCCACATCTCACACAGGGCGGGTGACACGTTCATTAGTTCTTGCTGACCAATTGGAATCAGATTGGTCTTTACTAAACACTACATCACCTTTTTTTTTTACTATTGTGAGTTTGTTCCTGCTTATCTGACCAATTGCATACGTCAAAGTAGGGTCACCACAACGGTTGTCAAAGATGTCTTTGGCATTATAGCTTTTGTGCATATAGCCTACAAAACAAACAATACTGCAAGAACTTTGTGATTTTTCCTTAACACCATTTGAAAGCTCAAATGTCTGTGTACACTGACAACACCTACAATACTAGAACCATTTCCAAGAAATTCAGTTGCAGCTCTAAAAAAAACTAAATTGGTTTGAAAATGACCCATTTAGAAAGAGGTGTTATGCAAGAGGTTATTGTTGGACTGGATTGGAGCTTTGTTGGTAGCTTTTTCTCCCAGGCTGCAATCATGGAAAACCCTTTGACTAAAATGATGGAAGAAGCTCCCAGAGGCCTATTGCACGAAACTAGGATAAGGGATTAAGCCGGGATATTCAAGTTATCCTGGATGAATTTAGCTTGGACTCGGTTGCACGAAACCAGATTGAATTAAACCCAGCCAAGTAACCATGGAGATTTATTCTTTGCGCCTAGCCTGGTCCAGAGCAGGCTAACAGCCAGGCTAAAATTAATCCTGGAGTCTCATGTGTTAAATCAGCTGCCGTCTGATCCGAAATAAACGTGTTTAACAGTTATTCCGTTGTCTTCTGCATGTGTTCTGCTTTATTTTTATTAACA
Source organism: Etheostoma perlongum (assembly GCA_026937815.1). Classification (NCBI taxonomy): domain Eukaryota; kingdom Metazoa; phylum Chordata; class Actinopteri; order Perciformes; family Percidae; genus Etheostoma; species Etheostoma perlongum. The sequence goes on along the minus strand of CM049374.1, from coordinate 21,521,332 downwards.
TGCATTAGCCTACTTGTCACTATTGTTGTCGCGAGTTTGATTTAAACCCTACTACAGTTGTTTAGATGGTTAGAAATGGTTGCAGTGGCACCCTGATGCGGAGTGGGACTTCCCGGTGGGACGGTAGTGTGTCGAGACTGCCTGGCGTGCGGCTGCTGCCTAGTGGCCGCTACCCGGTGGCCGCTGCCCGGTGGCCGGTGGAGAGTGGACACTGATGCAACTTGCAGGTCTGCCGGCAGGCAGCGGCCACTAGGCAGCGGCCGCATGGCAGGCAGCCTCGAAACGGTACCGTCCCAACGGGAAGTCCCACTCCGCATCAGGGTGCCACTGCAACCATTCCTAACCATCTAAACAACTGTAGTAGGGTTTAAATCAAACTCGCGACAACAATAGTGACAAGTAGGCATGTTAATGAAAATAAAGCAGAAGACATACAGAAGACAACGGAATAACTGTTAAACACGTTTATTTCGGATCAGACGGCAGCTGATTTAACACATGAGACTCCAGGATTAATCTTAGCCTGGCTGTTAGCCTGCTCTGGACCAGGCTAGCCGCAAAGAATAAATCTCCATGGTTACTTGGCTGGGTTTAATTCAATCTGGTTTCGTACAACCGAGTCAAAGCTAAATTCATCCAGGATAACTTGAAAATCCCGGCTTAATCCCTTATCCTAGTTTCGTGCAATAGGCCTCAGGTCTAGACCATAATCTGTGATGTTATTTACAGAAACCCAACAATTGCCACCAAGAGCAAACACTAGGCGACAGAGGACAAGGAAAAACTTCTCTTAGGGGGTTGAGAGAAAGAGCCAGACAGAGAGTGAAAGACAGACAAGAGACAGAGAGAGAGAGAGAGAGAGACATGGAGAATTGTAGCAGAGGGTGTCGCGCAGGAACATGGAGGCAGCAGGTGCATCCAACCACAGATCCAGACTCCACAACTCCAAAGCCAGAAACACCTGCAAGAAGTCATAGGAGGAGAGAGGAGAGGGGCGAGAGAGCACAAGACTCCAGGAAAGGGAAGAAGAATCTGCTAGCTGCCTGTCCCCTGAACACACTGTAAAAAACATCTCCTCACTATCTGCTAGCTGCCTGTCTCCAGAACACACTGTAAAAAACATCTCATCGCTATTTGCTAGCTACCTGTCCCCTGAATACACTGTAAGAAACATATCCTCACTATCTGCTGTTTGTGCACGGAAGGGAGAGGGAGGGGACGGGATGAGGAGGAGGGGGGGGCAAGCTAGTCTCGTTTTGTGACTTTGAACGTCAACAAGAAGTGCCGTCACCCAACTTCGCTTAGAGCATCTTTAATGGCTCCTCTAATATTTGAAGTAACACACTGACTGATGCCTTTATATGATATCAAATCATAAGGCTCTATCATATCTGTAAGGTGTTGAGCTAACAGGGCCGCTATAAAACTGTATGCTTAGACATACAGTGCTTAGACATTTATGTCTTTGACGGCCAAGATATGAATGCAGATGGGATAGCTACAAGAAGCCAGGCAAATGTTTCTGTTCATGACACATTATAAAATTACTGGCATTTAACGTCTGTTTGCTATTTGGACGCGCCTAGTCTACTTTCCTGAAACGTTTCATTGGTGTGACAGGGTACAGTAAAACCAGACAGGCATAACATGGTGTATTGGGATTGAGCATGGCGTGTGTTTCATGTGGGCAATTATCACTCACGTGGACATGATCACAGTGGTGGAATGTATGTAGCTAAGTACATTTACTCAAGTACTGTACTTAAGTACAAATTTGAGTTACTTGCACTTTACTTGAGTCTTTTCGTTTCATGCCACTTTCTATATCTACTCCGCTACATTTAAGAGAGAAATATTGTACATTTTACTCCACTACATTCATCTGACTAGATTTTTCAACACAAAACACATGTAGTTTATAAAATACAATGTTTTATTATGAATAAATTATGCAGGACTTTTACTTGTAACAGACTATTACAGTGTGGAATTAATACTTTTACTTAAGTATATGGAAGTTTTTCCTCGCCACTGTCGCACTGTTGCTTGCTCTGGAGGACACTGTTGGGTCCTTGTGAATTCTGGAGTGTGGTCTAGACCTACTCTATCTGTAAAGTGTCTTGAGATAACTCTTGTTGTGAATTGATACTATAAATAAATTGAAATTGAAAATTGAAATTGTATAGGATCTCAATACTTCTATCACTGCATGATCATAACAGGACCTTATTTTATTATTTTCTTTATGTTCTGATAGTGTTTGTTTTGGCGTCCTGCAGAGAAAATCAAAGTATCAGTCATGTTTCTTCCTAGATAAAGAGTAATCAGGGATGTATGCCAGGTTGACATTGAAGGGGTTGGTTTACACAAATAACAAAAAAGAATGAAAAAAATCAGGGTGCGAACTACGGGGGAGCTCGACATGGGCTCCCCTGAAAACGTGATTTGTGAAATTTAGGGGGGTCTCTAAGTTTATTGACAATGTGTCATTTTGACATGCAATTTCAGTTTTGTCAAATGTGATCATTATGTGTACTATTGCAAAAATAAACCTAATTCCCTTCAATAAAGACAACTATACATGCTATACAAGCCAGATGCTGTGTTTATAGACTATTTGTGGGTGGCTGTTTGCTGTTTGACCAATCAGTTCCTGTCCATAAAGCATGATAGGGTAAATCCTGTATAGTGCATACACTTGTACCTGTAAGGTATCTTTGTACATCATTATAAGTTGCACGACCCCTCCCCCAGACACCCAATTGAGGTGAATGGATTTTGTTTTGAGATACTCCAACTATTGAAAATTACATTTGAAGAACTCAATAGCGGTTTGTCCTTCCAGAGACAATGTCCCAGTACTGTAACTCAGTATAATCCAGAGACCTTGCTGTGAAGAGTTTTACTTTGACAATGTTCTAGTGAAGAAATTGGTACGCCGACAACCCCTGGGTTTCTGCAAGGCAAAATGATTCTGGTGGTTCTGAAGAGAGTGATATATGGTTCCCTGTTGTAAAGGGCTTTGCTTATTTCATGAAATGTCTGAAACTGCTTGAAAGGGTTATGACATTTAATAAATTAGCATCTTGCAACTGAATTAAACTTGTTATGCTTGCAAGACTTTCCATCATGATCCAGATGGAGGTTCAGTGTGTAACCTAGATGGCTGATGGACTGTGTGACTTCATGTCTTGATAAAATGTGACAGGTGATACAATTATTTTATGAAACAAGACAATGCAAATATTTTAACAGTGTAACTCATGATTGGATGTAGTTATTGCATGTCCCCTTTGTCTTTTCCCATTCTATCTGGCTATTTAAACATGGAGTCATGTTGAATTTTGGGATTATACACGCATATCTGTGTACGTGATTTGTTTTTGGTTTGTATTAATGACTTGTGTGGGAGAGAATAGCATTGCCTTACCCAAGCAAACTATATTAACATCTCCATTTCTGAATGTTATTATTCTTGCAATAGCTCAGAAAAATGCAATATTTGACAACAAAACTCAATGTAGTGATATATTAAAAAACTGAGAATACCTTTTTAAATATAGAAAATAAATAATATTCTTTAAAAGATGTTTAAAACAATCAGCATGTTCATGGTTCAAGAAATTTTGAACAATAGGGACAGGTTTTGGGATGTGGGTAATCCTGTTTAGCCCAAACATTGTCTATTTATATCATTTTTGGTGCTATAATAGTATTTGCTTAATACAAACATAGCACAGGCATAGAACATTTAGGGAAAGCTTTCCATTCATTATCTGACATCGCTAATCCTTTACAGGGTCATAGAGGGCTCGAGCCAATCCCAGTTGACATTGGGCGAGAAGCGGGGTACACCCTGGACAGGACGCCAGTCAATCACTGACACAGAGACAGACATCCATATTTAATGTCACATTCACTCCTTCAGGCAATTTAGATTTAGATTTGAACTATGAATTCCACCACTGGCTTGTTTATTTTTTTAGATATTATTAATGTGGCTCGCATATGTTTAAGTGAAATCTTGAAACATTACATTAAAAGTGTCATAATGCATATGTCACTAATTCTCTGACTTTAAAGAAGCAATTCAATGTCAAGAGAAGCAAACCCCTTTCAAAAGAAACGTGGGTGTCTGTACAAATGCTATATTGATTTATGAATAGCAATGAAGAAGAAAACACCTTAAAACCATGTACCTGTCTCTGTTTGACTTCATGTTAAAACACGAGAAAAAAAATCAAAACTCATCACCAGAATGCACTATAACCCAGACGTTCTTTTTTTAGACAATATTTGAACCCAAAAAAAAACAGTATCTATTCTTACTCATGGAGCGGTTAAACGTCATGGCAAATGTCTTTTGCTGAGATATGGGGATGCAACATGCCTTTGCCAGATGTTAATGTAATTCCTGCCAGCATCCAGGGTAATCTATCCATTTCCAGATGGATTTCCTCATTTTATTATGATTTGGTCACAAGCCACCTTGAGCAACCTCCGAATTACCAATATAACTGATATGTTTCTGGGAAAGATCTATTAATGGTAGGAATTCAACAGTGAATGCCTCCTGACATGAACGATTATACAATCTATCAATGTTCATTTTAATGAAAAATACAACCTCTGTTAAGAGTTTTTTTTCTGCTTTTACAGCAGCCCATCAACATTTAACAAGCAATATCATTTATGCATATATTTTTAGTTTCAGCCATGCTGGGTGTTGTAGAGCCAGACACAGAGAAAGAATTCCTTTCACCTGCAGGGCGAGTTAAAGCTACCTGAAGCGATCTACAGCAGAATGATCCATGGGCTTGCCACCATCTCAGATAAGCAATCCATGCTCTTTTATTGAAGCAAGAGCTTTTTTTCACTCTGTAGAGGTTTGACTTTATATTGCCAGTCCAGCCCTTTATGAGTAATGGCCTGTTACATTGGTGATTCCCCCCTTCCCTGCAGCTCCAATCACTCAAGTGATGGTACAGTGGGAGAGTAGTGGGATAAACTAGCCCTGGGCAGTAATTACACAGGTCTAGTGTCCTGACTGAGCTGATATGGGCTCAGTTAACTCAACAACTGAAAGCAATGAAGAAGAGACAGACAGAAAGAACTCCCACCTAAGCCGATCTTGATGGAGTTACAAATTAAACAGTTATATGCAAAAGGAAGTCCATGAGTCGGTGACGCTAAGACACTCTCTCCCACAGCAGACTGTCCTTCATGTTTGAAGCATCTGTCAGCGAAGGTTAAACTCGTACCATTTGTTATTGTCAGTGATTTACTGAAATGAAGAACGACTGAGCAGCCGTCTCACATGCAACTGTCTGTCAAATATTTCAATACACATCAGAATCCATTAGAATATGAACTCTTTAGCAGACATGAAGATGATGGGGTCACAGTGCAAGTGGGAAATTGACAAGAAATGCATTTGCAAAATGTTATCTTTTCATATTACATTTACTCATTTGATGTCTTTAAGATACTGTACATAAAAATATATATATAATTTGATGTCAGTTCTGAAAACTAACCCATTAGTAAAAAAAAATTGTCAGCATCACACTTATTAAATCTAGTTCAATGTGAATAGTGTTTGGCGATCAGACCCCACCTTGATGTTGTATATTTTAAGGGGGCAGTGAAGTAGAACAGGAAACCCCCCATTATGGAGTCTAGACACTAGTGGTGGTAATGAGATTAAGATAATGCTGAAGATCTGGATGTGATGAGGAGTGGACCTCAACCTGGGCGCTGGATATCATCGTATCTGGAGTTAATTGGGGTGGAGGAGGGCCAAAACGATTTTGCTTAAAATGACAGCTGACAGCAATGGGGAGAACAAATCTAAAGCTTGACAGCAGCAACATGATTGGCTGATGGAGGTCAAGGCAAATTCTGATTGGGTTTAATTAAAAGAATGAACACCCTTAATCAGCTGATTAAGAAGAAGTGTGTGTGTGTGCGAGAGAGAGAGAAGTGTGAATGAATGAAAATTGAACTTTTGCTGAGCTCCATTGCATATAATTCAAGATAAATATATATGTAATAAAAGAAAAAAGTATCATAAACTAATCTATGAATGAACATGTATGATAACTGTTAACATGTATGATAACACCCAATGGCTGCCCAGCCCATATACAGTACAACATGCCCAAAACTTGCAAAAAACTAAAATGAGATTCACAGCATGACATTAATCAACTTCACTGTATTCTATATCAATGAAGTTCCACTACTGGGATTACTCCAGAAGTTCCACTGGATGATGATGATCCGTCACCTCCCGCTTTCTTTGTGTTGGCGTTCTAAACTCCGGTGGATCTCTGAGGACTATGGTTACCTGGTCCTCAGAGCTCTGCAGGGTAAATCCAGACAGCTAGCTAGACTATCTGTCCAATCTGAGGACTATGGTTACCTGGTCCTCAGAGCTCTGCAGGGTAAATCCAGACAGCTAGCTAGACTATCTGTCCAATCTGAGATAACAAAAACAACTTTTGAACGTACACGTTCCACCAAAACAAGTTACTTCCTGACGCTATTTGGCAGAGACACCGTCATTGTGTCAGGGGATTAGCGCCACCTGAAAATAAATTGTGATTGACTTAAACCCTCATGTTGTCTTTGGGTCAAATTTGACCTGTTTTCAAAGTTTAAAGTCGAAATACGGGTGCAAAATTGAATCAAAAATACCACAAAATACAAAAACTTCAAAAAAGCAACAAAAACGTTGAGATGAGGGTGAAAAATGTTTTTCATGGACAAAGGGAAGACAACACAAGGGTTAAAGAAATACTTATAAACCGGAGCATGTTTTTCTACCATCCCAGAATGATAGAGTATATATCACTGTTAATGTGCCTGCATTGGCCAAAAGGCTAACTGTGAACTATTGTCCCTTGGCCAGATGTTAAATTAGCCATTAAAACAACAATAAAACACTTAATGTCTTTAATTAAGTTAGGTTTTTTTATTAGATTTTTAATCCTGACTGCAACATGTATTTATACATAACTTAGTGTTACTCAATAGTTGCTACACTTTAAATTGTTATGTTACAACAACCACCTTTTAGTGTAATTCATATTGGGTGAAAGTGTGAAAAGGCCTGCAATTTATCAGGCCTCAGTACACAGCCTCCCGCTAGGTGTTTCCCGCTAACCCCTACTACAGGTTTTAATGACTACCCCCCTCCATTTATTCTCCCTCTCCCCTGTATTCCTCTCAAATGGAATGTTCTACTGGGGAGAGTTTCCTGACATAGTGTGTGTGGTTCACTGAAATTGCGGGTGTGTGGATAGTCTCTGTTAGCAATATATGCACCAAGCAGCACTTGTTGATTTTAATTGGCTGTATACTGGGCTAGCACAAATGTTTGCAACGTTTTTCATTAGTGATAATTGCAACCCAGGCAAACTCAAGTGTAATTGGTGATGTTAAAAGGTTTGTGACTTGAGGTTTATCTGGGATTGCCTCATCTTTTCAAATCGACTCAACCAAGCTAAATTCATCTAAATTAAAGTTGTAAACTTAACACTGCAACTGGAGGTGTGTACTTGTGGAAATAAAGGCGGCACTCGGTCTCTCTTTGGCTGTTAAGCAAGATTTAATAAGTAGTAGTCCACTCGCTTCCATTTCTCTCCGTCTCCTGCCACTGTTGATGCAAATGTGTTCATACTGATTAACCCTTGTGTTGTCTTCCTGTCAAAATTGAAAATCAACACATTTGTTGATCAGTTTTATCAATGTTTTTAACTTTTTCTTATGTCTTTGAACAAAATCAACACTGTTGATGCTCTTTTTCAATGTTTGTCACTTTCACTACAGTCATTTTTGGAATTTATGGTCAATTAATAAGGAAATTATACCTAATGTTTGAGTTAGAAAAGCAGAAATTAGGAATTATTTAGACTAAAATTAAAGGAATGGATGTTGATGGATAATCACAAACTGGAATATGTCAACTTTTAACCCAATACTATTTCAAAACCTTTTCAAATGCTATAAAATTGAATAAGACACCCCAAAATGACCCATCATTGGGTAATTACAAAGAACATTGATATAGGAAAATGGGCCAATTTGACCTGAGGACAACATGAGGGTTAAAGTGCAATCCAAAAGAAGTGTGAAACAGTGAGAAGTAAATATTGGTTAACCTAAAGCTATGAATGAGTCCAAAACACACTATGAGGAGCAACTTAATTCCCGGCTGATTATTGCGTGGGCTACTTGCACAGCTTGTTACTCAGTCAGATCGGAGGACAAATCTTGGCCTTGCTCAACCACCCAAGTCAACATGAACTGAGACTGAATGGCTTATGTACCCATAGGGTGGTATGCAGGATTGTTATTGGCAAACAAAATATAGTTGAAAAACAAGAGAGTTGCTAGATATGAATTTAAATACCTGTGTATATTACCCAGGTTTAACAAACTGCCCTTGAAAGCTTACATCCATCGATATAAAAGCTCATTTGTAGCTCACCTTTTGAATTACAAGTACTCATTAGCTCATGTAATGATCAATTTATCAATTCAGAAGTGTTACAGCTGTAGGAAGATGTTATAGAGAAATTGTAGACAAGACACGATATGCTCTCTGTAACTGGACAGCTAGCACTCTCATTGGGGCGATCATCACGTCACTGCTGTAAACCGACTGTACCTGGCAGACAGCGTCCTAAGAGCCTTATATGGCAATAGAACCATATAACCAGTTCTAGATAGGAACTGTTTATTACTGTTTATTTGTTCATTTCACACCTCATCATTGTATATTTAAACAAAATTTCATGAGGTACAATGATCATATACAGGCCGCATGAAATGAGGAACCCCAAATAAGCTGCTAAAAGCTTTTCGGAGGGGGTCCGACAACAATAAACATACCAACCAAAAACTCAATTTACCATGGACACAAAGACATTTACAGAAAAAATATATAAATAAAAAAACAAACAACAAGAAAACAACAGCTACACGATCCCAGCACAAATTATAGCACTTACAGAATAATCAATCATATGATAAGAGCAGTTTTTCCTTGAGACGTTTCTTGAAGATGGAGACAGAATGAAGATGGAGACAGAATGAAGATGGAGACAGAATAAAGATGGAGACAGAATGAAGATGGAGACAGAATGAAGATGGAGACAGAATAAAGATGGAGACAGAATGCAACAAAGTTTTCCAAATCCGCGGCCCCCTACAAACTACACTCAGACTCGTACATTGTAACCGTTTTCTACCAGTGATTCAGTGTTTTCCCCTTGTGTCATAATTGTACAGGGGACGAATGAACAGGCTACATATTATTATTGTTTCTTATTACAAATTAATTTTTACGTTGTGTGGCTTCCCAACATGGTCGCAGCACACGTGCACCGGCTCCCCGGAAGAAAGCCACACAGCGTTCATCTTATCACACAAATTTCAAAGTATGTTGTCTTCCCGTCAAAATTGAAAATCAACACTTTTGTTGAAGCTTTTTATCAATGTTTTTAAGTTTTTCTTATGTTTTTGTCCCTTTTTTTCAACACTTGACGCTTTTTTAAATGTTTGTCACTTTTTTGACGTTTAACACTACGTAACACTAACTTATTAACTTTAGTTTTACAGTTATTTTGGAATTTATGGTCAATAGGCGTCATTTATAGGAAATTATACCTAATGTTTGAGTTAGAAAAGCAGAAATTAGGAATTATTTAGACTAAAATTAAAGGAGTGGATGTTGATGGATAATCACAGACTGGAATATGTCAACTTTTACTAATACTATTTCAAAACCACTTTCAAATGCTATAAAATTTAATAAGACCCTCCAAGGGGTGGTTGAAAAGAACGTTGATATAGGAAAACGGGTCATTTGGACCCAAAGACAACATGAGGGTTAAATGTTCCACAAGTTTTTGTCTGAGTGTCACAACTCTCTTGGGAACAATTTGAACTCTGGGAAGTCTTCTAAACTGTCTCCAAGTCGATTGATTGTTCAATGACAACCAGATCTCTTTTTTTCTTCTTTTTAATATTACATTCAGTGCAATTTGTTGTGTGGAGCAAAACTTCAGTAACTTCATGTAAATAAAGCATGATTTGGGATTAGGGAACAGTTACTTGCAGTGTGAGTATCACCTGTATTGGTACTGAAACTTTACTTTGTAGGAGTTTAGTTGCTGGGGAAGACCCAGGACTAGGTGGAGAGATTATATCTCCAACCTGGCCTGGGAACGCCTCGGGATCCCCCAGTCGGAGCTGGTTGATGTGGCTCGGGAAAGGGAAGTCTGGGATCCCATACTGGAGCTGCTGCCCCCGCGACCTGATACCGGATAAGCGGATGAAGATGGATGGATGGCTGGCTGGCTAATTGCTGTTATTAGGTTCTTGACTGAATCAAAAGATTTGTGAATTATTCATTGATTTTATTAGATCACAATATTGTAACTTTTGTTAAGTTAAGTTCTGAGAAACTTTTTTCGCACAGTTGGATGGTTCCAAATTGTTTGTTGGATTGTAATGATAGCAGGTTGTTCCTAGGCAACAGTACTGAAGTTTGCATTTTGATATTTACATGAAGTATTGAGATACCACAGTACAACAGCTGTGCTTGGGTGCTGTTTTAGCTAGAAGCCTTTAATAATGGCTGCCTTTAAACAAAGACTGGCTCCTTCCTTGACCCAGTCATTATGATACAAATTTGCCCAGTCGAAGTGTCATTATTTTCCACCAGGATTTCATTAGGCTTATTGAATGACACTCACTGAAGTGTGACACTGTCTCTTTAGCGTCTCGCCTAGAAAGTGTGGTGGTTTCAGTTCTTGTGTTTTAAATTAAGGGATTGTTTGCTTTAAACAAAATGCTCTATCGAATACGCCTTCTAGCACCGAATACTGTAATCATTTTCTTGAACATGCAATGCAAATTTGCACTCAACCCTATCCAAAATGTAATAAAACCTAATAATGTTAACTCAGAAGAAGAATATTTCAGGGAGATTAAATGGACTGTTTTGCGTTAATCACGTGCTTGTGTACAGTAGCGTTAGTCTGATGGTGTCTAATGGACGATCCTTTCACCACGACCAATCCGCATGAGTATGGGCGGGTTCATTTCCCATTGATAGGGATGTAACTGTTCAGCCTACCACTTGTGTTGTAAAATTTCAAAATCTACATTAAGCGTAGAGTATACATTTCTAAACATAAAATCAACATTGAAAAATCATTGTTATTAGTTAAGGTTCCATCCACAAATTATCTGAAGTTCGGTAAAAAAAACTCATTCCATCCAACGGCTTTAAAGCGAATAAAAACCTCATGCTGTTTTGCAATCAAATTGGTATATTGAATAGATTTTAGACATTTTAAGGTGGTTCCATTCATCACTGAATCGCACAACATTCACACAAACATTTGTAAAGAAAATGTGACAAAATGGGTTGCGCCGTCTACCAACACACAATCAAAATTGCACAAATTGTAGTGCGTATGTGCCAGCTGATAGCGACATACAGTGGGGTTCAAAAGTTTGGGCACCCCAGGTAAAATTTTTTATTAATGTGCATGAAGAAGCCAAGAAAAGACGGAAGAATATCCAAAACGCATCAAATGGCAGATTACACATTTGTTTTATATGTCACAAAAAGTTAGATTTTTTTACCTGGGGTGCCCAAACTTTCGAACCCTACTGTATCAAGCTATAATAAGAAAACGACACTATCAACACATATGACGATGCAGATCATCATATCTTTTTGTCCCTTCAGCACCGCTGCGAGACTCTTTTTTGAGACATGTCTCGCTGTTTGAGCGCCTTTCATTTACTCAGGAGGACGTCCCACGGCTCATCCTAACCTTTGTCGCCCATTTCCTTCACGAGTTCCTGAAAAATTAAACTCAGAAAGTCTCTCGTCTCCTTGTCCGTCCACTTCCATCTGTCTTTGTTAACAACCCCATGTGTGCAAACAGCGGAAATACTGGGGGAAATGAACCAAAACTTCTTCTTTGATTTGTGGCAGGTTGCAACCATAAAACGTCCTAAAACTTAATCGCAATTCATTATTTATTTGGCAAATGATGTTTCCATCTGCGTTTATCCCATAAGCCGTATGTCAATCAAGATAAAATCCGATGACCAAACGTATTTCTTTTTTTCATCTTTATTCATGAAATTCAATCAAATTTGACTGTTTCCATAATGCATTTTTCATTCAATATCACTTAATTTGGATAAAAACATGTGGATGGAAACATAGCTAGTGTTTTCATTATGGGCTAACATTACACTAAGAGTGTTTTACATTGTCTATACTTCCACATGTATTTTTATTATATTATTACAATCAATTTTACATCACCTTAAAGGTATACCATAATTGGTAAAAAAGTTTATTCCAATATCAATCAGGACATTTAATGGTTAACGTTGTTGCATGATTTAAGTTTTTTTTACGTTTTAGGTAATGTTAAGTACAAATGTTTTTTTAAAAATTACATTTTCAGACATTATTTCTTAGAAAATTGTTAAATTATTGGGTGCTACACATTAGCGTCTATAGTTTGCATTATGTCATTTCTAGTCAGTGTATGGATTATGACTAAGTTTAAAGTTTTACAATGTTAAATGTGGAGTATGTGTATCCAGTCCAGAATTAGAAAGCATTTTTGAAGCAAACAAGGATGGTGAATAAAAGAAAGAAACATAAGAAAAAAGATACTGTGCCAAGACATAACCAGTTCATGGAAACAAGGCTTTTGGATTCCATGCCATGGACAGACGGAATTTGAGTTTCTTTTTAAAGTTTTGAAGGAAGATCAATTATGTTTGCTTTTGCATTTCTGGAAATAGATCAATACCAATTTATTGTGGAACAACATTCTGATTGCTAATCAGCACTTTAAAAGAGCATGACCAAATGTTCCAATCACAGACATTTTGTGAATTAAACACCACTGGCGTCTTTGATTTTTCTCTGAATCTAAACAAATTTATACTGATTCCATTATCCAATAACCTTTTTGTGCAACATAGCAGAGATACATTGCTTTATGCTTAGATAAAGCATTTAATTTGTTGTGGGTCTGTCTTTCTTTAGAGGAGATTTTTAAAGCAATTAAGCAAATATGTTACCTAAATAACTAGTGCATTGCAATTGACCTGTATTTTTTTTCCAGCACTGAAAAGAAAACACAAAATAAATAAAATACCATAAAGCAGTTATAACGCAGTAATATATGCAAATTGAAGATCTTTTATTTATCCGTTCAGATGGTTGGGTTAACGGAGGTTTGTGTTTCTACTTTCTACTGAAAAGAATTTCCTTTTCTGTTGTCTTTGGGTCTAATTTGACCCCTTTTCAAAACGTTTCTGTATCAGAAATTAGTTTTTTTTTCAAACAAATTGTCCAAAAAAGTAACATGGATGGTTCCCAACAACGCTCCTCACAAGTTAAATAAATTATCAGTTCATTGAATTTGGTTTTTTTTAGCATTTGGAGACAAAAATAATTGATAAAAGAACTTGTGTGTGACAAATTAAAAAAAAACAAGAAAAAAATTTCAAAAAAGACAAATGTCAATAAAAGTGACTAAAATGTGAATGTAAAAAAAAAGTGACAAATGTGAAAGAAAATGCCCAAAAATAACAAAAAAGTGACAAATGTAAAAAAAGTCCAAAAAAAGACAAATGTCATTTAAAAATGACTAAAATGTAAACAAATGTAAAAATAAAAATACAAAAAAAGTGACAAAAATGTGAAAAGAAATGCTGAACAAAGTGACAAAAATGTCAACAAAAAGTGACAAATGTAAAAAAATAAAAAAATAAAATAAAAAAAAACTTTAAAGATTTGGGGGAAAAAAAACACTAAAATTTCAAAAGGCACAGAAAAACTCCACAAATGTTGAAAAAGTGACAAAAACATCGGTGGAAAGACACAAGAGGGTAGACAAAGACACCCAAAACGTTGATAAAAGGATTTTCATTTGAAATGTTGACTCAGAAAACAGAAATTTGCAGGGAAGACAACACCAGGGTTAAACATGATAAAGAATTTACAAAAAATATTAGAAATGCCTTATATAATTTGCTTTAGAGTATTTTAATTGGTTGTTCAGGGCTTGTTGTTCCTGTCTTTATATTTCCTGTAAGCTGAGAAATAATACTTCCATGGAAAGGTGATGGAAGGGTTAGAAGGAAATGATTATTGATGCAACTCCTGTATCACCATAATGAGCGAGGTAATGCATGTTGAAGGTGCATTGCACAAGAGAGAAAGCTCCCAGCAAGTGTTTTGAATATTACTGAAATAACATTATATTGTCACACATGAAAAGACATGGAGGCCACATGTAAAGCCCAACATAACTGAACGCAAAATCTCTACATTTTCTTGATTATATTGCGAAACAACCGCCTGAGACTGTGTTTACAGTCTACTAAAATCATTATTGCAAGACATGCAGACATCTTGTAAGAGCCTCGGCATCCCATGGTAGATATACCATTACCGTCAATGACATGCTAATCGTAAATGGGAATGCATTATCTCCGGATGATTTGTGTCAGTAATTAGATGCCATGAGGCAAGATGACTGTGGATGTTTTGATATGGCAGACCCACAGCCTCATTTTCTAGCAGGTAACCCTGGGATATGCTTCTTCTTCTACTGGCTGGAATAAGACAAGAATAGTATCAGGACTTCCAGTCAAGTCTAGCTCCAGATATGTCACCTCTATAATGTGCATGCACTTTGGCCTAAGTGCTGTTATTGTCAAATGTAGTGATGGCCATTACTTCTCACTGATAAAAATAGGGTGCAGCTTATGAATTTTTTAAATACAAATGTATATTTTAGTATTGTAAATTAAGCATTATTATAAAGCAGGTGGAGCAACACGCCATACTATGACACTAAGGTATGCTTTCAGCCCTTATGAATCACAAGTCCACATGTTATGGATGTGAGTCTTGCTTTGCCAGACTCTTCTCCACAATGCTGCAGAGGAGGGTCTGGCTAGTCCACACAGCATTCTGGGATGGGGTAAAAACTCTGGGTTGTTGTTGCTTCTTTGAGCCAATCACAATCGGCTTGGGCTGCACTAAGCACCCGACAGAGTCCCGGTGCCGCTGCAAAAAACCTTGGGAAGGAACTTGTTTTGGTGTAACATGTGTACGTTCAAAAGTTGTTTTAGTCATGCAACATTAAACTCAGATTGGACAGATAGTCTAGCTAGCTGCCTGGATTTGTAGAGATCTGAGGAGCAGTTAACATAGACCTCAGAAATCCACCGGTTAGAACACCAACACAAAGCAATGTTGCGTGTGGAACTAGCTTGAACCCAAATGCAGACAAAACGGAGACAAAAATGATAGTTTATAGCTCTTAGTAGTAACGACTTCATGAGATTCTTCAATGATAAAATTATAACTATTAGAAGCAAAATCCACCAAGACCTGCTTTTAACTGGCACTGACTTATCT
Organism: Etheostoma perlongum; assembly: GCA_026937815.1. Lineage (NCBI taxonomy): Eukaryota > Metazoa > Chordata > Actinopteri > Perciformes > Percidae > Etheostoma > Etheostoma perlongum. The sequence goes on along the minus strand of CM049374.1, from coordinate 21,505,845 downwards.
CTAAACTCAGGAACCTTAGAAACAGCTGTAAAACCAGATATATGTTTAGACTGCTTTGCTTCACTTGATCTTTATCAATTTAATTCAATTATTTCTTCAGCTAAACCATCAACCTGCCTCTTAGACCCCATCCCGACTAGGCTACTTAAAGAGGTTTTACCCTTAGTCATCACTTCTCTACTAGATATAACCAATTTGTCTTTATTAACAGGCTATGTACCACAGCACTTTAAAGTAGCTGTAATTAAACCTCTTCTGAAAAAGCCCAACCTGGATCCAGAAGTTTTAGCCAACTATAGACCTATATCCAATCTTCCATTTCTCTCTAAGATTCTTGAGAAAGCAGTCGCCAAACAGCTTTGTGACTTTCTGCATAGCAACAGCTTATTTGAGGATTTTCAGTCAGGATTTAGAGCTCATCATAGCATAGAGACAGCACTTGTGAAAATTACTAATGACCTCCTGATTGCATCAGACAAAGGACTTATCTCTGTACTGGTGTTATTAGATCTTAGTGCTGCATTTGATACCATTGACCATCATATCTTATTACAGAGATTGGAACATTTCATTGGTATTAAAGGAACTGCTCTGAGCTGGTTTAAGTCTTATTTATCAGATCAATCTCAGTTTGTTCATGTTAACGATGAATCCTCTGTGCACGCCAAAGTTAGTTATGGAGTCCCACAAGGATCTGTTCTCGGTCAATCCTGTTCACTTTATATATGCTTCCTTTAGGCAATATTATCAGGAAACACTCCATAAATTTTCATTGTTATGCAGATGATACTCAATTATATCTATCAATCAAACCGGATGAAACTAATCAGTTAGCTAAACTTCAAATGTGCCTTCAGGATATTAAAACCTGGATGAGCTGTAATTTTCTAATGTTAAACTCAGTTAAAACTGAAGTTATTGTTCTGGGGTCCAAGCACCTCCGTGACGCATTATCCAAAGAGATAGTTACTCTGGATGGCATCACCCTGGCCTCCAGCACCACTGTGAGGAATCTTGGAGTTAGCTTTGATCAGGACATGTCATTTAATTCCCACATAAAGCAAATTTCAAGGATCTCCTTTTTTCACCTACGTAATATTGCAAAAATCAGGAATATCCTGTCTAAAAATGATGCAGAAAAACTAGTCCATGCATTTGTTACTTCTAGGCTGGATTACTGCAATTCTTTATTATCAGGCTGCTCAAAAAAGTCCATAAAGACTCTTCAGCTGATCCAGAATGCTGCAGCACGTATTCTGACAGGAACCAAGAAAAGAGATCACATCTCTCCTGTTTTAGCTTCTCTGCATTGGCATCCTGTAAAATCCAGAATAGAGTTTAAAATCCTTCTTCTCACCTACAAAGCTCTTCATGGTCAGGCACCATCTTATCTTAAAGAGCTCATAGTACCTTACAACCCTACAAGAGCACTGCGCTCCCAGAATGCAGGATTACTTGTGGTTCCTAGAGTCTCTAAAAGTAGAATAGGAGCCAGGGCGTTGAGCTATCAGGCTCCTCTCCTGTGGAACCAGGTTCCAGTCTGGGTTCGGGAGGCAGACACCGTCTCCACATTTAAGAGTAGGCTTAAGACTATCCTTTTTGATAAAGCTTATAGTTAGGGCATATATAATAATATGCCCTACCTTAACCAGGGTTTGTATCTCATCCCCCTCTCTGACCTTCCTGACTCTAACCCCCCATTTTCTCTCCCCCTACCCTAACCCGGGTCTGTATCCTTCCCCTACTTTGACCTTCCTGACCTTAACCCTGACCCTCATGACCTTAACCCTAAGTGTCTCTCCCCCTACCCTAACCAAGGGAGGGTTTGGGGAGAGCTGTAGCCTGACCAGGCTCCTCTCTTTACACTGTCTCTCCTGGCTGTAATAGTTTTAGACAGCTGGGACTTCCTGTGACACACCTAGTTCCTCTCTCCTCTATCTTTCTATCTTTGCAATTATGTGCATCCATGTCCCAGAAATGCTTGTTACTAACCTAGCTCTGGGGAGTCATTCCCCGGAGTCCTTATGTTCTTTTCCCCCAGCATGTTTCCTCGGATCAGGGAGGCTCCAAAATCAAGGTTGCAGCTGTCGCCATGGTCCCGCAACACGCTCTGCGATGCCATGTTCTTCCTGCTACGCTCTGCTATGCCTACTACAAAGGACTACTAACAACTACTATTTTTTTTTGGGATTGTAATTGCCACTTTTCATTCTAACCCCAACCGGCCCGTCAGACACCGCCTACCAAGAGCCTGGGTCTGTCCGAGGTTTCTGCCTAAAAGGAAGTTTTTCCTCGCCACTGTCGCACTGTTGCTTGCTCTGGAGGAAACTGTTGGGTCCTTGTGAATTCTGGAGTGTGGTCTAGACCTGCTCTATCTGTAAAGTGTCTTGAGATAACTCTTGTTGTGAATTGATACTATAAATAAATTGAAATTGAAATTGAAATTGAAATTGAAACTGGTTGGAAAATTGGTTTATTCCAATGTCCAAGTCAGGGGATGCAACAAGGAAAAGCCAAGTCCAAAATCCAATGGGAATCCAGGGTACAGAGTGTGTGTGGTACCATGTTTCTGAGGTTCTGTGTCCAATAATCCAGAGATCGAGTGTGGAGAGCAGGAGTGGTGGATAGCAGGAGTGAAGTGGCAGCAGGAACCCTGACTCCCGCACACCAGGCTTCACTCCTGCAATTAAGGACAGACAGAGGGGAGGAGAGCAGAGAGAGCGCTACCAGCAGCAGACCTAACAAGAAAGCATAACGTAACGGACATCAAGGAATCCCAGAAGTGGAAGGTGGTGGATATAGATGGTAGTGTTGCACCAGACATGCTCATCTGCATGTTAAATTGATATTTATTAAAGCGTGTACCCCAATGCTAGTCTAATGTTTGTGTCCAAGTGAGCTCTAGAGGAAGATGCCAATTGGCTCTTATGCTCTCAGCATGTGAGCTCAGATAAACAACATGCTCAGCACATCATCTTGCTTCGGTGGCATTTAGTTAGTGTTGATAAGAGAGAAAAGGGACTAGAGTCAAGCTCCAGATCTGTTGCACTATTGCCAATATACAGTATCTGACACATTCCAAAGAGATGACTCCATAATAACCAGCTCCCTCTGAAATGTCTGAACAATCAGCATAATTATAACGGCCATGTGCTTATTATTGTAACACAATGTGAGGCACAACACAGTGTGGAAACCTCTGCCTGAATTAAACTGACTCCATAAAAAGTGTTGAATGAATAAAGAACACTTATTGTTTTAATCAAATCAAAAAACACAGGAACGCACATAATGCCCATATCTATGATGTATTATCTACCCACAGAATGCATTATAATAATGTCTATAGGCTTTAATGATTATGCTGTCTCATAAGAAAAGTCAATTTGATTATTGTAGTTGATAAGGTCAAGTATCACAGTTGTGCATGAAAGCTTATGAATAAATGTGAACATGGTTCGTTCCGTATGGTTAAATAAAGTCATTTTCTCAGCCCGCTTCTAGTAAAATGAGTCAGTAAATGTTACAATATAGTTACATAATGATCACTGTAATGAACTTATTATTTGATACTGTAATAACTGTACTGTAATATGAACTTATGATGGGCCACTTAACCTAGAAAAAGAGTATCATCATGGTTGAGGTATAGGGAGACTTAGGGTTAAGGTACGATCATTTTCATGGTAAAATATTAACCCTTGTGTTGTCTTCAACAAAATCAACAATTTTGTTGAGCATTTTATTGATGCTTTTCTTTCTTTTTCTTACATTTTTGTTCTTTTTTTCAACACTTTTGATGTTTTTTTCAATGTTTGTCCCTTTTATGATGTTTTCAACACTACGTGACACTACCTTATTAACTTTAGTTTTACCTTTACTTTGGGAATTTATGGTCAATAAACCTAATTTTTAGGAAATTATACCTAATGTTTGACTGGAATATGTCAACTTTTACTCAATACTATTTGGAAACCACTTCAATTTTTTTTTCTCAAATGCTATAAAATTGAATAAGACACACCAAAATTACCCATCAAAATCACCCCAAAGAGCGTTATGTGGAATAAATCATGTTTTTTGGGGTAATTACAATTGGGTAGTTGAAAAGAACATATAGGAAAAATATGATATGATATGAAATGATATAGGAAAAAGGGGTCAATTTGACCCGAGGACAACATAAGGGTTAAAAGGTCAAAAGGTTAAAGGTAAAAAGTTAAACAAACGCAAACTGCATTTAACAGAAGAATGTGGCTGGGGAGTTCCACATCGTATGTGTGGATATCATTTAATAAACTCTCATGTGATGGATGTTTCTTCCATATAATCTGTATATTTGGAATCTCCCTCACATGTACGGTACGTTATCCATTCATGTTTTAATCATACTAGGATGATGGAACCCTATGGAGTGATTGATTAATTATTCTAAATCATTTGGATGTTTGATTCAAAGTCATGTGTTCCCTAAAGAATAGATTTGCTCTGGTTACAGGCATCACGTTTTTTTTTTTTTTTTAATAACAGCTTCATGATGTGAGTGAGGGTTGACATGCACATGTATTAATGCTGCCTAAACCAAGTTTTTCATATTGTCTTCAGGGCAATGTAAAACATATTGCTCCTCTGACTGCTATGCGAATAAAACATCACAGGAAGTAAATGATTAAAAAATATCATTTGAAATGACTGACAGCAGATAAAGTACAAGCTGCAAAATTTTATTTCAGTATGGAACTATGAGCAGATGGTTAGTTTGTGTCTCTGTTGTTGTTTCCTATTGCAAAATGATGGATGAACAGCTGCAGGTAGCAAACCAGGTAACTAAAACCTATCCAACCACAGCACAGGAAGACACAGACGTTGTTGCTGTCAAATTTATTTATTTATATACAGTACTTATTTTTTATCATGCAGCAACATATAGGAAAAGTTCAATATTGCAAGTGCACATGGGAGTGCTACCGCTTAAAAAAAGAATTCTAATTAAATGGCAGAAAGTAAAATGAAATGAAAAAGTAAGCTATGTATCTTGTCTGAGCATGGATTATAAAAGATGTGCCAGAGGTGGGAATAAATATGACGTTTCAGTAATTACCAGGAATGCATTCAATTATAGCATATCTTGAAATTGTTACTCCAATTCACATACACACATTACACTGATTATATACATATACTGTATATATACTGTGTATACTGTATATACATACTGTATATATACTGTGTGTATATATACAGTGATGAAAATAAGTATTTGAACACCCTGCTATTTTGCAAGTCATGGAGAAATCATGGAGGGGTCTGAAATTGTCATTGTAGGTGCATGTCCACTGTGAGAGACATAATCTAAAAAAAAAAAATGATCTAGAAATCACAATTTATGATTTTGTAACTATTTATTTGTATGATACAGCTGCAAACAAGTATTTGAACACCTGAGAAAATCAATGTTAATATTTCGTACAGTAGCCTTTGTTTGCAATGACAGAGGTCAAACGTTTCCTGTAGTTTTTCACCAGGTTTGACACACTGCAGAAGGGATTTTGGCCCACTCCTCCACACAGATCTTCTCTAGATCAGTCAGGTTTCTGGGCTGGTCACTGAGAAACACAGAGTTTGAGCTCCCTCCTAAGATTCTCTATTGGGTTTAGGTCTGGAGACTGGCTAGGCCACGCCAGAACCTTGATATGCTTCTTCCAGAGCCACTCCTTGGTTATCCTGGCTGTGTGCTTTGGGTCATTGTCATGTTGGAAGACCCAGCCTCGACCCATCTTCAAGGCTCTAACTGAGGGAAGGAGGTTGTTCCCCAAAATCTCGCAATACATGGTCCCAGTCGTCCTCTCCTTAATACAGTGCAGTTACCCTGTCCCATGTGCAGAAAAACACCCCCAAAGCATGATGCTACCACCCCCATGCTTCACAGTAGGGATGGTGTTCTTGGGATGGTACTCATCACTCTTCTTCCTCCAAACACGGTTAGTAGAATTATGACCAAAAAGTTCTATTTTGGTCTCATCTGACCACATGACTTTCTCCCATGACTCCTCTGGATCATCCAAATGGTCATTGGCAAACTTAAGACGGGCCTTGACATGTGCTGTTTTAAGCAGGGGAACCTTCCGTGCCATGCATGATTTCAAACCATGACGTCTTAGTGTATTACCAACAGTAACCTTGGAAACGGTGGTCCCAGCTCTTTTCAGGTCATTGACCAGCTCCTCCCGTGTAGTTCTGGGCTGATTTCTTACCTTTCTTAGGATCATTGAGACTCCACGAGGTGAGATCTTGCATGGAGCCCCAGTCCAAGGGAGATTGACACTCATGTTTACCTTCTTCCATGTTCTAATGATTGCTCCAACAGTGGACCTTTTTTCACCAAGCTGGTTGGCAATTTCCCCGTAGCCATTTCCAGCCTTGTGGAGGTGTACAATTTTGTCTTTGGACAGGTCTTTGGTCTTGGCCATGTTAGTAGTTGGATTCTTACTGATTGTATGGGGTGGACAGGTGCCTTTATGCAGCTAACAACCTCAAACAGGTACATCTAATTTAGGATAATAAATGGAGTGGAGGTGGACATTTTGAAGGCAGACTAACAGGTCTTTGAGGGTCTGAATTCTAGCTGATAGACAGGTGTTCAAATACATATTTGCAGCTGTATCATACAAATAAATGGTTAAAAAATCATACATTTCTGGATTTTTTGTTTTAGATTATGTCTCTCACAGTGGACATGCACCTACGATGACAATTTCAGACCCCTCCATGATTTCTAAGTGGGAGAACTTGCAAAATAGCAGGGTGTTCAAATACTTATTTTCCTCACTGTATATATACTGTGTATATACACACACACACACACACACACACACACACATATATATATATATATATATATATACACACACACACACATATATATATACACACACACACACACACATATACACACACACACACACATATACACACACACACACATACATATACACACACACACATTCATATACACACACACACACATACATATACACACACACACACATACATATACACACACACACATTATATATATGAATTTCAGTTTCCCAACCTATAGGGCCCCTGATTTTGGGGGAAAGATGTCTACATGATGTCCGTTGGCTCCACTGCATTTGCAGAGAAATTCTCAGTTTCCATCTAGCGAAGGGTTATTGGCACCTGCCCTTGTCGCTCATCTTCCACATGATGCACTGACTAATCTAGTGTACCCTTCCCTACCTGCAAATGTGTTTAGTGAAGGGCAGATAAGACCTGTCACATATGAAATCTATTTTTCCCACCTCACCTTACTGTTAATGTCCTGACTGATGTAACAGCCATGGCTGATGTTGAGGCATGGATGGGGGAAGGAAGTTAATAGAACATTTCAATCTCATGGCTTACCTTGAACGGGCCGATTTGTGATGACAATACTGAGGTATTTTAGCACATTACACATTACTTATGTGATTTTTTCCTTGTTATTTCTGGGCAATCTGACTTTGCTATTTTTGTATTTGGAACCTTCAAAATGTACTGTTTTGACACTAATACTTTAATTTAAATTATTAGTGTGATTACGTGTTAAGACTGCAGTTTGCATTGTTTTTTATTGGGCAGTTGAATTCTATGAGTAATCAGCACAGTCAGATGGCGTCTCAAAACTCACTTAAACTGCTGATTAGACCCATGCTGTCATATGGATTGTTATCCCTTAGTTTATTTTACCTCACGCTGCTAGTATACCTGAGACCAGTAATTTAATGTAACTGCTTTTTAATTAACTAAAACAAGTTTTATAAAAAAAAAAGTTAAATTCAAGCCATTCTCTGATGTTTTTGCCCCGAAATGAATAATGCTATTTAATCTAAGTTAAGTTAGTTTTAATCACAGCTAATTGCTGGGGTTAAAAACATTATATTAATTATGAAATTGTCAATGATTAACATGATTTAAAAATATTATGGGAAGGACACTTGAAAATCAACAATTGGGCAAATTGTCAATTTCAGACATTTCTAATAACAATGAAAGTAAATCATGCTGTATTCATGGTTCTGTGTTTTATGGATGCACTACACCAAGTATTCCAGAGTATAAAAAGAAGTTGTACTGTATACAGTACATAACAGAAATAAACCACAATACACGTGTGATTTCAAGCCGTGTAGTCCAGATATGTGTGAGATTTTGTCAAAGTCTGCAGGAAAATATCCAATATGCCAATAAAAAACACTCTCCGTCTCCAGAGCCTCAATTGCAATGAGACTGGGCTGGCTTTGTGGACACTGTGCCACAGAAACCATGTGATATGGTTGATATGGTTATATTTTCTGGTTCAGCTCTAAGTGCAATGGAATGAAACTCATTTGGGTGTTAAACGCTCAAAAGCACAGATACACAAAGTGATAGCGATCTAAGTGTCTGGGTCGTATTTAAGAAATTGATGTTAATAGAAAAGATGACAAACTGTATAATTTTACATTTTAATGCTTTTCCAGGATGATCAAAATTAGATTTTTGCTATCTTAAACAGTTGACATCAACCACAATTTCACATTGTACAATGTATGTGTATCTAAATGCTTGGACAACACATTTTCTCATGTTTTTGTAGCTAAATTATTAAACACTACTTTCTCAGATCCCCACTTATCCCAACAAGCTAGATCCTGTTCAGTCCTGGATAGGTAAATCCCAATAATGCCTCTAGTCAGTAAACAATGATTACTTTTCACAGAAAAAGCTATATTTACTAGAAAGTCTTTCTCTGAATCTGCAAGGTCCAGCATTTTATTTGAATTATTTATTGGGTGGCAATGAATGAATGTGGCGAGGAAATATTACCTCTGCTCTTCGACAGCTTTTTCTCTCTTTGTGTCTCAGCTAACACACAACAAAGCCCTGCAACAAAAAAAACATTTGGCACCATGATCAAACGCACACGCAGCCATTCAAAGCCTAATCATGGGTAGACAAACAGAAAAAATCACCTTAAAACAGATGGCTTGAAAGGAACACATTGTCTCAGCAAAATATACTTTTCCTATTTATATCCGAATAAACCTTTTAGAAATGAAGATTAAGGTATGCAAGATATATGGACACTGTGCCGCATTGCTTAAGATTTTGCACAACAAGAAGAACACCTCAGCACTTTGCATGCAGGCGTTTCCAACTGAAACACCATGAATGAAGGTGTCAGCGGTCACAGACTTTCATTTTAACTTTGAAAGATATGCATTGTGTGAACCTTTGCCTTCTGAATCCGGTCTGCTTTCAGTTGTGTTCACAGCAGGAAAATGGAACCGTGTCCATTTCATCTGTCTGTTGTGTTGTGAGGCGGCTATCCAATCACAGACGAAACATGAAGCAAAACACAACATGGTGCTGATTTTAAAACTCAAGTCAAGTCGGTGACAGTTGGATACTTTAGAGTGAGTTTTGCAATGTGATTTAGCCATTAATGTCTACAGGTGTGTTCCATTTCTAAGGACATTTCACAGCAGCTACAGTGCTAACGCATCATAAGATTGGAAGTGTAGAAGAGTCAAGATGTGTCACACACTGTCGCTATACTTGTTGGCCCCCGTCTGCCTTGTATTTGGTATGTTGAAGTCTTCACGGTGTGTTCAAGTACAATTTTTTGGCAAAGACTGACGACATGACGCAACACCACAGTCGGCTTTCATCGCCACTAGTTTTTTGCTGTGTGTTAGGTGTGTCAACATTAACCCTTGTTTTGTCTTCGCGTCAGAATTGAAAATCATCAATTTGTTATCGATGTTTTTAAATTTTCTTACTTTTTTGTCCCTTTTTTCAACACTTTTTTCAATGTAACTTTTTGATGTTTAACACTACATAACACTAACTTATTCACTTTAGTTTTACAGTTATTTTTGGAATTGATGGTCAAACCTCATTCATAGGACATTATACCTAATGTTTGAAATTAGGATAATCATAGACTGGAATATGTCAACTTTTACTCAATACTATTTCAAAAGCACTTGAATTTTTTCTCCAAATGCTATAAAATTGAATAAAACACCCCAAAAGAACATTGATATAGGACAACGGGTCAATTTGACCCGAGGACAATATGAGGGTTACGGACTTAGTCACACCAACATTAGTCTGGATCAACAGTTAATTTCCAGAAGTCCATTTCAGAAAGCAGGTTTAGTGGAAACTCTGAGTTTGTTAACCCTGAGATGAAGGGAACTCTGGGTGAACTGTTTCAGAAATGGAGGTTATTCAAACCTGAGAGAGAGGTAACTTCATTTCAGAGTCTGTTACTATGGTAACTGAGCCTGTGAACCTAACCTGGTCTGGAGCAGGTTCTCTTCTCTCAGTCTCCTCCCTCTGACACAGCGCTCTTTCATTTCCTCATTCATTCATTCTGTATCGGGCGCATTTTAGCGCAGTTTGTTATCTGCATGAATATAAAACGTTTTTGTTCGAACATGTCATTTCCTTTTGTTGATGAAGTAGCTATATTACTTGGCAGGAAGTTAAACATACGTCTGCAGATGATATTGAGCCCCCAACTATAGATGTATTTTAATTTCCAGATAACTACCAATTTGAGCGGTATCGTTTTTCTTCCCAGTCTATCAGTCATGTAGCCTACCGTCCCCCTTCGTGGACATGCTCTACATCCCAGAACTTTATTTGTGTTGCGACAGTTTTCTTTACAACATGTTGATGTGGATCATATTAGTAAAGCCAGAAATCAGAAGAATGTCACTCGCTCTGAAACGGCATTTTTGTGTAGAGTTCCCTGGACACAAACCAGTAAGATCCATTAAAAAGAAATACATAAATCATTAGCGTAGTTTACTTTTTTGCCCACAGGATTGCACCTAAATGAAATGATAGGTGTAACCTACTACCATTCCAGTTATCACCAGTAATATTATAGGTTACCTGTGATTAAATATGAAATGAAAACACTATATTAAAGCTTATGCATTGACTCAAGCAGCAATTTTCTCCCACACCAATTCTTGCTGTTTTACAGCAACCGCTGTGATGCTTATTTTTAAAACTAAATGTTCAAACTCGCTGTGAGTATCTCCGCTGACCAGTTTGCAGTTGTTACCATAGTGAATCGGAATTTCATGGCTCCATTCATGCTGCATTTTTATGGTGATGATGCACATGCTAATGTCTGGGTCAACCTACTTGAGTTGATTGAACCTCGAATCAACTGTTCTGGAACTGAAAACTCTGAGTTTCCCATCACAGGGTTAATCAACTCAGAGATTAGAGTTAGACTCAGAATTTGTTAAATCTCCTTCCTGACATGAACACCAGGATAACTGATCTAACGTAGTGTGTTGCTGTTGTCTTAGTCTGTTCTCTTATGGAAACCTTTGTAAGTTTGAAGTAAAACTCTTTGTAAGACACAAAATTTGCAGAATTCAACATAAACGGCAAGTTTTGAATAAATGAAAATATTGCAAAAGGGAGTTTGTGGATCGGCAAACTGCTACACAATTATGGCAGGCCTGCTTGGTTCTCTCTGGGAATGATTGCTGAAAAGAAAGATTTTTTTTTACAAGAAACATGTGTATTTCTTTGTTTCGTGCAATGAATCAAATTTACTATCTAATGGCGACTTTTCCATTATATGGTACCTGCTAATGACAAACACCATAAGAAACTGAGAATCCTCCAGCAAGGGAAGAAAATGCCCTGTCCCCATTTAGCCTAAAATCAAAGCAATTTGTACCGCCTTATTTACGTGAGGGGGTTCTGGATTCTGCAAAATGGTTGGTGGGCTGGTATGGCCAGAATGAAGGAAACTGCCGTGACCTAACGCAACACACACACACAGAACGACAAAGGTGTGTTGCTTTTGATTCTCAGCATGTTGCCACAGCCAGAAGGCAAATTAGTTTCAAAAGCAAAAAGACAAAAAAAACGCTGGCTAAATTATTTAAACCCCCCATCTGTCGCTAGCAATGATGACGCAGTGAATAGTGATGATTCTCTCCGACCAATCAGCAGTCTGCAGGTTTTCACGTCACTTTTTGGTATCGCCTCAGCTCGTTTGCTACTGTACCTTGACTGGTGGTACTAAAAAAAAGTACCTGTTAGCTGGTACCAGGGACTATTTTTTTTTTTTTTTTTTACAATGGAAAATCAAAAAAGGCGTGTAGCGTCAAGTCAAGAAGGTGCCATGCAGTGGTAAACGGCATAACTGGGACGCTTTGGTGGGGATTTGATATGGATAAAATATTTAATATGGACAAAATATACACGGCGATACGCTGATCACGTTTCACCATGTATCCAGCTAATTTAAATGGCTCACATGACTGTAGTGTGTGATCAGTTAACTTCATTTAATATTGAATGTGGCGTTTTCATTTGTAGGGTGCAAATTTTCCACCAAAACAAGATCCTTCTCGAGACCATTTTGTACAGCCACCGTCACTGCATCCTTAGCTTAGAACTGGCCAAGACGGTGTCTAGCTAGGCCTGGTATTACCAGACTTAACCAGCATTTACAGGAAACTTCCAAACCGAAATCATTTCACTTCTGAATCAGCGCATCTGGAGAATTTGATTGCAGAGGTGAATTTGCATGGTGATTTTGCGCAAATAATTTGGCATTGAATCATTGCAAAACATCGTAGAAGAAGTGACCTTTAAAGGGAAATGTAGAGACCAAAATAGAGAAAGAAATTCTAACTGTGGAGCAGTAAACTGGTTTGGTGAGCAGTGTGATTGTGTCCCGGTTGCTAATCGCTACATGCCAGACTGACCCTCATATTTTAATCCTGCTGCCTTTCAGATGCAAACACCTTCTTAGTGTAGTTCAAAGCCTTTCTTTGCTAGCCTCTGTGCTAGCAATGCTGATTAATCAAATTATTTTACTGTTGGGTCTTTATACCTAAAAAAGAAATATACTGTATATAACATATTTGTAAATATCATACAATAGTTTAGAAGCAAGAACTTCAATTGTGCTCTTAAGCCACCACATAAAAAATTGTAGATATCATTCCATTGGTTTTTAAAATTCATTTAATTACATTATTGTATTGTTAAAACAAATACGCCCAATGAACGCCCAATAAAATGGTATGTGAAACGCTTATCCATGACACATTCTCCAACAGTCCAGTCTAGTCCAGGCTCTTACACCCCCATCAAACACACCACCAGGGTCATGAGTCCCTCTGGAGCTCCTTTGCACTCATTCGTGGATACAACAGTAAATTAGTGACGCAAACCCACAAACACTGGGGGAATTTGTTCTTCCAAAATGGCAGGGAAGAAAATCTGGCTCCCCTTTACTTATCTAGTATCTGGCTTATCAACAAATCAGGGTAGCATCATTCAACTCTGTCTGGCCACTGCCAGCTCAATGCCACTAAGAGGTTCCACTCTGGTTTAGTCTCGCTTTGAAAACCTTCTTCCAAAAAAGGAGGGTCAGAGGGTCAATTTGTAAGTTTGAAGTCAAAACTCTTTGTGTCAAGACACAAAATTTGCAGAATTCAACATTCTAACTTCACTTGCTCTAATTTTATGTATTTGAATGCAAATGAGTATCATCCATATTGCAAAAGGGAGTTTGATATATATACTGTGGCAACATAACTGGCAAACTGCTACACCAGGTCTCTCATTATGACTGTTTGAAAAGTTGAAATACACACAAAATGTGTAACATTACCTTCAATAAATTGCATTTGACTTCAGTGGAGATGGGCTGCTCGGTGCTGTTGCAATGTCACTTTATTATTCAGACTGAAAAGAAAGATGTGTTTTTACAAGAAACATCTTGCACGGTGTATTTCTTTGTTTCGCTAATGAATCAAATATTGGTGATGAGAAGTAGACGTGATGTCGTGACTTTTGCAGCTTCAGTTTCACAAAGTAATATTTATCTTTTTTCAGTGTGCACTGTGACAGTAATGACAAACACCATAAGAAACTGAGAATCCTCCAGCAAGGGAAGAAAATAGATGTGACAGGGCTGTGCAAAAAACCCATAATTAGCCTAAAATCATAAGCAATTTGTAAATTTATTTACGGCTCAGGGGGTTCTGGATTCTGCAAAATGGTTGGTGGGCTGTGTATGGCCAGAATGAAGTGGGTGATGAACGCATGACTTTAAAGGGGAGAGAATAGAGAATTTGCTCAATGGTGCATGTTGTAATGAGGAGGAAGTGGAGGTAGCCTCTCTCAGATACAAGAGAGAATTTTACACATGATGCACTGGGAACAAAGATGAAAGCTTACATTCCATTGAGAAGTGCAGTAATGGAAGGACAGGGCTCTTTACGTATGGTTTTGAAAAGGATTGTTCCTACTTCAGGTTACTGATTGGGGATGTTTGGCACCCCAGTGTCACACCACTCCATCTTATTATATCAGACATGAAAGATGATCCTCTTTTTCACTATCATGCCATAGTGCTTTTGAATCTGTATAGTTGAACAAGGAAGTAGATCTTTCATGATTTGGCATATGCACACAATCCTTTCACAAATTTCAACTCACACTGCTTTTGTAAGGCTTTCAAAATAATATGTAACAGTGTTGTTCATCTTGGCATTTTATTAGTTGAAAAGTTAGTTAAACTGTAGAAGAGTGATGAAGTGAAATTACCATGTATGTGGATTTGTTAATGGGGGAGTGTTAAGTTAATCTTGCCCCTCTTCCCTTCCTGTTTCACATCTCTCTGTCTCATCTAGGTACCGTCGGGGAGGGTCTGTAAACTATTTGGGCGAAAACTGCTTCTGAGAGGGAACCCCCACTCTGAGTCTCCTCCACCCCGGTCATCACACCATGGCATCAGACGACATCCACATCAATTTAACCATCTGCACATTCATAATGTTCATTAAATCTTTAACTAACACATGGTTGTGGCGTGGTCCATGCTAGTGTAAAAAGTATTTTTTTTAAAAAAGAGTCTCAAGCTGGAGCAGCAGTGGCAGGGAGCTGGCTGGCTATTCTCAGAGGAAAAGTAAAACCAGACATTGAATCTCAGAAAAATGAGAAGCAGTGAGGCACACATGTTGAGATGTGCAAACCCGGGTGGATAGCGAAAAGAAAACTGGAGGTCTACAGCAAAAAAACACTTCTACAAGAACACAAGGGAGAGGAAACCGCAGCGCACTACCAAACACTATAGAACTATCTGGCAGTGTAGTGGTGTGAGGACCAGGCTTATATGGAGCTGCCTGGAGAGCCGGCTATGCCCCCTGCCACGCACATGCCATGCAGAGAGGACAACAACAAAACACAAAATAACACAATAAAGGACACCACTCATTGCTGTTAGCCATATCCGGATTCTTTCACCAAAATGTTAACAGAATTGATGTATACCCATCTAACAATCTACATATGAATTGTCCTATATGTACACCGACATTTAGATGTCTAATTAGTATATGAAATGAGGGTAAGACGTAAGAACGCTTGGGCGATGAATTTTCCTCCTCTATTTTTACTGAACTGGACATTAAGGAGCTCTTATTGCATAATTCAGAGTTGTTGAAGCATGTTATTTTATTGGAAAGCTCAGAAGTAAGATCCAGTAGTTTTGACAGCATTGATGGGACTTTCTTTAACTAACTGTCTATAGCAGTGTCTGGTTATGGCCAAGCTAAAGTAACGAGTTAACACCATATACCGTTAGAAAGGTAAAAAGTAACACGCTAGTTTTACACCATTAAATTAACTTAAAACATAAATAGATCATTTATATTTGTATTTTAACAGATATTTTGATAGAACGTTGGCCAATAAGTGTCTGAACGTGGACACAGTGACGTTAAGTTATCCTGGATGAATTTAGCGTTGACTTGGTTGCATGACAGCAGGTTGAATTAAACCCAGCCAAGTAACCATGGAGATGTATTATTTGCGGCTAGCCCGCTCCAGTTATCCTGGGTATTGTCATTCTGCTTTCGTGCAACAGGCCCCTGCATTCCTGGATGGGAGAAAAACGTTCCTGGATGGGAGAAAAACGTGTTGTATGGATGGGTGAAAAATGTTCCTGGATGGGTAAAAAACATACTCCGGTTCATTAACATTTCTTTAAACCAATCACAATCAAATCAAAAGTTGTTTTACTTGTGTAACAGAAAACTCCTGTTGGACAGATAGTCTAGCTAGCTGTCTGGATTTACCCTGCAGAGATCTGAGGACCAGGTAACCATAGTCCTCAGATTGGACAGATAGTCTAGCTAGCTGTTTGGATTTACCCTGCAGAGATCTGAGGACCAGGTAACCATAGTCCTCAGATTGGACAGATAGTCTAGCTAGCTGTCTGGATTTACCCTGCAGAGATCTGAGGACCAGGTATTCATAGTCCTCAGATTGGACAGATAGTCTAGCTAGCTGTCTGGATTTACCCTGCAGAGATCTGAGGACCAGGTAACCATAGTCCTCAGATTGGACAGACAGTCTAGCTAGCTGTCTGGATTTACCCTGCAGAGATCTGAGGACCAGGTAACCATAGTCCTCAGATTGGACAGATAGTCTAGCTAGCTGTCTGGATTTACCCTGCAGAGATCTGAGGACCAGGTAACCATAGTTCTCAGAAATCCACCAGAGTTTAAAATTCCAACACAAAGAAAGCGGAAGGTAACAAACATCCAGCTGAAAAGAGTGAAATCTGGCAGAATTTCCGACGGCAACAAGGATATCCCGGTAGTGGAGCAGCGTGGATTTTGACTACCCAGTTTGTAACAGTGCAGAGTCCAGATTTACCTTTAAATGTGCTGCAATTCTGCTCTGCTATGACTTTGTGGCTTGCCTGGAGTTAACACCCCAAGGGGTTTTTAACATTTTCCAAAGTACTGCCATAACTAAGAAGATGTATTCATTTCATCCCCAAAAAGCAATTATAGCACACATTTGGTACAAAGCCACTTTGTCCTGTCATGGTTTTAATTTCAGTGAGGACAGAAGCTGAATTCTCAGATAAGCAGTGCTGTCAGTTAAGGCCAAAGACTGACAGGTGCTTCTGGTATAGAATCACTTATTAAAAAGTCCAATGGGGGTGTCATAATGTACTTACAGCAGAAACTGGGGCTCTGTGAAATAAACTAATCATTTTACTTTCATATTTTAGAAAATTAAACTTATTTAACTTATTTTAGAATATTATATTAGGAAATTTAGAAATCCACCACTGCACTGATATAGTCAGCTATCAAAATGTACTGCATACTTAAAGGTCCCATGGCATGAAAATGTCCCTTTGAGGTTTTTTAACATTTATATGCGTTTCCCCCAGCCTGCCTATGGTCCCCCAGTGGCTAGAAATGGCAATAGGTGTAAACCGTGCCCTGGGTATGGGACCACTAAGGTCTATATAAAAGAGACTTCAGATACAGTATTAGGGACCACTAAGGTCTATATAAAAGAGACTTCAGATACAGTATTAGGGACCACTAAGGTCTATATAAAAGAGACTTCAGATACAGTATTAGGGGACCACTAAGGTCTATATAAAAGAGACTTCAGATACAGTATTAGGGACCACTAAGGTCTATATAAAAGAGACTTCAGATACAGTATTAGGGACCACTAAGGTCTATATAAAAGAGACTTCAGATACAGTATTAGGGGACCACTAAGGTCTATATAAAAGAGACTTCAGATACAGTATTAGGGGACCACTAAGGTCTATATAAAAGAGACTTCAGATACAGTTTTAGGGGACCACTAAGGTCTATATAAAAGAGACTTCAGATACAGTATTAGGGACCACTAAGGTCTATATAAAAGAGACTTCAGATACAGTATTAGGGACCACTAAGGTCTATATAAAAGAGACTTCAGATACAGTATTAGGGGACCACTAAGGTCTATATAAAAGAGACTTCAGATACAGTATCAGGGGACCACTAAGGTCTATATAAAGAGACTTCAGATACAGTATTAGGGGACCACTAAGGTCTATATAAAGAGACTTCAGATACAGTATTAGGGGACCACTAAGGTCTATATAAAAGAGACTTCAGATACAGTATTGGGGGACCACTAAGGTCTATATAAAGCATCCAAAGAGCACCAGGTCATGGGACATTAAAGTGTGATTTCACTTCATCAATAACACTGACACTGACCAGAAATCTAAAAGGAGTTCACCCTGAGATATCATGCAACAATCAAAAGTGAAACAGTGGTATTCCCAATATTGCAAAAATAATAATAATAGCAAATATAAATAATAATAATGATAATAGTAATTCCTTTCCTGAGCTGGGTAATCTAAAGCTTTGCTACTGATTTAATACATATTCAAGTCTATAAATCACTGTAACATTCTGAACTTCAAATTAATTAAATTGTTCAAAAATAAATAATTTATTTATCTTAACTTCAGTGTGGTGTGTTATTGTTTTGTTTAATTTTATAGGGACAGAAAGGATATAAGTTGTGGTTATAAAACAATGTGTTAATAATTAAATTTGCAACTGAACTAAAGAAAATGGATAAGTTCTCTGATTGTCTCTGTCTCAATCTTCAGTAAAGGTGAGTTAGTTCTCACCCAACGCCCACAGTAAGAACTTAGTCTGACACATGCTGGAGCTTGACGGCAATAAAATAGTAGGGGAGTGTGATGTCTTAGCCACCCACTTCAATATTATTATTCCGACCCAACTGGGCGAGGAGTTGAGTAAGTGTCCTATGGGCAGAATGCGCTGAACTAAAAAGCAGGGCTAGGAGATCATATCGGCACCGAGCGTCCACAACAAACTGTGTCAACATTTGCTCTCAGCTGCGCTCAGAGGTGGTTGGCATGTGCTGTTAAGTCAATCGTGAGCTGCCATGATCATATTGATTTTCCTTTGCAGCCTTGCATGCATCAAATCAATCCTTCTTCCCACCATCTTCACCCACTCCCAGACTCTCATTTAGAGTCTGCAAATGGCATCTTGGCTCACTTCTATTTGTTGTAATTCCTTATGGCCTGTACAAAAATATATCAATAAAATCTGAGAGGGAGTGATGAGTCAGTGAAGGCAACAAACTGTATATTACTGCCAAGCAATCAAATAAAGTGACAGACAGGGTTGCTAAAAAGGACTGTCAATAGTGTCATCAACATACACAATGAAAGCAAATAAGCATGAAATAAGCAATATAAAGTCCCTGTATTTCTGGAGGCTAGAAACTTAGGTGGAAAGTCGAAAAGTTCCCAGCCTTGTTAAAGTAAAAATGGTTTGTTTTTGGGGGTATGACCTTTTTTGAATAACTTTACCACAGAAGGGCCTGAGAAACCCCACAAATCAATAACTGCAGTGAAACCATAAGACCCACAGCTTGTCAAAGGATCTGCACACTGTGAAGAAGCATAATGTGGACCTGAAATCCATATATAGACAGATTTGTTATATCACAAGTCATTACCATAAAAATAGCTAATATTGAAAAGATATTGTGCATTTTGGAGATGAGATGAACACTGGTATCTAGCTATTGTCTAAATAAATTGAATTTCCTCATGGCTTCCTTGTTGAGTAATTGTAATGTTTTAGCAACTTCGCTGTGGCTTTTACCATTTGCTTGCATATGTTGTGACAATCTAGTCTAGGAATCAATGTTTTTAACTTTTTCTCCTGTTTTTGTCCCTTTTTTAAACACTTTTGAGGCTTTTTTCAATGTTATTCACTTTTTTGACGTTTTCAACACTACGTAACACTAACTTATTAACTTTACTTTTACAGTTTTTTTGGAATTTTTGGTTAATGAACTACATTTATAGTATATTATACTTAATGTCTGAGTTATAAAAGCACAAGTTAGGAATTATTTAGAAATTAAAGGAATGGATTTTGGAATCACAGACTGGAATATGTCAACTTTTACTCAATACTATTTCAAAAACACTTCCATTTGTTTTTCAAATGCTATAAAATTGAATAAGACGCCCCAAAATTAATGAAAGTAGAGATTTGTACTTGCCAAAGAGCGTTGTGTGGAATCAATCATGTTATTATGGGTAATTAAAAAGAACACTGATATAGGACAACAGGTCAATTTGACCCAAGGACAACATGAGGGTTAAAACATAAATACTGGCAGCTTAGACTATTGACATTGTCAAACGATTGTCGATTGAGAATGTGTACAGGGTTTCAAAAGTCTCCTGTACTTTTAGTTCCACCTGAAAATGTGCTCTGAAATCAAAAGTTGAACGTATGTATATTTTCCCTTCAATAGAATTTATACATGAAAGTCTATGATTTTAAGGTTTTATGCTCATGTGTAGGTTCATACTTCTACTAGTCTCGCATTGCCAGACCTTCCTTCACAGCGCTGCAGAAGAGGGTCTGGCTAGGTCACACAGAAAAATGTGCTCTGGTTTATTGGCATTTCTTTAAACCAATCACAATTGTCTTGGGCGGGGCTAAGCGCCAGACGACACCACGGTGCCGCTGCAAAATAACCTCAGGAAGATACTTGTTTTGGCGGAACATGTGTACGTTCAGAAGTAGTTTCAGTCGTACAACAGAAGACTCAGATTGGACAGATAGTCTAGCTAGCTGTCTGGATTTACCCTGCAGAGATCTGATGACCAGGTAACCATAGGCCTCAGAAATCCACCAGAGGTTAGAACGCCAACACAAAGAAAGTGGAAGGTAACAAACATCCGGGTATAAATTAGAGACATCCGGTGGAATTTCCAGCGGCACCAGAGCAATCCCAGAAGGTGAACGTTGTTGATGTAGACTACACTTCTACATGTTGACATGTTCTTGAGATAAAATAGGTGAAAAGCTCACTTTTCATGAAACAACCATTATTGTTGTCACGGTTGGCAACCATTTTTTTTTTTTAATCGCTAGATTAACGTTAGTTTTGTAGTTTTTTTCACATGCTGTGGATCCAAAATGGATGCCAATAAGATTCTGAATGGACAGTTTACTTTTTAAAAGTTGCCAAATGTTCCATTGACGAGGCCAAAGTGATCTGTGTATTCTCCGCCCCAATTGAATTGTGAGAGAGAGTATTTGCTCCAAGTGAGAATGTTATGTGTGAAATTGAACACTAAAGTAGGCTGTGTTGTTTTCAATAAAAAAAAAAAAAAAACATTTGCACAAAGCAAGCCCATCCACTTTTCTGTTGATAAGAGCATTAAAATTAGAAAAAAAAAATAATGGGACAAAAAGAAATCAAGAGACATTTAGATAGATAGAAATGTGCGATTAATTGTGATTTATATATTGCGAGTTAACTATGCAATTAAGTGCGATTAAATATTGTAATTGTTCGACAGTACTAGTGATGATGCAAAAAAGAAGAAAGATAAAACACAGGTGGCGGCAGGAAACAGCCAGGCACAGGAGTGGACGAGGCGTCTGGAGAACAGGTGGGCATACGCTGGGAAAATAGCAAAAGAAGGTGAGGAAGTACCAGGGTAAAGTATGTGTAGCAAAAATCTTAAGATCTAGAAAAAGAAAGCAAAGTAAAGCACTAAGA
Organism: Etheostoma perlongum; assembly: GCA_026937815.1. Taxonomy (NCBI): domain Eukaryota; kingdom Metazoa; phylum Chordata; class Actinopteri; order Perciformes; family Percidae; genus Etheostoma; species Etheostoma perlongum. The sequence goes on along the minus strand of CM049374.1, from coordinate 21,484,353 downwards.
AGACAGAATTATCTGGCACTGGAGTAAAGACATGACCGGAGAAGGTGATTGTGGGTGATTGACTTTAGGTGTGCATCGCTGCATCTCATGACATGTGGGAAAGCCAGCCACGCCTCCTCCTCCACCCACCCACACGCACGTGGACGTTTTTGATTAGTGCACAACCACCTACAAAAGATGGCTTCTCAGGATGTAAGAAAAGGAAACTGATATATTTTTCATCTTTTACTACAAACAGATCCTTTAGGTTGGTCTTTTTTCTTGTGACTCAGCCTTAATTGAAGCTTTTCCAGTTTCTATTTCATTTTGCTCGCAGCTGCAAAGTTTTTTTCTTCTATGAACAAAAACATAGCATACGAGTTCTTAGACATTTAACCCTGGTCAGTATGTTGCGTCTGAACACATTGCACACACAGTTGGCTGTGGATCAGCGGTAGAGCAGTTGCCTGCCAATTGGATGGTTGGTAGTTTGATCCCTGTCCCTGAAGTTCCATTTTGAAGTGTCCTAGGGCAAGACACCACAACCCCGAGTTGCCCCCGATGCTGTGCCATTGTACACTACGGTACAACAGTTTGGGGTCACTTAGAAATTCCCATTCCACTCCATTATAGACAGAATACCTGCTGATCTTTAATGCCCATTATTAGCAACCATTCATCCAATGTTCCAAAGGCACATTCTGTTTACTAATCTGATATCATTTTAAAAAACTAAGTGAGAAAACATTGAAGAACCCTTTTGCAATAATGTAATCTGAAACCTGCTGCCCTGGTTAAAAAAAGAATGCAACTGCTCTCAGCTGGTATTATGTCTATAATGGAGTGCAATGGAAATTTCCCAGTGAATGGTTCCTGTACTATGTTCAAGTGCTTTGAGTAGTCGTTAAGACTAGGAAAGCACTATACAACAATAGTCCATTTATATTTGTTGCACAGTGTCTTACACCATGTTTGAGTGAGGCACATTTCGAGCTCTACTGAAAATATAAACAATAAACATCATTTCTAAAAATGTTACTTTTCTTCTGAAAGTCTACATCCTTCTTACTGCATTTATTGATTATTTTTGTCTTGTTGAGCAAGAGAGCAATGAATTTGTCCTCTTTGGGACAAATGGCCCTCTCTAAAATGTGACATACAAATATAAGTGTTCAAGCTGCGAAGGTTGTAATTTTAAAAAGGTCATCAAACTCGACAGTCCAAGTGTTATTTGGCACAAAAAAACACCTCCATCCTTCAATTAGCTATAGCCGCTTATCCTTTGACGCTGACATTGGGTGAGATTGGCGGGTACACGCTGGACAGGTCAGCACAAAAGAATGGTCCACTGATAACCAAATTGGGCATTTTGTACACACAGCTTTCTGCAGGCTGCACATATTCAATGGTACAATGCCTGGCTCCTTCTTAATCACATCTTTTATTACACTCTGCACTTGTAGGCACCTTGTATTTGTGCATTTGTTGGCTTGACCAATGATATGCAGTCTTCTGTTGCTTTGAGCTAGAAGGTGTAGAGGTCTATGTCTGATGCAGCTGTATTAATTAATATACCGACAGGACAAGCAATACCTGATTACCCCATTGCAAATAAAGTGTAACATTTGACAAAACATAAAGGACACTTTCAAATGTTTTACTGGACCTCCCTCATCTTTGCTAATGTGATCCCAGATAACCATGACAACAGATTAATTCCTCGCCTCACTGGAATTTTCTGGGACCTAAGATCCCCCCCACCCACCCTCCCCTATCCTAATTAGGTGTCAGCCTCTACTCCGTGCCCTCCTGTACAGTAAAAGGGTAGGCCTCGTCTGTAGAGCTTTGAAAGACAACACGGGAAATTAATGTAATGTTAATTAATTGTGTATGCTTTAACCTAAATTTCCGTCTTCATTTAGTGATTTATAAATCAGCAGTCTTACCTTATATTACCCCTCTAAGGCTACCTAATTAATCTTGGAATTAACTTAATGTCACGCTCTATAAAATTAATATTGACAGACTGACATCCAAATAAAACTGATATACAGGCAACTGTACTGTAGCAGGTCATCACCCAACTTGTGTCTTCTTCCTGAACATCTTGCAGATGCCGACTCACAGCGACCATCCTGCAGTATAGACACTTAATGTTGCTGCTTGAGTCTAAAAGATTCTTGTTGCATGGAAGTGCACAAGTACTAATTTGCAAAAGACTTATGCAAATAAGCACTCCTGATGTCTGAATTCAGGGCCATATGGCAGTCACAGAGGCATTTCATAAGCAGGCATCTGAATCAGTTAAAAGGTAAAATGTTGCTTTTTTTAACATGACTGATGGGAACAACAATCTTTGAAATTGTTCCAGTATGAAGCAAGATTGCTGCAGTCGGCAGAAGGGAAACAAGCTACAATGTAAGTTTATAGTGCAAATGCCCAGCTTGTATTTACCTTCACAAAAGTGCTCATTTTGCCATGGACAAGTGACTGACAACAGAGTAAGAGTAAGATTCTATTTTTAAACATCTGTAAAATTGCGTTTGTTAAATCCAAAGTTCATGTCAATAAACAGTAATGTTTGCATCGTAAAATACACTTCATTCAAAGTCGACAGAAACAAAATAAAACTGTTTTGGGTCTTCTTTCCACTTCTCCAACCCTCACAACTCTAGTAAAATTTTGTAAAAGTAAGTACGAGCTGGACAATTACCCTATTCACTTACATTGTAGCTTGTTTCGCCAGGTTGGAAAAAAACGGTAGTAATAAACCAGTGTGTAAGTTTTGTAGTTCATTATCAAAATTGTATTGCCCTTCACAAACTTGTCCTTTTTAATGAATATTGACCACCACCTTCAATTTCAAGTATTCCTATTGGCTTGACATTTTACATTTGCGCTTGCATGAACTGGGGTAAACTCTCCACAGTCATGCGCCATCTTAAAATACCTTAGCCGGTAAGGGACATAGAGCTCCACCTTTCACTGTTTTCATTGTCACTTGGTAAACTCACAGGTGCCGCCAATGCGTATCGTCGCTTCCCAACCCCAGGGAGGTTGAAGAAAGAAACATGGATGACCAAATGTTAAATGAATCCAATATTTCCAATTAAGAGTCTGCTGCGGCCCGACGTGCAGGTTAGTTTAACCAGCGGGCAGCGGCGGCTGGAGCGGGCAATCAGACCAGCCGGAGCGACCTTGCATCACTACCAGCCCATCGAGAAAATTCCAGATTCTCCCGATGCCACTCCGCCTCATGCACATATTCAAAATCCAAGTTTCAGGAACAGGAGTCCATTTCTTCTCCCAGAAAAGGATACTGAAAAAAGCAAAACTGTGACGATCACAGGAATGGAGGACCCAAATCAGAGAAAAGCAGGCGGGCAGAAGAGGTTTCAAAAAAAAATTATTTTAAGAAACACAGAGTCCAAGCAGAAGAGGAACCAAGGAACCGGGAAAAACAAGAAACTGAGCTCAGGGGCTGGCAATCATTGGCTGGTGAAAAAGGGCGGGAACACACAACACGCCAAACAGAAACAAGGATCTGACACAGGACAAAGAAAGCACAAAGACTAAATACAGGGGGTAACAAGGACACGAGGCAGGAGACAAGAGGGCTGGGAAACGGGTGGAAAACATCAGGTAATCACAGAGGCGGGATAACAGTAAGTAGAACTAAATCCAAGACAAGACAGAGACCAGGCTTCAAAGTAAAACAGGAAACAGAACATATACAAGACCAGACCAAAAACCTTGCAAAAAACGCAAGACAAGACAGAACCAGGCTAAGAAACATATACAGGAAAACAGACTAGACAATGACACAGGACAAACACCAAACCACAACAAAAACGACAAGCTTTTTGAAGCGTGAAGGTTACCGTAGCTCGAATACGTAATTTAAACTGCGTGGTGCGAGAGAGCTGATGGCAATATACGATCTCAACGCTCAATGGGAGAAATTCTTCCACATTGGACCTTTAAAGAGTAAATACAGTGAGTCATTCCTCAGAATGATGAAACAGACTTCACCTATTGTTTGCACTATTGAAGCTGGGAGGAGTTTCTCCTTTTGCTACATCCTAGAAATCATTTTTAGAGTCAAACTGTCTGTTGCACCAACAATATTTCATGAAGTAATTTAAACTGTTCCCTTGACTTGTCAAAAAAGGACCAGTCTGATGTGAGGACTGTGGATACAGCCCCTCTGGCCCACGGTTGGAAGCAAGTTGGTCTGGTTTTCTTTTCTCAGGGTTATGAGATTTCTCCTGGTTTATGAGTTTCCTTTTGTTCCCTCAGGGAAAACAAAGGGTAAACGTTGTTCTGCCTCACACACTGAGATACGATTCAGAAGAACAGGCACCTATTATCCTTTACTATTAAAACACATGCATACGAGGTGTACTACTTATCTTTTATCATTCACTACAAACAATCTGAGGAGCAGCAACACTGACATGTTTATTTCTTCCCATACACTGAACAGCTTAAGAAAAGAAAACTGATATATTTTTCATCTTTTACTACAAACAGATCTTTAGGGTTGTTGTTGTTTTTTTCTTGTGAGTCAAGCTTTTCCAGTTTTTTTATTTCATTTTGCTCTCAGCTACACAGTTTTTTTCTTTAACAAAAACTATAGCATTGGAGTTCCTAACCCTGGTTGTGTCAGTTTCCTGCAACTGAACTTGCTAACACATTGTACACATGGGCAGCTGTAGATCATTTGTTGCACAGTGTACTTCACCATGTTTGAGTGAGGCACATTTGGAGCTCTATTGAAAATATAACCAATAAACCTAACATTTGATTATTTACCATACTGTCCTAAGCTTACACACCATTTACTATATCTTGTCAAAATGTTCTGGTCTGTGCCAGGTTCAAGGCCTCTTTTCCTTTTATTCATAAAATGGCTGTATGCAGCATACTTTGCCAGAGCCATGAAATTGGCTTTTCTTACATCGATCACACGTTTGGTGCAATCTCACGGCTTTCTTTATCTGTTTGTGCCCACAGGCGCCTCTCCCACTGTTTATGAAATACATCAACTTGGCTTTCGCTGGCTGTGTATGCTTTATGCGTTATTATGACCTCGGAATCTTTCATCTGAAGCCATGTCCCATTAGCTAAACATAATTTACTGCTTGATTCCAGAACCAGCAGGTACACTGTAAGAAAGGCTAAGGATGTGGAATGGCACATTACAAGATGACTTTTGTTTGCCAGTAGAGTATGCTTGTTCAAAACTCATGTATATTTTGCATCCATCCATCTTCATCCGCTTATCGGGTCACAGGGGCAGCAGCTCCAGCAGGGGACCCCAGACTTCCGTTTCTAGAGCTACATCAACCAGCTCCAACTGGGGGATCCTGAGGTGTTCCCAGGCCAGGTTGGAGATATAACCTCACCACCTAGTCCTGGGTCTTCTCCGAGGCCTCCTCCCAGCTGGACATGCCTGGAACACATCCCTAGGGAGGCGCCCAGGAGGCATCCTTACCAGATGCCCGAACCACCTGTTCAGCTTTTTGTTTCTCTATTCATGAATCCCAACGTATGAAAATAAGTTTAGTTTAATTCTCTCAGCACCATCACTCTCACTCCCCTCCCTCGCTCAAGACACGTCTCCAGCCTTCAGTTCAGTGCGGCGGCAGGGTATCACAAATCCAGAGATGGCAAAAGTACTCACTTTCCGTACCTAAGTAGAAGCACAGATATTTGTGTTAAAAAATACTCCGGTAAAAGTGGAAGTACTGATTAAACTTCTTTACTCAAGTAAAAGTAACAAAGTACAGGCTTAGAAATTAACTTAAAGTATAAAAGTAAAAGTAGCCTTGCGAATGATAACCATTTTTTATGCAAAGCTACCTGGAGCACACCAACGTTACTAGAGAGCAAGCTGAGGAACTTCAGTGGACATGGAGGACACGGTCTTTGTATGCCATTGGCTACATTTTAAATGGATGTCTGCCAATAGGCCTAAAACATCACATATACGATTATTATAACAGAAACTTGTAATGAGGTCTCATTTATGACTTGGGTGGGCGGGGTTTTTGTGTGGTTGACTGAGTTTTGTTTCTTTCTGTTGCATGTGTGTGGCTTGGTCACCCTCCTGACAGACTGATTAGCACACCTGATTCATATCAGCTCTTTCTGTGTGCTACTTAAGACCTGCAGTGCTCCTCAGTCTTTGCCGGATTGTTACGTTGCATACACGTGGAGAGGACGTTTTGTCTTGTTTCTGTACCTGCCTGCCTGCTACTCGGATCAGTACGTTCTGCCTGCCTCTACTGCCTGGTGTCTAGCCTGCCACCCGGTTGTATCACTGGCCTCACCTTATCCTGACTGCACTGCAATAAACTTTGTAAAAGACCTTCCTTCTTTGTCTGCTTCTGGGTCCTGTTAAACCATTTCTGACAGTACAATCCGGCCAGTATGGACCCAGCGGACTTAGACGCAGTCAAACATGCAGTGTCAGTGCAAGAATACACTCTCGGACAACACAGTCAGTCTCTCAGGGAGATCATGGATGGGCTGCGACAACTTACCACCAACGTCACCGAGCTACGTACTCAGCTGTCCGCGACTGCAGCAACGCCACCGGATCCCCCGCCGTTGGATCCCACGCCACCTGTCACGCTGCCAGATCGGGAACCGTGGGTTCCCACGCCGGAACGGTACGAGGGAGTTTTGGGACATTGTCAACCATTCCTGATGCAGTGTGATTTGGTTTTTGAACAACAGCCCCGCACCTACGCCTTGGACAGATCCAGGATTGCTTTTGTTATTGGGCTGTTGAAAAAGGATGCTCTTCAGTGGGCCTCAGCTGTATGGGAGAAGCAGTCCACTCCTACCTCTTCCTATGCCACCTTCTGCTCTGAGCTACGCAAGGTTTTTGACCATCCGGCGAGTGGCCCTGACTCTTCCACGAGGTTGCTTTCTCTTCGCCAGGGGCTCCGGAGTGTAGCTGAGTTCGCCGTGGAGTTCCGCACGCTGGCTGAGGGGAGCGGCTGGAACGCGGTGGCTCTCCAAGCAGCTTTTTCCAAGGGCCTGAGTGAGGCAATAAAAGATGAATTAATCTCTTATCCCGAACCTGTTGATTTAGATGCACTAGTATCTATTTCTATTCGTATTGACAATCGCCTGCGGGAGCGTAGGAGGTCTCGTCACCTGCGACAAGGGAGTAACGTCACCCCGCATCGACGCTTCCGGTTCCCGGAGACCGTGCGCCCTGAATCCGCCAACTCTGATTACTGCCGTGCTTCTCCATCTAGAGAGGAGCCCATGCAGCTTGGTCGCCAGCGTCTGGACCCTGTGGAGCGCCAGCGCCGCATCTCTAACCAGTGTTGTCTGTATTGTGGCCAGTTTGGACACTTCATGGTATCCTGTCCCGACAATCCTTCAAACAGGCAAGCTCGCTAGGTGGGAGGAGAATCCTAGCGAGTAGAGCAGCTATCCCTCTATCTCCTCGTCCTCGCACTCAACTTCACGCCACCCTCACATACCAAGGTCAGTCTAGTAGTCTGTTAGCGCTTATCGATTCTGGAGCAGATGAGAGTTTCCTTGATGAAGTGTTAGCAGAGCAGTTAAAGATCCCCACTGTACTACTAGACGAGCCAATTGAAGCTAGTGCCCTTGATGGTAGGTTATTGGCCCAGGTTGTTGCCCGCACTTGCCCAGTTAGATTACAATTATCAGGTAACCACATCGAACAGATTAGTTTTTTTGTTATTAGTTCTCCCTTTGTGCCACTAGTCCTGGGCAATCCCTGGTTGGTTCGCCATAACCCCAACATTGACTGGCCCACCTCTAGGATCATTAGTTGGAGTACTGCATGTCATGCAAGCTGTTTATCCTCTGCCACGCCCCAGTCCGTTTCCCCCGTCAGGTGACGGGCACTGTAGAACCAGACTTGACTAATGTTCCTCTTGATTATCATGACCTTCAGTTGGTCTTCAGCAAACAACAAGCCCTGTCTTTACCTCCTCACCGTCCCTACGACTGCTCTATCGAGTTATTGCCTGGTTCTCCGTTCCCTGGGAGTCGCCTCTACAACCTGTCCAAGCCTGAACGCGTGACTATGGAGACCTACATAAAGGATTCGCTAGCGGCTGGCATTATTCGTCCCTCCTCATCTCCTCTGGGAGCAGGATTTTTCTTTGTGGGTAAAAAGGATGGTACCCTCAGGCCCTGCATCGATTACAGAGGTCTCAATAACATTACGGTAAAGAACAAATACCCATTACCTCTCATGTCCTCTGCTTTTGACTCTCTCCAGGGATCGGTCATTTTCTCTAAGCTGGACCTACGCAACGCCTATCACCTGATTCGCGTTAAGGAGGGAGACGAATGGAAGACTGCCTTTAACACGCCGCTTGGACACTTTGAATATCTGGTTATGCCATTTGGGCTTACCAACGCCCCGGCTGTTTTCCAGAGCATGGTTAATGACATCCTCAGAGACATGCTCAACAGATTTGTGTTTGTTTATCTTGATGATATTTTGATCTTTTCCAGGGATCCAGCGGAGCACATCCACCACGTTCGCCAGGTGCTGCAACGCCTTTTGGAAAATCGTCTTTTTGTAAAAGCAGAAAAGTGCGAATTTCATACCCCTACTATCTCTTTTTTTGGGCAATATAATTTCTGAAGGAGAGATAAGGATGGATCCATGCAAGGTGAGAGCAGTGGTGGAGTGGCCTGAACCAGAGAACAGGAAGCAGTTACAGAGGTTTTTGGGATTTGCTAACTTTTATCGGAGGTTTATTCGCAATTACAGCAGAGTGGCTGCCCCCCTGACGTGTCTCACCTCTACCTCTCGAACCTTCCAGTGGTCACCTACGGCTAGTGCAGCTTTTTCAGACTTAAAGAAGCGGTTCACTGAGGCGCCCATTTTGGTCCAGCCTGACTCCACTAAACAGTTTGTTGTTGAAGTTGATGCTTCTGATGTCGGCGTTGGTGCTGTTCTGTCTCAGCGGGCTTCTGATGACAGAATGCATCCCTGTGCTTTTTTCTCCCGTCGTCTCTCTCCTCCAGAAAGGAACTATGACGTGGGTGACCGGGAGCTGTTGGCGGTCAAACTGGCGCTGGAAGAATGGAGACATTGGCTGGAAGGGGCAGAGCATCCATTCGTGGTGTGGACAGACCATAAAAACTTGGAGTATATTCGTTCCGCCAAGCGACTGAATTCCCGTCAGGCCAGGTGGGCGTTGTTTTTTGGTCGCTTCCAGTTCACACTGACGTACAGACCTGGTTCACGCAACATCAAACCTGATGCGCTGTCCCGCGCATTCAGTAAGGACGACAATGTTTCTGCCGCTCCGGATACCATGATTCCCAGCGCCTGTGTGGTCGGAACAATCACCTGGAGGATTGAGGAGGAGGTCAGGGCTGCGCTACGTGAACATCCTGATCCAGGTAACGGCCCTCCAGGTTGTCTTTTTGTACCTTCTTCCATGAGATCTGCGGTTTTGCTATGGGCTCATTCTTCTAGACTCACGGGTCATCCTGGAGTCTCTCGTTCTCTGGCGTTTCTTCGCAGAAGATTCTGGTGGCCCACCATGGAGGCGGATACACGGACGTTTGTGGCTGCATGTCCTGTGTGTGCCCAGAACAAGGGGTCTAACCGGCCCGCCGCTGGCCTCCTGCGACCCCTATCCATTCCTCGCCGTCCTTGGTCGCACCTGGCTTTGGACTTTGTGACTGGACTTCCTCCATCTGAGGGTAAGACGACCATCCTCACGGTGGTCGACAGATTCAGCAAGTTTGTGCATTTAATCCCGCTTCCTAAATTACCTTCTGCCAAGGAGATGGCAGAGGTTCTTGTCAGGGAGGTGTTCCGGATTCACGGGCTTCCTTTAGATATTGTGTCTGACCGTGGTCCACAGTTTATCTCTGCTGTCTGGAAGGGGTTTTGCTCTGCTTTGGGTGCTTCTGTCAGTTTGTCTTCCGGTTATCACCCTCAAACCAATGGCCAGGCGGAGCGAGCCAATCAGAAGATGGAGGTGACGCTTCGCTGCATGGTTTCCAATAATCCCACCAAATGGGCTTCTCAGGTTTCTTGGGTCGAGTACGCTCACAACACTCTGCCGACTACTGCTACAGGTATGTCGCCGTTCCAGTGTCTTTATGGTTATCAGCCTCCTCTGTTCCCTTCCCAGGAGAAGGACATAGCAGTTCCATCGGTCCAGGCTCATATCCGGCGGTGTCATCGGACGTGGCATCGGGCCCGCTCCAAGCTGTTAAGGTCCTCTGCTCAGTACCAGCATCAGGCCAATCGCCGTCGTGTCCCTGCCCCCAAGTACACTAAGGGGGATAAGGTATGGCTCTCCACCAAGGACTTACCTTTGAAGACTGATTCCCGCAAGCTCTCTCCTAGGTTCCTCGGGCCTTTTGTGGTGGAGAGGATCATTAACCCCGTGGTGGTCAGGCTGAAGTTGCCCTGCTCCATGAGGGTGCACCCCTCCTTCCATGTGTCCCGCCTCAAGCCTGTTGCCGTCAGCCCGCTGCTCCCCCCGCCGCCCCCGGCTCCTCCGCCCCCGGTTCGTCGATGGGGAGCAGGTGTATACTGTCCGCCGCCTGCTGGACTCCCGGCGTCGTGGCCGTGGTACTCAATACCTGGTGGACTGGGAGGGTTATGGTCCGGAGGAGAGGAGCTGGGTTCCTCGCTCGCAGATCCTGGATGCTGCTCTGGTCCGGGACTTTCATCGTCGGTACCCTGATAGGCCCGGTGGTCCGCCTGGAGGCGGCCGTCGGGGGGTACTGTCATGAGGTCTCATTTATGACTTGGGTGGGCGGGGTTTTTGTGTGGTTGACTGAGTTTTGTTTCTTTCTGTTGCATGTGTGTGGCTTGGTCACCCTCCTGACAGACTGATTAGCACACCTGATTCATATCAGCTCTTTCTGTGTGCTACTTAAGACCTGCAGTGCTCCTCAGTCTTTGCCGGATTGTTACGTTGCATACACGTGGAGAGGACGTTTTGTCTTGTTTCTGTACCTGCCTGCCTGCTACTCGGATCAGTACGTTCTGCCTGCCTCTACTGCCTGGTGTCTAGCCTGCCACCCGGTTGTATCACTGGCCTCACCTTATCCTGACTGCACTGCAATAAACTTTGTAAAAGACCTTCCTTCTTTGTCTGCTTCTGGGTCCTGTTAAACCATTTCTGACAGTACAATCCGGCCAGTATGGACCCAGCGGACTTAGACGCAGTCAAACATGCAGTGTCAGTGCAAGAATACACTCTCGGAAGTCTCTCAGGGAGATCATGGATGGGCTGCGACAACTTACCACCAACGTCACCGAGCTACGTACTCAGCTGTCCGCGACTGCAGCAACGCCACCGGATCCCCCGCCGTTGGATCCCACGCCACCTGTCACGCTGCCAGATCGGGAACCGTGGGTTCCCACGCCGGAACGGTACGAGGGAGTTTTGGGACATTGTCAACCATTCCTGATGCAGTGTTGGACAGATCCAGGATTGCTTTTGTTATTGGGCTGTTGAAAAAGGATGCTCTTCAGTGGGCCTCAGCTGTATGGGAGAAGCAGTCCACTCCTACCTCTTCCTATGCCACCTTCTGCTCTGAGCTACGCAAGGTTTTTGACCATCCGGCGAGTGGCCCTGACTCTTCCACGAGGTTGCTTTCTCTTCGCCAGGGGCTCCGGAGTGTAGCTGAGTTCGCCGTGGAGTTCCGCTCTGGCTGAGGGGAGCGGCTGAACGCGGTGGCTCTCCAAGCAGCTTTTTCCAAGGGCCTGAGTGAGGCAATAAAAGATGAATTAATCTCTTATCCCGAACCTGTTGATTTAGATGCACTAGTATCTATTTCTATTCGTATTGACAATCGCCTGCGGGGAGGCGTAGGAGGTCTCGTCACCTGCGACAAGGGAGTAACGTCACCCCGCGACGGCGCTTCGGTTCCCGGAGACCGTGCGCCCTGAATCCGCCAACTCTGATTACTGCCGTGCTTCTCCATCTAGAGAGGAGCCCATGCAGCTTGGTCGCCAGCGTCTGGACCCTGTGGGCGCCAGCGCCGCATCTCTAACCAGTGTTGTCTGTATTGTGGCCAGTTTGGACACTTCATGGTATCCTGTCCCGACAATCCTTCAAACAGGCAAGCTGGTGGGAGGAGAATCCTAGCGAGTAGAGCAGCTATCCCTCTATCTCCTCGTCCTCGCACTCAACTTCACGCCACCCTCACATACCAAGGTCAGTCTAGTAGTCTGTTAGCGCTTATCGATTCTGGAGCAGATGAGAGTTTCCTTGATGAAGTGTTAGCAGAGCAGTTAAAGATCCACCACTGTACTACTAAGCGAGCCAATTGAAGCTAGTGCCCTTGATGGTAGGTTATTGGCCCAGGTTGTTGCCCGCACTTGCCCAGTTAGATTACAATTATCAGGTAACTACATCGAACAGATTAGTTTTTTGTTATTAGTTCTCCCTTTGTGCCACTAGTCCTGGGCAATCCCTGGTTGGTTCGCCATAACCCCAACATTGACTGGCCCACCTCTAGGATCATTAGTTGGAGTACTGCATGTCATGCAAGCTGTTTATCCTCTGCCACGCCCCAGTCCGTTTCCCGTCAGGTGACGGGCACTGTAGAACCAGACTTGACTAATGTTCCTCTTGATTATCATGACCTTCAGTTGGTCTTCAGCAAACAACAAGCCCTGTCTTTACCTCCTCACCGTCCCTACGACTGCTCTATCGAGTTATTGCCTGGTTCTCCGTTCCCTGGGAGTCGCCTCTACAACCTGTCCAAGCCTGAACGCGTGACTATGGAGACCTACATAAAGGAGTCGCTAGCGGCTGGCATTATTCGTCCCTCCTCATCTCCTCTGGGAGCAGGATTTTTCTTTGTGGGTAAAAAGGATGGTACCCTCAGGCCCTGCATCGATTACAGAGGTCTCAATAACATTACGGTAAAGAACAAATACCCATTACCTCTCATGTCCTCTGCTTTTGACTCTCTCCAGGGATCGGTCATTTTCTCTAAGCTGGACCTACGCAACGCCTATCACCTGATTCGCGTTAAGGAGGGAGACGAATGGAAGACTGCCTTTAACACGCCGCTTGGACACTTTGAATATCTGGTTATGCCATTTGGGCTTACCAACGCCCCGGCTGTTTTCCAGAGCATGGTTAATGACATCCTCAGAGACATGCTCAACAGATTTGTGTTTGTTTATCTTGATGATATTTTGATCTTTTCCAGGGATCCAGCGGAGCACATCCACCACGTTATCCTGACTGCACTGCAATAAACTTTGTAAAAGACCTTCCTTCTTTGTCTGCTTCTGGGTCCTGTTAAACCATTTCTGACAAAACTGGGACTCCAGTTTAATAAGATTCCTTATTAGCTTATTATACTTATTATAGCTTAATATAACTTATTAGCAAGATATGAATTCAGCTGTGATTCTGTGAGAATTCACAGATCCAGTTTCTCTTTTTAATCTTCCCCTTAACATTTAAATGAATCTACATGTATGTGTGTGTGCTCAAATATGGCTTCTAAAATAAAAGATTAAAATATAAATGACTAAACAGACATTAATTAAGAAGTTCGCCAGCACATTGGCCAGGAGTCCTTCTTGATGTCTACTATCTCAAACATCTCTCTCAGATAAGGCAGAGGATGATGGGAATGTCTTGCTGCTTGTCTGCCGGATCTCTGTTTTCTTCATTTTCAATCATGTCGCCCTCCATACTACTATGTGCTAACGTTAGCGCCATCAAGCCGCAATGATTTGCTGTGAATGAATGCAGAATGCTGAATCTGTTGAGTTGTCTTCGTCGTGCGTCAAATGCAACGTACAGTAGATATATTCCCATATATTTAGATTGAATATGGTATTGATGATGTAAACAATAATAACGATAACTCCAGTGAAATTATGTGAAAGTTGAGGAATAGATTAGGACTGTATTAAAGCTGATTCTGGTTTCCAACTTCGCCCCATGTGTCTGTTAAAACACGGACGGAGACAACGTCTCTCTAGCTAAGTTTTATCTAAAGTTTGGTAAAAAAAAAAAAGCTGGTCAAACTGTTGATGCTTCATTAAGATCAACGTGCAACCTAGCTAACAGGTGAAGAACACACCAAAACCACTAGCTAACTAACTTTAAATGTGCAAGAACTATAGACCAATAACAGGCTGAAGTGAACTGACAACATGAGTTATACGACTTACAGTTATCAAAGAGGCACACACACAATCTCAGCTGATTATCCTCCGGATCTCTTTTTCTGTTCTCTCACTTTTCTCTCTGTGTGTCCGCGCCTCATAACAACCTCTTGTACAAAACTAAAGTAACGAGCCAATTTTGTAAAATGTAAGGAGTAGAAAGTACCGATATTTGTGTCAAAATGTAAGGAGTAGAAGTAAAAAGTCTCCACAAAAATAGTAAAGTAAACAAAAAAAAATCAGAAAAAGCTACTTGAACTTGAAGTATTTGTACTTCGTTACTTCCCATCTCTGGACAAATCTCTTTTCCCTTTCTCTCTCTCTTTCAAAATGAGTCGTAAAGCCGACAGCAAAGCTCGGCTTTACTTTTAATGATATCAAACAAAAATGTTCTCCCCTTTTCCTAAAATGGTCATATTGTAAATTGATAATAGAGCAGCCTATAGTTCCTTATAGTGTTTGATGGTCATAAATGCTTTCTGTATTGACAGTTAACAGGTTGTGTTATAACCCTTGCTGTTTGGGATTTTCAATCACTTAACAAGTACAAGCGAGAGACCCAAAAGTCTTGCAAAATGGTACCACACCAGCCACAATGCCAAATCAGGCCAGGGGAATAAAGTGTGGGGAGGCAGGGAGGGCTATTGGCCCCTTCTTCCACTTTCTACCACCCAAATTCCACAGTGGCCAGACCCATCTTCAAACTCAGCCATCATGTAGACCTCAAGTACACATCTGTAAAGTTTCGCGTCTGCATATTGCTCGGTTGGGATTCTATCGCAGTGAAAACATTTGTCTACTCCTGGAATAATACACAAAACTGCCCCAACCACCCCCCCCCCACACACACACACACACACACACACACACACACACACATACACATATAGTGAAAGCAGTACTGGTACTGCTGTCGCGGCTGGTAAAAACTGATGAATTGTTTTTTGGTGGTGCATACTTATAATCCATTATGACTGATCCAACTGGTGGGGGGAGGGGGGGGCCTCAAGGGGCTCCAGAATTCTGAGCACAGCCCAGCCACTTTCTGGTTACCTTACTTAATTAATTAACATTTTTGTTCCTGTAGTAGTCCATGATCAAACTCCCAATTTTGAATGTGTGCTCTCCCATCAGCAACCTTGATTATCAAAGTGATCAAAAAGAACATTCCGTGATTAATAATGAATGTCGAGAGAGACGGAGAGAGAGAGAGAGATATCTGCAGATATTACTTCTCAATTGAATGTCAAAATAGAGATGGGTGAGAGGATTGTCTAAAAATGTAGAATCTATTGCAATATGTTAGAAGGCTATTATTTTCTCTTGCATTTTCACGGCTAAATAATCCACTGCTGTTTGCAAGGGATTGTGATTGCCCACTTTAAAGTATAACTCTCGCCAAAATATAACCTAGGGTCTATTTGAGGATGTACCCAAGTAAAATGTTTGTTTAAAAGCATAATTAGGACAGAAACGCCGCTTTTAACATTTACCGTATTTTTATGTCTTTTAGGTCAAATGGGAGAGCTATGGGCTCCACTATGATAGCATCAAATCACTATGTTTAAAACACTAAAAAGGCTCGACACAACATGAAACTCTGCTCGAAGTATCACCAGGGGCTCTACACATGAACTCAGCATTGAGAATATTGTTGGTGTATACAGAGTTTACTAAAAATAAAGTGTTTTAACAACTAACTGTAGCTGTTGGTTTTCCCGTCTCCGTCCATCTAGTCTGTCAAAAATCATAAAGATGGAAAGCTCCTAAAGCTTAGTTCCATATAAATACACGGATAATTTGTTATTTTGTTGTTAATGAAAAACAATATTGACCTTGTGAGAGTATTTGCTCAAGGGCAGCTCGATAGTACTGTAGTGGTAGTAATCCCAAAGCCTTGTTTAATTGAAGTTCTGTTTTTGTCTGCACAAATATTATTATTCTAATGTCCACAGATATCAAGACACATGGAAAGCGCCTTTAGCCAGACACAGAATTGCATGCTTGGAGCAAGAGGAAGGAAAACAAAGATTCAGAGAAAGCACATAGGTTGCTGCAGCGTGGATAACACATGGCTTACATGGGATCTCTGTTTGAGATGTAAAATACGCAACAATAAGTTGTAGATTTTGACAGCATCTATTACGATTCCTGACCTATTCTGTGCTCTAACATGCAGACATCAACTAATTCCAATACTTAGTGACAGTATGCTTACAGCAGAGGTACGGCATACTACAATGTTCTCAGTAGACCTACATCTTGAAAGCTTGTTTTTTAATCATAAAATTTCCAAATGTTGACATCCTTTTCATATATTGCATGGAGACATTGATTCTGTATGCACTCATGTGTCACTGTTGCGATCCATTTGGATGTACTGACACTGACAGCACATCTAGTCTCCCCTGCTGACTTGAGTACTTTATTGAGCTATGCTCAGTATGGGCTTTGGATCTAAAATGCGAAGCAAGTATGCACAGTAAGCCAACTATGAGTGGCGTAAGCTGTCTTCCTCCAAGATCTCTGTCTCCCTTTATCTAACTCTGCCTCTGCCTCCTCTCTCTCTCTCTCTCTCTCTCTGTTGTTGTGATGAGCCACTGCAGTGGGAAAAGGACTTTGATGCACTGGCTTGACAGCAGCTTGCCAAATTCCCTCTCCCCACGCAAAAAGGCACAGATCCTGCCTTCAAGCAGTAGGGCCCACTTATATGTAATCTCCTAGATTACTGTCCCCAGGCTTAAGTGTAATGAGCCCCAAACATAAAAACATGTTATTTTCACTCACTTCTCTTGAAGGTTTAGCTTGTGTATAAAGACGTCACAGTAATCCAGGACAAACAGTTCTAGCTTTATTATATTGCACATTGTAGCCAGGGCCGTAAACATAATTTGGTTTGGGGGCCGGCCATCCACATTGTAACGTGTTGCCACTTGTGTACTGTATGTAAATATTAGATTAAGCACTCATAATCTACAAATAAGCATGTAAAGACTAAACAGAGACCTATAACCAGCAATGTTATCTTTATATGGACTACAGTAAGTACTACTAGTATTTGTCGAATACCCCCCTAACCCTATGGTTGGTCCTCAACTCCTTTTATTTGATCTGGTGAAGGTTTGATGCATATTTTAGTAGTATTTTCTTCCCAAGGTAGGGCCCAGAGCATAGTGCAGACACAGAGCAGTGATGGAGGACTAGAGACGTTATTCTCTGGATTCGTGACCATAGACAGTTAAAGAAGCGGACCAACAGATCCCGTTGTTCTGGACAGAGACCAGGGAAGGAAAATAGAAGCACATTTCAGGTGATGCTGTGCGTTACTGCGCATCCTCCAACTGAGTTTGAAGACGTAGATGTGACGTGAGCAACTTGTCTGAAAGTCTTCTGGTAGATGTGCAAGAGAAATCTCAATCATTTCCAAGGAGATAACATAGGCACAGGCTAATTACTGCTAACTAACATTCTAGTTATCTTTAGTAATTAAACCTAAACAGCTGATTTGCGTCGAAACTGTCTGCGAGCATCTCCTGACAACACGGTGATTTGTCAACTATGCGACGGTAAGTCGCGTGGTTATAATGCAATTGTTTGCCTATTTTTACAAAACGTCTACTACGGAGCCATAATGTGAGCTACAAGGCCTTTTATACACTGTCTTGTTTCTTTAGAAATAAATAACAGACAATTAGAGTCTTGAAACGCTTCAGATGTGTTATTCACTGTCAAAGTGGCACCAACATGAATGGCAGTCAATGGGATGCTAATGGCAGGTGATGGCTTCATAGCATTAAAACCCCATGGGAGCTACACGTAGAGAGGAGGATGTCGGTACACGATCCGTCCTACCTGCATGATCCGTCCGTGCATGATTATCATCTGCGCATGCGCAAACACCTTGCACATGCGCAGATGATAATCATGATCTGTTCCACAGTAGCGGTCTGCCGTTAGCCTCCACCGGAAAGCGCTTCTTCCTTGTCCCTTGTCTCCACTGCTCTCCCCATTGGGAAACAACTGCACTGCCAGCGCTGAGCGGTTTTACAGCAGCTCTGACTGTATAGCATGCGGACAGACTCCCCGCAGGAGAGAAATAATCAGTGTTCTTCTTGATTCTTTTTTTTTTTTAACTATTCTTTGAGATACATTAAATAAAACATGTTGGAGGAGACAGAGAATCCACTTACTTCTGAACACCTCAAATTATACAGGCCACTGCTGCATAATCAAAATGCATTTCTCAGATGGAGCTGTACATTTAATTAGAAAGTGCTTTAAGCTAAACAATTAAGCGCGAAGTCTTTGACAAGGCAACAAAGGACTGACCAAGATGAAGTCCAAAGAGAGCAAATACTTTCCATAGAATGAAAATCACAGTAAGGTAGAAAGTCTGCAGGGACACAAAGTAAGCATAATGTAGAGAAGAAAAAGAAAGGAAGGAGTGGCAGTCTGGAATTAATACTGTGACAGAAGCCTAAAAACAAGGGCCAAAGCACTGCTCTAAATATAATATCTTATTGAATATTGGGTTATTCTTGCATTGCAAAACATATACTGTATAGTAGACATAAAATAATACTGATGATTATTTTCTAAGAGGCTGATTCTTGGTGATGAAATACACTATCATTTCAAAATTCTCATGTCTCATTTTTTTAGAGATTTGGGAAGGGTCTGAAAAGGTCTTGGTGTTCTGTATGTAATCCCAATGAATCCAAGACAGTTTTAGGCCTTAGTGTGCTACAAACCACTCATACTTACTGCTACAGAGCCCAAAAGGTGACATGGCGGAGGGGAAAAAAAAACACAAAAAACTGCAAATTCATAAAACATGTACTGGAATAATCACTTTTGCGAGATCTTGACTTTGTTTTGTGAGATCTCGAGTTTTATTTGCAAGATCTTGACTTTGACATGGAGATTGGAAAAAGAAATTAATTTAAAAAAAATAATTTAAAGTTATAAAATATGTACTGGAACAATCACTTTTGCAAGCTCTTGACCTTGTTTTGCGAGATCTTAGCTTTGTTTGGCGAGATATGGAGGTTTAATTGCAAGTTCTTGCAAATCCAAAAAATAATAAGGCTAACCTAGCTAGTATCTAGCTAGCTAGTAGCACGACATAATTGCATCTTCTTGGTGTTCTGAATACATCCAACGTTTATCAAGATAAGCATTACTAATAAATGCAAGCCAATCAGAAGTGTTGAAGAATGTCGTTGACCACTGATGTCAATAGCGCTAGTTTGTGTCGTCGTAGCAACATGCTCATTCGTGAGCTTCTTTCTCATGTCTCTTACAAGTATAGATACTAGCTAGCTAGGTTAGCCTTATTGTTTTTTGTATTTGCAAGAACTTGCAAATAAAACTCGCAAAACAAAAAGTCAAGTCAAGTTCTGCAAATCAAAATGAAGATCTTGCAAAAGTGATATTTCCAGTACATGTCTCATTAATTTAATTTTTTTAATTTATTTAACTAAATCTAAAGGATTTTGCTTTTCTCCTAATATTTCCTTTTGTCCCATCCTTGGTCAATTTGTCAATTTCCTCTGGTTTCATATTTTGTCTCTATTTTCTCATTTTCTCTTTTTTCCTTTTCCATTAAATCTTGCTTTTATTTGCTGTTCTTCCTTTCTTCTTCTTTACTCTTTGTCTTCTACCATTCTTCCACTCCTTCTCTAACTTACATAATTGTAATCTCCCATTTTCCTTTCTCTACATTTTTGTCATTCATTTCTTACGTTTGGAGTTTTTTATTGTACTTTTACCTTGCTGGTTTTTCTGCGTTTTAGAGCAAGAAGAACAATCAGAGCCAAGTAAAAGCTTAGCCTTTGAGAGAGTGCAAGTGTCATCCTTCCGGTTGACTTCTCCCCTCAGCCATCAAATGATCATTACTTCAGCCTCAAACACCATTTCCCTGTGGCAAACACAGGCATCAACTGCCTTAAATTGCTAACACTTGACACATATGAGGATTTCAGGGAAAGTATGGACTTTGTAAAATGTAACACACAGAATGGGTAGAGAATAACTTGTGAAAATTATGTTTGTTGTGGGTTGTTGAGGATGTATCAGTTAAAATGTGAACATCTTTTTCTTTTTCTTTCGTTCCTTTGTTGTTTTTTAAATTGGTGCAATAACACTACAAAAACCAGTGGACATTTGGTGCAATAAAACTTTACAAGAAGATATAGGACATGTGGAAGGTGATAGTACAATTTTAGATTCAGATTTATCGCATTGCCATTGACCCTCCTCCACAGCATTGCAAAGGAGGGTCTGGCTATTCAACATAGCATTCCAGGATGGGAGAAAAACGTGCTCTGGCATATCACAGGAACCCGGAAAAGAGATCACATCTCTCCTGTTTAAGCTTCTCTGCATTGGCTTCCTGTAAAATCCAGAATACAAAATACATTTTAAAGGTCCCACAGCATGAAAATGTAACTTTATGAGGTTTTTTAACATTAATATGAGTTCCCCCAGCCTGCCTATGGCCCTCAAGTGGCTAGAAATGGTGATAGGTGTAACCCGAGCCCTGGGTATCCTGCTCTGCCTTTGAGAAAATTAAAGCTCTGATGGGCCAATCTGGGATCTTGCTCCTTATGAGGTCATAAGGGGCAAGGTTACCTCCCCTTTCTCTGCTTTGCCATCCCAGAGAATCCGGCCCACCCATGAGAGAGAGACATCATGGCTTTCAAACGAACAAAGTGGCAGTTGGTCAAGGCCACTAGAGTGCGGATCGGGCCGGATTTTTCTGTCCGAGCCCGGCCCGCGTCCGACAGAGCAGTAACCGAACCCGACCCGAGCCCGACAGTCATTAAGATATTTATGTCCGAGCCCGACCCGAGCCCGACACAGTTAAAATCGCATTTGTTTCTCATACTAATGACACATGTACGTTTGTTTGTGTGGAAAGCCGCTTTTATTAAGCAATTGTAGGAAGGCATTGGGAAATGTCAACAGATGAGCACATCAATGCACAGCTGACTTTCCTTCATTTTCAATAGTTTTAAAATCTCCTGCGGCCAACTTCTTTTTAACATCTTCCATCGTTGCGCTGCCACATGTAGCTTAATACGCACGTCTTTCGTTGTCACAGCACACAGGAAGACGGATGCTAGGGTAATATTTGACATTTATTTTAAGCTGTTTTAAATTCAAAATGTTCAATGCCTTATCGCGCTGATGTGACCGAGCCCGACCCGAACCCGAGCATCCTTTCTAAAAATCTGTCCGAACCCGGCCCGACCCGTCTGGTACCGTCGGGTCCCGTCGGGCTCGGGTCGGGTATCCATCCTCTAAAGGCCACACCCCCCGCCTCCTCCTCAACAGACTCAGAAATGGCACATAATAAGAAAAGCTCATTGTGGGACTGGCTCTAGTGGCTGGAATTCTGCACCAAGGCTGAATTTTGGGAAAGAGACTTCAGATACAGTATTAGGGGACCACTAAGGTCTATATAAAAGAGAATTCAGATTCAGGATTAGGGACCACTAAGGTCTATATAAAAGAGACTTCAGATACAGTATAAGGGGACCACTAAGGTCTATATAAAAGAGACTTCAGATACAGTATTAGGGGACCACTAAGGTCTATATAAAAGAGACTTCAGATACAGTATTAGGGGACCACTAAGGTCTAAATAAAAGAGACTTCAGATACAGTATTAGGGACCACTAAGGTCTATATAAAAGAGACTTCAGATACAGTATTAGGGGACCACTAAGGTCTATATAATAGGGGACCACTACGCAAGAATTAGATTTATAAAAAGCAAACTTGATGGGAAAATGTTTGGTCCTCTGATCTTAGCGTTACGCAATGTGTGACAAACATTGAAAAAAATCTTTTGCTGACGTTTTCAACACTACGTATTAACTCTAGTTTTACAGTTATTTTTGGAATTTATGGTCAATAAACCTCATTTATAAGAAATTATACCTAATGTTTGAGTTGGAAAAGCAGAAATTAGGAATTATTTTGACTAAAATTAAAGGAATGGATGTTGATGGATAATCAAAGACTGGAATATGTCAACTTTTACTATATATTTTTTTTCAAATACTACAAAATTTAACAAGACACCCCAAAATGAATGAAAGTAGAGATTTGTACATGCCAAAGATAGTTTTGTGGAATCAATCATGTTATTTTGGGTAATTAAAAAGAACACTGATATAGGACCCGAGGACAACATAAGGGTTAAACACAATGGTCTGTATGTGAAGCGTGTGTGCATGCTTGTGACAGATGGGGCTCCATGCATGACAGGGAAAGTGAATGGTTTGGCAGCACGTTGGTCCAATGTGTCACCTCAGTTGATCTCCTTACACTGCATTGGGCATCAGGCGGTGTGTGTGTGCAAAACTAAGCAGAGCGTTCAAAACGACAATGGACAGCGTGATGGCTACAATTCATTTTATTTGCTCTACATCAAGCCTCCAACACCGCATATTCCACATACAGAAATACAGTGTTGGGCAAGTTACTTATAAAAAGTGATTAGTTACAGTTACTTCTTCCAAAAAGTAACTGAATTAGATACTCAGTTACATATTATAAAAGTTACTTCAGAAAGTAACTAATACGTTACTTTCAAGTACATTTTTAAATGCTCAAATGTGACCCCCCCCTCCCCCCCTCTTTAATTGATAAAATATGTGCATGTTCAATTATTTATGATAAATCTGAATATTATAATTAAATGGGCACTTAATACAAACATACAAAATATATACACTCTCTGTAGTGCAAATAACGTAAGTGCTCTGTTTATAATTGTGCGCTGTTGTGTGCGTCAAGCCAGTGTGTGTGTGTGTGTGTGACAGAGTGAGGGAGTGAAAGTGATTAGCTTCGGAGCGGGGTGCCACTCTAGAGTCATAGTGAGAGAAACAAAGTGTCCCCCCCCATGTTTTCTGACTATGGTGAAAAATCTAAAGTTACCTCCCCCTCCACCTTGATTTCATAACGCCATACCTGTCTCTCGTTGACTGACTCGCTGGTGTTGTTTGTTGTGTGTCCGACTATGCATGCTTTTGAACACCCGCCCAACTCTACCTCTGATTGGCTTACCATGGAATTCTACTCAACCTCAGCCAATAGTTGTGTCGTGCAGGGCCCATTAACGAAGGAAGAAAAGAAGTCTTTTCCTCTTGGCCCAGAGATCAAGTTGGTCTGAATAAAAAAAAAAAGCTTCAATTATAGTAAGGTGCCGCATTTTTCAGCAGTAACGGTAATGGCGTTACTAAGGTGGGGAAAGTAAGCAATTAGATTACTTGTTAGATTAGATTAGATAATACTTTATTCATCCCACATTCCCATCGCTGCAGAAATGTCTGCTGAGCACCACAACCAGCTTTTGCATAATGATGTGAGGCTTGTCCAAAGGTAAAGCACTGGAGCGTTTCTGTGGTCTCGGAGAGGAGATCATAACTTTCCACAGCAGCAGCAAGCAAAAACAGGCAGAAACACACTGCAGTCACATACTGGACGACAACTTTGTGGCCTGCTTTCTGAGCGACATATTCAAACACCGGAATTATCTCAATTTGGAACTACAAGGCACAGACAAAACTGTCATCAACCTGATTTGAGCACAGGCCGAATGCTGCATTTACATCTCATCCCCCACACAAATCACGGAGGTGATGACAGATTTCATTACGAGGTTGAAAAAGAAGTTTGCTGGTCGATTGGATGGACTTGCATTCTCTGATTTTGCCAGAGACCCGTTCACTGCTGTAATAGAAGGGGACTTATCCGCTAGAGCAAAGAAGGTGGTCCCTTCCACTGATGAGGGGAAACTCACACTCAAACTTGTTGACATGGAGTTATCTGTAACCATGGTACAGGAGCTCTGTAGTAACGGGCCTGCAATGTTTTGGACTGATGTCAACGTACGTTTTCTACACATGAAATCCATAAAAAGCAACTATTGTTGCCTTCGAATTGCATTGACAACTTAGGTGGCAGGGTAACTGTAGCCTACATCAATATAATGTGGCATGTGTTACAAAGGCATGCCTAATCACACATGTGGTGATTTAAAATATGTCCCGTCAGTGTGTAGCAGTACACCTTTTATTCATGTTTTAGTTATAGTTGGGAATATTGTGCACTTTTTTTTGCACTTTGAGATGCTCCTGGGTCAAATGTGAGCAACATGTTTAATATATTTCTAAAGGAAAGTTAATGTGACTGCCACTAGCCTACTACTGTGCACTATTGCCTGTTTTATGCACTTTGAGATCAGATAGTTCAGATATGTAGAAATCTAGGCCTTTTTTCTTCTTTTGAAAAGGTAGGGGCTACCTCAGATTCTGTTCAGTTAGCTCTTTTATTGTTTTTGAAATGACTGGCCAAGCTAACCTTCTTGGTTTGAAATTCTGGCCCAACTGAATTTGTAATTGAATAGTTCTATATGTTAAATGAATGCACAGCTTGGACTACTATCTATACTGTGAATTTTTGCACGTCCTGCACTAAACGGTACATCTTTCCAATTCTAATTTTACACATTTGGTTATAGTATGTTATGAATGTAAACGGACTGTATTTATATAGCGCTTTTCCAGACTACTCAACGCACTTTTACATGATTTACACACATTCATACACTGTGGCCGAGGCTGCCATACATTCACACATTTACACTCCGATGCTAATAGAATGTTAATAGTATATATTTTAATATGGTATGGACATTTATGTTCTTGACTGTTGCATTACCTTGCTTTACTTTCTATTTATGTTTGATATGTTTATTGCAGGCACCATGGCAAAATCTAAAACCTACATGGCCATAAACCCTATGATGGTGGAGCCAACCATTTAAACATGCTGTGAAATCAAACGCTTCATAGCAACACTGTCCAGACCCCAGACCCAAGGCTCAGTTGGTAGGACTGACGTTAATAGATGGCTAGCTTCAGTGGCAGAGCTTTACTGCAATAACCCATCAATCAGCTCTCAATCCTGGTGTGAATGTGTTCACCCTTATCCCCTCGCACCAATGTGACTGATGACTTGTGCCGTCATGTCCTATGCAGAGCTGCAGTAAAGAAAGCTTTGTCATTTTCTACTCAGGATTGAAAAGGTAGCTTCTAACCACTAGTAGAACGCTATGTTTTCCATGACCCTATGTCACCTCTGCAAGCTGAGAAGCACGTACTGGACTTTGACTTCAGGGGTTGGAAAGGTTGGCAAGAACAAATTCAAAACTTCCTGGAGAACAGTACAGGGTATACTTCACAACCCATTTAGGTTTCCTGTAGTAGCAGTTAGCTTTAAAAAGGTATTAGGTAATCACTGTCTCCATTTACTTCTATCAGATAATGCTACATCCCAGAATTGATCTCATCTTACACAAGCCTCTGATAAAAGAGACAGCTTTTCACAGTGTTCGTGATTACAGTAGATGATCTGGAAACTAGTTTTGAAAGCCAGTCGTCTGAGAATGTTCCAAAGTAATCAGTGAGTCACTAGTATTGATCAACAACCCTATTAATCCCCTGTAGATCCATTATGGTCATTTTGTGCAACAGGGAAGCAGAGATCATATCTTATTATTCTAACCTACACTTTAAAAACATAATCCAGGACAGCAATTATGTTCTGATGAAGCAGCCGCTGTAACATATGCAGTAGATAGTCACAGGTGTTGATCGTTCAACATGGTCAAGGTGGGAGGTATTAGGGGATGTGAGGGACAGGATGTTTGAGTGGACAGCATGATGAGTGTGACCCTTCCAACAGAGACACAAAGCGACAACAAGTACCTGGCACCAGTCCTCGCACTGATTGACTTGTCTCCACAGTGGGTGATATAAGTCTCTGTCAACGTTCGGTACCTCGTGCCAACTCTGGACCATTAGCGATGTTGTTTTTAAAATGCAATCAGTGTGACTTATTGTGGTCAGTTGCGCATTAAGACAGGATCACGACCATTTTTTCACACCATTTACTTGATGCTGAACTCCAATTACATTGAAGGTCGTGGTAATGGCCATTTGTTCAGATGTCTATACCTGCTGTAGACATGGCCAGGCCGAGGAGTTCAAGTCACATCACATCTATGTCTTTACTAGTCTTTATCTTGACTTTTTGAACTATGTATCTATATTTGTATCCATCACAGTTGTTATATTTACCAAAAATATTTTAATCAGTCTAAAAAATCTGGGTGGATAAAGCAGGTTGTATATATACCATTTACACAATCATAATTCATATTTTCATTGTTGACTACACTACAAGTAATGTTTAACACATTAAAATATACCAAAACCAGATTATTACAAATGAATTTGTCAGTAACTAACAACTTTTATTTTGAATTTATTTATTATTGAATTTATTTTATTTAGAATTATTGAATAGCTAAAAAAGTTCACTATGTAAATTATATGATTATATTGATTATATTGAAAAAATAATTGGAAAAAAAAAATGTCCAAACATTATTTGAGAACAAACTGACACAGGTAAAGGTAAGTTAAAGTAATAATGTTGAACAGGCAGGATATTTATTTTTTATATAGGATTTAGTGAAAGTGACACGTCTGTAGGAGTCATTTCAGTTTAAGTTCCTTTTCAAAACTACGACTTAACAAAAGGTTTTTCATGGATTCTTTGCCATCGTTATTGTCGGACAGCAAACAAATCCATGTGATTGGGTGGATCTAAGAAACATACTCTCTCTCTATACAATTCATAATGGAATCGGGAGATTAACTGGAAAATGGGGACCAGTTAATCACAAAGTCTTGAAACTATATTATTACTCTATGTCATGAAAAATCTTAAATGTGCCTTTACCCAGAGCGTATTGTTTTCATGTAAATTGCCATTATCAAGTAAGGTAATATGTTTGCTTTAAAAAGGTATTACGCATTCTTTGCCTCTGGTCATGTTTTACTGAATTAGGCTAGTCATTTTCATACTTTTATAAAACACCAATAATGAACTGAGAAAAATACACTTTATTAGGGAAATAGCCTAAGGATACATGCACTGCAAACAGTGTTTGTGTAGCACTTTTCTTAAAGGGATCATAATGTACTCCTGAACACACAGAGTGCTTCCATCTAAAAATAGAATTGATGTTGCAAGAGCAATACAAATACAGCTTTTGTCCATTATGGCTATACAACATGATTTATGTTAGTCCAACCTCTTTGTTTGTTTATTGTTTTATAAAGCATTCCCATGAAACCTGACTTGAATTATTACCACATGATAAATGTCTAAAAAGGCTCTCAGTTCCACCAAAACATGTTGGAGGACTATGCTGTAATCAGTATATTTAGATGTCTTTTTCAGGTCTCGTAGTAAGATGTACTTTAGAGTGTCTCCAGAGGTCGTGAAAGGTGAACTAAAGGTGAGTCATTAACCCTTGTGTTGTCCTGAAAATCAACACTTTTTCCGATGTTTTCGTCTCTTTTATCAACACTTTTGTCTCGTTTTTGGCTCTTTTTTGACGTTTAACACTTCTTTTCACTACCATGTATTAACACCACTAACACCAACTTATTACCAGTTTCACATTTACTACATTTCTGGAATTCCAGGTCTATAAACGTCATTTATAGGAAATTATACCTAATTCTTAAGTTATAAAAGCAGAAATTATGAATTATTTAGACTCATATTAAATGAAGGATAATCACAGAAAGGTATATGTCAATGTTCAGTCTGGTTTTAAAACATTATTTTTTTCAAATGCAATTTTTTTTTATAAAACACCCAAAGGTCAACGAAAGTAGAGATCCTATGTTTTGTGGTACTTGCAAAGCACAATGTGTGGAATCAATCATCCGTGTTATTTTTGGGTTATTAAATTTAGAAACCCCGATTTCTGATATAGATATTTGACCCGAAGACAACAATGGTTAAGTATGTTTACATGCACACCAATCATCCACTATTATTCAGAATATGACAATATTTCGAATTTCAAATGGGTTATGTAAACATCATATTCCGGTTGGATTTTCCAAAAAAGCCTTTTTCCGAATATAGCATTTTCCAATAAAGGCATGTGGTATATCCCGGTATTATTCAGGTTTTAGAGGCATTCCTTGGACATTTATACAGCACATTCGGAATATGCGTTTCAATCTGGGTTTTTACCTCAGTTTACGGCTCTTGCCTGCAGACCCGATACGAAGCAGAAACACAGCTACTTTTAACATTATCAAAGTTTTGGATATCAACAGGTTTTTGAATATGTGCACACATCGCTACGGCAACCTTTTCAAAAAGCTGGTTGAAGGAATGAAAGAGGGGTGCTGTGTTCGCACGGTCTGAGTCCACCACCGCTGGTGAACTTTGAAAAAATTGTTTATTTTGCACGCCTAGCTTGTAAACGGGAATATTAGATGAATATTCACTTTCATTAGCCATGTAAACTAAAGTTGGAATATCGTCTTTTTTGGAATAAGGGCCAAAACCGGAATATTATGAGCATGTAAACGCAGCGGGACTGACTGGTTTGAGCCTGTCATCCCCAAAGGAACTAAACTGTAATGGATTCTTTCCAATATTAGATAAAGAAGCATTACTGTTGTATCATTTAAGTTATGTATTGTGTTGTGTATGTATTAAAGAACTGCTGATACATCAATTTGCCACCTGCCATCTGATTATCCAAAAATACAAACTAGATCAGTTTTTTCAATACATAAAACACAGACGTTGCCATATTATCTAAGGTTGGTGGTCATGTTCTCTTGTGCAGACAGTAGTTCTGAAACCTAACATTAGCATTAGCATCGTTATGAAAAAAAAGTGTAATTATTACAGTTCAAAACAGTTCAAATCAGTGGTATAATATGTAATGGGCTTATTATTATTTTGTAACAGTGAACTTTAAATTGTACTGTCTAGCCATGGTTCTTTCGTCTTAACAGTTGTTAAGCTGCCTAGTCATTAGGATCTATAGAGCTGACAAATAACACTACTGATATTATGGCCATATGCAGGGTTTGAGAAATACCAAGGTAAAAAAAACAGATCTTACACCCCCTCAATCCTTGTGTTGTCTTCCTGTCAAAATTGAAAATCAACACTTTTAATGATTCTTTTTATCAATGTTTTTAACTTTTTTCTTAAATTTGTGTCCCTTTTTTTAAACTTTTTTCGACATTTTCAACACTAGGTAACAATAACTTATTAGTTTTAGTTTACAGTTATTTTTGGAATTTATGGTCAATAAACCTCATTTATAGGAAAATATATATCTAATGTTTGAGTTAGAAAAGCAGAAATTAGGAATTATTTAGACTAAAATTAAAGGAATGGATGTTGATGGATAATCACAGACTGGAATATGTCAACTTTTACTCTATACTATTTCAAAAAAACTTAAATTTGTTTTTCAAATGCTATAAAATTGAATAAGACGCCCCAAAATTAATGAAAGTAGAGATTTGTACTTGCCAAAGAGCGTTGTGTGGAATTAATCATGTTATTTTTGGTAATAAAAAGAACACTGATATTGGAAAGCGGGTCAATTTGACTCGAGGACAACACAAGGGTTACATTTTGATTTCCTGATGTATGTATTGTTAGACATTTGGAGAGCAAAATACTGTATCTGAAGTCTCTTTTATATAGACTTTAGTGGTCCCTAATACTGTATCTGAAGTCTCTTTTATATAGACCTTAGTGGTCCCCTAATACTGTATCTGAAGTCTCTTTTATATAGACCTTAGTGGTCCCTAATACTGTATCTGAAGTCTCTTTTATATAGACCTTAGTGGTCCCCTAATACTGTATCTGAAGTCTTTTATATAGACCTTAGTGGTCCCTAATACTGTATCTGAAGTCTCTTTTATATAGACTTTAGTGGTCCCTAATACTGTATCTGAAGTCTCTTTTATATAGACCTTAGTGGTCCCTAATACTGTATCTGGTTTCTTTTATATAGACCTTAGTGGTCCCCTAATACTGTATCTGGCGTCTCTTTTATATAGACCTTAGTGGTCCCCTAATACTGTATCTGAAGTCTCTTTTATATAGACCTTAGTGGTCCCCTAATACTGTATCTGAAGTCTCTTTTATATAGACCTTAGTGGTCCCGAATACTGTATCTGAAGTCTCTTTTATATAGGCCTTAGTGGTCCCCTAATACTGTATCTGAAGTCTCTTTTATATAGACCTTAGTGGTCCCCTAATACTGTATCTGGTTTCTTTTATATAGACCTTAGTGGTCCCCTAATACTGTATCTGGCGTCTCTTTTATATAGACCTTAGTGGTCCCCTAATACTGTATCTGAAGTCTCTTTTATATAGACCTTAGTGGTCCCCTAATACTGTATCTGAAGTCTCTTTTATATAGACCTTAGTGGTCCCGAATACTGTATCTGAAGTCTCTTTTATATAGACCTTAGTGGTCCCCTAATACTGTATCTGAAGTCTCTTTTATATAGACCTTAGTGGTCCCCTAATACTGTATCTGAAGTCTCTTTTATATAGACCTTAGTGGTCCCCTAATACTGTATCTGAAGTCTCTTTTATATAGACCTTAGTGGTCCCCTAATACTGTATCTGAAGTCTCTTTTATATAGACCTTAGTGGTCCCCTAATACTGTATCTGAAGTCTCTTTTATATAGACCTTAGTGGTCCCCTAATACTGTATCTGAAGTCTCTTTTATATAGACCTTAGTGGTCCCCTAATACTGTATCTGAAGTCTCTTTTATATAGACCTTAGTGGTCCCCTAATACTGTATCTGGCGTCTCTTTTATATAGACCTTAGTGGTCCCCCTAATACTGTATCTGAAGTCTCTTTTTATATAGACCTTAGTGGTCCCCTAATACTGTATCTGAAGTCTCTTTTTATATAGACCTTAGTGGTCCCGAATACTGTATCTGAAGTCTGTTTTATATAGACCTTAGTGGTCCCCTAATACTGTATCTGAAGTCTCTTTTATATAGACCTTAGTGGTCCCCTAATACTGTATCTGAAGTCTCTTTTATATAGACCTTAGTGGTCCCCTAATACTGTATCTGAAGTCTCTTTTATATAGACCTTTGGTCCCCTAATACTGTATCTGAAGTCTCTTTTATATAGACCTTAGTGGTCCCCTAATACTGTATCTGAAGTCTCTTTTATATAGACCTTAGTGGTCCCCTAATACTGTATCTGAAGTCTCTTTTTATATAGACCTTAGTGGTCCCCTAATACTGTATCTGAAGTCTCTTTATATAGACCTTAGTGGTCCCCCTAATACTGTATCTGAAGTCTCTTTTATATAGACCTTAGTGGTCCCCTAATACTGTATCTGAAGTCTCTTTTATATAGACCTTAGTGGTCCCCTAATACTGTATCTGAAGTCTCTTTTATATAGACCTTAGTGGTCCCCTAATACTGTATCTGAAGTCTCTTTTATATAGACCTTAGTGGTCCCCTAATACTGTATCTGAAGTCTCTTTTATATAGACCTTAGTGGTCCCCTAATACTGTATCTGAAGTCTCTTTTATATAGACCTTAGTGGTCCCCTAATACTGTATCTGAAGTCTTTTTATATAGACCTTAGTGGTCCCCTAATACTGTATCTGAAGTCTCTTTTATATAGACTTTAGTGGTCCCCTAATACTGTATCTGAAGTCTCTTTTATATAGACCTTAGTGGTCCCCCTAATACTGTATCTGAAGTCTCTTTTATATAGACCTTAGTGGTCCCCTAATACTGTATCTGAAGTCTCTTTTATATAGACCTTAGTGGTCCCCTAATACTGTATCTGGTTTCTTTTATATAGACCTTAGTGGTCCCCTAATACTGTATCTGGCGTCTCTTTTATATAGACCTTAGTGGTCCCCTAATACTGTATCTGAAGTCTCTTTTATATAGACCTTAGTGGTCCCCTAATACTGTATCTGAAGTCTCTTTTATATAGACCTTAGTGGTCCCCTGTATCTGAAGTCTCTTTTATATAGACCTTAGTGGTCCCCCCTACTGTATCTGAAGTCTTTTATATAGACCTTAGTGGTCCCCTAATACTGTATCTGAAGTCTCTTTTATATAGACCTTAGTGGTCCCCTAATACTGTATCTGAAGTCTCTTTTTATATAGACCTTAGTGGTCCCCTAATACTGTATCTGAAGTCTCTTTTATATAGACCTTAGTGGTCCCCCTAATACTGTATCTGAAGTCTCTTTTTATATAGACCTTAGTGGTCCCCTAATACTGTATCTGAAGTCTCTTTTATATAGACCTTAGTGGTCCCTAATACTGTATCTGAAGTCTCTTTTATATAGACCTTAGTGGTCCCCCCAATACTGTATCTGGCGTCTCTTTTATATAGACCTTAGTGGTCCCCCCTAATACTGTATCTGAAGTCTCTTTTATATAGACCTTAGTGGTCCCCCTAATACTGTATCTGAAGTCTCTTTTTATATAGACCTTAGTGTTCCCGAATACTGTATCTGAAGTCTCTTTTATATAGACCTTAGTGGTCCCCTAATACTGTATCTGAAGTCTCTTTTATATAGACCTTAGTGGTCCCCTAATACTGTATCTGAAGTCTCTTTATATAGACCTTAGTGGTCCCCCCCTAATACTGTATCTGAAGTCTCTTTTATATAGACCTTAGTGGTCCCCCCTAATACTGTATCTGAAGTCTCTTTTATATAGACCTTAGTGGTCCCCTAATACTGTATCTGAAGTCTCTTTTATATAGACCTTAGTGGTCCCCCTAATACTGTATCTGAAGTCTCTTTTTATATAGACCTTAGTGGTCCCTAATACTGTATCTGAAGTCTCTTTTATATAGACCTTAGTGGTCCCCCTAATACTGTATCTGAAGTCTCTTTTATATAGACCTTAGTGGTCCCGAATACTGTATCTGAAGTCTCTTTTATATAGGCCTTAGTGGTCCCCCCTAATACTGTATCTGAAGTCTCTTTTTATATAGACCTTAGTGGTCCCCTAATACTGTATCTGGTTTCTTTTATAGACCTTAGTGGTCCCCTAATACTGTATCTGGCGTCTCTTTTATATAGACCTTAGTGGTCCCCTAATACTGTATCTGAAGTCTCTTTTATATAGACCTTAGTGGTCCCCTAATACTGTATCTGAAGTCTCTTTTATATAGACCTTAGTGGTCCCGAATACTGTATCTGAAGTCTCTTTTATATAGACCTTAGTGGTCCCCCTAATACTGTATCTGAAGTCTCTTTTATATAGACCTTAAATGGTCCCCCTAATACTGTATCTGAAGTCTCTTTTATATAGACCTTAGTGGTCCCCCTAATACTGTATCTGAAGTCTCTTTTATATAGACCTTAGTGGTCCCCCTAATACTGTATCTGCGTCTCTTTTATATAGACCTTAGTGGTCCCCTTTACTGTATCTGAAGTCTCTTTTATATAGACCTTAGTGGTCCCCTAATACTGTATCTGAAGTCTCTTTTATATAGACCTTAGTGGTCCCCCACAATACTGTATCTGAAGTCTCTTTTATATAGACCTTAGTGGTCCCTAATACTGTATCTGAAGTCTCTTTTATATAGACCTTAGTGGTCCCCTAATACTGTATCTGAAGTCTCTTTTATATAGATGTTAGTGGTCCCTAATACTGTATCTGAAGTCTCTTTTATATAGGCCTTAGTGGCCCCTAATACTGTATCTGGCGTCTCTTTTATATAGACCTTAGTGGTCCCCTAATACTGTATCTGGTTTCTTTTATATAGACCTTAGTGGTCCCCTAATACTGTATCTGAAGTCTCTTTTATATAGACCTTAGTGGTCCCCTAATACTGTATCTGAAGTCTCTTTTATATAGACCTTAGTGGTCCCCTAATACTGTATCTGAAGTCTCTTTTATATAGACCTTAGTGGTCCCTAATACTGTATCTGAAGTCTCTTTTATATAGACCTTAGTGGTCCCCTAATACTGTATCTGAAGTCTCTTTTATATAGACCTTAGTGGTCCCCTAATACTGTATCTGAAGTCTCTTTTATATAGACCTTAGTGGTCCCCTAATACTGTATCTGAAGTATCTTTTATACAGACCTTAGTGGTCCCCCAATACTGTATCTGAAGTCTCTTTCCCAAAATTCAGCCTTGGTGCAGTATTACAGCCACTAGAGCCAGTCCCACAATGAGCTTTCCTTAGTATGTGCCATTTCTGAGTCTGTGGTTTTTGAGGAGGAGAGAGGGGGGGCAAGGTGGAGTCTAAGGGTGTAACCTTAACTGCCACTTTGCTCGTTTGAAAGCCGTGATTTCTCTCTCTCATGGGCGGGCCAAATTCTCTGAGCGGGCAAAGCAGAGAAAGGGGAGGTAACAGATCGGCCCATCTGAGCTTTCATTTTCTCAAAGGCAGAGCAGGATACCCAGGGCTCGGTTTACACCTATCACCATTTTTAGCCATTCGGGAACCATAGGCAGGCTGGGGGAACTCATATTAATGTAATATAAAAAACCTCAGTGAAAGTGAAAGTGAAATTTTCATGCCATGGAACGTTTAATAAATTAAAACAGCTACAACGAAAAGATGTCCTAAAGCAGGCAGGTAAAAACTGGCGAACAATATCCAAACAAAAATCAATATAACACTGAAAACTAAGAAAAGCAAAAAACAAGAGGGATAAACACAGGGAAAGACACACAATCACACAAGGCAGGAAGTCCAACAAGGCACAGGTGAAACACACACTACAAAGTAAAACAGGAAACTGAAGCATGAAAACAACCAAGGATGGAACCAAGAAAAGAAAACAGAGAACACAGAAAGAACACGGGTAAAACAAAACCCTGACCAAATAAAAGGTAAACTAACACATAGGGAATGAATTGACAAAATAAAACAGGAAAAACCACAACCAAATTTTTTAACCCTCATGTTGTCCTCGGGTTGAATGGACCCGTTTTCCTATATCAAAATAACATGATTGATTCCACACAACGCTCTTTGGCAAGTACAAATCTCTACTTTCATTAATTTTGGGGTGTCTTATTCAATTTTATAGCATTTGAAAAAAAAAATGGAAGTGGTTTTGAAATAGTATTGAGTAAAAGTTGACATATTCCAGTCTTTGATTATCCATCAACATCCATTCCTTTAATTTTAGTCTCAATAATTCCTAATTTCTGCTTTTCTAACTCAAACATTAGGTATAATTTCCTATAAATGAGCTTTATTGACCATAAATTCCAAAAATAACTGTAAAACTAAAATGAATGAGTTAGTGTTACATAGTGTTGAAAACAACAAAACAAGTGACAAACATTGAAAAAAAAAAAACGGTAATTTTTGTTCTCCTGCACTTTTTCTCCCTGTGCTTGTGACTCTTGTGACTCTTCGCCTGTGCCAGGACAGGCCTGAATTTCAACCAGAACCTGTTTAAGCACAGATTTACCAGACTCGCCGACCACATCTCAATGCCGCCGAAAGGTCTGCAGAACTGATGTTGTCTGAATGCAACAACTTAAAAGAAAGAGACTCTGGAAGAAAAACTCTGAACTGGCAAAAATGCCAAAACAACACCCCTTTTACAAGGGGAGGTGAGGATGACCTATCCCACCATTTGGGGCACCATTTGTAAGGGAACTAAACAGGCTTTCCAATGGTACAAGATTTAATTTAAAATATACTCCTTTATTGATGCCCAATGGGGAAATTCCCACCCTTTAATTTATTTGACAGGGACAGTGTACATTAATTAACATTGCTGTAAATGCACCAGAATTAGCCAAAAGGCCATTTTTCATCCGTTGTCCCTGGATAGATCTTAAAAGTGTCTACCTAAAAAACAACAATAAGAAAATTACAGTCAACAATAAATATAAAAAGCAGTAAAACAGATATAACTCTTAAAATCCTGTTGATAAATACACTGTACAAGTTTGCTATAATACGGACATTAGGTGAAAAAAAATAATAATTATACCACACATTGACACAGCAGAGACACAAGTGGCAGCACGGTTGGGTTGAGAGAAGATACATATTCTTAATAATGCTGTCATGTGTGATATGTTATGAACCAGTTTTATAAATGTTTTTTAAACAGAGTGTATGTGGTGAGAAACTGAGTTTCATACCAAAAGGTGGCATATGGCCAAAACTGGAGTATTGCTATTATTCACACGCCAGGTCCTGTGCATAATGACAATCATCATGAAATTGAGCACACCTGAACTAGCCATCAACCTCACTTGCCTCCTCCCGTATATTAATGATTATATATGCGCCCCCCGACGTTACTCTTTGTCCAATCACAATGGGCTAACCCGCTGCAGCCGGAAAAATAACATCACCGACTGTGAGGTTGAGGTGCTGATTGCAGAGGTGGAGGCAAGAATAAAATGTTGTTTGGAGGTTTGTCATCAAGCAATAAAAGAAAATGCCATGAGTAGCAAATGGTGACCAGGCAGTGAATGCACCAAACCATGGCAGACATTTAAAAGAAAAAGGTCTTATGTCGAAGGGGAAATCAAGAGAATAGTGGCAGCGCCACACCAGTTACTGAACATGCATCTCAGTGTCAGTCCAAATTATGCACACTAAGCAGTTCGAACCCACTGATGTAATGCCATTTAGTAGTAAGTGTTAGTCAGTGAAACTGATTACTAACACTAACACACCTTGACTTACTGGAAATTGAAAGCGGTCTCAATTTAGTGTGGAGACCAAGAGAGGAAAGTGTGCCACCAGGATATCAAAACAGAATAACATTTCTTATGTACATGTCCCAAATATGAAAAAAGTAAATATTTCCCAAAAAATGAAAAACATATACCAGGCTTCACTACCTACACTGAGGACCAAAAGCTTCCTTTTTAATTAGGAGAAGATAAAAGCACGGCATGGCTAGCAGCTAAATATGTCTTCTCCTGCCATAATACAAGGCAAAAAAATTGTTGTATTTTTATTGTTTCAAAGTACCCTTTGAGGGACATATAAGTAATTTGTTTAGTATCAGATGTATTTACTCATTGTTGTTTATATGTATGTTTGTTCTTATGCTTTGGCAACACATATGGATTTTTTTTGTCATGCCAATAAAGCAACATGAAATTGAAATTGAAAATTGAAAGTGAGTCCAGCGCGAGAGAGACAAAACAAGACAGTCAAGACGGCCTAGCATTTGGTGGACCGGGTACACCTTGTTCAATTACATAGCCTACAAATCATCCAGGGGATCAATTACACATCACATTAGTACGCCCACCCGACAGAGCGATTGTTGCCGGGGAGATGGATCTGTGCGTCCCACCTACTGTGCACCGTTGATGTCTGAGTCTCACAGATTCACAGAAACTATACTATTGGATTTTTGCACAGTGAGTAGGCCGAAATTGACTTTTGGTCATAGCGCCTCCTGCTGGCAACAGGAAATCAGCCTTCTATGACAAACATCATCCGATTTACATGAAACTTATGTGTGGTCAACCCATGATACAGAGCCACCCCCTCTACCCTAACCACGCCCAGGACACGCCCCCTTTAATTTGAACCATTTTAGGTAGAGTTTTGTGTGAGTTGCAATTGAACTCAGCAGCGAATTCCTTTTTTAATGCCACCCCCTATGCTTAAGCCACGCCCCCTTCTATACCATTTGCATGGTTTAACCCTTGTGAGAGGTATTATTGAACTCAGAGTTCCTTCTTCATTGTTTTTGGTTGGGCCCGCCCCCTATGCTTAAACCACGCCCCTTTCATAACTGGTGACTCATTTAAGGTAGAGTCTTGTGTGAGGTATCATTGAACTCAGCAGTTTCTTTATTGCCCCCCCCCCTTATAACTTATGACCCGTTTGATGTAGACCCTTGAGTGAGACTATTATTAATAAATAATAATAATAATAACTGCTACCATACACACTCAGATTTCTCTTGTAAGGGTGACTTGTTATGATCTGTCTAGGGAAAAATAACCTTTCGGCTAAAATGTCCATTAATGTGCACTGTCCCTGTATTAAATAAACAAATAAAAATAAAGATGTTTGCTATATTTTGGCTCAACTTCACATAATTTAGTAGAATTCCTCCACAGAAACTTTCCAGGTTCTTTGAAGTAATTTGCTACTGCCACTGCACTGCTATGCCATTATGTTCCACAGTATTCCCAGTTGTTTTCTTCCCTTAATGGGATGCCTCACATACACCTGGTCTTAGATGACATAGCATGCTGCTCTCCCCTGGCTGCCTACACTGTTGATTCATTGGTGAATTGAGAGGCTTCACTTGCAATTTGGGAAAATAATGTAATCTCCGGATGGGCAGAATTGTTGAACCCTCTCTGAGATTACTCTCTCCTGTTTGCCTCAGTGATTACTGATCACAGGCAGAAGAAAGAATAGAAAGGCTTTTCTCCATTGTATGCTTCGGTTTTCATTCTCACCTCATCTGTCTGGCGAGAAATGTTTTTCGATAGGTTTTGAGAATTGCCACTCTCTCTACTCCCCTTCCTTATTTTCATTGTTTGCTGTGTGGCAGTGTTTTAAAGACCAGTAGCATAAATTCTGTTCCCTCTTGAATTTGCTCAAACTTATTTGCAATCAACATGTTAGTAATGTGGAAAACCAGAGAGACATAAAAGTGCTATAGCGTGATCGGAATAATGTCGATCATAAAGTGTTAAACCAAACAAATTTTTGGCAGAATAGTTTTTTGCTGTTTTTTAAGTTAAAACCATCAATGAAAACCAGAGTTGGGTGGTATGGCATAAAATGGATATCATGGGATATTTTCAATGTTGGATGGCATCAACACAGGAATCATGGTATGTATAATTTTCGCTAAGTTAGTTGCTTTGTACCTTTAGTGTGTCTTGCATTACAAGCATTTTTTCACTGTTCAGAGGTGCAAACTGATGTCAGTATACTGCATGGGCAGATTTGTTTGTGGCAAAAACTGTCACATTACATTATTGTACTCTACTCAACGTCTGACATTCAAGAGTGTATGTTCACATAGTCTTGGTAAGCAGTTCAAGGCCAAACACTGGGATCAGAACATGACATTGTAAGAAAGAGCATTGTCTTTTACTGAGCCACAAGGGCTGAAACAGGGGCAGCGTGTAATACACTTGGGAGAAAAAGTCTCAGACAGTAATAGGTGGAAATGGTGTGTAAGAAGATGTTGACAAAGGTAAAGGACTGAGTTTGAGTTTTGGATAGGGGAGTAAAACTGACTCATCATGATATCTGGAAAGTCTTTCCAAAAGTTAATGGTCCAATTAAAATGTCCGTCCCAGTGACAAATTCCTTTGAAGCCAAGCTCTGGACTCCAAATCTCAGAGGCTCCTCTTTAACAAAAGGAGAGAGTGCACATCCCCATTCACACCCACTGTAAACGATCTCATCTGTTGAGACTTCCTGTGATGAATGATACGAGTAAAGGAAGGATGAGAGGGGAGTATAGGATGAATGGCTGTCTTGCATCATTGTAGACCAAAGAGAGAAGAGAAAGTGTGGCTATTACTATTTCTGTCATGGTGAGATGGATGTCACCCTTATTTGCCATCAGATTAGGGAAGCTAGGCGAGGTGTAGCTCTCAGCCAGTACATCACATGGACGTAATTAAATGAGTGAGACCGCTGACTGCTCCTTTGAGCCCAATGTTGGAACTTGAACAAAAAGACCTGTAACACATAGGTAAAACAATGTGCACCAATAGATGTCCACGCTTGAGAAAGGAAATAAATCTAGACTGATGTAAGAACTCAGTGAGCTATACCACTTTCAAGGCTTCACATTTCTCCAACAAGGTCTTATTTTGATAACAGAAAATATTACATACATGTACTAATTAACCCTTGTGTTGTCTTTCTGTCAAAATTGAAAAGGAACACTTTCATGGATGTTTTTAACCTTTTTTTTACATTTTTGTCCCTTTTTTAGAATGTTTTTCACTTTTTTTGACGTTCTCAACACTATGTAACACTAACTTATTAACTTTAGTCTACTGCTATTTTTGGAATTTATGGTCAATAAACCTCATTTTTAGGAAATGATACCTAATGTTTGAGTAAAAAAAGCAGAAATTATGAATTATTTCGATTCAAATTAAAGGAATGGATGTTGATGGATAATCACAGACTGGAACTTTTACTCAACACTGTTTGGAAACCCCTTCAATCTTTTTTCAAATGCTATAAAATTGAATAAGACGCCCCAAAATTAATGAAAGTAGAGATTTGTACTTGCCAAAGAGCGTTGGGTGGAATCAATCATGTTATTTTGGGGAATTAAAAAGAACACTGATATAGGAAAACGGGTCAATTTGACTCGAGGACAACATGAGGGTTAAAGGGAAGATTTAACAAATTGTTCATGGGCGCAACATGCATTTGTGGAATGAGAAAATCCCACAAATGCATGTTTATTACACATGGGGCACCATTTGTAAGGGAACTAAACAGGCTTTCCAATGGTACAAGATTTAATGTAAAATATACCCTTTATTGATGCCCAGTGGGGAAATTACAATTTACACTCTGATGTTATTATACACAGGCCTGAAATACACACATGCTCAGGTCCTTTACATGCAGTAATGGTGCCTTGCTCAAGAGCACCTTGGCAGTGCATACTTTGGGTCCTTACAGAGACTTGAACCAGTGACCCTCCGGTTCCCAATCCAACTCCCTACGATCTGAGATAATGCCAACCCAAAGTTATTGTCAAATGCGTTGTTATCACAGAGAAATAATCTACCAAACACAAATTTCCATACTTTTTTGTGCTAAGCTTAGAAAAGAAAAAGTACTCTGTAAGAAAATAACAGCAAAAATACCTTCCCTGCCACTGTTTTTGCTCCTCAAGCTGCATGCACACCACAAAATCCTATGACCTAACTTTTTACCAAACTGTGTTGGCATGTTTTTGAGATACTATTGTTACTACATGACTTGTCTTAACTTAGGCTGTGTGTAACTTTGAAGCTGCCTGACATTCCCGTTTCATCCACCCTGTCGACACTCTGCTAGCTCCGTTTATCCAGGATTTCCTCGCTGCTCTGAGGCCTGTTTCAGAAAGCAGGTATTACATATCACACAAAAATCTATCTTGTCAAGCTTCAAGTAGGCCTAAAACATTTGTATCTGAACTACCAGCTAACCAAACCAATTAGGGTTTGTTTTGGTGTGTGTGACAACCGAAACTGTTCGTTCAAAACAACATTCTTGGACGTAGTAGACAGATGGTTAATTCAATCACGTGCCAGGTATTTTCTGTAAAGTGCCTGCCATTTTCCTAACAGTTTCCAATAACAGCTTCTCAGATGGGTCTGTGTAACAAACCATCTGGCACGTCACGCTAATGTAAATCATCCATTAGCCGGAAAGGCTCTTTATTTACATAAAAAAAAGGAGAAAAGGACTAAACCAATGAGTCCAGCTGGTGAATTGAAGAGAGAGACTTGAGACAATCATGCCAACTCTTTATAGCCCAGTGGGATAGCATCTGTTTTAGCTGAGTTTGTCTCACTGGGTAGCTGACTAAGCTTTAAGCGGGCCAGTCTGAGGGCATGTACGCCTACATCCCTTCAGGTCACATATTGAGCACAGAAGCGGCTCAATATGTGACCTGAAAATAAAAATAAAGGGGTTGGGATGGTGTCAAGGAGGGGTGCCATTTCACATGCTGACTTCTATCCGGCGATCTCTATTGCTGTGGTAATGAGCTTGTTTCCATCCCAGACAGTCTTGAACTGCTCAGGAACAGGCATCTCCGTAAACTCTCCATCTTTGTTGGGTACCAGGATGTTCATCTCTGAGCTTTTGGTGCTGACAATCTTGCAGCTCAGAGAGTCTTTGCTTAGGTACACACTGGAACAAAATGAAGGAAGATACACCCGTGTGCTGTATTTTAAATTTCTTTTTTATTGAGATACAATATCAATGCCATCAAGAGTTTTATAGTGGGCGAATGAGGAAAAATACCAAGCAATAATAGATTTTAACAGGTCAAAGATAAGCACAGTTCATAGTATATTTGTGTAAGTAGATAGAGCTTATATTGAATACCCTTTACCTGCCTTTTAGTAAGAGATATTGTAAATGGGGAAATAATGTGATTTAACGTAACATTTAAATTTCACATAAATAATCATAAATTAAAAAACAGAAAAAACAAAGGAATGAAGAAAAAGAAGCACTAAGCATAACAATTGACCTAGAGATTGGCATGGTGTTATTTCAGTTAGCTTAATAGCTGGTTTGATTTGCATTGAAAGGTGATCTTATGGAAGGTTCCCCATGCCAATCTCCAGGTATGGTGAAGGGTATGTGATGATGTGGGGGGCTATTTTAATTCCAAAGGCCAAGGGAACCTTATTAGGATGCATAGTATCCTGATCCATGAAATAACTGGCCTTTAAATATAAAAAATGTGCCTGCCTCTATGGGAATTTAAAATAGGGGGGTGTATATTTACTATCATTATTCATTCACAAAGAAAATTGGTGTCCTTAAAAGGTTGGATTTTTCAAAAGAATTTGAATTAAGGCATTAAGATAAATTTCTAAAAGAAGTTTTTTAATTCCTCTTTTTAATCAACTTTAGCATGGGGTGTAAACTTATTCTAGCCACTGTATCATGGCTTTGCCCAGCCAACATACAGGAGGAATGAGCACAAATTCATCCATAGAAGAAGAAAGGTACAGTACATGACAGAAAAGATCTTCCTTGGCCGATTGAACTTTCCATAAAGCTTTATTTGCATTAGGGGAATCATCAATGAAGTGATGACCAAAATGAACGGGCAACAGACTTTCCTCCTAGTTGGTTAGTCAAACACAGATGCAACAATGAATTACTTTATTTATCGCTGGACTGCATTTGGGTTTTCCAATGCCAAGGCCTTGTTGAGCATGCTGACACACCTAAATGGTATTGACCCACCATCAGTATCATTAGGTAAAGTCTTGCTTGTGTTGTTATGTTGTGGGATCAGATTTAAACTAATTGACTGATAATAAGCAATTATTTCTATTTATTGAAACATGAACACTTCTTGCACCCAGTTGGACCAAAGCAGCCCTTGCTGGCTTGCCTTTTTTTCCTTTTTCAGGTTTTTAAAATGTAAGTAGATAGCAAATGTTCTCAGACCATCATTTGATTTCTAAACCATCCACTGAAATCTGTTTCCAAACATCCGCACAGTTTCTAAGTCAAACTTCACCTTGTAGATGTTTGCAAGGTTCCAAAGTCGAGGGGCACGGAGTTATTATGCAGTGTTCACGTCACATGGGATGGATGGTAGAGAATGAAAAAGAACATCCATGTTAATGACTTGTAAGCTTACGCGTCACCAAAGTCTGAATATTAAATTCATCAATTAATTGATATGATGACATATCTATGGGTTTCATTTACTTGAATGATGGTATTTGGCTGATATTAGGATAAATTATTAAAGTTAAGTTATGAAGAATCATATGTATATATTCGCAGTGCCAAATCCTCCTAATATGAAATCCCAGATGTGTACCCAAATCAAACTATTCTGTCTGCCTTTGTCCAAGCTGAGTATTAGTAAAAAGTAATTTCCTCTGCTCACTCATGGCTGCACAGTGCCTGTGAGGTATATTTGTTTTTCTGCAGCTGTCAAACTCTATCCAGGCTTTTTCTACCAGTCGACTGAAGAGCATGACCTTAAACCCTCAGGTAGTTAGTTATACAACACACACCAACAAATATGAGGTAATATGTTACTAGCAATAAAGTATTTTGCTCTGCATTCATGTTGTGGCATAAAGCTTAACCATGGAGCTTTTCACCCCTCTAATCATACCAATTAGAAACAATGCACAGCAAATATACACATTGAATTAGACAGCACAGAATTATAGTTTATCGCAATCACTTTGGCACATTTACTGAAACAAACTTACAATTTTCAAAACTAAGTACAATCCTCACACCAAGT
The DNA here is from genome assembly GCA_026937815.1 of Etheostoma perlongum. Classification (NCBI taxonomy): domain Eukaryota; kingdom Metazoa; phylum Chordata; class Actinopteri; order Perciformes; family Percidae; genus Etheostoma; species Etheostoma perlongum. The sequence continues at coordinate 21,440,305 of CM049374.1, read as the reverse complement.
GGTACATTCCGCACATCACTCTATGACCTGCAAAAGGTGATTACGCAATCAAAATAATCAAAACTCCTGTTTCAAATGTCAATAAATCCATCAATGAATAAATCATTGTCATCAAAACAAAAAGGTTCCTTTATCATTGCTTAGACCAAATGACAGTGTACTAGTGTGATAGTTACCAACTGTGTCATATTGTACAGTTGCTAACATTATACAGTATATTTAGGCAGCTGGATAGTATTGATGTCAGCTCATTGTATGTACACACAAATCTGCAAGACAAATCTGCAAATTTAACAATCTGACAACTTCTTCAACAATGCCACATCATTATATATCTAATATGGGTTATACAGTATATGTGATGGGTTATTATGATTGTTGGTTACTCCATTTTGCATGTAGGGATTTACATGTGAATAGTTGCATTTGAGAATAATATGATTCAATAGCAAATGAATGTAAACTATTTCAATCTGAAAGGCTTTCTCAATGTATTTTGTGCCAAAGTAATGATACGTGACTATAGTTATGTGAACAACTGGCCTAATGTTCATATAAATAGTCATATAGTTTGCCTGAGTTTAATAGTCTTTTGACAATTGTGCCAAAGCGATTGAGAAAACCTGTGAGCACAGTGCCAATTTACAGTATTTAAACTATGCAGATACAGAAGTTGTTTCCTCTCCGAATGCAACTTTAGTTTCAACATTACTTCGTCTATAAGGGATTTACAGTATTTCACTGACACATGATATGCACTTGAAATCAAGCATACTGTATATAAATTAAAATGTGATATCCTAGGGCTAAAAATGTGAGGTTGACTTTCCAGAACTGTACAAGTGACCACCATATATACCAAAATGCTGCTGCAGTTCAGTTAAATATCCTATTTAAATGCATGGGCTGCAGTAGATGGAACCGGTATAGAGTTGAGTCGAGGTAGGCAGAAATAAGAGGATCTTTGGTGAGCTGAGAATCGGAATACTGGTTTGACTTATGGATAACTTCACGTTAGATAACTTCATTTTCTGTGACAATTGCTCCTTCTTTTGCCACCTGTTGGTGAACTTCAAATAAAACAACTGCTCTGTCCATTGAGGTCACTATCCTATAGATCTTTGAACATTGGAACATTTGTTAAGCCGGTACCCTCTGCAGTTGAGGTCAAATTAAACTGCAAAATGATACGAGCAGAAACACTGTTGCACATTGTTTTGGAAGCGCAACAGCCGAAGAGGAAACTCCAATACTTGACAAACCAATGGTGTAACTTCATCACTCAGCATCCCTCGTTCACTCTCCACTCAGTCCAGAGCGGGGGTCTGGGGACTTTCCCCTGCGTTCCTCACAGACCAAGAGTTTGTTAGTGAGGACTAGACGCCCAGTGGTCCTATGAATGAACCGGTCTAATGTCTGCTGTTGAAAACAAAAAGAGGCACTTTATGCAAAATTCACATGTGGACTTTAAATTTAAAAGAAAAGTTTGAATACTTCTGACTAGATCTATAATATTTAAACAATGTTAAGTGTGCTGTGCTGTTGACACAGGGATGCCCGTGTGGGCTTTTTGTGCCGACAGGAAACCCACATAGGGGCCCCAAAAGGAAACAACTGGGGGCCCACTTGAGATTTGCCCCTGCCAGTTAACCCACACCTACTGTAGCCACAGTGGACCCGAACCTGTTTGCTGTGATCATTAATGCTTCACAAGCTGATAAAACCTTACATGAATGGAAATTGACAAGTAACTTCAGGTGTGATTAGACTTTAATACTAGATTGATGTCCCCACTGCTGGCAAAATACCAACAAAGTGGTAATTACACTCCCACTTATTTAGCCATGGTGCAATTTATTGACCTGGTTCTGTCTCTCCAATCCTGTTGCTTTTTTTAAAATCACATTGTTTGATGTTAAAAAGCTGCGTTAGAGAACCGGTCAATAGCATTAAAAACCACTAATCTAGCTGAGGTTTTGCACTAAGCAGTTCTTTGCATGACTTTAGTTAACCCCTCAATCAGTGGAATGTATGTTACAGGATATAAAAGTTATTAAGTAATAACTTAAAGTAAGATTTGAATAACTACCTTTTAACCTTTTAAATTGTTTGTATTCTCTCAACTGTAGCTGGATTATGTTTTTCAAGTTATGTTTTCATAAGCAAGACCTGCTACACCTCAGCTTTTGTTTGTGTTAGACGAGTGAACTTATTTTCCCGTGGCTTAAAACAGGTTAAAGAAATCACACAAAAGCTACTTTGTGCGAGTGCTCTGACAGAAGAACTGCTTTGTTGAGGCATTTTGATATTCATGAATATGCTCACTCACTGTGGCATTACAATTATAATTACATATGTCTAATCCTTATTATCTTTTGCTTAAAGTCTGTCAATGTGTTCTTTTGAATATAGGCTTGAACTAAGCCACAAAATGCATTACCAAAATGTGAATTATGAAGCAGGTGTTTTGGGGAGATGCACATTAGATTCCTATTTGCATTACCTCAAACAACACAGAGCAAATGTGTCATAACAGACAGTGGGAGCCAGGAGGCCATGTAATTTGATTGTCTGTTAGATGAATCTTTTAGCATTTTCTTATATGAAAAGGTTTAATGTTAGAAAACAGCTTTTTAGAAATTATATAGTTTTTTGAAATACTGCACTCTTTGGCACAAGAAGTGGTACGTATGGTAGATGTAAAAGACAATCACTATAGGTGTTCTCTCTCTCTCTCTCTTTCTGAAGGACCATTACCAAAATACCATCTATCAAAACAAAGTTATCACTTTTGAAAGACATTTTTTAAAGGAGCTGCGTCATTCAAATGTTCAAGCCATAGAAAAAATAACCACTTAATTACTACTAGATGGATGCATAGTACATGATCACAGGCTTATACACTGAAATTTTAAAATTTACAGTAACTTACTGGCAACAATTGTGTTACACCACTCAGACGGAGACGCTGATAGTAGTGTATAAAAGTTCAGTTTTATTCCTTCACAGTAGGATTATCACAGAGCGAGTTCAAGAGTTCACTACCGCGGACACACGGCGTGTTTTTCCTCTATTTCCCGGCCTCGACTCCTCTGCAAACGTGTCTTCTTCTCACAAGTATAACAGTATTTTCTTAACCACAAATCACTACACAGGTAGCCCCCTACTGGCAGGATGAAGAACTGTATAATATACAGTGGGTACGGAAAGTATTCAGACCCCTTTAAATTTTTCACTCTTTGTTTCATTGCAGCCTTTTTCCAAAAATCTTCATTTTACTCAGTAATGTACACTCAGCAACCCATCTTGACAGAAAAAAACAGAAATTTAGAAATTTTTGCATATTTATTAAAAAACAAAAACTGAAATATCACATGGTCATATGTATTCAGACCCTTTGGATAACTCAGGTGCTGTCTATTTCTTCTGATCATCCTTGAGATGGTTCTACACCTTCATTGGAGTCCAGCTGTGTTTGATTATACTGATTGGACTTGATTAGGAAAGCACACACCTGTCTATATAAGACCACAGCTCACAGTGCATGTCAGAGCAAATGACAATCATGAGGTCAAAGGAACTGCCTGAAGAGCTCAGAGACAGAATGTGGCAAGGCACAGATCTGGTCAAGGTTACAAAAAAAAAAATTTCTGCTGCACTTAAGTTTCCTAAGAGCACAGTGGCCTCCATAATTTGGAAGACGTTCCAGAACCCTTCCTAGAGCTGGCCGTCCGGCCAAACTGAGCTATCGGGGAGAAGAGCCTTGGTGAGAGAGGCAAAGAAGAACCCAATGGTCACTGTGGCTAAGCTCCAGAGATGCAGTCGGGAGATGGGAGAAAGTTGTAGTAAGTCAACCATCACTGCAGCAATCCACCAGTCGGGCTTTATGGCAGAGTGGCCCGAAGGAAGCCTCTCCTCAGTGCAAGACACATGAAAGCCCGCATGGAGTTTGCTAAAAAACACCTGAAGGACTCCAAGATGGTGATAAATAAAATCCTCTGGTCTGATGAGACCAAGATAGAACTTTTGGCCTTAATTCTAAGCGGTATGTGTGGAGAAAACCAGGCACTGCTCATTTCCAATACAGTCTCAACAGTGAAGCATGGTGGTGGCAGCATCATGCTGTGGGGGTGTTTTTCAGCTGCAGGGACAGGACTACGAGGGAAAGATGAATGCAGGGATATCCTGGACCCTTTTCCAGAGTGCTCTGGACCTCAGACTGATGAAGGTTTAAACAAGACAATGACCCTAAGCACACCGCTAAAATAACGAAGGAGTGGCTTCATAACAACTCTGTGGTTGTTCTTGAATGGCCCAGCCAGAGCCCTACTTAAACCCAATTGAGCATCTCTGAGAGACCTGAAAATGACATTTACCATCCAACCTGACAGAACAGAATCTGCAAGAGGAATGGCAGAGGATACCCAAATTGTGAGAAACTTGTTGCATTTTCCCAAAACGACTCATGGCTGTATTAGATCCTAAATACAAAAAGGGTCTGAATACTTTGACCATGTGATATTTCAGGCAAAAATTTCTAAATTTCTGTTTTTTTTTTCTGTCAAGATGGGTTGCTGAGTGTACATTACTGAGAAATAAAATGAACTTTTTTGATTTTTGGAAAAAGGCTGCAATGAAACAAAGAGTGAAAAATTTAAAGGGGTCTGAATACTTTCCGTTACTGTATAATAGAACTACATGCTTCAATGCATTACTAAACAGAATGCAGATAATTTATGTGTTATCTGTAAACCAAACAAAATACTTTCAATAGGGTTAATTCCATGTGCTACAATTGTCCAGCAAGTTACTGTGAATTCGTTTTTACAGTAAAGGTACCGTACTTCCATTTGAGTATTTTATGTATTCATTGTAAAATACAAAACAATTTAACACAACATAAGATAAAAAAGTAAAAATACAGTAATTTACTTTACTATTTATAGTAATTTATTGTGATTTCTTTTAACAGTAATGCTTTGACTACTGTTATTTCAACTGTAGTACTTAGACTACTGTGATTTTGTCATGTAGACAAGGATGTATTGTAAACTTTACTGTAAAAATCATGTTACTGCGAATTCTAAAGTAAATAACTGTAGATTTCACAGCCATTTACAGTGAACGGTTTCCAGTGGAGGGGGTTTTTCTAGATGTGTGTAACTGAAAAGGAGAAGACAATGTTTTTTTCAACTTCCTTCTTAAAGCCCATGTTGCAGGTTAACCACCACTACTGATTATTGGGTACAAAAAACACTCAAGATATGTACATCATTTTTAAAAATGTCTCCAAATAGTGTTAAAAGTTAGTTTTTGGTCATTTTTGGTGTTCGCAGGTTTATGAAGTCAATTCGGCGATGACGTCACGTAGGGGAGTGAACTCTCAGCCTAGCACTAGAACTACGGTGACTGACTGGGATGTGGACGAGGAGGAAAGGCCAGCAGCCAAATAATTACCAACCTGCCAGACGTGAGAGGGCAAATGAAGATTGTGGGGAAGTCTCCTTCATTTATCTCCTTTATTTTAGCAACGCAGCAGTACATACAATGACTTAACTTTTTACTGTCAGTGAATAGCACCGAGTGAACGTCAACGTTTTCTTTCGATCTAGTGACAGGGATCATGTCGTTAGTTCAGATAAGTACTGGTACACTTATCTAGATATAGTAATAGAAGGCATCCCGAGTGTTATTTCTAAGTGTTTACCTCTTCCTCCGGTGAAAACGTGTCGCTGTGTTTGGCCGGTGCTTGTGTGTGTGGTGGCGAAGCTGCGGTGGAGAGCGGGTGCTGTAGGAAGTGAGCCTCCGGTCGGGAAGCGAGCCCCTCCGGTCGGGAAGCGAGCCCCCCCGGTCGGGAAGCGAGCCCCTTCGGTCGGGAAGCGAGCCCCTCCGGTCGGGGAGCGAGCCCCTCCGGTCGGGAAGCGAGCCCCTCCGGTCGGGGAGCGAGCGGGAAGCCCTCCGGTCCCCGGGAGCGAGCCTCCGGGAGCGGCCTCCGGTCGGGGAGCGAGCCTCCGGTCGGGAAGCAAGCCCCGCGATCAGCTGATCTGAAGATGCCTAAATCGGTTTGTGACATTTCAGACAGGATCATGGTCCTCCCCAACCAGCACGCACCAGGATTGTAATTGTTTATATTTCAAACATCACAGCCGGTTGATTGTGGGCGACAACGCGGTTGTGTTAGCTTACCGAAACTCTACTGCCGAAGTTGCTGGCTGGCTACGCGACGTTAGCTATATCCGCTAGCATCCGTACAGGCTAACTATAGCCAGTTAGCTTTGTGTGTAACGTAACAAACCCCCCATCTCGTAGGAGCGAAGCTTACTATTTCATTCAATACAATTATGGTACAACAGGTGCACTAATGCCACATGTATGATGTTGACAACATGGACGCATATATAGGCAACACCAAAGGCAGTCGTAATATTTACCTAGCAGGCTAGGCTAACGCTATTGTGCTAACGTCCGGCGGCGCAGCGTTAGCTAGCAGTCTAAACTTGTGAAAAGCCGAACAACATCCCCGTCTAAGCTGTGTTTCACTTTCCCTCCAATATCATTATAAATATAATAAAGTCACATGGACTCGATCGAGACCATAGACTGTTAATATTAAAAGACCAGAAGCCACATTAGGCCAGACCAGTGGTAAATACAACGCAGGCCGCTCTGTTATCTCCCCAATATGACGTCATGCAATGCATTGTGGAGGGAAAATGAAACACTGTAAAATTGTGCATACTTTTGGTTTTATATTCAATTTTGCGATATCCAACACCATCAAATACAATGGATAACAGTTCAAATAATTACTACCAACAAGCAAATTGCACAAATTCGTTGCAAAATTAAACTTGCAACATGGACTTTAATGTCTTCACAAACAACAACTCCTCCTCTCCTCCTTTTCTCCTACAAGTGTCTGATACTTGTAGGAGAAAACACAAGCAGCCAATCACAGTTCCATGTTCCATCTCTGTCGCCATCATGCCAGGCTATGGTTTAAACTAAAATATGTATATATAATTTCTTTCTTAAAGTCCATGTTGCAGGTTTAATTTTGCAACGAATTTGTGCAATTTGCTTGTTGGTAGTAAATATTTGAACTGTTATCCATTGTTTTTGATGGTGTTGGATATCGCAAAACTGAATATATATCGAAAAATGGGCACAATTTTCCAGTGTTTCATTTTCCCCCCACAATGCATTGCATGACATCACGTTGGGGAGATAACAGAGCAGCCTGCGTTGTATTTACCACTGGTCTGGCCTAATGTGGCTTCTGGTCTTTAATATTAACAGTCTATGGTCTCGATCGAGTCCATGTGACTTTATTATATTTATAATAATATTGGAGGGAAAGTGAAACACAGCTTAGACGGGGGTGTTGTTTGGCTTTTCACAAGTTTAGACCGCTAGCTAACGCTGCGCCGCTGGACGTTAGCACAACAGCGTTAGCCTAGCCTGCTAGGTAAATATTACAACTGCCTTTGGTGTTGCCTATATATGCGTCCATGTTGTCAACATCATACATGTGGCATTAGTGCACCTTTTGTACCATAATTGTATTGAACAAAATAGTAAGCTTCGCTCCTACGAGATGGGGGGTTTGTTACGTTACACACAAAGCTAACTGGCTATAGTTAGCCTGTATGGATGCTAGTGGATATAGCTAACGTTGCGTAGCCAGCCAGCAACTTCGGCAGTAGAGTTTCGGTAAGCTAACACGACCGCGTTGTCGCCCACAATCAACCTGCCGTGATGTTTGACATATAAACAATTACAATACTGGTGCGTGCTGGTTGGGGATGACCATGATCCTGTCTGAAATGTCACAACGGATTTAGACATCTTCAGATCAGCTGATCGCGGGGCGAGCTTCCAGACCGGAGGGGCTCGCTTCCCCGACCGGCGTATCACTCCCCGACCGGCTCGCTCCCTGACCGGAGGCTCGCTTCCCGACCGGAGGGGCTCGCTTCCCGACCGGAGGCTCACTCGCCTACAGCACCCGCTCTCCACCGCAGCTTCGCCGCCACACACACAAGCACCGGCCAAACAGCGACACGTTTTCACCGGAGGAAGAGGTAAACACTTAGAAATAACACTCGGGGAGGCCTTCTATTACTATATCTAGATAAGTGTAGCAGTACTTATCTGAACTAACAACAGGATCCCTGTCACTAGATCGAAAGAAAACGTTGACGTTCACTCGGTGCTATTCACTGACAGTAAAAAGTAAAGTAATTGTATGCACTGCTGCGTTGCTAAAATAAAGGAGATAAATGAAGGAGATAAATGAAGAAGACTTCCCCACAATCTTGACAATTCCTCATTTGCCCTCTCACGTCTGGTAGGTTTGTAATTATTCGGCTGCTGGCCTTTCCTCCTCGTCCACATCCCAGTCAGTCACCGTAGTTCTAGTGCTAGGCTGAGACTTAACTCCCTCCGTGACGTCATCGCCGAATTCACTTCATAAACCCGCGAACACCAAAAATGACCAAAAACTAACTTTTAACACTATTTGGAGACATTTTTAAAAATGATATACATATCTTGAGTGTTTTTTGTACCCAATAATCAACAGTGGTGGTTAACTTGCAACATGGGCTTTAAGAGCAAGTGGTGAGTGATTTGAGTGGAGGGGTAAAATCTGAGTTGAGCAATAGGCTATAGTGGGGCGGCCTGGAGTGGCTTTGAGAGGGGGTTGCAGAGGGAATGAAACAGTTCCGTGAACGAGGAACAAACATTCTCACCGCTCACATGCTCTGCATACCACAATTTTCCATTTGCACACAAGATTTGTGATTGTTCATTAGATGTGGACACAGCACTTTCACAAGCTCAGAGAAACAATCTCTCCACATTTATTGATTCCATGACTGGCTCAATAGAGCCCCCCATTAGCCAGCCAACATTTTCATAAAGGATGGTGGGAAATGTAATTTAGTCAGATGTAACATTTAGGCCTTTATTAGCTTGGGAACTTTTTGTCTTGTTACTAAAGGTAGTTTATGTCTTTGGGAGAAAAGGTTTGGGCTAAAGCAGTGGTTCCCAAACTTTTTTTGCAGTTATGGTTGTTTCTAAATTAGTTCAATTTCAGAGTTGTTACATTGAAAAAAGCCATCAGATGCAGTATATTGCCAAGGCCTATTTCTCTGACTGCATGAGAAGAAACCCTGGTGCCGTATTATGTTTTTTTTTTAGATGGATTCTTTTGTGACGTTACAATACAATGTGGAATGTATTGAGAGAATCAGCAGACAAAAACAGGCAGCCATCCATATTCTGTCAAGAAACTCTTAGTGTGTATAGTCCGTGATGGTTAAATATGGTTAGGCCTGGCCCAACTTTGTGTGCCCCCAAATATTTCCACAGTAAACAGGGAATCATCCAACGAAGATACGTGTGTCCCTCTGCCACCTAATACACTGGCCAACAAGTCCTCCAAGCCATATGATAATAAATCGCATTGCTCCTACTCTCTAATACAACCCTCAAAAGTGTTTTCCGTCCTCATATCTGAACCAGAGAACATAACGGTCGCAGTTTCAAACACGATGCTAACATCGTGAAGCTGTAGCAGTTTGGTTACATAAAACTAGTTGGTTATGTTTAGGTAACAAAAATACTTAGTAAAGTATAGAAAAAACATTGTGGTTTGTGTTACAATCCGTACATTTGTGATGTTACTTCACTTCCGGTTACGCATGTGACGCAGAACGTGGTGTAGTTAAAAATAAACTTGAGATTTATTTTTATTGCAACCGGATACAAACTCTGGTCTTCTATGTGAAAGTCCCATGTATGTCCCATGTATGTTTGTCCCATTCACAACCCCAACCTGCCACCTTACGCGGCGGAATTTGGTGATCTTGTACATGGTCACCTAAACGTACTGCTTTGCTTCCATCAAAATTACTATGGCCAGTAGAGGGCAACGTCACTATAAACTAAGGATGTCCCAATCCCGATCTTGAGATCGGATCAGCCCGATCTTTTCCTATTTTCCCGTGATCGGTAAAGTAAAGTACCCGCTAGTTACGGTTGACGGTAGTTGCGCAATACAAACCTCTGCGCCGGTGCAAAGCAAGCATGTCAGAAGTGTGGAAGTATTTTACTCTCGCGAGTGAAGACTGTCCTAAAGCTACTTGCGATGTCTGCCACATGGCAATTTCAAGAGGAGGTAGCAGCAGAGCTACATTTAACACTACGAACTTGATTCGTCATTTGAGGACAAAACATGACAATGTGTATGACGCGTTTTGTAAAGCCGCAGATGGAAAGGTTGCTAAAGCAAAGCAACAAACGCTGGACGTTGTGAGGAGAGACAAATACTCCAACAAAAATAATAGAGCAAAGAAGATCACAGAAAGGTTGGTCGAATTTATTGCTCTTGACAACCAGCCCATCTCAGTAGTTGAGAATGTCGGACTAACTTGTCTTCAGGAAATTTTGGACCCGCGCTACGCTCTGCCATCGAGACACTACATTGCCGACACAGCCATACCACAGCTGTACAGCAAAGTTAAAGAAACGATACAAAGTAAGTTGAACCGCAACTTATAAGCTAAAAGTGGATCTTGGATAGCACTTTCTTTTTGATAATACTGTACCAAGTCAGTGTTTTTCTTTTTACTTTTGTCTAAAATATTAAATTGAAGCTGATCTTTAATTCTGGGTAAGATTTTTCATTTCATGGGATTTACAATAATAATAGTAATGCTTTTTGATAAAATATTAGTCTAATAAAAATTTGGGTTACTTGCTCAAAATATATTTGAGTTTGATCAATTTCAATACTAAAGGCCAAATATCGGATCGGGACTCGAAATCGGATCGGATTTGAGGTTAAAAGATCGGATAAGGATCGGAGGCCTAAAATGCTGATCGGGACATCCCTACTATAAACTCATCCCTCATGTTGTCCTTGGTTCAAATGGACCCATTTTCAGTAAAAAAAAAAGAAAGTCTCACAAAAAATGGAGCGTCAAAATAAATGCTGAAAATGTCAACATTAAAAATATCAAAAAATATTGGAAAAAACACTAAAACATTATAAAAAAGCACCCACAACATTGAAAAAGTGACAAAAATGTGGGAAAAAAGTGATAATAATGTTGAAAAAAAGTGAGAAAAATCTTCAAAGAAAACAAAAGGGTTAATTAAATATATGTTGTAATTGCTGCTTGAACAAACAACTTATTTTTTCAGGGAAAGGACAATCTCACACTGAATCCAAAGCTAATCATTTGTTATAGTCAAGTGGAGAAGGTCAAGTAGGTTTGGAGGACCATGCTTCACACAAAGACTGTATCAACACTATTAAATCCTGCACTGTAGAGACTAATTCTACCACAGTACACAGCTTGTCAGTTCCGTCAGAGTCTGGTACTGTGCTAGTGAATGTCGGAGACATTATTCTAGCTTGATATTTAGCGAGTTTCTTGATGTCCCCCAGGGAGAGACTCTTATCAAATGTCTTTAATGAGACTCATAATTGAGGAAAACTTGTCACTCACTAATAGGACATGTCTTTGCTCCAATGTCATTTGATGCAAAGATAGGTGAGAGGAGTCACACCAGCTGAAAACAAGCTGCAGTGAGACACAAGTATGGCAGAAATAAATTCAGCTCTATCTGGGCTTAATGGGATACAAGTATAATAAATGGAATAATATGACATGCTGTAATTAAAAGGGTAATAAGTGATACTAGATTGTCAACCTCTGTCAGTGACAAGGAATCACAATATCAGCAGGTCTCTGGCACCACTTCTCATAATTGACACAAACAAAAGCTACATTTCCACGATCTAGATGAAGTAAGTGAGCTTAATGGAGCAGTCGTTGTCAAGTTGGGCAGGCATTGACATTTCCTTTCCAAAAAAGGCTGGAAATTGAGCTTTGAACGAACCACAGGTTGGGAAAGTGAGTTTTGAAATCCGGAGACCTCAGTAACCAGCAGAGCGATCATTGTGTCATTGGTATTGATCATCGGCCCACCAGAGATGTTTTAGGATCATTTTGTACCGCGGAGCTGTAAAAACCTTATTTATTGCACCAGTAACAGTTTCTTATCAGCACCTGCACCAGGTGTTACCTATCTCCAGATATCTATAAGGATGAACTATAAGATGTAAGCTTTCGATATCTATGTATGTGTGCTTTACAGGTGTTAGAAGAAATGGGACAGGATGACCTCTTTCCATCTTTCTCAGAATAAAGCACATTGAGCTCCAAAGATAACTTGCCTGAATTGAACCTCTTAAAATTGAGTCAAAAATGAAATACTGGAAAACGTAGCAGGAGGCAGCAACCTTATCTCCTGTGAATTATGTTTCTAGGCAAATATTTAGCATTGGCAAAATAGGGCTGGAAAACTCATTTAAATGTTTGTGTAGCTTGTGGTTTCTGTGCACATTCACATTTCTGTGTTCTCTGCATATATGTGTTTCAGTCCCCCATCCCACCCCCAGACGCAGACCCAATGGAGGCCGACTGGAACTTGGAAGACAAGGGACGGTCATTGCTATCAATGCAAAATGAATATCCGTTTACAGAAGAAATAATATAGTTGGTGCTGTGTGTGGAGCATTGTTTACCTGCTGGAAATGACATTATTTACAGAGCCATCACCAGAGAGAGGCAGTTCTGATATGACTGATGCTGGCATGTGAGAAAGGGAGAAACTGCTTGTGCAAGCAAAACATTGACAGGGCGAAAAGCAAAGGCAATCTGTGAAGAGCACCCGTACTTTTGAGGTATTTTTGCAATTGGCTGCCATCAAACACATGCATCAATCACATATGACACATATGTGGACTGTGATGAATAGACTTATGACAAGTTGTGGCGATGAAAATAAGCTTGACAAATAACTTGAATGATTTTGACAGCTGAAAATGAAAAGAAAAAAAAAAGTTCTTTGTTTCCAGCTGCAGTCTGAATGTCCTAGTTCCTCAGAGACATCTTATCTCACATGCTTTACACTTATTTAGCAGTAAAGTGAAAGCAGAGCTCATATGTGGCACAGTTGCAAGCAAATCGCCTTCTTTGTCTTAGTATTTATCATCATTTGCATAACATTTGGATTTCAGATTATTTCACACTGCAAAGCCAATTTCAATGGCTCAGTCATGTCGCTTGCTCATGTTGTCATAATTGTCATCCAATAGTGTAATTGGACATTTTAAACTGTTAAGCAAGTTAGTAACGAGCAACACAGTAGAGTAGACCAGCGCATTAAAGTTGAATGACAGTTGAATACCGAAGAAATATGGCCGTCACTGTCCACCACTTAACTGCGGCATGCATTTAAAATCCCTGGTTAATGCAGATTATGTCAACATGTCTATTAAACACTGCACAGAATGATGAATATTATTACTGCCATGAGTCTTAACCCTTCAGAGATCTACAATGGCTGTCAATGACCTAAATGTGAATTTGTTATGAAATCATTCCATGAGATTTCTTCTTTTGTTTTTATCACTGTGTCCTTTTGGGATATGTGCTAAGGAGATTAGTGGCTGTGAATCAGTTAGAGCTGACTATGACAAGAGAATGACAGTTCATTTAGATGGTGAAAATTGCTGGTGGGATTTCTGCAGGAGTGCCACCAAGCTGGGATAATACTGCTTTTGATAGCAGCTGACAGGACGCCTTTTGGGATTCTGACCTCTGCTTTTGACAGAGGTCACAGCTTATTTTTTGCCTCGATACATACACCTCCAGCTTGGCTGGCGTCAAAGTTGGAAGCAGTTTCAAAAACCTAAAGGAAGGAACACAAATGATCAGAGACAACCATTACGTGGGCTTTAAATTAGAGCTGCAGCTGTTGATTCTTTTAGTAATCGAGGATTCTACCAATTATTCCATCGAATGGGACCAAGACCCTTTAAAAAAAAAGTACATTTTTGGTGGCCCAAATGTTCATCTTTTTCAACCCCTTCCCATTCTTGCCTCTGGCTCTTTGCACTGGATATGCAAAAGAGCTGTGCACTAACCTGAGAGTAAATGTGACGGTACAAAGCCAAACAAACTACCGTTTCAGAAGCCTAGTACTGAGTGAGGAGAAAGAATAGAGAATCACCGGGATGGTCTGGGGGGGAGGGGCTGGTTTGTCTCCGGCAGCAGGGAAGTTTCCAAAGATTAGTAGCCAACGAATAAACCGTTAAGACAAACAGAGGGCACCCTGAAAGCTAAGTTGGTAGCACGGGCACCCATATACTCCTCAACGCAGCGGGCTTGGGTTCAACTCCAATCTGTGGCCCTTTGCTGCATGTCATCCCCCCGTCTATCCCCATTCACTTCTTTAGCTGTCCTGTCATTAAAGACCTAAAATGCCCCAAAAATTATCTTAAAAAAATAAAAAAGACTACACATCGACAGCTTTCGTTTTAAATTGTTTGTCACAAATTGCTATTTGTAGAGTGGCATAAAACAGCATAGTGCAAGATATGTTACCTTGTGTCGGGTTTGTTCCCCAAAATGGATGAGCACATTGGATGTTTTCTTCTGAGATGATGTAGCAGCATGTTTGCAGTTCTAAAGTGCCCATATTATGAAAAAAATGCTTTTTCTGGGATTTAGGGTGTTATTTTGTGTTTCTGGTGCTTCCACATGCATACAAACCTCCATGCTGTTTTGAGTGAGATACGGTTTCTGAATGTCCTCTGCCTTCAGTCTCCGGGTGAGCTGTTCTGCAGGGTAGTCACTTGCCGAAATGAGGGGGCGCCCCACAATCTCAGTGGCAAAACACTGCTACAACACCCACTAGTTGATCATAATCTCCAAAAGGACTACTTCCTGTCCCTGTTCTGCAGGTATTCCACAAGTGGTCCTCGTCTAGAAGAAGTCTCCCAGCTAATCCTGCCTTGGACTGACCAAAGTTGGAGAAAGTTATCTAGCTGATGTGATCTTACCTAGCTACTGAGCATGTGTGACTCCCAACAAAGATAGTGTAGAAGTAAATGTCTCACTCTGGAGCTAAAACAGAGACCTAAACACAAAGGGTGAAAACAGGATCTGCAGCAATGTGCAGTACAACAAAAATATGGTGTTTTTTGAAAATGAAACCATGGAACCCTATTCTACAACCTCAAAATATAATTATGAATCTGAAAATGAGCATAAAATGGGCGCTTTAAATGATCCCAAACTTTCTGTCATTTTCTCTCGCCTTTCTTTTTTCTCTTAGACCCTCACTATTTTTGCTGTCTTCCTTCATTTGTAACCTGCGCCACCAGTCTTAGGTCCATAGAAGCGTCAGCCCATTGTGTGCTAGTAATAATCACATTACATTGTTACCTTGATTAAACAAAGTTTTTAGGCAAAGAATTTTGCTTCAAGGATTTTTAGTAATCAAGTTATTCGAGTTACTCAAGGAATCATTTCAGCCCTACCAAAAACTAAAGTAATGCCATGCCACTAAATAGTGGATTGGGGAATAGAAGGTAAGAGAAGAAATATGTATTTTTGATAATTGAGTTAGCAGTTCCTTTAATGGTTGACACTGCAGTGATATGAACGTGTTTGTGTGTACTTTAAGATTTACTTTAATGCAAAGAAAGGTGAAAGAATATGTACTGAATGATCAGTGACAAGTTGTTTTCCAGCACAAACAAAATAACCTCTCTTTTTCACACTTCTGTATTTGTAAGTTACATAAAAGGTTTATATTAACCCTCATTTTGTCCTCAGGTCAAATTGACCCGTTGTCCTATATCAATGTTCTTTTTAATTCCCCAAAATAACATGATTGATTCCACCCAACGCTCTTAGGCAAGTACAAATCTCTACTTTCATTAATTTTGGGTTGTCTTATTCAATTTTATAGCATTTGAAAAAGAAATAAAGTGGTTTTGAAATAGCATTGAATAAAAGTTGACATATTCCAGTCTGTGATTATCCATCAACATCCATTCCTTTAATTTTAGTCAAAATAATTTATAATTTCTGCTTTTCTAACTCAAACATTAGGTATAATTTCCTATAAATGAGGTTTATAAATTCCCAAAATAACTGTGAAATTAAAGTTAATAAGTTAGTGTTACGTGGTGTTGAAAACATCAAAAAAAGTGACAAACGTTGATAAGAAGCATCAACAAAAGTGTTGCTTTTTCATTTTGACGGGAAGACAACACAAGGGTTAAACTTTGTCATATATTTAGAAGTTTGTTGAGGAGGATGCAGAACAATGGTATAAAGTCCTGCTCCCAAAGATCAGTCTTCCACCACTCTGGAATATAATATATCCACCTCAACTGCAGACATAACACCATTACTGTAAGTACATTACAGCACTTCCCGAGCATGGATCATATGACCCGTCCTACATCTTATAGCTTACAGTGGTCAATACTTTTGGCAGCACAGCCTTTCACCTTCAAGTCTTGAGGTGCAAGATTTTACTGTGAGAGAGTGTGAGAGCAAAGGATCCTCATACTCAGATTCTAGTCAGAAGACGAGTCTGATACCGCTCCATTGGGCTGTGATTATGTTTCAACCAAACCAGGAAAGAAAATGCCTCTGCACTCACAGACCTACAACCAATCAAAGTAGTGTTCCGTAGGAAGCTCGGCAAAACATCTTTCCCATCGACAAATGCCTTGATGGCGGAATCTACACATTTCAATTATCCAGAGGCAGCCATCTTTGTTTTAAACCAATTCAACCCAAACACCCTTTAGTGACGTGGTTGATTACATTACAGTTGATCATCTGTCTACCATCCAGGGTACAAGTGGCCGAAATGGGTTTCCTCAAGAAGATGGCTGGCGTCTCCCTTAGAGATGGGGTGAGAAGCTCAGTCATCCGAGAGGAGCTCGGAGTAGAGCCGCTGCTCCTTCGCGTCGAAAGGAGCCAGTTGAGGTGGTTTGGGCATCTGGTGAGGATGCCTCCTGGGCGCCTCCCTAGGGAGGTGGTCCAGGCACGTCCAGCTGGGAGGAGGCCTCGTGGAAGACCCAGGACTAGGTGGAGAGATCTCCAACCTGACCTGGTAACGCCTCGGGATCCCCCGGTCAGAGCTGGTTGATGTGGCTCGGGGAAAGGGAAGTTTGGGGTCCCATACTGGAGCTGCTGCCCCCGCGACCTGATACCGGATAAGCAGATGAAGATGGATGGATGGATCTGACCATCATCGTATGAAGCCTGCCCTCACATATTGATTGGTCCTGACAGCTCTGGTTCGAGCATAGGTGCTCCACAAAGGACAGACCAAACAAGTCCAGACCAAACTTCCCGACCTCAAAAATTGTGGGCGGGGCTACATTTGACTGCTACCTTTAGCATCCAGGCTAAAGGATGACTATACTTCCACATCTGGCTAAGCCTTGTGTTGTCTTTCCCTCAACATGAAAAAAACACTATTGCTGTCCCTATCTCAATGTTTTGTTGCTTTTCCAAAACAAAGTATTACGTTTTTTGGGGAGTTTTCAACATTTTTTTCGCCCCTTAGTCCCTTTTGTTGATGTTTTGTCACTTTTGACATTTTAGCCGTTTTTTCCAAAGTTTTTGACACTTACTTCCAGTGTTTTTTTTCATAATTTTTGTCACTTTTTCCAAAGAACTTTGAAAAACAGGTCAAATTTGACCCCAGGACAACATGAGGGTTAAGTGAGCTAAAGGAAAATAACTGAAGGTAATAAATAAAATAATTAAATAAGAATTTGAAAAGCTCTCAATCAAATGCCAAAATAAAATGAAAACAGCACTATTTTCCTGCAGTGTTGGTGCTGCTGATACACACTGATACCTTCATCCTTTCCACATCATCTATTGTTACTTCTCTCCTTGGTCTCTTTCAGTCATCTGTTGTTCTTTACTACCATCCTGAGTACAATCAGTGGGAACTGGTGAAGATAAAAAGCCTAATCAGTTATTCCCGTTCCTCTCCCATTCACTGAGCAGAATATATTATATAAATCATGTACTGTACATTTGAATTATTCCCATTTCAGTGGTTCAATATTACATTTCGGGGGTGTTTGGCAGGAGATTGGTTTATCCCTTTAAAGGGCTTTATGATGGAGGACATGCATATACTTTGAAATCATTGTTTCACTCTCACACAACATACACGATATCCTTTCAAAAGAGGAAAAATCATTATATGACCCATGAACTTTGACTTCACATGATCCAAAGAAAGTTAAAAGAGATGAATGCATTGCAGTCTGTTTCACTCCATTTTCTGAGATGCATAATGCCATGGAATAATTGCTACTAGATGGTAGCCCCAGCTTGTGTTTTTCTTCGTTTCAACAGCATGTCGGTAATTAGACTTTATTTAGAATTAGCTCCAGTCTGTCCATTAAATGTGGTAACAGAGTGGCAGAGTATGATTCAAGCTTTCTATGCGTCCTGTCAGAACAGCTGGTCTAGCCGATATTAGCTCCTTTTGGTGTGCTGACCACTTCACCAAGCCTGATAATATAACTGTGAAAATTGGATATGGTCACTGAGGGACGAGCGGCCTGAGAAAATTAGAATTACTCCTCATTTGTATGTGATTTACATTTTTTCAATTGGTTTTTAAAAGGCCAGCATTGGACTCAATAGGAAGATTAAAAGCAAATATAGTTTTGTCAAACCAGGGGCTTGGGTGAGAGCTATTCAGTTTCACGTCAGCTTTAAGTCGAAGATTTGCTGTCAGGCCTGGTTGCTACTGTAGCTTATTGGGGGATTTAAGTGGCTTTTTGGCCCAGGATCCTTTAACCAACTCCGCTCTGGGTTATTTCAAATCAACACTAAAGTGTGAGTTGTGGGGTGAAGAAAGTAGGATGGCCCAAAAGTTGTGACCGCGATTCTGTAGCTACAATGAAATTTGATATATTTGACATGGCTACATTAATTCCACACAATATATTCTTTCAGAACAAGCAGTGTTTTCATGGAAAAGAGTACAACAAGAGTGCTCAACAGTGTAGTTCTGGAATTTAAAAAAATATCCCATTTTCTCCATAAGGATTTTGTCAATTAGCTACAATGTCTAAACCATGCAAGATGGCCTGATCACGAGCTCCGATGTTGAGAAACAAAAGGTTTATGTTGTTGTAGATGCTCCGTATGATATGATATTTTAAATTTGTTAAAAAGTGACTATATGTAACTTTTAAATTTTTCTGAAGCTCTGTCATTTTTCATACAATGGTCTTAAATGACCTGTAACAGCAAACAAGTCTAACAGTGAAAAGAAAGCCATTTTTATAGTTTTTATTAAGGCCTCTTAAGTCTTGTACCTTTGCATTTTTGGACATTTTCAAAATGTTATTTTACGCCAAACCAAACGATTAATGGTTATGATTAATCTTGGAGCTGTTTGGCTTGGTTCCAGACTTAACACTGAAACGTCAATGGAGATATTGAATGGGGAAAATCCCTTCTGGAGCCAGAGTCGTTAAAAAGTCGTTGAAGTCACTGTTGAGCTCTATTCAGCCAAGACAAGACAGCATGTTTTTTGTCTTATTACACTAGCTGTTATTTTAAGTAGAAAACAATAATTAGAGGCATTTGTAGGTCAATGTTTTTTTTTTATCTCAATGGATGAGAGTAATACATTATGACCTCTGAATTGCAGATTCAGTCTGTCTTGTCTGCTGATTCTATGCCTCCAGCCAGCTGCAACGTTGTCTTCATCAATCACAAATTGTTATCAATGTTATGGCTTTGGACTTTTGTAGGGAAGTGACTGCGACCAGGTTAAAAAGTTGAGAAAGATGTCACAACAGGCTGCTGGACGGATCCCAACATAAGCCACAACAGTTTAGGACGGCTGTGCTCCACCGTCTCATGGCATGGAAGTGTGTGCCACTGAGACAGACGCCCTGGGAGGCAGTCAAGGATTGGACAACCCTGTCATTTGGTTGTCAACTGACCCATGTCTCTCAAGTCCCCTGCAATGACAATTTCACGCCATGAGCTTCCTCGCCTACCTGGCTCGCAGAATCCCAATGACAGACAAGAGTTGAAGACTGACCTCTGGAAAATGCTGTGGCATGTGAGCACGGCATACACAGCGTTTCCGTGAACGGTTACTCAGGCAAACAAAATAACCCTGAATGTCTGAAGTTGTATCACGCTTGTGTTACGTGACATGGTGGCCCTGATGTTTTTGCACTTAGTAAAAGGATGTTGTAGCCTGTGTTTCTGAGAATAACTTCCTTTTAAATTTTCTTTGAGGGGGATAAAAAAAAAATCTAAAACATCTTTTTTCCAACACCACAAGTCAGCAGTAAGAGAAAAATACTGAAGTTCTGAAAGGGGCGAGTACATAAAGTGTAGTCAAAAGATAAGTACAAGGACGGATATGAGAGTCGTACACGGAGCTCTGTCCAGGTAAATCAAAACAAGCTTTCCTTTCTTGAGTAGAATCTGGCTTTTCATTTTGTTCAATACACTGTGTCATAATGGTTAAGCTCTGACAAGCATGGGAAAACACATCCACAGTTCCAAGTATAATATGCACCCATGTGTTGTGCCCAAGGCCTGAAATTACCACTCGACCACCTGCCAAATGGGTGAATTTTGCAATTGGCGGGGAACACTGTCAGTAGCCAATGAGAATTGAGTGATTCAGACACGTAACTATCGGGAAGCAGGGTACACAGTTGGTTACGGGTCGGACCAATCAGGGGCCCGCGTCACTGGAAGACATTAATTGACAGCCGGGGCCCCCATCGCATTTTCATTACTACACATGCAGCCCCTGGCCAAGCGGGAGTGAGAACAGGTCAAATTCACTTGTTTCTGATATGAAGATGAGACAAGTGTCACTCAAACATCTCACATTCACCAACAAAACGTACAGCGAAAGACGGCCAACCTGTATACATTGTAACATCAAGGTGACGTTTTTTCACTATAAAGTTGCTAAATTATGCTAGATTATGAAGCCCCCCCCCGCACGTGATGACGGCTCAATGTCCACAAGTAGGCTACCATGAATAGGACAGGATAGGATCATAGAGACACAGCAATTCCTGTGTCTTACCTTTATGAGGCTGGTAAAAAGTGACTGTGGCATGTGGATTTTTAAATCCACCGTGGCAGGTGGTCAAAAAAGTTAACTTTAGGCCCTGGTTGTGCTTTGCAAGAAGCTGAATAATCAGTTTTACTAATTGTGCAATCATGCCACAACATTCTTTCAGTTTGCTGTGTGTGATCTATAAACTGAGGGAATGTGTATCTTCCATCTTGGCTGAACAGTTATGCTTAAAGTTCTGGAGGGAGAAACAAATGTAATGTATTGACATTGCATGGTCTATATTTCCTCTGTCAGCCTCCACAGGGTTTAATTGGCCGTACTTCACAGGGACAATGATCCTAAGCCAAAGTGGCCTTAGAAGATTGTACGTTGTGAGCTTGCAATCCAGCAGACGTAATTGGGTGCTTAAAAAGTTAATAACTTTTGAAAAAAAAGTGCTCATCAGCTTTTCAGCACATCACATGTAATCTGTGACCAGGACACCACGCGCTTGCATGCTAATGACGACTATAGGGATTGAATTAAACAACTTTAACCCCCTTTCAGTATATTTGACTTCCCGTTTCAAAATGCATTACAACTTAATTTCACAGACAGTATGATTTGAATAATGCCTTCGCATAAACCCCTTTGAATTTAATTAAGATGCCTGTTTGTCTTCCCAAATCAACAGATTTCCTGGTCTTAGTTCAACATTTGTTTTGCCAGCTTGAACAAGCAAACAAAAGGAGCCTGGCATTTTACGTTTGTTGTTAAGAAGTTGTGTAGGCACATTACATGAAATATAACTCTTTATCCTTATGTGGCTCGGTAATAAATACATAATTGCATATTTTACTACTTAGGACAGGGGAAATCCAATGACTTTGCAGTGTATCATGCAGCGAGGAGAGTAGTGCGCTTTCTGATGACACACCGCCCGGAGGTTACGTTTTAGTGGAAAATAACAGAGTAATGAAAACCTAAATCAGATTTCTCAAAAATGAAAAATTGATTTTTCCACTGTGTGTGCATTGTTCTGGGAGCTATAAGCATATCAAGTCTGTCTGAATGTTTTTATATGGTGCTTTAACAAACGGGGTCATTGTTAAATTCTTTACAGACCAACAAAGTACATGAATATAAAAGAGACCAACAAAACAAACTGGAACAATCCACAGAGCAGTACAAGATAAACCGCAAAGCAGGAAGCTTCAGGAAAGCAGTGACTCACACAGTGGGGACAAAGGTAAATCAGTAAGCTCTACTAAATCAAGGGTGTTGTATATGATCCCACTTCATGCTCGGTGTCCAATGGAAGCATTCTACCCTGAAGACCTGTTAAAACATACATGATATGCCTCCGTGACAAAACCATGAACTGAAAAACCAGAACAACAAACAAAACAGGCCAATGCTTTGTTGTGTATTCATCAGCCCGATAAACAGTGATGATCAGAGTAATGATGTCTGTTCAAGGGCGCTGGGGAGCTAGGGAGGTGCTTACGGGGCATATGTAGGGGGTGCAGGGAGAAGAAGGGTGTTGTTAATCTGAGAGGCTTGTGTGGAGTTAAGAGGGACAGGGAGGCAAGCCATGGCTGCTCACAGTGAGATAAGGCTGCCTCCCTGCCACTGGTTACCACCGCCACAGCCCCTTCCCAATAAGACTGGCTAGTTACTCCGTTTCTAGCGAAGGGATTTTTGCCTGTGTGCGATAAGATGCTCCTGAGCATTGCAAAATAGCACAGGTATTAGCCTGCCCTCATCTTCACAAAGGAATGTCGTGGAAAAAGGGAGAGGGGACGAAGAGGATGAACCTAGACAGAAGCCAGCCGCTATCCTGGGTGAACAGATAAGTGGTGCTCTTGACAAGGGGTTCAGAGAATGGGAAGGATGGCCAGTGGCACCCCTGCTGGGCCAGATGAAGACAAGCTCACCATGTGGTCCAGCCATCCGCAGCCCAATCTCTACCCATGAAAACCCCAGGCTTCTGTAATGTGTTTATCTGGTAGCTTACGGATACATAAATAGAAAAATCCTGGTGTTATTCCTCAATTAGGCTTGCCTTTTGTCAAGCTATACATTTAACAGCCGCACAATGGTTGATGTTTCCTCGATGATCACTGCATATTGCCACTGAATACTGAGCAATTTAATGTAAAGGGATTTTGTTGGCATGTTCTAACTTTGCATCATTATGTTCACCATATTAACTATTTTTGATTGATCTGAGGCTTTGGAATGGTAAAAGCGCTGCACGAGAGCAGAGTAGATGAATTGCAAGACACATAAAGAGACATGAGACAACACTTACCCCCACAGAGATGAGCCAAATGTAGTGGATTCTCCCTACCACATAGTAGCATGCATCACTTTCATCACTTCCAATAGACGGCACATTTACTGATTTTATTTCATTTTTCTCAAGCAGATGCATCAATTAGCTACCACAGAGAAAAAAAATGTCAATCATTTCCCTCTCCAAAATGTCTAACATATTGCAAGCTTATGGTTATACATTGATTATGTATGCTATATTAAGTCGTTTTCTACACATTTTTTTACAGTAGGTTCTTGCACCCTGAGTAACCTTTGAATGAAAAGAAATGAACAGATGTCCTAATCTACTCTACAGTAAGTCCAGTCAGAGTTTAATCACAGTGTGCACAGCAGCACAAGTGAACTTGCCTGATTGTAGTCCATTACTTTGTGTTTAAGGACTGGTGGTACTTGTGTTCGGAAGATCTGCTTCACACGAGACAGCATCACTGTCTATTTTAAGTAAGCCACAGCATGACCGCGGACAGTTTTCAGACAGAGGAGAGTGTTTCATTTAAGAATGTAGGTGACCACTTTAAGTGTGCCAGTCAGCTGCAGCCTGGACGGGAAGGGAACAACTCATTGCACCGCTGAAGGATGGGGAAAAAACAGCTGTGCTGGTAAAGCAGCAAAGTGAATCACTGTTAATTTAAGGTGCCTGTAATTATTCAGCTCAATGTATAAGCTGTAATCACTAAAATGCAATACCCTTGCCACTTCTGTGAGAAATATTTTCTTCCTGATATCACCAAAACCACCTGCCATGAAAATGTGCGTGAGGATGAAACTGCCAAAACACTTCCGTCAGGTTGTTGCTAATGTGAACCATTGTTTTGCAGTGTGCACAAACTCAACAAACACACACAGTGGCCCTCATTTATCAACCTAACGTAGAAACCAGAGCAGCTTTGAGAGCAGAAATCATATTACGACAGGCTTCACGTGTTATTCATGGAAGGTTTGTATCACACCAATCAGAGTGTAAGAATGGTACATTGATAAATGCAGTGGCTGAAAACAATTGTAATTTAGATATCACGCCCCAATATATTCTCAGTTTTGAGACCTTGCCCCAAAAATGTATGACATGTCGAGACGTAATCCGGCTAAGAAGCAGCAGTTTTCAGAGGTGGGGATTGAAACCCTGACATCTCTTGTTCATTAGCAGTAACGTGTGTACTTTTTGGCAGCCTAAAAACTGGTATTGAAGGGTGTATAAAGACTGAAAAAGGTCAACAGTGTTGCCGTATCAAATAATTAATTTATATATCCTTGACATATGTATGCAATAGTCCTAATAGTAATATACAGGTTCATATTGCAATCTATTAGGCCTACATAGGTATATTGTACATATATTTAAAGGTCCCATGACATGGTGCCTATTGGATGCTTTTATATAGGCCTTAGTGGTCCCCTAATACTGTATCTGAAGTCTCTTTTATATAGACCTTAGTGGTCCCTAATACTGCATCTGAAGTCTATTTTATATAGACCTTAGTGGTCCCCTAATACTGTATCTGATGTCTCTTTATATAGACCTTAGTGGTCCCCTAATACTGTATCTGAAGTCTCTTTTATATAGACCTTAGTGGTCCCCTAATACTGTATCTGAAGTCTCTTTTATATAGACCTTAGTGGTCCCTAATACTGTATCTGAAGTCTCTTTTATATAGACCTTAGTGGTCCCCTAATACTGTATCTGAAGTCTCTTTTATATAGACCTTAGTGGTCCCATAATACTGCATCTGAAGTCTATTTTATATAGACCTTAGTGGTCCCCTAATACTGTATCTGAAGTCTCTTTTATATAGACCTTAGTGGTCCCCTAATACTGTATCTGAAGTCTCTTTTATATAGACCTTAGTGGTCCCCTAATACTGCATCTGAAGTGTATTTTATATAGACCTTAGTGGTCCCCTAATACTGTATCTGAAGTCTCTTTTATATAGACCTTAGTGGTCCCCTAATACTGTATCTGAAGTCTCTTTTATATAGACCTTAGTGGTCCCTAATACTGTATCTGAAGTCTCTTTTATATAGACCTTAGTGGTCCCCTAATACTGTATCTGAAGTCTCTTTTATATAGACCTTAGTGGTCCTTAAGACTGTATCTGAAGTCTCTTTTATATACTGTAGACCTGTGGTCCTTAAGACTGTATCTGAAGTATCTTTCCCAAAATGCAAGAAAAGGTAACCTCTGGAATCTTACAGATTGGCCCATCTGAGCTTTCATTTTCTCAAAGGCAGAGCAGGGTACCCAGAACTCAGTTTACACCTATCACCATTTATAGCCACTGGGGAACTCATATTAATGTTAAAAAACCTCATAAAGTGAAATTTTCATGCTATGAGACCTTTCAATAAACACACAGTAGCACAGTTTATTCAGTGTCTTTTATTTTACTCACGTTTTTTCATGAGTCGGAGCCAGGCAGCCGTAAGCTGTGAGGGAGAGCGCGTGTCCTCCACACCCGTGCTGGACCACCACCCCGACCCTGTCTCCTGACAGCAGAGGGGCTGGAAAAACAAGCTGAAATATGTTGGACAATGGCAGAAAGGAATCTTTCACTTGGCTAAAATAATGTTTCAGACTTTTTCTGGCGTGTATAGTAGGGCCCCATGTGTTTCCCACCACATCGTAAACTGCACCAGCCAACATTGATTTCTACTTCCCTCACTGTTCTTATCTTTGAAGATGTATATGTGACATAGTGTAGTCTATTAAAATGATTGTACTGTTACAGAGGGCCAACAGCAAACTAGCAAATACACAAAAAGCCTTGAAGGAAAATACACTGTCTGATTAATTAAGAGTTAGCAAGCGATGATGATAATTAATCCCCCCCCCCCCCCCCACACACACACAGTCTCATTGACATGCCGTATCAATGTGGCAATCAAAAGTCGGGGATGATGCTTATATTTTAGAGCATAATTATTTGTGTGCGACTGTTATCTTTGCAACTTTCTGAACATCAAAAAGATGTTTTGGACAATTAGTGAGACGACTACAATTTCCTTAATTTGTGTCCAAAATGTTGTGATTTTTCAAGCGTTTTAGGATACTCCCGACGAGCACGGTGCCCTCAGTATAATGTATAATGCCCCTACTCCATATTTTATCACACACAATATGTTACTGGCACAGCCATTCTCAATGTGGTCATCAGATGAAATGCAGTACACTCAGAAAGCCTCAAGCACCTGGTTTTTAATCCTCACAGTTTTGGCAATATGAAGATTGTTTTATTGGAATGCCATGGCAGCGGGTGAATTCAAATTGTCGTCATACAATATTAATTGCACGGTGTCCCGGCAAAATAGAAAAATGCTGGGACAATGACTAGCATTGTAGGTCATAAATAGAAATTAATTCTGTCTTTTTTAGTTTTTTGAGGAGATTGTTAACAAAAACATGTAATTATTTCCCCATCGCTGACATAGTAGCAACATATAGAAACTAAGATAAAATTGCATGTTAAAATGATAATGAAGCGTTTAAAAATTAAATAAATGGAGTAACCAAATTCAATTTTCAATTTCAATTCAATTCAATTTATTTATAGTATCAATTCACAACAAGAGTTATCTCAAGACACTTTACAGATAGAGTAGGTCTAGACCACACTCCAGAATTCACAAGGACCCAACAGTGTCCTCCAGAGCAAGCAACAGTGCGACAGTGGCGAGGAAAAACTTCCTTTTAGGCAGAAACCTCGGTCAGACCCAGGCTCTTGGTAGGCGGTGTCTGACGGGCCGGTTGGGGTTAGAATGAAAAGTGGCAGTTACAATCCCAAAAAAATAGTAGTTGTTAGTCCTTTGTAGTCGGCATAGCAGAGTGTAGCAGGAGGAACATGGCATCGCAGAGCGTGTAGGCGGGACCATGGCGAAGCTGGCAACCTCGATTCTGGAGCCTCCTGATCCGAGGAAACATGCTGGGGGAAAAGAACATAAGGACTCCGGGGAATGACTCCCCAGAGCTAGGTTAGTAACAAGCATTTCTGGGACATGGATGCACATAATTGGAAAGATAGAAAAATAGAGGAGAGAGGAACTAGGTGTGTCACAGGAAGTCCCAGCTGTCTAAAACCACTATTACAGCATAACCAGGAGAGACAGTGTAAAGAGAGGAGCCTGGCCAGGCCACAACTCTCCCCAAACCCTCCCCTGGCTAGGGTAGGGGGAGAGGCACCCAGGGCCAAGGTCATGAGGGTCAGGGCTAAGGGCAGGAAGGTCAAAGTAGGGGAAGGATACAGACCCGGGTTAGGGTAGGGGAGAGAAAGATAGAGTTAAGATCAAGACGGTCAAAGTGGGGGATGGGATACAAACCCTGGTTAGGGTAGGGGGAGAGAAAATGGGGGTTAGAGTCAGGAAGGTCAGAGAGGGGGGTGAGATACAAACCCTGGTTAAGGTAGGGCATATTATTATATATGCCCTAACTATAAGCTTTATCAAAAAGGAAAGTCTTAAGCCTACTCTTAAATGTGGAGACGGTGTCTGCCTCCCGAACCCAGACTGGAACCTGGTTCCACAGGAGAGGAGCCTGATAGCTGAATGCCCTGGCTCCTATTCTATTTTTAGAGACTCTAGGAACCTCAAGTAATCCTGCATTCTGGGAGCGTAGTGCTCTTGTAGGGTTGTAAGGTACTATGAGCTCTTTAAGATAAGATGGTGCCTGACCATGAAGAGCTTTGTAGGTGAGAAGAAGGATTTTAAACTCTATTCTGGATTTTACAGGAAGCCAATGCAGAGAAGCTAAAACAGGAGAGATGTGATCTCTTTTCTTGGTTCCTGTCAGAACACGCGCTGCAGCATTCTGGATCAGCTGAAGAGTCTTTATGGACTTTTTTGAGCAGCCTGATAATAAAGAATTGCAGTAATCCAGCCTAGAAGTAACAAATGCATGGACTAGTTTTTCTGCATCATTTTTAGACAGGATATTCCTGATTTTTGCAATATTACGTAGGTGAAAAAAGGAGATCCTTGAAATTTGCTTTATGTGGAAATTAAAGGACATGTCCTGATCAAAGATAACTCCAAGATTCCTCACAGTGGTGCTGGAGGCCAGGGAGATGCCATCCAGAGTAACTATCTCTTTGGATAGTGCGTCACGGAGGTGCTTGGACCCCAGAACAATAACTTCAGTTTTATCTGAGTTTAACAACAGCTCATCCAGGTTTTAATATCCTGAAGGCACATTTGAAGTTTAGCTAACTGATTAGTTTCATCCGGTTTAATTGATAGATATAATTGAGTATCATCCGCATAACAGTGAAAATTTATGGAGTGCTTCCTGATAATATTGCCTAAAGGAAGCATATATAAAGTGAACAGGATTGGACCTAGAACAGATCCTTGTGGGACTCCATAACTAACTTTGGCGTGCACAGAGGATTCATCGTTAACATGAACAAACTGAGATCGATCTGATAAATAAGACTTAAACCAGCTCAGAGCAGTCCCTTTAATACCAATGAAATGTTCCAATCTCTGTAATAAGATATGATGGTCAATGGTATCAAATGCAGCACTAAGATCTAATAACACCAGTACAGAGATAAGTCCTTTGTCTGATGCAATCAGGAGGTCATTAGTAATTTTCACAAGTGCTGTCTCTGTGCTATGATGAGCTCTAAATCCTGACTGAAAATCCTCAAATAAGCTGTTGCTATGCAGAAAATCACATAGCTGTTTAGCGACTGCTTTCTCAAGAATCTTAGAGAGAAATGGAAGATTGGATATAGGTCTATAGTTGGCTAGAACTTCTGGATCAAGGTTGGGCTTTTTCAGAAGAGGTTTAATAACAGCTACTTTAAAGTGCTGTGGTACATAGCCTGTTAATAAAGACAAATTGGTTATATCTAGTAGAGAAGTGTTGACTAAGGGTAAAACCTCTTTAAGTAGCCTAGTCGGGATGGGGTCTAAGAGGCAGGTTGATGGTTTAGCTGAAGAAATAATTGAATTAAATTGATAAAGATCAAGTGAAGCAAAGCAGTCTAAACATATATCTGGTTTTACAACTGTTTCTAAGGTACCAAACTGCTGATAAAGTATATGAAACAGTCTGACGGAAAATAAATGCACATAAATTGAAATAATTCAACATATATTACCCATACAAAACTTAATTTAAAATACTAAAAGATATCAAAATAATATAACTTAACTTCACATTCACTTGACTCTGACACCTACGGTCTTTCACATATTAACATATGGTGGCCTGCTAACACATTTAACATATGCATACACACAAACCCATACACACAACATTCTTACCCATGCTATTCTCTCACACAGGTGCATTTAACAGTAGGGTTTGACTAGCTAGATATATGGCTTTGTGTCGACAACGACATGTTACTGAATGTAAAACAGTATATCTCATCACCATTTCATCACTGCTGGCAGGCAAATAGTCTGACCAAAATATAGAACACATTTTCTTGTGTTACAGAATGCTAATATCAGTAACCTACACGTACAAACTACTGTGAAAAAAGTTGTAAAGCCAAAGTTCATGAAAAAGATCTAAAATTACTCAGCATGCGGACACCAGACAGGGCAATAACCTTCAAAGTTACATTTTTACTTTAACAAACACCTCAGAATATTCTCACAACATCACAAACAATTACTATAAGCTTTGTATAAAAAAGTTGCACTAGCCTACCTGTGAATCAATAGAGAGCATGGAAATCATCGTGTTGCTACATAGACAGTAGAAATGAGCAATGTGACACCGTTGTTTTCAGCAGAAACCTAAGGGGGTAAGCCTCTCTCCGTGCGTACCTCCCATGGCACCATTTTGATGCCAACAAGCCATCACCCGCCATTAGCCTTCCATTGACTGCCATTTTGACATCACTTTGACAGTGAATAACTTTACATCTAAATCCTTTAAAGACTATTTGTCCGTTGTTTATTTCTAAAGAAACACAACAATGTATAAATGGCTTCATAACCTTGTATCTCACATTATGGCTCCGTAGCAGACGTTTTTGTAAACAGTGATTGTGTCCTAGCATGTTAGTTAGCAATAATTAGCCTGTGTCTATGTTAATGTTAACTAGCATGTTAGTTAGCAGTAATTAGCCTGTGCCTATGTTATCTCCTAACATATACCTACCTCTCCGTCTCTGCTGTTTGGGAATGATTGAGATTTCTCTTGCACAGCTACTAGAAGACTTACAGCTTTCAGACACGTTGCTCACGTCACATCTACGTCTTCCAGCTCAGTTGGAGGCTGCGCAGTAACGCCTTGCCATCACCAGAAAAGTGTATTTTCCAAGCCTTGTTGTTTGTATTTGTCTAGCCCATGCTGATGTCTTGTATGAATGTTTCTGTCCTTATGTGCCAAAACTGTATAGTTGTTTTAGTCCAAATTTGTCTAGTCCATATCGATGTCCTGTTGTTCAAATGTCTGTCCCAACGTGCTGTAACCACATTCAATGCTTTATGTTTCTGCATAACAGGAACCTACTGAAAACCAATTTTTAAGCTGAGTCAGGCCCGTTTATATTGTAATGTTACTTTTCAACTTTCCGGTATAATAAATATGAATGAATGAATATCCTTCACTGGTCTCTGTCAATAGCAACGGGATCTGTTGGTCCATTTCGTTAACTGTCTATACGGAGACCAGTGAACTATCAAAATGAATGGCAGTCGTGCAGCCTAAAAACTGTGGTGTGGCATCTAGGCTTTATCAGTTCTTAGGGACATCTGGCTGTTCTGCCCTTCCTATTGAGATCCAATCCAGACCATCAGCAGATTCACTACAATTTCATCCACTTTGGACCATGCAACAAGGCCGGCCTGCTTGGTTCTTTTGGGAAATGAATGTGAAGATTTACAAAGAATATGTTTTACAGTTTAACTGGGACCTTTTGGCACCGATTGGTGGGAAAAGCTATGGACGAAGTTTGCACGGCGATACACCGGTAAGAACAAATTACGTTTCACCATGTTTCCGGTACTGTATTGTATGACAAGTTTGATTAATTTATAATTTTATGTGGTATTTTTTTTAGAATGCAAATGTTCCATCAAATCAAGTTCCTGCCCGAGACTAATTTTGAGAGCCCGCAAAACTTTGCTGGATGACTCACCATTTATCGTTTAGCTTAGCTTTGCTTAGCAATTGAAGCCATACACGACACTACCTTAGCCACATCATCCACCCAAGCTCCGCCCTCTTGCTCAAATAGGGAAACTCTTGGCTTTAAAAGTCCACACACACCTATGGGTGACATTACTGATGCTAAATGCATTATTTTTACAGCATTTACTGCATGTTACAGATCAACAAATCAATTAAGCTTGACTTAAAAACAACAGGCAACAAAACAATCTCAACTCAAGGTACACTTGGTCACTTGTATTTTATTATAAGGTCCTAATCAGTAGATGAAGTTTACTTGATTGTAATAAAACTCAATTATTCTGAGTATTTTTAGGACTCCTTGAAAGCTACGAAACAACAAGATTGTTTTGTCAACCATACACCATTGAATCACAGCTGATACAAATACTCCACACACAAAACCAAAGCATGGGACAAATCAAATACTGCTCTCTAAGGAACACATATGATCTGTCGATAACGGGGTGGAAAGCGATCGAAGTGCCTTAACTTTCTAATATGACACCTGGCAAGCTGTCAAAACCTGAGCAGTCACAGTGGCTTGTATTGGAAAAGACTTGGCAACACAGCATGGGATGTACTTATGTGTGTTATACTGAACTAGAGACAGAGAAAATAAGCCATACATATGCTACTCTGCAATTTCTTTTCAGGACATTGAATGTAATTGATCCATGGCTGCAATTATTGTAAGATGGAGAAGAGAAAGATTGTTACCTCTTCTGATCTCTGCCTTCTGTGCAGGAAAGGGTCTGGTGACTTTGTGGTTCACCACAAGGCAATTTATTTACAGCCCTCTAGTTGTGGCTGTGTAAATATTCTTTATGAGAGAGGAGGCTGTCACCAAACAACTGCACTTGATCAACACCAACCCTTTCTTGTCAGGGGCTAATGTGAAGGTGTATATCACACCAGGCGTCTGCCCCCTGAGTAGTGAGATGCAGGGATTGTGGCATTGTTACAAGAAATGGGGCTCCCAGAGGGACTCTAGACCTCCACTGAGTGCAAGTCTCTTTCAGTTAGGTGGTATTTCCTGACAGTAGCTACAAGAAGCATTGGGACCGTTGTTGCACAATAGCCTACAATGAGTATTTATTAGGGTAGACTTGCCAATTCCTGCTGCTCATTACATTATAAAGATTGGTCCTGTCAGCAGCCCCCCAAAGGTGGGTCACGCTCTGTCTAGAAATTACATTTCTTACCAGTTATGGAATGACACATCTGTCTCACTATAACAGTAGACATAACTGTAATAGTGAATAATGGAAATAACCATCCTTAATTTCTCTGTGTTGTCTGCGACTAGCCTGAAGTTTTCAGCGTGACCTCCTTAAGGAGCTGTTATTGGATTAGACTGTCATGGCGGCGGACAGATGCGTGATCAAACACTTTTATTCTCCTCAGCAGTCTTTATTACACACAATCTTTTGGAGGGTTGACTCATAGAGAGCTGTTAGGAATCACTTACAGATGGATGCTTAGCCTGCAGTTAGAAATGGACAGTATAATATGAGAAAGACGCCACTAATTTGATTTCATTATGTGAATACAGTGCCATTTTTAGGTCGCTTTCATCAGGTTGTGAACCATTAACATGACTTTTGAAGCTATTTTCTTTCTGTAGTGTCTAAATGGAGGCCTAGATGAGGCTTGTGGTCTATTTAGAGGGACCTCCTGGGGGCTGATGTGCTCACCACTCAAGGATGCATAATTGAACCATATGCCTGATTCCATGACTCCACATGCTATAATATTTGAAATAGTCATAATTGTTTAGGTTGGTACATGTATAGATCAGTGTACGTCTATAGGTCAAAGCAGTTAAACAAATGCAAAGATGGTTTAATAAAGCTGTATGCTGATCTGCTTAGGTTGCTGCACACACACACACACACACACACACACACAATTAAGTTAGTGGATTAGTAATTGACAGACAATATCTGAAGTGAGTTGTGCATGACTTCTCACTCATTTGAAGCTGAAAAAATTAACTAAGGTGCCTAAGGTGAGTATGATGTAAATTTATTATATATAATTTATTATATATTACACATTCATTAGCTCTCAACACTACAAAATCAATCATCCGTAATCGTGCTTTAAACAGCCCACTTTGGTCATCCCCATTGTTCCATATTTACATGCACAATATGTTTCCTGCTCATTAATGAATACCATGGGGATATGTGTGTCTTGTAACTATGTGAAGTACATTCTTGTTGGGTTATTTAGAAGACATGACCTATTTTGACAAAGCAATGCCTTGCAAAGAGGGACAATACCTCTCATCACACAACCCACTCCTTTGCAGCATCCTCAAGAGGATAATAGCACTTTTGTCTCTGATGATACAAAACACAACTTGAGAACAATATGGCAATTGGCCTATGAAGCATGCATATAACCCAAAAATCAGACTCTTTTGTGCACAATAATAAAATAAATTCATGCGAGGCAATATCTCAGATTTTTGTTGATATGACAAATGTTTTTGTATCATTCACAGCCGTTTCTAAAGAAAACAGCCACTATATTGGTCAGCCTCTGGAAATGAATGGTGACGAAAAAGGCCACCTCATGTATAATAACAAATCACATCTTTAGATTGGCTTTGAATCAAGATCAGAGTCCATCTCTTACTCCATCGTCCCTGTGGTCTAGACTTGGCTATTTAAATTCTTCAAGCACTACATACGATCTAAATCGGAGTGAAGAGACTGGTGTTAATTTAGAGTCACTTCCTGTTGCTCCCCTGGGAACAGGGATGATAGAGGCCTAAGATCAACCCTTTCGACCTTCTTGACCTCCTTCACTGGCTCTCCTGTGTATTGTGCATTTTAGATTTTATTTCCCCTTGGCAAGTGTTGCATGCACTCCAGGCAAGCAGTTCTCCTACAAATGATGTTTATGTAGTACTAAATTGCTTTCCTAATTACGCTGTGGTAGGAAACGTAATCACCGTGTCGATTATGTTCACATGTAAAGTTTTTTTTTTAATGAATGTGTAAAGTGCTACATTAATGTGCTGCCCCAGTTTTACAGGGAGGTCTTCAGACTGGAATGGTGCGTGTACAAAGTGCACATGTTGATATGTCCCCTGCCTTAACCAAGTTCGTCCAGTGCTGAGTGCTATGCTGTACTCCATCCATCCATCCATCCATCCATCTTCGTCCGCTTATCCAATATCGTTTTTTTTTTTTTTTTGCAAAAAGTATTTGCAAAAGCAAATACTGTACAGTAAGATCAGATATTTCAGCAGAAAACTAATTAAATAGGTTGTCAGTAAATATGTTGCAACATTTTTGTAACTTCCCAGATATGTTGATTTACAATTTTTAATTTACATTTCCTTCAAATCGTATTTGTTTTTCCAAACTAGTAACATATAAAAAGTATCTTCCAGTTGACAGGGTTACAGTGGGACAGCCTAATTGTTAAAACCACTATTTCTGTTTAGCATGTATTTCAACTTTTACTCATAATAAAGTGTTTGTTGAACCAAAAACAAGTTGGTGTCATTAAGGGTGTCACAATTTTGATTCTAAATCGAAATCAAAAGCAGGATCAGCAATTATCCCAGCATTTTTTTCTCCACCCCTGCAACAGACGCAGTGTAGCTTACGTCTGGGAGCATGCAGCTAAAGACACAGGGTAAATTAGCTTAGCGGTAGCCTGCGGTTGCATTTTTCCAGACCTGGACAAGGTGTTCAGAAACCAGGGTGGAGATCTAATACTACACCTAATCCTGGGTCTTCCCATCTTGCACTAGTATAAGTTTCAATTAGATGTTCCTAATGTACAAACCAATCACCTTTCTTATCCAACACTTGCTAAAGCTCCAATCAGAAAGATGTGGTTGTACGCCAAAGATAAGGTAATATGGTAATTTTCTTGTAGAATTACGAGGTGGTACTCTTCATTCACAGAACATTGGCACTTTTTATACCAAAAGTTAGTGATGGCCAAATTAAGCCACACGAAGCTTCGTGAACCAGTTTCTTTATTTTATGAGGCCACTAGCTGGCGCTCTCTGTTCAACAAAGGATTGAAAGCACGATGCATTTTCTTTAAACCTTTTTCTCTAAACCAAGATCGCAATCTTCATTTGGCCACCACTACCAAAAATGTTTAATTTGTGGTGTTTAAAAGAGGTTATGGAGCATCTCATTTGTTCTCTCACATTTCTTGTTCCATTACCTTGAGGGTGACAAAATGATTTAATTTTTAAAGTCCCAGCCCTAAGCAGA
The DNA here is from genome assembly GCA_026937815.1 of Etheostoma perlongum. Lineage (NCBI taxonomy): Eukaryota > Metazoa > Chordata > Actinopteri > Perciformes > Percidae > Etheostoma > Etheostoma perlongum. Next base: position 21,404,626 of record CM049374.1, on the reverse strand, counting down.
ATGTACCTTCTTCAGCACATACAGTACAACTATTTATAAACCATTGCCAGAGGACTTTGGCAACAACAGCCAACTGGTTATACATTGGGAATGCCTGAGTTTCTTTCTAAAAAGGGCCCTATCCAACGTGTTCTAGCAACCACCTGAGGCAGACTTGAACGTACTGGGGAGAGCAGCATCTAGACGGGGTTTAGCGAGTAGTATATAGGGAGGTTGGTCGGAATGGTGGCTGGGTCAAACCCAGGACTTTTACCCAGGAGAGCGGGGTTCACGTCAGACGTGTGTTTTATTGTTGCATGTCAGGGAAGCCACTTTCTTCTTTAACCGGCCTGTTATTCCCGCGTGTCACGGAACTGTAAGCCCACCCACGACCTTTCCCTTAACCAAACCGTCCCGATCCCTCAAGTCACAACCCGTAAGCCCACCCATAAGCTTTTCCTTAACTTAACAGCGTCAAAAGGGACGCCAATTGTTCCGACCAAGCGTGTTTAGGTAAAGCGCGTTTAATGGCGCTAAAGGAAACTTTTAGCGTCAATAACAACGTCAATTACAGTGTCCGTATTTTACAAGATGGGAGTGAGAATGTGTTACAACACATAACGCCAAGGATGAAAGTTCTTTAATAGGAGCAGTTTTCCTAAAATGGGGTATCTTTGTGAGCACACATCACTGGCAACGCCACTGTCTCAATGAGTTTTGCGTGTGTTCTGTTGATTAATGCAAACAGTGATCACATGCAGGAAGTAGAAACCACTGATATTGATCTGCATGCATAATAATGATATGGTATTACACCATTAATCTTCTGGTCCACTCTTTAGTAGAGAAATGACAGGTTTGTCCAAACATCGTTCCCCTCTTATAGGTGGCCATTTTTCTGCTGATCCCAAAAAGGTCACACAGATCTATTTAACTTACTTGATACCTGACGTCACTATGTGTGTACCTATTGTCATTCCCTTTCTGATGACTTACAGTATACCCATCAAAGTCTTGGTGATTCCTGCCTGACACAGGCTCCAACTGCTAACAGCTGCTTAGATACAGTGTCAGCCCCAGTATTACTTTGCCCAGGGCAATACTACTCATCAATAGCAAATGCAGCTAGATGAACAAACTGATGTTCAAATGCTTAAGGTGGCACAGGGGATTGTTGTCTATAACTTTAGTTCAAGTATCCCCTGGAATTGTTTTTAAAACAGTCCAGTGTTTGGAGCCAGGAGTTCTTGTTTCCAGGCTGCTGAAAATTCAATTTTTCTCTGTACTTCTTATGCTATTGGCATATTACTGGGTTAGTTTTTTTCTCTCCTTACAGCAAAGGACAGCATCTTAATCTAGGCTGCTGTCATATGTCCCTGCCATGAAGGGAGAGACAAATTGGTATTGTTCAGTAGCAAAGCATTTTGTCTTTTAATTCGTTGGTCAAACAATTCCTGGCCGTCAAATGTCCATATGCCATAAAACAGGTCTTTGGATTTTGCAGCTGGTAATACTTAATGCAGGCTTTAAAGGCACATGCATTTAGTTACAGTATACCTGCTATTTTATCTGAGTTCATCTCTAGCACTTCATATGTTTGGTCTTCTCTTCTCTCCAAGCTGGATGTATCTCTCAGCCAACCAGAGCCTGGTATTCTGGATCCTAGTCTGACATATTTTGCTCTAGATCTCATACATTTTTTTCTGACTGATTGTCAAGGGCTTGATCCTTGACAATAGGAGAATAACTCAGACGGTGCTATCCTGGTTCCCAATAACCAACACAGTATTAGCTGTGTTTAGCTTGTATTATGTGTGTATTAGCTAACCTCCACCCACCTAAACTGTATCCTTCTGACAAACAGTAACTGCCAATTTAAAATCTCTCATGTGTGTTTTGAACTTCCACCTTCACCTTTGATTGTGATTTCTCTTGGTAACTGATGAATCTAGTCTACTTACCCTACCCCTGGTAGTAAACTGGCCCTCTACCTTGTTATTTTTGCACCCCCCTGTAATTGTCCTTCTCCCTTAATTGCATCTGAAACCAATAGGCTCCCCACCCTTATTTCACTTTGAGAATCCTCCATCAGAGTATAGAGGAGTGGGGAGTTGGGTTGGGAACTGGAGGGTCGCTGGTTCAAATCCCCATATGGACCAAAGTATGGTGGTGGACTCGTAGCTGGAGAGATGCCAGTTCACCTCCTGGGCACTGCCAAGGTGCTCTTGAGCAAGACACCGAACCCCCAACTGCTCGGGGGGCCTTTCCATGGGCAGCCCCCCCACTCTGACATCTCTCCATTAGTGCATGTATAGGTACTGAGCATGTGTGTGTAATAACAGAGTTTAAATTGTAATTTCTCCTTGTGGGATTAATAAAGTATACGTTATTATTAGTATTATTATGTGTTAGCTTTCCAATAGTCTTAACCTGCTTAGGCCCTAGCATAGACATCTCTCCGCTCAGTTGTGGTATTCTAAAGTGTGTCCAAAGGGTCCATGTCATCTTCTCCTGTTGTAGGCATCATGGCAGTATGCTAGAGTATGTTGATGTTTTAGTAATGTTGCCATTAATATGAAAGTACAGGTGATGCTAAATGGAATATGAAACCTCTAGAGTCATACTGCTAGGGTGGCTGCAAAAATAAGTCTTGGAAGTTAACCTCGATTACAACAGGGTCTTGATAAGACTTGGTTATAACTACTACAGGAGACACATTGTCTCACATTAGCAGGAAGTATATTTGAATGTGTTTGTAAGCACACATTTTCAATACATTTCACATTGAGCTAAAGCCAACATTTTATATGATGATATTTATCCTTGTTGCACGTTCCATCAACAGCAATTGTCAGTGTTGCGAGGAGCAAAATGGCTTCCCATTTTGCCAGTCTACCTCTATGTTGTTCCCAATCTTGCAGTCAGGGAAAACACAAAAGAGGCAGTGCCTTCTGGTGGTGTTAGCAGGCACTGCAATATTTGTCCACAAGTCTATACTGTACATTAAAGATGCTAGATTTTCACCTGACAACTGCAATGTAGTACATGAATTCTTAGGCCAACATGGCAGTTTCATTGAGCAGCTGGCTTAACCAGGAAGCGGCATGTTTGTTTGAGCATCTGTTGTACTGTCTGTGTGTCCTCCCACATGCACTGAATTTACATAGTGGCTTCAATTGCAAATTCGGTGGAATAGATATAAATGAAAAGGATTGTGTGCTTCTGTGCCTGCTAAAGCTGTCTAAACCCAGTCCATATGTGAATCACAGTCTCTCTGTAATAACATTCCTATGTCAAGAGAGAGGATGTACCTGTCAAATCAGTTAAATTACTACACTCATTGTTGAGATGGAAGTGCTTGGATCAGTGGTTTGACGTTGTGGCACTTCCAAAACCCTGAAAGTATGCCTCGCTGGGTTTTGGTGTCTTTGCAAAACAGAATTATCATTTGAGAAATGTCGGTCCAAAGTCATGGAATTGACTCAAAATAATCAACAAAGTGAAGTAGAGCTTGTCTCTATCTCACAAACACTCACGGTCTGTTACCGCACACTAACACACATTCTCTCCCTCTGAAACACAAACACACACTATTATATATTACTATATCAACTGGATGTTTGTCATGCATTCATTAATGTAGGCTGTTACCATCAACACACATTGACTTTATGGCATGTAGGTTATATTATAAATGTCATATAAAAGTATGACCTTCTTGTAATATACCATACATTTTATATTTCTAACACCATTTTGACCTAGATAACCTAGAAATTACAGAGAGTTATAATCTTGGATTTTAATTTTATTTACATAAATCTAACTCCTTCATGTTTCCTATAGTTAATGGCCTCTTGTAGACCCTTGACTGTTCATAAATCAGAAATTCAGCTTTGGCATTATTACAAATTGAGTGATCTCGCAAAAGCTGCTGTATCCATGAATCTTCAGAGTGGAGCGTAGGAGGAGGGAGAGGGAAACACAAACTGGAGAGCCTACAGAATTTCCTCGCCATTATTCTATGTCAGTTTCCCAGACATAGAATAAAGCAGGTCTGATTCTTGGTTTTATATCCAACTGCTCTCTAAATGGGTTTCAGGTGGCAACATTTTGTGACCAAGCAAGAACTGGAATGTAGGTAAGCTTCGTTAATGACTAACCACTACTCAGTACCAATGGTAGCGAATGCTTAACTAATCATTCGTTACTTTCATTTAACAGTAACTAATACAAGTGCTTGAATCACAGTCAGTAACTACTCATTAACTAACCATCCGTTACTTATTCCTTCCCCATTCATTAACTACCTACTTTTTTGTGTACCTTTAAGTGTTACCTTGCACATATTCCCTATACAGAGGTATAACGTAATCACAATTAGCCCCACTTGTACCAGCTGCAGCAATACCATGAACACATTAATGCATCAGTAGTTATAATATAATATTATAGTAAAATATAGTAATATAATTCACAGTATATGAGTTATTGTGCATAATGATTACTTTGGGTGCTTTAAGGATATTTTTATGTTAATATGTCTGTATGTTTTATAAGTACAATTTCTAATGAATAACCTTCAATTGCAACACTGCAGTATTTCTACTTTTAGTAGTACAATATATCTCTACTTCTTCCACCACTGAGCATGAGACAGAGAAAGATTTATGTGTATAATACAGGGAATATATTTCATCCATTCATTCGGACAGACAACCTTCTTCATCAGAAACCTGTGCCTTATCCCTGTCATAGTTACGCATTTGTGGCTACTTCAGTTTTGCTTTGAGTTTTGTGTCCCCATTGCAAAGCCTCTACGACTTTTAGGATTAAAATGAGTCTGATGTAGCGCCTAAAGGGATTATAAAGTTTCAAAATAGCATCATTCTCAAACAAATTCCTGTTCCATGATTACAATCCTGCAGGATTACCCAACATTATACAAAACAAAAGTTTAGGGCTGACTTTGTGAAATTTGAAAAGATGCACTGATGTATCATAGACACACAGTAGTGTTTTGGTTACCTTGTTTTTCCATAGTCTAGGGAACCATTTTAATGACAGGTGTAACAGAAAGGCATAGCTTCAGTGATGCATTTGAAATATGTTCAGATGTTGTGGCTATTATACTGATGTTATACTGTTGTTATGCACTGGATTCTTGAAGTACTTTCTGAGTAGAGCCGCCGCAGGATGTACCGAATTGCACCTTTTAAAGAAGTGCTGCTGCCAGTGCTGCGAAAGAGACATATGAGGCTGTGGACAGCCAATTGATTTTCAGTCAACACATCCCTCACATAGTCTTTTATGTGTTAAATTATTTAAGCACCCCAGCTTGAGGGGAAGTGAGTTTATATCCTCCCGGAGGAGCGGGTAACTTACCCGTGCCACTGAACATTGCGCATCAGCAATTCCACACAGATTCAACTGCCTTAGTTAAACGGGGTTCCCTGGATTGACCTTATCACCCATGGGTTGAAAAAGGTCTTAAGCAGATACCTCAGGGCATTGCACATTATCATCGTAGAGAAGGTCTCGCTCATTACCACCATGTATTAGTATGATTAGTAAACGGTCTATTCCAGCTTACCTCTCCAAGCATCGTTTTATCATCACACAATGGACTTCCCCCTGCGGCATTCTTGGTAAATGACCGTATTCATTATTCATCAAGGATTAGTGTCATAATCGATTTTGTCCAAACGGTCTGCATTCCACAATGTGTTCTTAATCCTACCCCCAAGAGATGCTGAACTCTGTCACATCTAATTAGGTCTTGCGAGTCAGCTACAGCTTTTACAACTTCTCCATTACATGCCTGATAATTGGTGGCCCATTCTTGGATTTAATCAAGGTCTCTATATATTTTTGGGGTATTGACACATGCTTGGCATCACAGCATGTACATGAAACTGATGTGGGCTTGTTTAGTATGCAAAGTATAAGAACGGGATTTTCAGCAGCATGCCAGTTAAACCTTAGTGTGCTTGATTGAATTATGTCATAGGCCACTTGGTGGTTCAGAAAAGGATGAATGTTCCACATTTCTAGTCACTAGTCTTGTATCACTAGCCTTCCTCCACAGCACTGCGGAGGAGGGTCTGGTTAGTCCACATAACTTTCCGGGTCTGGCATTTCTTTAAACCAATCACAATTGTCTTGGTGCTGGATAGAGCTATGGTGTCGTTGCAAAATAGCCTCTGGAATGAACTTGTTTTGATGTAACACGTGTAAGTTCAAAAGCTTGTTTTAGTCGTGGAACAGAAAACTCAGATTGGATAGATGGTCTAGCTAGCTGTCTGGATTTACCCTGCAGAGACCTGAGGAGCAGTAAACCATAGTCCTCAGAAACTGAAGTTTAAAATACCAACACAAAGAAAGGTGGAATTTCCGGCGGCACCAGAACAATCCCGGATATGAAACGTCATCCATATAGGTTGCATCTTATAACCCTTAAACTGCCTCCTAGAGTCCTCCACTTGCCTCCCTTTCTCGCGTCTTAGTCCCTCCCACTGAGGAGGTACGGGAGAGACGTGAGTAAATCATGGGAGGTGAGAGTCATAGAGCAAATGTGTTTTAGAGGGAGGGGACGTCCTTTCCTTTGAACAGTCACAGCCCCTTCAGCTGTATGGCTTCTGGGAAGGCTGCCCTCGTGTAAATCGCCTATAGCTCCTTGATTATTACCCCTCGATGCTCGCTCCTCGGGGCAGAAATAAGAGCTTTGAGACGGCCTTCACTGAGGAGGGACTGAACAACGTCCCGTTCAGCTGAGGACCGAGTCGTCGATCAAATGAGGGTTATGACATGCAGCCGCAGACTAGCAGGTCACTAAGACGTCTGGATGTTTTTTTGTTGAACTGCCCTGTCCAAGCCCTGTGGTGATGATGACCACCCTGTTCTGCGTTCCCAGCTGCACGACGGACCAGTGGTGCATGTGACATCTGTATCTGCCAATGGACGCGCTAAGCCTGTCAGCGCCACGGCGACCAACCTGTCAGTCAGCCTTGCCACAAACAGCCTGGGACCACAGCTGTCATAATGATCCAACAATAGAAAAGAACAATCTGTCGATCTTCTCCTAGCCCGACTGAAACTATTGCTGTTCTTGAAACAATTGTCAGCTTGTCTTCTCAAATGACACACACTAGATACAGACCATGGCTTCTTTCCCTGTACATCTTTCTTGTTAATCCAATTAATCCTCACTTACTTGTTTTTATTATGATAATGATGTTGATTATTAGTATTACACAACAAACAGTTTAGGAGATTTCATCTGCCAAACGCTGACAATGCCTGTGGACTGATATATTCACTCCTATTAAGCACTGATTAGTTGGATGTTGAAGATTATGAATTAGCCAGTTGTGTCTCACTTCCATGTAGTGCACTGTGAAGACTGTATGGAGTGCAGTCCATACATTTCGACGGGGGGTAGTGTTGTCTCAACCGTTATGCACTGACTGGAAATTACTTTTCTTCTTCTATTTGAAGGCACATTGCATGGCTTGTTTTATCTGTAATTGACGGCGATATAGTGGTACTTATCGGGAAAAAAAACACATACATTACACATATAAATTTAATTTCTATAATTTGGGTTACACTGTTTCAGTAGTTACTGCTGCAGCTTCATCACCTGCCACTTTTACAAGTTTGAAAATACTTTGGTGGTACTTCTGCTTCGTACCAACAATGGCGGCCATTGACCATAGGGGTGGCTGTGGCTCAGTGGTAGAGCGGAAGGTTGGTGGTTTGATCCCTGGCCCTGCAGTCTCATGTCTAAGTGTCCTTGGGCAAGACACTGAACCCCGAGTTGCCCCCGACACTGCGCCATCAGAGTGTAAATGTGTGTGAGTGTTTATCTGCTGAGCAGGTGGCACCTTGTACGGCAGCCTCGGCCACAGTGTATGAATGTGTGTGAATGGTTCCTGTGTTTGAGTAGTTGTTGATACTATAAAAGCACTTTATGTTTATAACTAATCCAGAGAATTCTATACCTGTTTTGGTGGCAATTATAGATACATTTGGCCAAATTTCAGGGTACAAAATTAACTTTGACAAATCAGAGGCCCTGCCACTGGGTAACTTTGGAGACCGTGCATCTTTTGTTAACTTTCCTTTTAGATGGTCGAGTGTTGGCTTTGTTTACCTGGGCGTCAGAGTATCGGCTAAGGTTGAGGAATTGTATAAATTGAATTTTAAGCCTACTTTGACTGCAGTTAAATGTGATCTTGAAAGATGGTTCGATCTTCCTCTGTCTTGGATGGGCAGGATTAGCCTGATAAAGATGAATGTGCTTCCCAGAATATTATATCCAATGCAAATGCTACCACTTAGGATCACTAGAAAGGCATTTTTAGGTATAGAAAGAGTTCTCTCTAATTTCATATGGCACGGGAAGAGACCTAGATTGAAGATGAACACTTTACAGTTACCCATTAGCAGAGGGGGTCAAGCCCTTCCCAATTTTTTGTATTACAACTGGGCCTGTCACGCACGCATACTATCAGGCTGGCTCAATCATTTTCTCCATCAGGAGGGAACCTTAGTGGATGCCTGGTGCTGTGCCCCTTTCTCCCCTATCAGTCTTATTTCAATTAACAAAGGTGAAATCATGGCAGAGGTTAAAAATAATCCTATCATGCTTAACACTTTAAAGACTTGGCATGATGTCACTAGACATGTTGGTCGGAGAGGCTTTTCGTTAGCGTTACAACCTATAACCCAAAATAAAGCTTTCCCTCCTGGTGTGGGGAATAGTATTTTCAATTTTTGGTACTCAAAGGGGCTACGGTTTGTGGGTAATTTATTTGAAAACAATAATTTCATGTCATTTTCACAACTTCAAAAAAAATACCAAATACCACATAACCACTTTTTTGGTTTTCTTCAGATTAGACACTTTGTACAGTCCAATCTTGTACTCTCAACAGACCAGTCAATAGGGAGTCCAATTGATGACCTCCTCCTTACTTTTAACTCTATTGCTTCCAATAACAGGAAATTTATCTCACTTTTTTATGGAAAATTGTACTTTCTTAATTATGACAATGTTAACAAAAGTAGGGAATCATGGGAAAGGGATTTGGGGGTTGATCTTGACACTGATACCTGGTTAGGTGCATTTGAATCTGTTAAGAAACTGTTTATGTAATAGACTTAGAGAGAGTCAGTACAGGATATTACATAGATTGCAGCGCACTCCTCATTTCCTAAACAAGATCAACCCTCAAGTCTCTCCCCTCTGTAGGAAGTGTAAGACAGAAGTAGGGACCTACTATCACTGTATTTGGCAATGTCCCTTAATACTCAGGTATTGGAGGAATATTTCTCAGGAGCTAAGTTCAATTTTTCACAAAACAGTTAAATCAGAACCAGTTTTGTTCCTTCTGAATCTACATCTGGAGAAGCTCTCTCTATCTGCAGGGCAATTGTTGTTAATGGGTAAACTCTTGCTTATAGCAAGGCGTTGTGTCTTGTTCCAGTGGATTGAGGAAAAACCTCCCTCGGTCACACAGTGGTACAGAGAAATATTTAAGGTTTTTCTTCTGGAACGCCTCAGTGCCATAGTGGGGGGCAATGCCAATTTGTTTTATAATGTTTGGCGACCTTTTCTTGATCACCTTCCTGATGATCTTGCTGGTTTGTTGCAGGGTGGGAGACCACATTTTGTCTTTACCAAGTCATAAACTCTTTTTTTTTTTTTTTTGTATGTGTTTTGTTGTAAACGGTGATGTACATTGTGTGATGTAACATGTGATGTGCGGTTTGTGTGTGTGGATAATTTTTCCCCTGTTTTGTATGTTGGTAGTGGCTGGGCTTGTTTGTTTGTTTGTGAAAAATCAATAACAAATGTATATGGAAAAAAAAGCACTTTATAAGAACAGTCTATTTACATTATATTGAGTGTGTAGAGTGTCCACACTCATTAACTACTCGCAGTGCACTGCATGTGACCACACGTTGGCATTGTAAAAGCACTATGTGCTCAAAATAGCAAGTGTAAGTACAAAAGTGGGCAATTTGAGAAACAGCAAGCATGTTGGCAAATACAGTAGATTCACAAAATGTTTAACTTTTCTTCTCTCTTCCTTAAGGGTTATCTACTGCATTGACAACACAAGAGAAATTGCCTGTTTTGCTTAGTTTTAGCTATTTTGCTCCACATGCTCTAGTTCTGGTCTCAAGCCGTCCCATTTTAGCCTATTTTGAAATTTACCTACTGGCACAAATTTAATCTTGACAGTCCTGTAATAGCCGGGCTTTTCTCAACATTTACTACGTGCTGTCAAACAAAAGCAAAAACACATCTTAAACTGTTTGCTGTAATAAATGTAATACTTGCACTGCTAAAACCATTAGCGCCCATATATCCCTAAGGTCGGTCTTTGACATTTATTCATTGCAAACAATATTGTTCCACAGGGTCTTTCCCCTTTATTTTCTTTTTAAATGGGCTTGTAGTAACTTTCCTTGTAATAAATACAACACTTAGTCAATTGGTTCTACTTTATAGAGACATATACCCCATCTTTACTGTTCTGAATATATCATCAAGATGGATTTTTTGCCTTCAAAAATCTGTATGTAGTACAAGAATATATAAATCAGACCCAGAGGTAGATTGCTCAGTGACAACTTCTATTTTTTGATCTTTTGCCATTTAGAGACAACTATGAAAAGGTTAGTGTGTCAGGAATTCTGGGAGGGCAGTTGGTACATTGGTGGTACGAGCGAGTTTATGAATAGAGTTTACAAGAATAGCCAATTATATTTTTACAAGACTGCACTGGGCTGCTAATACTTCATTGATGTGTACGGGTCTAAAGCCTCGAATCCTCTGGGAAGATTGGAAAGGTTTAACGAGCCAGTTATCCAGAAAAGATAAGTTCTGCCAGCGACTCTTTACACATGCTGTCCCTGCTGATCAAACTTGATGACTTGTCTTGTCTCAAAGCTTTAATTTGTTTATGATATGACAGTGTGCAGGAGCGCCTGTATACTGTACATAAAAACAGTTAGCATTTCCAAAGGCTATACCTTTAAGGCCTCTAAAAGTTGTGTTTAATGCAGACAATGACTGCATGGTGTCATTGAGAACAACATTGGTTAAACCAACTATGATTTTTTTTCTTCTATTTGACAGGACAGATGAAGACATGAATGGGGGGTGACATGCAGCAAACCCCGGCCCTCCATATACGGGCGCCTGCCCTACCAACCAAGCGATCTGGGCGTCCTGTTTGTTTGTTTGTTTATTTATTGCCAATATGCATCTAAGGGTTCTACAAATTAAAACTCACGTCAGCAGAATATTCTTATAGATGGTATAAATGCATAAATATTCTATACATAGGGTAGGGCAGGTTTAAGTTACATCATACAAGTAAAACATGATAATTAGTTGGAGAATCAGAGAGAGAAACCCTTAAGGACTTCTAGGACTTCAGAGAAGGCCCAACATATTAAATGTCATATTTAACATAATTCAATTAAATTCCTCGGTGAGCAATGCACAGTACAAATCTGATCCCTAAACGTGAAATAAACAGTGGGGCTTTTGCTTGTAAGAACATATAGGTACAAGACTGTATATGTATAGGGCAACATTAATGTTATGTATATTGTTATAGTTAAATTATGACTAAAGACTAGGATTGTTCTTTGTTTGTTATAAATCGACCTGTAATTAACCCTTGTGTTGTCTTCCCGTCGACCTGCACATTTGTTTTTCTCAGTCATAATTTTCAAATGAAAAACCTGTTATCGTATATTAACATTTTGGTTGTCTTTTTCGACCCTTGTGTGTCTTTTGTGTCGAAGTCTTTGTCACTTTTTCAAAGTTTGTGAACTTTTTGAGCCTTTTGAAAATGTGAGGGTTTTTTTCAAAATTTTTAAAGCTTTTTTTTTTTTTAGATTTGTCACTTTTGACATTTTTTTCACTTCTTTTTACATTTGTTCACATTTTAGTCACTTTTATTGACTTTTTCTTTTACACTTGTCACACACACAAGTTCTTTTATCAATTTTTTTTCTCCAAATGCTATAAATGTAACAAACACCAAAATAAAGTAGCGAACTGATTATTTAACTTTAATTACCATTCACGTTACTTTCTTGGACAGTTTGTTTGAAACCCAAATTTCTGATATAGAAACCTTTTGAAAAGAGGTCAAATTTGACCAGAAGACATCAGGAGGGTTAAGTAGATATATTATACCACAGTTAACTAATGTAGCTCAGCGTAAATTCTTTCAGGAAGACTTAACTTTTATTCAATGCACTCCTAAATCAGTTCAGCTGTTATCCTAATAAATGTACATTTTATCATGCTGTGTATAACTGTCACATATCTGCAACTAGTCTCTCCTGATTGAAATGTATCTCAGTGTAATTCCTTTCAGGAAGACCTCACTCTTAATCGATGCTCTACCTAACTCCAATCAGCTGTTGGAGCCGTTCACCTTCCTGCTAAACCAATCAGAATCGTACACAAATTGCAAGGGCCAATCACAGAGTCACAACCCTGCTTTAAAAAATCAGTTTCTCTCCTTGCTATTCAACTGTCGTTGCAGGCAAAGAGTGCAACCCTCCACCCCCCCTTCCACCTCCAGTCCTCTACTCCAGCTGACCGGTCCAGAGCCTCCTTCGTCACCACCACCGGTGTCTAGATTCCATCTTGGGGGGGGCTGATGGTTCTTTACCCCTACATAGATATACAAAATATTCATATAGCAATGGAGTCTAATAATAATAATAATAAAATAAAAACATAATTTGTAATGCACTTGATATTTTCACAAATCCCAAAGTGCTACATGATAAAACAGGTAAGTGCTAAAATAAAAACACATGGAGAGCATGAAAATAAAAAAATAATCGCCATACACTTTGTACATTTTATTGAGCTGTACAAAAAAACCTTATTTGCATATCTGCAAACACGTCTCTGCTGATTGAACTGTTAATCAGTTGTACTGGTGTGTGTGCATGTGCGTGTTGGGGCACGCGCTCTGGAGCTGTCCATCAGAGCTTGTTGCGCAGCGAGTTAAAGCGGTTCACCTCATTAACAAAATACCCCAAAACATGATGACTTTGGGCGTTGGAGGCCCAGTGCCAGACCCTACGGTTCACTACTGTTACTAAATAATATTGCAAGTTGAAGAAGGGATGCAAAGAAATCTCAAAAGGATGAATTAGCTCAAAACACCACCAAATCTTAAGACAAAAAAACTTGATTGAGCAATTTAGTCAAATTCTGACTCATAAAAGGCACTATCTGTTAGAACTGTGTTGCGTGGCTGTTGATTAACAGCATACCAAACACAGCACATGAACAGAGCCTCTGCAAAGGGGTCTGAGGTGGCAGTTTTTATAGTGGCTGGGAGGATTGATCAGCTCTGGGAGTTACCCGCAAAAACAAACCACCAGATCAACCCAAGCAGCATTTAACTTCTAAAGAGCGGAAGGAGCATTAAAACCTCTGAACATTGAAACTGGTGATTTCACAAATTCTGGCTTATTAGACCTCTGCTCAGTTTGGAGGGGGCACAGAGCTTAGATTGGAGTTTAGGTTACAGGTTTAGGTGTTCGGAAACGTTCCCTCATTCACTTACTCACCATACAGTGTTTATAAAACAGTGAACTATAGAGGGAACGACTGATAATCCTTGCGAACCGAAACAAAAATACTTTTAATACGTCCCTGAAACAAATGGAGTGCTAGGGAGAATAGTTAAAGGTTGTATTGATGTTGCATGTTACATTTCAATTGTTTGGAAACGAAAGCCCACTCCATTTTTCCATTTCAGTTTCCGTGGGTGCTTCTGCTTCTTCTTCTCCTACAGGAAAACACGGCCGCGTTGCGTTGTGGTCAGTGTTGGAAAGGATTTCAAAACACGTTCCGTTACAGAATACAGAATGCCCAAAAATGTAATTTGTAACTGTTGGGTGCAGTATAAACACTTTGAGCATTAGTAGCAAAGTAAAATCTCTAACAGTAACATATTCCATTCCTCAATCTGAGTAACGTATTCTGAATAGTTGGATTACTTCCACATTGAACTGCATTTTATAAATGTGTTCTCCGACACATTCTCACTCCCATCTCGTAAAATAAGGATGCTTGGTCAGATGCCTTTGTCGTTTTTATTGACACAAAAAGTCTCCTTTAGCGTCATATGACACGCTTTACATAAACACGCTTGTTCGGGACAATTGGCGTCCCATTTGACACGCTTGGTCGGGACTATTGGCGTCCCTTTTGACACATTTGGTCGGGACAATTGGCGTCCCTTTTGACGTGCTTGGTTGGGTCAATTGGCGTCCCTTTTGACGCGCTTGGTCAGGACAATTGGCGTCCCTTTTGACGTGCTTGGTCTGGACTATTGCCGTCCCTTTTGACACGCTTGGTCGGGACAATTGGCGTTCCTTTTGACGTGCTTGGTTGGGTCAATTGGCGTCCCTTTTGACGCGCTTTTGCCGTCCCTTTTGACGCGCTTGGTCAGGACAATTGGCGTCCCTTTTGACATGCTTGGTCTGGACTATTGCCGTCCCTTTTGACAATTGCGTCCCTTTTGACGCTTGGTCAATTACGCCCCTTTTGGACAATTAGGACAATTGGCGTCCCTTTTGACACGCTAGGTCGGGACAATTGGCGTCCCTTTTGATGCGCTAGGTCGGGACTATTGGGGTCCCTTTTGATGCACTTGGTTGGGACAATTGGCGTCCCTTTTGACGTGCTTGGTCGGGACTATTGGGATGTGCTTGGTTGGGACTATTGGCATCCCTTTTTACGCACTTGCTCGGGACAATTGGCGTCCCTTTTGACGTGCTTGGTCGGGACTATTGGCGTCCCTTTTGACGGGCTTGGTTGGAATTATTGGCGTCCCTTTGACAATTGGCATCCCTTTGACGTGCTTGGTCGGGACTATTGGCGTCCCATTTGATGCGTTTGGTCGGGACTATTGGTGTCCCTTTTGACACGCTTGGTTGGGACTATTGGCGTCCGTTTTGACACGCTTGGTCGGGACTATTGCCGTCCCTTTTGATGCGTTTGGTCGGGACTATTGGTGTCCCTTTTGACACGCTTGGTTGGGACTATTGGCGTCCGTTTTGACACGCTTGGTCGGGACTATTGCCGTCCCTTTTGATGCGTTTGGTCGGGACTATTGGTGTCCCTTTTGACACGCTTGGTTGGGACTATTGGCGTCCGTTTTGACACGCTTGGTCGGGACTATTGGGAAACGCTTGGTCGTGACTGTTGGCGTCCCTTTTGACGCCCTTGGTTGGGACTATTGGCGTCCGTTTTGACGCTGTTAGGCTGTTAGGTTAAGGAAAAGCTCGTGGGTGTGTTTACGGTTCTGTGACTCATGAGAACGGGACAATTGGGTTTAAGGAAAGGTTGTGGGTGGGAACATGTTAAAGACGGTTAAGAACACATGCGGGACTGGGTTAAAGGCCTTTGTTGGACCCATACACCATCCCGACCAACCTCCCTATGCGGAATTTCCCCTGTTGAGTTATATAAACAATGTTGTAAAAAAACAATGTATGTATGATGGAGCCAGGTTAGAAAATTATGCATATCTCTGTCCCCCATTTTCCACATCTTTTCCTCTGAATGAAAAGAACCACAGGTCAAGTCTGGCATTTAACATATGGAACAGACCCTTTTGCTCTGTAACCAAAAACGACCCACAAAGGTGCAGAGTTTGAAGGCTTGTCCTACCCCATTGCATGTTGCCAGGCCAACAACGGACCAATGAGAATGGATTTGAATGGACCAGGTGAAAAGGAACAGCCCCGTGGTGCAAGGGATAAATCTGTGTGATTTAGGAATATTCAGGACTGGTTTCACGTGACTCCATCATGGAGGAAGCATGAATTCAGTCCGCTGTCAGCTGCAGTGTTATCATGTTTGTTTTGTGTTTTATTGTCTTGTCTTATCATCCTCATCATGCTGTTGCATTAAACCTTTTCTTAATTCCCAATTGGACCCACAGCCTCTTTCCTCAGAGATCCGATCAAACGCAATGTTAGTTATGAAATTCTAACACCCCCTTCCATACTACTCGCTAAACCCCGTCTAGATGCCTCCCCCGGTACGTTCTACACATACGCCAAAGGGTGCTTCTTTCTCATCAGAAGTGGACAGCCACTGTCCAAACGTCCATTTTTTACGTGTTTGGAGTGAGAACGGGTTGGTTCTTCTGTTCCAACTGGCTGAATGTGTACATGAACAACCACATGGATTTTTGTATTTGTAGTTCCAAACTGCACTACAATGAGCTAATTTTAGCCAACGTTAGCAAGCATGTCAAACGGGGCTAGTCAGTCTTTCAACGGCTTTGGGGCTAGAGAATCACATAGGAGAATGTTAAATCACATGTCAACTATACAGGTACCAGATACAACTATAAAACAGCAAGGTGATGACTACCCCTGGCTAATTCAAAAAAATAACTTACTTTAAGATGCTTCAGGTTGGAGGTGGAGTAATTTGGACACTGAATAGGTTGGTTGTTGGCAAGCAGAGATTGCACTGCACATTTCCTTCTCCCTGTTCTTTCTTTAATGTGAAATACTGTTTGAATTACAAGATAGAAACTCATTGCTGCCCCGGCTCTGTTGTGCCGGTTTTGGCTCCATCTCTACCAGCAGTGGTCACGCAAAAAGCTCATTTTTTCATTTTCATTTTGAGGCTTCTGGGAAATGCATGGAGTTGCCCTCATTTATTTAGATCGTGAATAAACTCGTGAAGCAGAGAAGTTCCTCATGTAATCTATTGATATAAATTAGAGCCCGACCGATGAAGGATTTACCGATACAAATATTTGGTGATTTAAAAATCCAATATTCCGATATATACAAAAGAATTTTTTTTAATCCAGAAACACATAAAACAAACAGATTTCCCTAACATGAGTTATTTGTAGTTATTTATGAGTTATTTATGAGCCTAATATTGGCTGATAATATTGGCCCGCCAGTATATCAGTCAGACTCTAATTTCAACAATGTAACTGTATTTTATATATTAACTATTTGAATTATAACTGTAACGGAATACAGTTACTCATGTGTTGTATTATGAACACGTAACGTCGGTACATGTATTCCGTTACTCCCCAACACTGATTGTGGTATACGGATTAAAATATGGAGTAAAATGAAATCAAATTAGCTGTGAATTGGGAGTATTTTATAGTGGACTATACAGTGGGTAAGGAAAGTATTCAGACCCCTTTAAATTTTTCACTCTTTGTTTCATTGCAGCCTTTTTCCAAAAATCAAAAAGTTCATTTTATTTCTCAGTAATGTACACTCAGCAACCCATCTTGACAGAAAAAAACAGAAATTTAGAAATTTTTGCATATTTATTAAAAAACAAAAACTGAAATATCACATGGTCATATGTATTCAGACCCTTTGCCGTGACCCTCATATGTAACTCAGGTGCTGTCTATTTCTTCTGATCATCCTTGAGATGGTTCTACACCTTCATTGGAGTCCAGCTGTGTTTGATTATACTGATTGGACTTGATTAGGAAAGCCACACACCTGTCTATATAAGACCTTACAGCTCACAGTGCATGTCAGAGCAAATGACAATCATGAGGTCAAAGGAACTGCCTGAAGAGCTCAGATTACAGAATTGTGGCAAGGCACAGATCTGGTCAAGGTTACAAAAAATTTCTGCTGCACTTAAGGTTCCTAAGAGCACAGTGGCCTCCATAATCCTCAAATGGAAGACGTTTGGGACGACCAGAACCCTTCCTAGAGCTGGCCGTCCGCCAAACTGAGCTATCGGGGAGAAGAGCCTTGGTGAGAGAGGCAAAGAAGAACCCAATGGTCACTGTGGCTAAGCTCCAGAGATGCAGTTTTGGGAGAAAGTTGTAGTAAGTCAACCATCACTGCAGCAATCCACCAGTCGGGGCTTTATGGCAGAGTGGCCCGAAGGAAGCCTCTCCTCAGTGCAAGACACATGAAAGCCCGCATGGTGTTTTGCTAAAAACACCTGAAGGACTCCAAGATTGTGATAAATAAAATCCTCTGGTCTGATGAGACCAAGATAGAACTTTTGGCCTTAATTCTAAGCGGTATGTGTGGAGAAAACCAGGCACTGCTCATCACCTGTCCAATACAGTCTCAACAGTGAAGCATGGTGGTGGCAGCATCATGCTGTGGGGGTGTTTTTCAGCTGCAGGGACAGGACGACTGGTTGCAATCGAGGGAAAGATGAATGCGGCCAAGTACAGGGATATCCTGGACGAAAACCTTTTCCAGAGTGCTCTGGACCTCAGACTGGGCCGAAGGTTTACCTTCCAACAAGACAATGACCCTAAACACACCGCTAAAATAACGAAGGAGTTTCACAACAACTCTGTGGCTGTTCTTGAATGGCCCAGCCAGAGCCCTGACTTAAACCCAATTGAGCATCTCTGGAGAGACCTGAAAATGACTGTCCACCAACGTTTACCATCCAACCTGACAGAACTGGAGAGGATCTGCAGGAGGAATGGCAGAGGATACCCAAATCCAGATGTGAGAAACTTGTTGCATCTTTCCCAAAACGACTCATGGCTGTATTAGATCAAAAGGGTGCTTCTACTAAATACTGAACAAAGGGTCTGAATACTTATGACCATGTGATATTTCAGTTTTTGTTTTTTAATAAATATGCAAAAATTTCTAAATTTCTGTTTTTTTCTGTCAAGATGGGTTGCTGAGTGTACATTACTGAGAAATAAAATGAACTTTTTGATTTTTGGAAAAAGGCTGCAATGAAACAAAGAGTGAAAAATTTAAAGGGGTCTGAATACTTTCCGTACCCACTGTATACTGAATTAAATTTCCCGTGGAGAATTTGAACACCACTACAAAATGGCAAACACACTATATAGTGCACTATTTCCCTGGTAGCTAACAGGACTACGCCGTTAGATGTCAATCAATCGGTCTCCACCCCCACATGGTTGGGAAGGGGTCCAATCAGTGGATTCTGTGACCTGCTGTGTTGCTGTTTTGCTTATTAATGTGAGCAGAGTATATCTTTTTTTTTCTTTTGTAGTTGTTTGTAAGGCTTTATGATGTTCACTCAAATGTATTTGTGACATCATATTTATTTTTGACATGAAAGCTGTCCTGAGCTGATTTTTTATCCGATCAGATGTGACTTGCTGATCTACAGTAGGCTACATATGGTGTATTAATGAATTGGAAATATCTTGACTCATCTGGTTGTATTACTTGTTGAAAAAAAGTTTAAAAAAAAAAAAGTGACATTTCAGATTTATTTTTTCTCCACTGTTAGTGTTCAACAAATGTAGCGAGGACAGTAATGAGGCTTCGGGTTGTCTTTGCCCCCCCGTTTCCCAAAGCAGAGTTTTAACAAGGGCATTGTGAAGACAATGCTGTCATACTGTGTGGCTCTGAGTGGGAATAAAACGCCACCTGCATTCAGATTGTGGTCTCGCTCTCCTTGCTCAATGAATAATGCAAAGCACTAGTCAGGTGATAAATTCTCGAGTGTGAATCCACAACGCACATCAGTGAAGTGACTGTATTTTGACAGTACATCGTCAGATGGAGAGAGTTCATACCAATCTGCAGAGAGCTGAGACAGGGAAACACTTCAACGTTAACAGCTCCAATGAAATTGAAATGAATGCTCGACGTTCTGAAGGAAAAACGATCGAGGATGCTTTGTTTATAATTTGGTCCTTTGCTGAGTGATCAGATTGAAACATAATGACATCTCATTCGCTGATGATGTGGTCTCAATGAGACAAGGGAATTTGCACCGGTGGCTTTGGATCAGGGTCTACCTAGCACCAGTTCCACTGATGGCCAATTATCTCAGCTGCTGGCTTCAAACACTGGCACTGGCTGTCGCTCAGGTCCTAGGGGCTGCAAGACTAAAGTACACAGAACAAAAGTACAACAAGGCATTGTATCCTCTGTCAGTCAATTACAGTTAAAAAGCTTCATAGCTTCTGCACTGCTTCTTGTAGCCCTATGGATTCTTCATCCTTTTATTACCATTCGATCAAGTGCTTTACAATGTCTAACAAAAAGTTGGCCGAGGTGCTTTCTAAGTCCTCATTCTCCTTAACCTCAAAACGTTTGAAGTTTGTTTCTAAGATGGAAGGAAACGAAAAAATGAAAAATGAAATGAAATGAAAAGTCAGTTAAAAATTGCTCTGACATGTAAAATACGAAATATATCTAATGTAGTAATCCTGTGCGAATACCGCTTCAAAATGCAATGAATTGTATTGGAGACACACACATCCACGCACACACACACACACACACACACACACAATTTAATTTATTTAGCCCAAGTCCGTTATTTGTCTCAGAGAGCTTTACAGTCTGAGCGACGTATGACATTCTTCAAACCCAGGTAACAAACCACTCGTGCTACACTAAGCTATGCTGTGTCATTGTGTAGATAAAGCTTCGTGGCATGTTGTTGCATATATGCAGTATTCTGTTTTCTGTTAATAAGAATCCAACATCATACATGCCTATATTCTTTAATTGTTGAGGGGGTGCAATGTTTGTTTTTTTAACCCTTGTATGGTTTTCACGTCAAATTGACCCATTTCAATTTTTTACAAGAAGAAAAATGGTAAACAAATGACATTTTTTCTACCTGAAAATCAACGGCCTTACCTTATTTCCTGTGATAAACATGTATTCCTGACTCAATTCAGAACATTATTCTGGATATGACCACTTATATTTTTTCCATAGTGGATTTTTAACATGAATTATAACCTTATGACAAAAAAACAAACCCCACTTCCATTTGTAATTGTGTTCTAGTAGAGACTGATTGCATTCCCTAAACATATATGTTATCTCAATTGTTTGAAATTGAGATAAAGACAATATTTTTTAATAGATTATGAAGTAAAAGTTAATTTCAGAATTGTTTTAAAACCCCAAAATAAGTCACAGGTCAATTCCAAGAGGGTCCCAGAAGTGAAGACAATACAAGGGTTAAATTACATTCCAATGCCATTTACAGTTTGTAGTTGACAGACAAGAGATCATAACTTATTACTCATATTCAACAAGATAGATAACAGAAGCACACGTGCATGCAAGCGTATGTGTACATATGTTGTGGAAGTGAGTACATTTCATGTTTTGCCTCTTCATTCTTCATCGCTGGAACCAGTATAACCACAAACATTGCCGGCACAGACGTAGATCTGTTAGCTTGATTCGGGTCTACTCCAAACTGTTAACGCACCCAAGTGATTTCTAATTATCATCAGCGTAACACATGAAGAGGTGAGCTGACAGCAGCATGTTGTGAGCTCTCTTATGAAGTCCCGGAGCCGAAGAGAACGCCATCACAGCCTCTCTGAAAGAGCAATTAAGTCTTAAAGCCTCTGCAGACTGTACTCCTTTCCACTAGTTTACATCATTAGGACTCAAAGGTGCTTCAGTCTGCCTGTGGGAAGTCACTCCTTAGTCCTCCGAGTCATCTCATAAATCAAAAGGATGTTTGAATGTGCTTTGATTGCTCGCACGGTTTCAGAACAGGTGCAGACAAAGACGCTAGGTTCTGCCATGAAATTGAAAATCCGCCTACTGCTGTAAGTGCCATTAAGTGCAAACTACACGCTGAAAATGGCATTAGGAGTGTCAGCTGCGTACCTTTAATAGCTCAACTTTAGGGTGAAACTGTTTTTTAAAAGTCTGACACTTCTGTGAAAATTAATACACACACAATAACATATGTTGTGCAACAAAAGTATTCAGAAGCTTTTTGTGCTACATATATATTAGCCTATATATTTTCTGATTGTTAACATTTCGGAGATTAAAAATAGACACCCTTTATCTGTAAAATGTTACTCCACCAAGATCCTTTAAACAAAAAAAAGACACTTGCTTAATCATACATGTTATTATTATTCTCATTATTAATAACTAAGCCTGATCCTTGAGATAAAAGGAAATGAAAAGATTACAGATACATCTTCAAACTATTACATCTCAGGCCAAGAACAAAGTCCTGTACTTTGATGTTAAAAACAAGGTTACAGTACATGCTGTGAAGATTCTAGTTTATTAATATGTGCATTTGCCTTTCTAGGATGCTGTGAGTCATCCCAGGGCGACACGTTTTACTGCAGGCTGTGTCATGTGGGATATATCACATACTGTAAACAAACTGACATACTTTATCATTACATGTGCATGAATAACACATTGTTTTGGTGAAAAGAACAAGGCAAGAAAAGATGGAAGAAAATCATCTAATTCATCTAATATGACATACAAAACAAATGTCTAATCTGCCATTTGATGCCTTTTGGAGATTTTTCCATCTTTTCTTGGCTTCTTTATGCACATTAATACTAACTTTTACCTGGGGTGCCCACACTTTCGAACCCCACTGTGTATATCATCCTCTGAACATTCAGTCACTTTACAGTACATTTTGAGACAGCTTTAAATATAGAAGCATGACAGTTGTAGAGCAAGGAATGGTTAGTGTGTAGTCAACCAGACAGTTTACCATGACAACGTTATACTGAGCTAAATGAGAAAGAGATTAGGAAGATTGGAACACATGGACATAATTCCTGGGGCTGGAAAATATGACAGTATGCAAAAACCTATGCTGATTGCAAGCATACGATAAGTGCAGCAATGCAATAATGCATATCATGGCTGTACAGGACAGTGCAGGAATACAGGTCCCGGACTATTGGTAATAAATGAATATGAGTTGGTCATATCAGGGTTTTTTAACGAAGGCAATGCAGATTTGAATTATAGATTTTAGGGAGCCTATTATTATGCTAGACTTCCAGTCCAGTTTGTTTTCTATCTTTTCCGTAATATCCTTGAAATTGTATTTCTCTTTTTTTTCTCATTTTAATATTAAGATTGAAAGTTAGATAATCAGTAGGATATTGCAAAAGGTTCCAATTAAAAAGCATGCCGTTTATCTTGAAAAAACAGCAACAATAGTTTGTCTTTGACGTATAAGTATGAGTAATTCCAGTCATAAAGAGATGAAGAGATGTACAGTGAGAAAGAAGCAGAGCGAATTGTTAACAAAAGGACATATTATCAAACAAGTAAAAGACAGTAAAGGTTATAAGTTTACGCATTAGAAAACTTTTTTTTGCTTTAGTGAGTGATTTTTTGTTTAATACTACTTTAATAAAAAAATACTTTAACCCTTGTGTCTTCCCATCAAAATTGAAAAGCAACAATTTTGTTGACGCTTTTTATTGATGACATTTTTTTTTACCTTTTTGTCCCTTTTTTCAACACTTTTGATGCTTTTTTTCAATGTTTGTCACTTTTTTTTATGTTTCAACACTATGTAACACTAACTTATTAACTTTAGTTTTACAGTTATTTTTGGAATTTATGGTCAATAAAACTCATTTATAAGAAATTATACCTAATGTTTGAGTTAGAAAAGCAGAAATTAGGAATTATTTAGACTAAAATTAAAGGAATGGATGTTGATGGATAAACAGACTGGAATATGTCAACTTTTACTCAATACTATTTCAAAAGCACTTTTTTTTTAAATGAGATGAAACTGAATAAGACACCCATCAAAATTACCCATCAAAATGGAATCAATCATGTTATTTTGGGGAATTAAAAAGAACATTGATATAGTAAACGGGTCAATTTGACCCGAGGACACCATGAGGGTTAATCAAGTTGTTTGAATATTTTGGCACAAATTGAATTCCATATAATCTCGCCATCACCGGAAACCCAAGACCATATTTTAAATCTCATAAATGACTGATGGAAAATATAAATGTTCTCACTTAAGCTTGTTCAGCATGTGGAATTCCCATCTACAGTATTGGCTTCCTGTCCATGGAGAGCCTTAAATTATGGTTTTGAAATGCTTTAACTGTCCCTGACAGCCTCTCGCTGAGCTTTTCATCTTTTATGAGCTTTAAACCTTAGACACATCAGCCAATTGGAAGTGTATACACATTCTTTCTCCAGCATTTAAGGGTTACCTTCTACCTTCTGCAACCTGGTTTGTTGATATCACAATAAGATCCCTCAGGGCATATAGGGTTTATTCTATTTAGCCACCTAATTTCCTGTGCTGAGATCCCTGTAGCTGTGTAGTAATTCTGAGGCCCTAGCACAGTAAACTGTTTAGTTATCAGTAATCCTGTATTAGTGATGAGACAAAAATAACCTGGCAAATGCAGAGACACTTCATACTGTGACAGCAACATAATCACTTCAATAGCCAGTTGTTTATTTGCCTGCATGGCCCTTTTTAAATGTAAAATCTGACAACTACCCCAAGCGATGAAAAGAAGCAGCCATCTGTCTCCAAACAAGGCAATCAAAACCTGTTCCTCAGATATGCTCGCTCTCTGCCTTTATTGTGTTGTGTCAGAAGCAGAAAGGAAACCAACGGGCTATATGTATTTTGCTGACATTAATACTGTCTTTATACCTATTGCCATTGTGTCCAAAACTCCAGTTTAGTTCATGAATTCAGAGCACTAACTGCATTTCTGCTTGTCTATTCCGAGTGTGACCTTCTCTCCCAAGTGTTCACTGAGCACAGTGGCTGAGGAGTACCCTTCGGAGGTGAGTGGGGGGGAATTGTATCACACCTTTTACTGGCTGAGCATATATTCAGGACTTGATAGATGCCACTTCTCAAAGAAATAAAGTGAATAAAAGTTTTCAAATATGACAAATTAAGATAAGTATAAAAGCACTTTAAACCTAGTTTATCATAATACATAACTTTGTAAAATATGTAAGTCCAGTAATGCTTTTATTATTACGTTTTGTGGACGGCCCCTATCCACAACATGTAGTCTGTGTTTTAGACTTAGCACTAGACTTCATACAGGGGGTGTCGAGATATGCAGGTATTGACGATAACAGTGATATTTAAAGATAAAATATTACTAATTCATATTTAATTAATAATAAACATTATATATAAACTTTAAATTTGATTATTTGAATAGCTTAGTAAACAAACAAGGTATCCATAAATGCTTTAGGCTGCCCTCAAAGTTATTGTAGGACCAGATCAAATACTCTCCGTCTCTGTAACAAACATTGAAGACCCCTGTTCTATAGGTATTACGGTAATGAAGCTCAGCGTAAGTTCATTGAGGAAGACTACTATGCTTCACAGTTCTCTCTCTCCCAACCAATTGCCATCAAGCTCAATGTGAGTGTTCACGCTTTAACCCTTGTGTTGTCTTCTGTCAAAAGCAACACTTTTTATTGATGTCTTACATTTTTTGTCCCATTTTTCAACATTTTTGACACTTTTTTTCAATGTGTGTCATGTTTTGACGTTTTCAACACGTAACACTAACTTATTAACTTTAGTTTTGTTCAGTTATTTTTGGAATTAATGTTCAATAAACCTCAAGTGTTAGATCATTTATCTTGTTTTAACCCTTCCTGTCAAAATTGAGAAATCAACACTTTTGTTGAGGCTTTTTTTATCGATGTTTTGAACTTTTTCTTTTTTGTCCCATTTTTAACATTTTTGAGCTTTTCTTCAATGTTTGTCATTTTTTTTACTTTTTCAACACTACGTAACACTAACTTATTAACTTTAGTTTTACAGTTATTTTTGGAATTTATGTTCAATAAACCTCATTTATAGGAAATTATACGTAATGTTTGAGTTAGAAAAGCAGAAATTAAGAATTATTGAGACTAAAATGAAAAGAATGGATGTTGATGATAATCACAGACTGGAATATGTCAACTTTTACTCAATACTATTTCAAAACCACTGTTCATTAAACTTATTTCACTCTTATATGAAGTCTCTCCTCATTGAAATATTGTTATTGTGATTTTTTTTGGCCAGGATATTCGTGAAGTGAACATCTGATACCATGACAGCCCCACTTCATATACTGTACATTATACCTTTAACCATTTTGTACAGCACCCATTTCTTCTTTTAGTTTCTCTGTTTGCTCATGACTAAATACTTCTATAACATCCTGACATGAAATGTTACCATTTCAACAGGTAATATGAGATCATTTCAAGGTTAAAGGACAAGTCACAACTGTAACGTGTTTTATGGACATGGTCAACATGTCCTCGAAAATATATCCTCCTCTTCACCTCAGATAATTGTCCGAGAACCTTTCTTTTTTGTCATTTAATTCACAATTGTTGGCACTAAACATCCCCTCAGATTTGAAACTTATGAAAATTAGTTACTACTAAATGTATTAAATGTCCAATATTTTCCCTGTCCTATTATTTTAAATCTTGTGGTTTCTGTTGGTTTTATGGTTATGTTATTGTTTCCTGTTATTGTGTGTACTGTTCTGTGATGATTGCGTAGGTTTCTGTTTTAGTTTGGTAGTCTGGTTTTCTGTCATGTCGTGTTTGCTCCCTTGTCTAGTTATAGTTCCTGTCTCGTGTCGTTCCGTTTGTTCTGTTTCCTCTTTTATTTTGACAGTCTGGGTTTTCTGTTTTGTTGTGTCTAGGTTTACTTCCTGTGTTTCCCAGCGTCCAGCTTTCCTTTACCCCAGCTGGCGTCCAGCTTCCCTGACCCCTACCTGGCGTTTTGCCGCCTTGTCTCCACCCCAGTGACATGGCGGTCTCTGGCACCCCTGAGACCCCACCTGGTCCCAGCCCACCTGACCCTTCGCCTACCCGGCCCTTGGGGGAGTTCAGCCTCGGCTGACCTGCTCGACCTCCAGAAGGGCCTTGCCCTCGCCGCTGGTCTTCTGAGATTGCCTCCAGAGGGGTATCGCCGCCGGCCGCCTGAGGGATACTGCCTTCATGCTTGGGCCTCCAGAGGGGTACCACCTTCATCCTCCTGCTCGACCTCCAGAGGGGTGCCGCAGCAGCTCTGTTCACGAGTGCCCACTGACCCCAGTTCCAGATTGCCCACCAGCTTCTGTTCCCGGGTGCCCTCCATTCCACAGCCCATGGACTGTTTGTTCCCCCCCCTACCCCCCTCCAGGACTCTCTACGCCTCCCTGGGCTGTTTTTTTGTTGGACTTGTTTTTGTTTGGTCTTTCTGTTCAGCCCTCCCCCGGCTCCCCTCCACCCTCCCTGGGTTGTCTTTTGTTCCGTGTCTTTTTTTGTTTTGGGCCATCTGGTATCCGCCCCTTGGGGGAACTACACACATATTGTGTGTACTTCTGTTCTGTGATGATTGCGTAGGTTTCTGTTATAGTCCGGTAGTCTGGTTTTCTGCCATGTCCGTGTTTGCTCCCTTGTCTTGTCTAGTTATAGTTCCTGTCTTGTGTCGTTCTGTTAGTGTCTCTTCTGTTTCCTCTTTTATTTTGACAGTCTGGGTTTTCTGTTTTGTTGTGTCTAGTTTTACTTCCTGTGTTTCCCAGCCCTTGTGTCACCTGCCTCTTGTTTCCTCGTTATCCAATGTATTTAGTCTAGTGTTCCCCTTGTCCTTTGTCAGATCATTGTAGTGTTTTCATCCTGTTTGGTGTTCCTGGTCGCTGTTAATTCTGGTTTTGTTTGGTCTTTCTTTTCTACTTGGACTTCTTCTTGCCTGCTTTTTCCAGGTCACCTTTTGTTTGTATATTTTTGGTTTGGAATTCAATTCTTTTTATTATTATCCACTCCACTGCCTACCTTCTGTTTTTGGGTCCACCATTCTCCGGAACATTAAAACAAGAATTCTCTGTGTGCCAGCCAACCGCTGTGACAATGTTGGATTTCAGAATCTCTCTCTGAGGAGTGAGGGGTATAAAAATAGAACCTGTCATCACTGGTTACTGTGAATGTCCACCCTATAAAACAGACAGCAGCTAAGCTGCCAAGCTTCTAGCAAAGCCTCTCCTCTTTTTATCAAGAGAGGGAGTGCATTTTGAATAAATATCATACCTGTCACTACTGATATTGATTTTCTATACCTTGGAAAAACTAAGAATGTTAACTGCTCAGTGTGTGTGTGTGGTTGTCAGCCCCTGATGCTTTAAAGGAAAAGTCCATTACTCAGTCCCACTGCCTATTTTTGCTTCGCAAAATTGAAAATCAGGCCTGATGAGCTGGTGTTGGAGCCTTTTTTATACTTCACACGGGACTGACTCGTGCAATTAAACAACAATCAAGGCGCTGCGGCTCAGTGCAAACCATCTGTAACTGAATCACAGATGTAGTACACTATACATGCATAGTGAATCCATGACAAGATGGTTATATGACTTTCTCTTGCAGTCTAGCACTGTCTTGGGAACAGCAATATTATACAAAACATGGCTGTGTTATTCACCATAATACAATGTAAATGTGTTTAATAGCTTTCATCTGTCATGCAGAGGAAAACAGCACTAAAGTATACTGTACATATTCTTTCCCCCAGGAGGGAAGAGAGGCAGGAGTGAGTAGGGATGGAGAAGGAGATGTTGAAGAAAAGGTTTAAAAAAGAGAAAAACAGCAAGTCAGAAAAGGAGCGAGAGCCAGAAGAAGACAAACTGCTGTGAGTCAAAACACTTGAAAAGGTGGTGGGAAACATGGCTGTCAATGACACAACAGGCCCCAAAATTAATATTGTTCAGCGGCCCTGTGAATACTTAGCTGCAGGTGATGCAAGTATTGCATGAGCGTGCCAAGATGAGATGCTTTTGTTTTCGATGCCGAAAATGGTTTGAGTCACATTTTGATCCTCTGGTGAAACACCGCCAGGTTAAAGCCACATTCAACGTGTGAGTTACTTCTGAAATGTTCTCCGGCTGGCATCCAAATTCAACAAGGATGCAAAAAAAAATGGGGGGAAAGACCGGACCTGAATGCTAACATTCTCATTTTGTTTGAATAGTCAGAGAAATGTTGGCATAAAGAGACTTGATTCACTACGGAACATAAAAAGAAATGTTATCTTCTCCACAGAGGTCCCACTGAGATAGTAGCAGAGAGTTATTGCAATAGATATATGAATTGAAGGTCACCCTTCAAAGGCCCAAACAGTCTGTGAAAATAAAACACTGCAGGACAGAGAGAAGTGCAGAGCATGTAAAACTGGCATCTTTATACATATAACAGTAAATAAAAGCGGGGATAGGACTACAGGCTCTGAGACTTTATATGGATGTGTGAGAAAATTGCCTATAAAACACTTCTCAGCTGCACTTTACCTATTATGATTTTACAAGCTGCAAAAAAAATTAAATAATGTCATATCCAAAGGAAGGTGCAGGATAGGTAAGCATTACAGAGATGCAACTGTTAAGCAGCACTACATTTATTTTGCAGTGCCTCTATGTGAATGGATATAATGGATGAAAACAGGAAGATGATAACTATTCAATGCAGGCACAATGTCATGCCATTAAGCAGACCTCTCTCCTAGGGGACAAGTTAAATAATGTACCGTGTTCAAATTTTCATTAATCTTTTGCATGATTAAAAGGTAGTGAATTAAACATAGGCTATCTGTGTGTGGCACTGGGAGCATTGTAAAAGACAGCTCTACATAAAGCAATGTGAGACTGAGCACTGAACAGGCACGCGGGGAGTTTAGTCCTCACATCCAGATATTAGGTGAACTGGAAAACAATATCCTCTATTGAACTATAGATTTATTTATTTTTTAATCACGTGAGATTTGACTTTGCCAGAGGAGATAGCTAAATGTGACACCAAGATGTGACCCAGTCCCTCTCTCTCTCTGTGTGGGGCTGTGCACTGGATGTTGACAGGCATCAGCTCCGAGCGTTGATGGAGGGTGATAATACCACCCGCGGCAGCCTTTATCCCTGCATTCTCCGTATGCAAATCATTAGCTACTGCTTCTTTTGTTAAGCAAGGTTTGTACAGTGTGCTCTCCCTTCTTTATTATCCGTGCTGCCAAGCCTGCGGAAATGAAAAGCAATGCAAATATGCCCGGCTTTTACGAGTCGGGAGATAAAGCAAGGGAGACCTTCAAACCGCAACGCTTCATCTGCTTCAGTTTAGCCTTGACCGAGGCATGCAAATTATACCTGGGACGTAGGGAGAGTGACGCCGGGAGCTGCACAGGCGCAAAGCTGGGGCTCGAGATAGGCAAATCTCTCCTGAAGCAGACTTAATTGGCAGAAAATATATATAGAAAGGTTGAGGAAAAGGGGTTTTGCTGAAGTCCCACCAGGAAGAAGGGGGGGAAGCACACATATTTACACCCCCGTTTGAGTCCTGACGGTGAAACGCTTGCGCAGCATTCCGGCCTTTCATTTTGTCATTTTGCTTCCAGGCGAGGATGGGTTCTAATGCTGACCCAGGTACAAGGCGCAATTCAGCACTGCTTTATCAGATCAGCGTTACATTCTCAATTCTCACTGGAGTTGTATGGAGGCTTCCTGGAGCTTCCTGTAGTGGTGTGATCATTATTGTGTTTGGGTAGCTGCTGCTCCCAGGATAACATCTATGATCCAAAAACATTGGGTAAATGAGAGCTTGCTGCAAAACTGAAAAGAGTGCGAGTAAACAAAGCCTAGAGTATACACAGTCACAGAGGAAGAGGAAGGATTTTAATGGCAGATTCCCATTTCTTGTATTATGCATATCTAACGGAATGAATGAAGACATCACAACATTTTAATAAATAAAAAAACAGCTGTGCTTCTTTATATTCCATAAAAAATGTCATATGCAGCTGCTTGGGGGCTTCAGCTGGTTTTGATAATTCTGTCTGAACCATAATTATCTAAATGTTGCTAGACACACCTGAACCTCCATCTGACTGATGAAGTCGATCACCTATGGGATTTTTTTTTTTTTGACCATAGACCTTTCCTGCAGGCTACAGCTGAGGCTGATTCCAGTGGCTGTCCAGCCCACTTCACTCGCCCTGTGCCCCCTTCATCTGACATTGTCAGCACCAAAGGGGGCTTTATGTGGCTTGACTGCTCCATGTAGAGTTAGGAGGAGGCTATTAATGTAACTTTCTGGTCAAAGGGCAACAGCACACATTGCCCCGATGACTGGTCACAACGCTTCATTTCCTACTATGATAGATAGTGGATTTGTATTATGTGTGTACTTCTTAGACACATGTTGAAAGAGAAGGGGCTAAAGAAACACAGTCAGGGACAGAGACAGGGATGAAGAGACACAGTGAGGGACAGAGACAGGGATGAAGAGACACAGTGAGGGACAGAGACAGGGATGAAGAGACGCAGCGAGCGTAGGGAGGGGGGGTAGTAGGGGTTCCCTGTGTGTTCTCACCTGCAGTTTGAGCGCCCTCGTAAGAATCCCACTTGACTCGCTGAAGTGTACCGTGCCAGTGACAAAAGATGGTGGCACTCCACCTAGGATGAGTGGCATGGAGAGGCATAAAGGATATGACAATACCATATCTGAATGGTTATTTGCTACATTTAACTCAAATACTGCACTCATAGAAAGTACAGTGTACCTATAATTGACAAGAAATGTCAATTTAAGGACATATGTCAGGCTGCTTTTCTCCCCCTAATTCTGTTATTGCTTTTGTAGCTTAACAAAAAGGGTTAATCCTTATTTTTTCAGACATGCATTCAACTTATTAAATAGATGTTCCTTTTGACTTTAAGTGAGCATTGGAGGGAAAAGGTACTCAAAATGTGAAATTAACTGTCCATGCAGCGAGATAATTTCACTTGACAAGCTCGCTTGATTTAAGATTAGAGTGTCAAGTTGAACACTTAAAATAAGAAATTCACTCTAAACCCTGATGTTGACCCGTTTTCCTATATCAGTGTTCTTTTTAACTACTTAATTGTAACTACTCAAAATAACATGATAATTTAACATGATTTATTCTACTTTCATTAAATGTGGGGCGTCTTATTCAATTTTATAGCATTTGAAAAAAATGTGTTTTTGAAATAGTAAGTAAGTGAGTAAATGTCGACATATCCCAGTCTGTGATTATCTATCAACATCTATTCCTTTAATTTTAGTCTAAATAATTCCTAATTTCTGCTTTTCTAACTCAAACATTAGGTATATTTTCCTATAAATGAGCTTTATTGACCATAAATTCCAAAAATAACTGTAAAACTAAAGTTAATAAGTGTAAATAGTGTTGAAAACGTCGAAAGTGACAAACATGAAAAAAAGAGTCAAAAGTGTTAAAATGGGAAAAAAAACATTAGAAAAAGTTAAAAACATGGATAAAAAAAGCCTTAACAAAAGTGTTGATTTCTCAATGTTAAAACAAGATAAATGATCTAACACTTCTAAATCTAAGTTGTTTTTTTCTTGGTAAGAACCAAATAATTTGCAGTGTACTGCTACTCAACAAAAAGATTTGGGTTGGGGTTTTTTTCTAAGGACCGGCTTCCAGCTGATGTGGAGGTGAGCTTATTGAAATTTGAATAACCAAACACCCAAAAAGTGAGCAGATAAATGATACCGCACATCAAAGACAGGATTTCCTGTTGCCGAGTCTCAGAGACGTAGCAAGGCGGGTAACACCATTAGTATAATAATGCTGCTGCAGATGTTAAGTATATCTCTGAAACCTACGGGGCCTTTGACGTCAACCAACATCATTCTCAATCAGTCATGTGAAAAAAAACATCAAACTCATGTTTAAACATGTTTTTAATTTAGCATAAGCTTGTTAGACAATGTTTAGACATACCATTAAAGTATTGTACCATTTTGAAATAAGCACTGTTTCCACATGCATGTGGCAGCATTAAAGGGGAACACCACCTAAATTAAAAATTGCAATTTGTTAACTCCATGGTCTAGGAAAGTCCAATCTATATTTGTGGAGATGTAAGTCTCAAACTTGTCATCAAATATAAAGTCTGGAGCTCCTCCATGGACAATGAATGGAAGACTATATCCAAATGAGCTTTATTCTATTGTAGTGTTCTCACTTTTGAAACAGAAAATATAGCCACATACTCAGATGGGGGCTCTAAGTGCCCATCTTGGATTTAGGTTCTACTATTTTAGGCTGTCTTAGACCATAGGAGTAACATGTCTGAATTTCAAAAAATGGGTGTAGTTCCCCTTTAAGTGTAAGTCTTTTGCTTAAAGGATAATTCCAGTTTATGACTCGTCTTTTGTAACCATACATTTGTAGGTTTGGCCATCTTTTCAATCAGTTATTGTAATTTTGTACTCTGTTATCTGTGAGATCGCTACAGTACAACAAAGGCTGACTGGGTAAGAGCCGAGCAGTCAGAAGTGTGATCACACAGGTTGTAAGCTGAAGACATGAATGTGGGGGAGAGAGAGGGGGGGCAATGACATTCAGCAAAGGGCTGCAGGTTGGAGTCGAACCCGGGCCCGCTGCATTGAGAAGTAAACCTCTATATACAGTGCCTTGCGAAAGTATTCGGCCCCCTTGAACTTTTCAACCTTTTGACACATTTCAGGCTTCAAACATAAAGATATAAAATTTTATTTTTTGTGAAGAATCACCAACAAGTGGGACACAATTGTGAAGTGGAACGAAATCTATTGGATATTTTAAACTTTTTTAGCAAATAAAAAACTGAAAAGTGGTGCGTGCAAAATTATTCGGCCCCTTTACTTTCAGTGCAGCAAACTCACTCCAGAAGTTCAGCGAGGATCTCTGAATGATCCAATGTTGTCCTAAATGACTGATGGTGATAAATAGAATCCACCTGTGTGTGATCAAGTTTCTGTATAAATGCACCTGCTCTGTGATAGTCTCAGGGTTCTGTTGAAAGCGCAGAGAGCATCATGAAGACCAAGGAACACACCAAGCAGGTCCGTAATACTGTTGTGGAGAAGTTTAAAGCCGGATTTGGATACAAAAAGATTTCCCAAGCTTTAAACATCCCAAGGAGCACTGTGCAAGCAATCATTTTGACATGGAAGGAGTATCAGACCACTGCAAATCTACCAAGACCTGGCCGTCCCTCTAAACTTTCAGCTCAGACAAGGAGAAGACTGATCAGAGATGCAGCCAAGAGGCCCATGATCACTCTGGATGAACTGCAGAGAACTACAGCTGAGGTGGGAGACTCTGTCCATAGGACAACAATCAGTCGCACACTGCACAAATCTGGCCTTTATGGAAGAGTGGGAAGAAGAAAGCCATTTCTCAAAGATATCCATAAAAAGTCTCGTCTAAAGTTTGCCACAAGCCACCTGGGAGACACACCAAACATGTGGAAGAAGGTGCTCTGGTCAGATGAAACCAAAATCAAACTTTTTGGCCACAATGCAAAACGATATGTTTGGCGTAAAAGCAACACAGCTCATCACCCTGAACACACCATCCCCACTGTCGAACATGGTGGTGGCAGCATCATGGTTTGGGCCTGCTTTTCTTCAGCAGGGACAGGGAAGATGGTTAAAATTGAGGGGAAGATGGATGCAGCCAAATACAGGACCATTCTGGATGAAAACCTGTTGGAGTCTGCAAAAGACCTGAAACTGGGACGGAGATTTATCTTCCAACAAGACAATGATCCCAAACATACAGCAAAATCCACAAAGGAATGGTTCACAAATAAACGTATCCAGGTGTTAGAATGGCCAAGTCAAAGTCCAGACCTGAATCCAATCGAGAATCTGTGGAAAGAGCTGAAAACTGCTGTTCACAAACGCTCTCCATCCAACCTCACTGAGCTCGAGCTGTTTTGCAAGGAAGAATGGGCAAGAATGTCAGTCTCTCGATGTGCAAAACTGATAGAGACATACCCCAAGCGACTTGCAGCTGTAATCGCAGCAAAAGGTGGCTCTACAAAGTATTAACGCAAGGGGGACAAATAATTTTGCACGCACCACTTTTCAGTTTTTTATTTGCTAAAAAAGTTTAAAATATCCAATAGATTTTGTTCCACTTCACAATTGTGTCCCACTTGTTGGTGATTCTTCACAAAAAATAAAAATTTTATATCTTTATGTTTGAAGCCTGAAATGTGTCAAAAGGTTGAAAACTTCAAGGGGGCCGAATACTTTCGCAAGGCACTGTATGGGCGCCTGCTCTACCAACTGAGCTGTCCGAGCGCCCTTATTGTTATTATTTTTTTAAACAGGGTCCGGCTACCCGGGGTATTTCATTACAACCTGTATGACCCGGGGCGGCCTCTAGCTCACCCAGTAGGAGCGTTCGCCCCATGTAGTCCTGCAGCATTCCGGGTTTGTATCCGACCTGTGGACCTTTGCTGTGTGTCCTCCCCCATCTCTATCCACTATAATAAAAGGGAAAAGCCCCCCCCCAAAAAAAAAAAAAAACCTGTATGACCATCTGAGTGTTTCTTCAGGGATGCCACCATATTCCCAGATCCCAGTAAATAGCCTGTGGAGTACGTCTGATCAGAAGTGACGGCCCAAAGATCCACTTGGTAATAAACGGGACTTGTCCTTTAACACCACAGGAAAACCATGCCTTACACAGTCTCACATAAAACATCACCACTGTTGCAGAGTCCTCGTTACAAAACATGTTTCATTAGTACAGTAACGGTTCTAATTAGTAGTACAGTACGTTCATTCACAAGTATTAGTATTCAGTGCATGGATAATACCTGTACACATGTAGTGTAAGCAAATGAAATACATGTCAATGTCCGTCAAAGGTCTCTATACTTTAGTGAAGTCGCAGATGCTCAGCGGATCAGCTTTTGAAACTCGATGCCGTCTCTATAGTAACCATTAGGGCGTTGGGTTGGGGCTCCAGCAGCGATGAATCTCACATGAATTAAGAGTTTTACATTTCTGGCGTGACACTGAGCTTTACATGGTTGATGTGTGACTCTGGTTGACAGCAGGTTGTTTTTGAACGCGTTAGAACTTCAGTTGTGAGAAGGAAAAGAACAAGGGAAGATAAACCTCCATGTGCCTCAGGGAAATCCAAAACATGAACTTTACGCTTCCTCTGTGATGAAAGGATAAGATGAGATTCCATGTGTGGTGGAAGAGCCAAGTGAAGGTAGAGGAGGAGAAAAAGTTATATTCCGTTACCTTTGCCGTCGGTTCATTGAAAATCCACAAAGCTATGTTCATATGTAGGTCCTTGCATGGCCTCCACCTATTGTTCAACACACTTTGAAAGATATGTACTCTGAAGTACTTGGTTTTGTCTGCAAGACAAGGCTGCCAATGCTATAGTGTGAAGGTCACAATATTCCACACAGTACCACTGAACGCTTCTCATATCATACCACTGCTGTTGTTGTATTTCTAAAGTAAAAGCCAAAAGACAACGCATGTTCATATCATTAAAGGTGGTTAAAAAAGCTTTATAAGCCTCCCAGGTTACAAATAGACCCATCTACGGATCAGCTGAAGGCATGAGAATCACCAAAACTGGAGATGTGAGCTTCACGCCCAACAAGTTGTTTACGTGCATCCTCATATCTTGATAATGACATTATTGTATTACTTCGCATTAAACTCCAAATATTTACCAAATATTAACATGAAAAGAGGTTTACATGATTTAGTGTCCTGGCTGATATCAGAGATACTATACATCTGCGCCTGTTAATTGTAATACAGTCGTATTACAACGTTGTATGTCATTTACCATCTTCAATCAAATCATAATGTATATTACTGAACATGTGCCCTTTTATTTTATCATTCATTTGTAGAGTCTTGCTTTTGATCCATTACTGGCTAATGTGAGCTGTGTTAAAACCCTGTGCGTGCATCTGTTTCATCTAGCTGATGGATGACGGCGTATAACGAAACAGATATCTGGCATTTACAGTACTTGGGTAAGATAAATCTTTAAAATGTGGGACCAAGAAGTTTCTTTTCCTCAAAATAAATCTGTAATAATTACACGACGTCTACAGTGCAAATACAGATGCTGTAGAGTAGAGCAATAACATCTTTGACTCTTGATTCTTGTCAATCAAGGCATGGTAAGCTCTTTTTTTTTTAAACTCATTTTCAATAACCAAGAATTGTTTTTGCAGCTGCATTAAAACAGGAAATATTAAATCCTTTTTTTGTTCTTTTTAAGAAAGCACAGATTCAATTTTGAGACACAATAGAAGGTATCGCACATTCACATTGTATGGGATGAGAGAAAGGCTGGCTAAGAGCTAATAAAGTGATGCTAATGTGCTTTTTGATGTGGTGGAAGTCCCCAGCTTTCAGCTGGATATAGATGGGATCTCTCCCACAGGACCAAATAAAAAATGTCCATCTCTGACTCTGCAGAGCATGGCAGATTCAACAAAGCCTGCCTCTCAAAGGCGTGCTGTCCATGGCCGCTCACACACACACAAACAAGTCCTTCGCGTGAAATAAATGTGGCAGAGCCCACGGCGCGATGATGAGGTTGAATCGAGGCATATCAATCGTAACAAAGACAGGATGAGGAAACCAGATCAAAACAATCACTCACGACTAATAAGTGGCGGCCTCTGCCACTGCTGGGAAGATGATGACGCACAAGCCTGAACATTCAAAGCATCGTATGGGCTGACAGTACCGCTGGTAAACAGCACGTCTTACCTTCCTCATTCCACTAAATCTTAACCTGTCAAGCTCCGTAATGGTGGCAAGACCTTCACATCCTACAGTACATGTTATTCAAATCCCTTGAATATATGGACCGGTTGAGTCAAGGCTATGCTGGGTAGACATCTATAAATACCCATCACCTTGCCGTATATTTTCCATATCACACTGTCAGTGGGAGCTGCCATATCATTAGAATATTCTCTAAACCCTCGCCACTTGTCCTAGTACCTGTTGCCGCCCTTTCCTTCAGTCTACGGAAGCCCTTGCCTCCAGAGATAACCGCTGCAGAGATCACCTTGTCCCTGCGTCCCCCTTCCCTCTCGCAAGGACGTCCCCGGACCCACATTTCTGGGTCGTCGCTCAGCTCGTAGATGGATCCATCTTCCACGCTGTGCTCCAGGGACTCTAGGGATGAGTCCGAGGCCTCGTCGCCCAGCGCTGTTAACGGCCGCCCGGGCAGTCCTGACGTGAGCGCAGCTTGTACTGCAGCAGGACGCCGCGTCCTTTGCCTCTGCCCTCCCCCTGGTAGGACTGCTGCAGGGATTCCTGGGAGGAGGTGTCGCTGCGGTCCTCGCCTCCGAAGGCAGAGTCTGGGCCATCCGCGACAGAATCCCTCTTCAGCAGTTCAGGAGACAGAGTGCTGGTGGTGGCTACCAGGAAGTCCACTGGGCCACAGTGGGCATTTAGAGAGACCATTCCCTTTCCTGTAGGAGGCAGACACACAGACATTTAGATGTCATCCAGAGAGACAAGTCATTGTCAGTTACATCACTTAATGGAGATTATTATGCAAGTCGCACTTTGAATTGAACTGAAAATGACTGGAACCCTTTATCATACGGTATTTATTTAAAATTCTGTAATACTGGTAGTTAAAGATTGTGTTGTTTTTCAACCCTGTCTCTTTAGAAAATGATGTTCTGACACAAAAAACCTGCATTGTCAATTACGCTTGAAGAGCAACGTTTTTCCCTGTGACCGGTGCACGTGGGGAACTGGTCGCTGTTTTAAACACGCGGTTAGCATTGTGAGTTGAAACAAAACTGCTTTGGGCAGGTTTAGAAAAAGATTATGGCTGGATAAAAATGACTATGTTTGTTACGTAATTTAAGTTACGTACGTGAGTTACATATGTTACGTAAAAAAAAAACTAAAAAAAAAACGTTACAGGAACAGTAGTTTCATGGTAGTCCGCTTCCATAGACACACTTTGATTAGAAAGGTTTTTGTAATGTGTCAAAGATAAACGGTATTCACGACAAAATATGGAACGTAATTGAGGATGCAGTTTTGTTGTATGGGAATGTAATTTCTAGGACAGTGGGAAACTAACGACCTCATTCACTTGGCATAATTAACAAAACGCTGGCAGGCAGTTTTTAAATTACCCTGCAACAATATATATATATATATATATATATATATATAGATATACATATATATACACACACACACACACACACACACACACACACACACAGTATACAGTACGATTTGTGTGTGGTAATATTTGCACTGAGCGATAAGAAAAATGTGAAGTATGACCTTAATAATGGGCCGTGCAGAGTCATTTTCTATCATTAAAAAATGCCTGAAGAGGCTGTTCTACCGTCTGAGCCATACCTGTTATTTTGGGGATGCCCTCCAGTTTGGGAACTGGAAGAGTGATAATTAAGCCTTGGGCAGTGCCCACCCACAACAGCCCCTGGCAAATTAGCAGACTCGTGACTCGCATGCTCTTCTGACCTGCAATATAGAAAACATTGACAGACAAGTGATTTGAGTTTTCTTCACCAACCACTGTTACAGAATGACAGAAAGATCAACACTACAACAGATTACAGGCTTTTTTGAAAGAATAATAGAGAACTCCCTGTTGTGACTGTATGGTCTATCTTTTTAAGAGTGAAGTATGAACCCCCAATGATTTTTGATTTGTATCACCAGTTATTCCAAAATGATGTATTTGGAAGCTGTTCAGTCCTAGCATGATGTGAACAAAAAGTTAAAAACACTTTGAGTGTTGGTTATCAGAGTTAG
Source organism: Etheostoma perlongum (assembly GCA_026937815.1). Lineage (NCBI taxonomy): Eukaryota > Metazoa > Chordata > Actinopteri > Perciformes > Percidae > Etheostoma > Etheostoma perlongum. The sequence continues at coordinate 21,365,170 of CM049374.1, read as the reverse complement.
CTTTGGGTAAGGTTTAAGCTCTGTGATCTCTATTTGACAAGCTTAACACATGCACAGCCACCTAGGGCTTTGGGTTAAATAAGATTATAATAAAATTGGATTTGTCTACTTGCTACTGACCCAGTTGAAAGAAAAAGTCTCATGGAAGCACAACATAGGAAACAAGAATCTGTGAAGTTGGTTTTGTATGTCTCTGCTTTAGATCTGAGAGCTTTTGAAATATTGATCTTAAATGTTTTCACATACTGTAATGGCAAAATGGATATACAGGGAAGCTTTCTTTTTTGGATGGATCTGGGGACAGGCAGCTAGCAGATAGTGAGGAGATTTTTTTACAGTGTGTTCTGGGGACAGGCAGCTATCAGATAGTGAGCAGATGTTTTTTTACAGTGTGTTCAGGGGACAGACAGCTAGCAGATAGTGAGGAGATGTTTTTTACAGTGTGTTCTGGGGACAGGCAGCTAGCAGATAGTGAGGAGATGTTTTTTACAGTCCTTTCTGGGGACAGGCAGCTAGCAGACAGTGAGCAGATGTTTTTACAGTGTGTTTTGGGGACAGGCAGCTAACAGATAGTGAGGAGATGTTTTTTACAGTGTGTTCTGGGTACAGGCAGCTAGCTAATAGTGAGATGTTTTTTACAGTGTGTTCTGGGGACATGCAGCTAGCAGATAGTGAGGAGATGTTTTTTACAGTGTGTTCTGGGGACAGGCAGCTAGCAGATAGTGAGGAGATGTTTTTACAGTGTGTTCTGGGACAGGCAGCTTGCAGACAGTGTGGATATGTTTTTTAGAGTGTGTTCTGGGGACAGGCAGCTAGCAGATAGTGAGCAGATGTTTTTTACAGTGTGTTCTGGGGACAGGCAGCTAGCAGATAGTGAGGAGATGTTTTTACAGTGTGTTCTGGGGACAGGCAGCTAGCAGATAGTGAGGAAATGTTTACTGTATGTGACAAATGTTAGCCTAAAACACACACGACATCGCTTAGAGCACCTTTAATAAAAAGGTTCTGATATTAGATACTAAAACGTGGCTTAGACCAGAAGACAATTTAACAACATTCCTTTAGTTACATATTTAGTTACATATTTAGATTATCAGAAAGATTGGAGTAGAAAGACATAGGTAACACTTTATTTTAAGTTCTCTACAAAAAAGTGATATGACACTGTCACACATTAACACATGACACTAATGACACATGAACCCTAACTTGTCATGACAAAACCAAATAACACTTACTAAAAGAAGCTTTATGTCATAAACGTTTATGTTTTATGACACGTTCATGACGTCACTTTTATGTAAACCCCTTCAAGTAATGTGTAACCATCAATTCCTTTTTTTGAAGTTTTGACTTTCAGGTAATTAATCCAATTTCTGAGAGTGCATCTAGCTCATCATACTTGTACAGTGGGAGTCTATGACTCATCTTTCAAACAAAGCTCTACAAAAAGAACATGTATTAACACACATTTGTGTTGACATAATTACAATAAGAGAGTTTGACCTGCTGGTCTCAATGTTTGTAGGTTTGTTTGTCTGGTCCATATCTTATCAGATCTGTGAGAAATTGCAAGGTATTGATAATTATTGTTCTCCTCCATTAATGTGACAAATGAAGTAATTTAGGGTGTCTTTCTTTCCCCTTACAGTGTGTGTTGATAATCCTTGAGGTGAGCTTAGGCAGTGATTTTCTTTAGATAAAGGTACATTTTGTTCGTCCTACAATGGAGCATCATGCAAGTGTCAACATAACTTTTGTGTGGTAAGTTTTTCATTGCAGAACTGTTTTTGTAACACCGCATTAGTGACGGGGAACGGATAATTGCACATCTTATTATACATGCACATCCTTTGTTTTCTGCTTAACAAAAGGGGTGAAAAACACTGTTTATTGTGGATTTATTTTTACATTTCTTCTGTGGTCCCTCAGCGCTTGGCTCCTATTGTGGCCTAGTTATCTATTGAACCCTTTACCATAATATCCATGGCAACCGTAATTGAATTACACCAGCACTCATGTGATTGCAACTAAGAGAATTCTCATTTACATGGGTAGCTTTAACAGCTACCCATTTAACTGTTTGTTCTGTGTCATGCTCAGATTATGACGATTTGCTACTAGTGGCTCAACGGAGTCATTCCTTATTTCATTCCACTGTGCAGGAACGAATCATCCACAGAACGGAGCTGATGCTGTGGGTAGAAGAGGAAGTGGAGGCAGAGCAGTGGAGCCTGTTCAGCAAACAGAGAGCAGACGCCTTCAGGTGGAGAGACCTTGGAGGGTCACAGCAGTTGGTCAGGCCGCGTCAAAAAAAGAAGAAGAAGAAAAAACTGTCTGCCACCTGCTCACATTGCCGGAGAGTCTATTTGTACTGTGGTTAGAGGGTATGAGTGAGAGAGTGATGCTCATGAACGCCCACTCCCGGGTAACCATGAAATCTGAATTTGGAAGACGTGGGCGCCAGGCATTGTCTTTAACAATAGTGATAAAAAGGGATAATGACAAAGGCACTTGAGATTAAGGAAGTATAGCTTAACCTCGAGCAGTCTTGCAACCTCCAAATGTTTTGCAGTAATGCACACTTTCTCCAGTGTGTAGTGGGTTTATCATGGAAGCTGGTATTTGCTTTGAAAAGACGATGTCTCTAAAGATAAATGTTTCCTTGTGATATGTCACTGAGGACTTTATTTTAGAATATTATGTCTTCACCCTAAGGATAGAACTATTAAAGGCATTAGTAGTGAAGAGATCAGCACTTTCCCTCTGCCTCAGAAAACTTCTGTTGTTTACTGCAACTGGAATTCCCTATTGAGTATAAATCACATTAAGGGGAAAGGATTAGGGGGTATATCATTACTGCATGTCCTAGCATAAGTCAAGGAGAAACCTGGGGGAGCAGAGTTCCATTGATAGAGGGAAACTATCAGTAATTCATGTGCAGTATCAGTGGCTGCCGAGTGTCGGGGGGATCCTCTTTTCTCTTGTGAGCTCGACAAATCACAACTTAATTCAAAGATCCTCTTCCTTTTGTGGACCTTGAAGACATGAGCCGAGCAACTCTTTTCTTTTCTCCCTGTAACTTCCCCCAGGGCCAACCCTTGGGGGCACGCCCGCCTCCTTCAAATCTGCTGAATATTTCAAGGGGGAGCACAGGTGCAGGGTGAAAATGACCTCTGGGTCACTGGTTTTCTCGGATACCACAGCCACAGGAGTCTTCTCTTCGAAAGAAAAAAAAAGAGAAAGGAACTTTGATCTAAAAGAGAAAAAGGTTGTTTTTATTTGTTGTTCTTTACTCAACTCACCAGAGAAAACTTAGTGAGATGAAGTGCTACCACAGCTCTAAATTAGAGAAGTTCCGATGTCTCCGGTACCGCCTAAAACGCTGGTATTGGTATCAGGAAGTACTGGAGTTTATGCACTGATCCGATACCAAGTAATAAAGGCCTAGTTTTCCCGTTATAACTGACTGTCAAACTGGAAGATAAAAGAAAGTTCTGTGGCGTTCATTGTTTGTGTTTGTTCATGTTTCACAAAGAGCTTAACCTGAGCCAGACCGACAACAAAGATAAATCATATCACATCCATACAGCAATAGTAGTATACAGCTGTTAAAACATAATAAAATATACACTGGTATCGGATCAGTACTCAGTATATCAGCTGATACGCAAGTTCAGGTATCCAAATCTGTATCGGGAAGCAAAAAATGGTATCGCACCATCTCTATTCTAAATACATCAATCCCAGTCTGGTGTAACTCAACAAAAAAGACAAAATTGCAAATGCATTTATACCACTCCCCGAAGCTCAAGATGATCTTTACATGTACTAAATGAGCTGAGGGCCCACATGCCACAGCCTCATGTTGGAAGCAAGCTGGCAATGAGTCACATGTGCTCAAATGTCCCCATTAGACAGTTTGGGTATGCTTTGTTGCTATCTAATTTGTTTACCATAGTTCTTTTCTCAAAAAAAGGGAGAGAAAAAAACACCTACACTGGCTGATAAATATTTCATCCATCATGAAAGAAGGCACACAGGAAGTAATAAGCTATCTGTGGCATCCTAACCGGACTGCAGAGAGAAGTAAAACGGGCAGTGAGAGGATTTTAAAGCACAGCGGATGAGATCAAACGGGGAGTGTCAAGAAGAAAGTAAAGAAAATATTAACTCAAAGAGGAGGAAAGTGTAGAGGTACATGGAGAGAGAAAAAAGAGGTAAAATGGGCATGATACCACTGAAGCATGGACGTTTAAAGACAAGAGTGTTTCCATGGGAACCCTTTGTATGAAAATCTTTGGGGCGGCCTTTTTACCGCTCCTTCATGACTTTATTTTCTTTTTCATTAATCCCTAGCTCTCACCCCGTGGCTCTATTATGGTTTCTTGAAGGCCTGAGAAGGATACTTATTCAGGTCCGTCTCCAGAGTGCAAGACCCAAGGAGAGACTTGGACAAGACAAGAATACCATTTTCTGGGGAGGAGCGCATCGTCAGTGTTCATTTGGTGCTTTCTGATGTAACACGTACAAATTAAATTACATTTTGTGGTAGAATTTTGATATAATAAAAAACTTTTTTTTTAAAAACACACACACACACACACACACACACACACACACACACAAACACACACAAAAAGGGTTTCAGCTGCTCTGCAGGATGGAGGTTGACCTCATGTATATGGATGTCGAGAGTGATGCGTGTGTACCAGTGTTCAGCATTGTTGAGCGTGTTGAGATGTTGATTTCCTGCAGAAGCTCCAGTGTTTCAGTATGAAAGAGACGGATGGAGGAACCCTCGGAGAACGCCATCCACACCCCCCCACCGGCACACGCCATGTGTGCCACGCTGATCATTGGGTCTGGGTGGACTTCAAACGTCTGTAATGGAAACAAGAATACTGTTACAGCTTACTTATTACTATTTCTGTGTCATGCCAAACAGCTGGCCCATCCCACATGGGATTACAAGACACCGTTTACAAAACATACGTTGCCAGGTAATACAACATGTAATAATTATATCATTCAAAAAGAGCAAAAACAGAAAGATTGACTTCGTTACAAAGTACTTCTATTCTTTTAAATAAGATCTGACGTAACAAATTCACTAAAATGAACTGATAGGGTGAAAGCAGGAAATATGGGACACAGTTTTTTTTAATTCTCAAGACGTTTAAGGGTTAAGTGTAAACCCTTTGTGTAAGTGCATTGTGAAAATATTTTTGTTTAAAAGTCAAACACTTAATAAAATACAACAATTTTTGGGGGTGAAATACGCTTATTGTTTAAGCGGAATTACTCTTATGACCTAAAAGAGAAAATCATTCCCCATTGAGTGTTCATTTATATCGAAACAGGAAACGATAACCGCTGTGATTGTATCATGACACGATGAGGTGAGTAGACGCTCGGTGGATTCAGTTATTGCTTTTACACTTCCCTGTGAATAAAGTCCAACTGTGGCTCCTAATTCTGTAATTTGCAGAGTCACTGACACACGGGACTTATGCTTGCATCATTCCCCTGGATTCTGTCTTTTAAAGAGCACAATGGAGAGTTTCAGGCACACAGTCTTAATGAAGTAGCTTGAAATAAATGCAATGAGCCTTATCAAGGCAACACATGCCGCCCTGCGGTCCAAGGCGTGACAAGGGTTGGTTTGGGCATCATCCTGGAACTCATATCACTCTCAATGCATAAAGTGCATGAGGCTGGGCAATTAGTCAGTGAGAGCGGGTGAGAAAAGATGGGGATGGGAATGCACCCCCCCAACGCAAACCCATGTGCACCGGCGGACAGGGATTATCACCTGTTTGTGTGCCCTTGCCAGTGGGTCCTGCGTTGTTTGAAATTAGTGAAAAGGAGAGAAGCCTTTGATGTGTTTTCTCTTTTAATTGACTCCTCAGCAGTGGGCGCCTGCTCTGCCAGGGAAACGGATATGCAATGCATCTCTTGGTTTTTCAAGTGCAGCCATCAAGAACTTAGATATCCATAATAAAAAAGGCACATTTCACCTTCAATAACCCATTGCGATTCACATACGCTGACAAGTTTGTCAAGGAAAAAACAATCCTACTGTGCGGTATACGCTGAATAATTATCACTCATCATTAATTATCACTATAATTAATCATTATCAAACATGGTGGGTCTAAAAGGGACTTCCAGCGAATCAATGGCTGACACGCTGTAATTGTTGGATAACATCTTGCTTACCATATGGTTGAAACCACCTGGAAGGCACTCTGGGAAGCTAAATGTATATTACACTGGGATACACAAGAATCTCAACAAGTGCCTGAAAATGCATTTAGATCATTGATTTAAAGCTACAGTGTGAAGTTTCTGTCGCCCTGATGAGGTATTCTGAGTGATGACAACAACACTATTGGCGCATCCCCTTGACGCAAGCCTTCAGTGATCACGCACCACCCCCACTCATCCATCACACAGTTACTAGTAGCGTATAGTAGTGATGGTCAAATGAAGCTTCTTGAACCAGTGTCTTTATTTTCTGAGCTCACTAGACGGCGCTTTCTGTTCAATAAAGGGTTGAAAACACACTGAATTGCCATTCCTTTAACCTTTTTCTTTGAATAGAGAGCGCCATCTAGTGAGCTCAGAAAATAAAGACAGTGGTCACTAGCGTATAGTTTATATCCACAAAGTTCCACTCTTGCTACGTTGCCGCGGAAAATTGGACCACTTTCACTCTTTTTGGCGAGATGTCCGTTACCTTCCGTTTATATCCGTTTTAACCTCTGTTCCAGGACTATGGTTACCTGGTCCTCAGATCTCTGCAGGGAAAATCCAGACAGCTAGCTAGACTATCTTTTGCGGACTGTCCTGGTCCTACCTGAATCCAGCTAGCTTCTCTGTCCAATTGAGGACTATGGTTACCTGGTCCTCAACCTCTGGTGGAAATCCAGACAGCTATGGTTACCTGGTCCAATCAGGACTATGGTTACCTGGTCCTCAGGATGAATCCAGACAGCTAGCTAGACTATCTGTCCAATCTGAGTTTTCTGTTGCACGACTAAAACAACTTTTGAACGTACATGTTCCATCAAAACGAGTACCTTCCTGAGGCTGTTTAGCAGCAATAGTTATTTTGCCACCCATGACGATTGTGATTGGTTTAAAGAAATGCCAAAAAAAATAGAGCACGTTTTCCTCCTCGTCCTCCTCCTTTACGACCCTCCTCCACAGCGCTGTGAATGAAGGTCTAGCAAAGCGAGACTAGCATTTAACCCGTCAAATCAAGAACACAGACGACTGGAAAAAAAAAACATGGAGTCTTCAGAAGAGGTAATTATCTTATAATTGTTATGTCCTCTTTGTCTCCAACGCTGATTGTTGATCGTTGCCGTCTTTTCTCAGCTGTGACGTAAAATGCAAGCGGCTGTGTGCGAATAACGCCGGACTACACTATTTTGTAAGGATAGCCATACTAGGAAATACAGAGTTTTGTTGAACTGATAAGCTAAATTAGCTTTGTTGCAACTCATTTGGCAATGACTTGAATGTAACGGACGTTCATTAATATAAAACAGTTATCCACTATAGCTTAACTGTTATATAGCATTTAACATTTGTAAGAAAACACTTCTTTTTTTTTACACAAATCAATTCAAATGCCAAATAAAATTCTTCAAAATGTGTTATCATGGCTCTGTCTCAAATACCAGATAAGTACAAGGTGTACTGTGGTGTACTATGCAACGGTTGCCCCCATCCAACAACCCGGTATTAGTCTGCTGAACCCAGCGCTGCTTACAGAGATGAGGCGGTCGGTGAAGCTTGACAGTAGTAATGTGCCCTTTACACTTAACGCGGCAGTGTCACACTAACAGCATCCCCCGTCCACCAGCAGTGGGAAATAGACACAAACACTACGGCTGCTCTGAACAGCTCATTAGTCCTTCATTATGGCCGGTGACAAGGTATCAAGCGGACGTGTGAGTGATAGGAGACAACAGGTAGAAAAAGAAATAAGTAATGGGAGGAGGAAGGCCTGCCAGGTAGTATTTATCAAAGCCTGTATGTCCTACTTTGTTAAAGTTTGTTTACGACTCAGACTTCGACAGAGGCTGAATTAGCATTTAGAAACTCAAACAAAGCTGAGATGTGGCTAAAATCAGGGCACAAATGTTGTTAGGTTTGAATTGAAGTGATTTGTAAAAGCATGAAAAAAATCAATTCCGACCCACTCACTCCTCCCCTTCCTGCCGATCTACAGTGGTACTGTCTACTGTAATAAAAATGAAAAATATATATATATATATATATTAATTGGTCAAACAAAGCCATACATTGTCAGATTCAGATCAGCCCAAACTGACAGAGAAAATTAAAATATATTTTGAGTGGGTGAGGTTTTCCTCATTTCCTTCCATAATTAAGTTGTTCCTGCTATGAATCCTGCAGTTACCGAGCCCCTTTAGTTGGTCTGATGGAATGTAAATAGGGTTTCTCACTTTGCAATGTTACTTTTTTGTACCCTTTTTTTTTGGTAGGAGTGAATCTGTTTAAATTGATTGACCTTTTTTCACATGCCAAAAAATGGTCTCCTGCTTCACAAGGACACTGATGACCACAGTATACTTAGTCTCGATTTACAGCGCTGCGGAGGAGGGTCTAGCTAGTCCACACAGCAGGGATGGGAGAAAAACGTGCTCTGGTTTATTGGCATTTCTTTAAACCAATCACAATCGTCATAGGTGGTGCTAAACTCCAAACGGAGCCTCTGTAAAGTAACTGTAAGAAATTGTTTTGGTGGACAGATAGTCTAGCTAGCTGTCTGGATTTACCCTGCAGGACCAGGTAACCATAGTCCTCAGATTGGACAGATAGTCTAGCTAGCTGTCTGGATTTACCCTGGACCAGGTAACCATAGTCCTCAGATTGGACAGATAGTCTAGCTAGCTGTCTGGATTTACCCTGCAGAGATCTGAGGACCAGGTAACCATAGTCCTCAGATTGGACAGATAATCTAGCTAGCTGTCTGGATTTACCCTGCAGAGATCTGAGGAGCAGGTAACCATAGTCCTCAGAAATCCACCAGAGTTTAAAATTCCAACACAAAGAAAGCGGAAGTAAGCTGACATCTGCGAAAAATACATGCATCTATCAGAATTTCCGATCCTGGAAGTGAAACTTTGCTAGCGAGGTGTGCTCAGAACATGCCTATAGAAAACTGTTAGAGAAAACAAGTAGTGATAGTGCTTTTTGGGCTGAGGGAGGTTTTTTTTTTGTTGCTGTACATCTCCCGGCCACTGGGCCTGACTGACTTACTCTAAATACACCCATGAGACAAATTAGAGCTACCATTAGCGAGGATCTAAACAACTGCTGGTTGTTGGATGGACTGCCATGATATATGGTATCAACATTCCAGATTAAATGTAATAAACTTTGGTCATTTCCTGACATCTTGTACCATCATTAGGGTAAAAGTAGTTTTGTCCAACACTTTTTCTTTATGACCAACTACTTGCAAAAATAATTAAATTTGCGCCGTCTTTAGAATATATTAGCAGATATTAGCATGCTTGCACGCAAAACTAAGATGATGAACATGGATGAAACATTAAAATTGCTGAGGTTTTGTCAGCACTATCATTTCCATGTATCCCCACTGGATAGGACACACACACACACACACACACACACACACACACACGATGATGGTGATGATCATTCTGTTGCAGGCGATTTCAACCACACGATTTCAATATCACATATTATATACACTCACCGGCCACTTTATTAGGTACACCTGTCCAACTGCTCGTTAACACTTAATTTCTAAGCAGCAAATCACATGGCGGCAACTCGGTGCATTTAGGCATGTAGACATGGTCAAGACAATCTCCTGCAGTTCAAACCGAGCATCAGTATGGGGAAGAAAGGTGATTTGAGTGACTTTGAACGTGGCATGATTGTTGGTGCCAGAAGGGCTGGTCTGAGTATTTCAGAAACTGCTAATCTACTGGGATTTTCACGCACAACCATCTCTAGGGTTTACAGAGAATGGTCCGAAAAAGAAAAAACATCCAGTGAGCGGCAGTTCTGTGGGCGGAAATGCCTTGTTGATGCCAGAGGTCAGAGGAGAATGGCCAGACTGGTTCGAGCTGATAGAAGGGCAACAGTGACTCAAATTACCACCCGTTACAACCAAGGTGGGCAGAAGAGCATCTCTGAACGCACAGTACGTCGAACTTTGAGGCAGATGGGCTACAGCAGCAGAAGACCACACCGGGTGCCACTCCTTTCAGCTAAGAACAGGAAACTGAGGCTACAATTTGCACAAGCTCATCGAAATTGGACAATAGAAGATTGGAAAAACGTTGCCTGGTCTGATGAGTCTCGATTTCTGCTGCGACACTCGGATGGTAGGGTCAGAATTTGGCGTCTACAACATGAAAAGCATGGATCCATCCTGCCTTGTATCAACGGTTCAGGCTGGTGGTGGTGGTGTCATGGTGTGGGGAATATTTTCTTGGCACTCTTTGGGCCCCTTGGTACCAATTGACCATCGTTGCAACGCCACATCCTACCTGAGTATTGTTGCTGACCATGTCCATCCCTTTATGACCACAATGTACCCAACTTCTGATGGCTACTTTCAGCAGGATAATGCGCCATGTCATAAAGCTGGAATCATCTCAGACTGGTTTCTTGAACATGACAATGAGTTCGCTGTACTCAAATGGCCTCCACAGTCACCAGATCTCAATCCAATAGAGCATCTTTGGGATGTGGTGGAACGGGAGATTCGCATCATGGATGTGCAGCCGACAAATCTGCGGCAACTGTGTGATGCCATCATGTCAATATGGACCAAACTCCCTGAGGAATGCTTCCAGCACCTTGTTGAATCTATGCCACGAAGAATTGAGGCAGTTCTGAAGGCAAAAGGGGGTCCAACCCGTTACTAGCATGGGGTACCTAATAAAGTGGCCGGTGAGTGTATAACCACATATTATCTAGTGCTACTCCAAAAACAGCAGACCATGTCATTTGAAATTATGACACATAATTTAAAAAATATATATTTAAGACCAACAGTACAAAACTCTACATGGACAAGAGGAGGAAGTTAGTTCAGTAGTAATTCGGTTGGGGTGTCGATGAGGAAAACCTCATGGTACTTGGAGCCCTTGTATTTTTCCCGAACAGACTGCTTGGCATGCTGAGGCGCATTGTTTACCCCCCTCGCCCCTCCACAAAAAAAAAAGACTGAAAAGGTTATAACATAAATATTAATCAATATATAATCAATTATCACAAATATTCTGTGATGTACTTCTTGTGTAAGCTGGTTTATTGCTCTCTTATCCGTTACTTTAACATAGCATTCTGCTTTTTTCCTGTGTCCTATAATCCAAAATACATAGTAACTAACACAACAGCATCACTAACTAAATAAATGTACACTTGTAAAGCCATTTATGGGACCTTTAAGTGAAATTTAAGCATAGTTCACAATGTTTTCAGCATTGAAAAACACACCGGCGGTTCATTAAAATTGGCAGGGAAGATTTCAAGAGAGACTACATCAAGCAGTAGGTTGCAACGATCTGCCGGGCCAAACGAGACGGACTGCGGTGTCCAGCAAAGTCGCGGATAAATGATTCAAAAGTGCAGCAAATCTAACAATGTGGTGACATCCGCGGGGGAAAACAACCCTCTAGCTAGCTACAGGTGCCAAAGTACTGCTTCTTCAGATCCTGGAAATGCACCGCAGTCCTCTTGAGTACATATTAGTGAGGAAGACCAGGTTAGCAAAGAAGTAACCAGAACTGACCTGTTAGGCTCTGTGGGAGATACAGTGAACAAGAACTGTGTCTCCACTGCGTGGCCATTCAGCTGATTAAGCAGGTGTCTCTGGAGGATTGGGCTAGAGAAAGGAGAGATCCTTTGCTCAGCTCTCTGCTGATTAGAAGGATCCTGAGGCAGACTCAGTAAGTAGCTGGGTCTGTATTGACTGTTCACATTTGGCAGCTGATTTCTTGCAACTTTTAAGAGAATAAAAACATAAATGCATGTAATTTGTCCTTTACATGATTTAAGAAGTGTTTGCTACTTCGATGAATGTTGTTTATCTGCTTTTTTTGTATGTGGCATGATCATCATCCTCCTCTGTTTTTTTTCCCGTGGAAATGGAGCTCATTTACATTGAAAATGGAAAAATATGACGTGGGTGATAGGGCATTCATTTTGTTTAATATTAATGTTTTAGTTTGTCTGGCAGTTCAAATTCACTATACATACTATATGTGTGCATATGTATGTAAAACTTGATTAGCACACACACTCCTTTTTCAAAAAAGCACTTCTACCCATTTTACACCACTACGCACACTCCCATTAACATTGCCCAGAAGAGTTTGTTTCCTGTCATTCATTACTGTCTACCACAGCCGGAGGAGGTGCCTCCCCCCCGTGCGGCTCTAATGACACACCGTGCGGATAAACACCTTACACCGAAATGGAAAGCATGACAAAGACAACACCCAGGATGATTTGGTGGAGATAACGCCTGTACATTCCCGTACCATAACTCCAGCTAAATGAAGCTTATTGGTGTGAGAGAGCTCTAAAAACACATTGTATGAACCTACAAAGAGTTGGATTCGTTGTCCATACCGCAGCACCAGGCAGTACATCTTGATGACATTGCAGGTTACAATGCTGGCTCTCTACGGCTGCGTGCATACATCTTTTTCACAAAAATGAAAGGAGGGGAATATTTCCTTGAATGCAAAAACTGAACAAACAAGTAAAGCACCTTGTCTGGCAGTTTCATCTCTCAATTCATCCATGTAGGTCTTCAAACCATGTTTTAGTGAAGACAGACTATTTATCAGCTGTCAGGCGGGTGGAGTTGACCTTGTAAGTAGGGACAAAATATAACACATTTTCTTGAAGCTCATTATCTAACAAACAAGAGCTTTTAAATTGCTTAATATTATAATCTTCATAGGTTGTTTTTTTATTTCAAACTACAATACAATCCTTTTTGCTTTAAAACAACTATTTAAATGTGAAGAAATTATATTTAACCTATAGGTATATATTTGTTTGCAATGTTTTCCATGTTTCCATCCAGTTGCAGTTACTTCAGGCAAAAGAAATTGTATTTAAAAACTGTCCAAAAAATACTATACTAAATATACTATACATGACCAGAAAATGAACAGAACACGTGTTTCAATATCTAATAGATATAGACAAAGTTTCCAAACAATGCAAAAACAGAACCAGAAAATAAAAGAACATGGTAAAAGGTCGGCCAGACAGATTGTTATGACAACTGGATAAGCAGAAAGATATAGGACGCTATCTTTTACCCGGCGCATGGCGAAGCCCAACGCAAGTGGTGCTAGTGTAAGACCGACGCAGTTGCCGTCATTGCACCTGCGGCCATCTTTGCGCCCACAGGCAGGTATGTTCAGGTGCATTCTTGGCGTATTGCTATCTTGAGGCAGCGTAAAGTGATGGTGCCATTGACCAACAAATACCTGGTCTAAAGTCAATAGCGTAGCATTTCATTGTTATTTTAAGGCCTGCTTCACCATAGTGTTTTGGTGGCATAGTGCTTGTGCCATACATGATCTGCTCGAGTGCTTTCACTTCACGCACAGACAGTTGAAAACTTCTTCTTCCTGCTTAGCAAATCCGCCATCACAATAGCAATGCGCCAAGGTAAAAACGTGCCTGGCTTTTAAAAGGGAATGAGAGATGACACTCTGATTGGTTGATTGCATGTTATGCCCAAAGCACAACTATGATTATTGAATACACTTTTTGTACCATGTGCCTGCCGCATGGATCTTTTTTCCTGCCGTTAAATTAGCAAAAGAGCATTCACACCATGCGCTTAGGTCGATAAAATAGGGCCCATATACTGTACATATTAAATAAGACATTCAGTACACCTGAAAATAATGTTTTCCCTAACAGATTTTAGGACAATTGTGCCATACACCATTATCATAATCAGATGATAATGAGCAATAGTATAGGGCTCTTCATATTGCACTTAGCCCCAGGCTAAGCTCCAGGCTAAGAAAGCATTTACACTGGCACATTCCACAAACCTCGGGGCTATCACCTGAAAACTGACTGAAAAAGTTGCCAGTATGAAATGAACACACTTTTGTTGTCCAATTTCACGACTTCTTCATCACATCATCGGTAATAGTTTATGCATTCTCATTTCACATGCTTCTAACGGTTAGCATCTGAGTCAACGTTAGCGTTGTGATACCGGTTTGGGTGACGTCCTCCAGCCTGCCAGTAGCTTTCAAACCATCTCAGGATTATTCAAATTCTCAATCTACCTAAAAGCAAAGAAAAGTGCAGTGCCTTGTTTTCCAATAGAGGAGATAATTAGCGTGAGGGCTTCTCATAGAAAAAGCCCTGCTAATGGCGACAATTATAACCTTGCTGCTTGCTGTTAAGGAGTAGTCAGTCACGGGTCATTCTGGAAAACGTTAGTCACATGTTCCAAAAACATTTATCCCGGGCTAGTAGGCGCGCAGAGTGAATTGTATAGCCCTGGGCTAACAATGTCTGTTCGAAAAGGGGCTAAGAGTAGCCCTGGGCTAATAAAATGCACAGTGAAGAGCCCTGTACATATATCAACAATCACTTCAACTGTTCTGTTCATTCTTTTTGTTCAAAATATATAATGGATAATTCTATAATTTGCTTAGATGGAAGTTTTTTTTGTCTTCACGTCAACCATGAAAAACACTATTATTGTTTTTCCCGACATTTCTGTCACTTTTTCCATCTTGTGGATGCTTTTTTGATGTTTTTTCCAAAATGATTTGATATTTCTAACGTTGACATTTCCAGCGCTCATTTCGAAGACCCATTTTTTGTGATAAAAAAACTGAAAATGGGTCAAATTTGACCCGAGGACAACATGAGGGTTAAAAAGCAAGGATTAGGTAATTTACCTGAGTGGTGAGGCTGGAGATGTCCATGACTGTGACAGAGTTCCCGCAGCTTGCCCACACTGAGTCGTCTAACACCAACAGTGTCCGCACCGGCTCTGAGCCCAGGCTCACACATCTCCGGGAGTCTGGGTCCCAAAAATCATCTGGAGAAAAAAAAAAACACAACTCAAAACTACAAACAAGATATCATAAGGATGTAAAGAAACCCTTAAAATGACTGGCTATCATCGCTGGTAGCCTACAAGTTGAATTAATGTACTCCAAACACATGTCCCCCTTCTTTATACACTGTCACATTGAGCGAGTTCTTGCCACTTTTCACAGCAAGTAAGATTGGTGTTTGCTTTAAAAAAATTTTTTAAGATATTTAACGTTGTTGAGCAAATAATGGCACAGAGGGTTCACAGCGGAGGCTTGTTTTCTTTCACTGGAACGAAAAAAAACAGCCACGTTAGGGAGTGTGAACAACAGGTTGACCAAATAAAGACTGAGACTTCCATCTGAATTGCCACACACTGTGCAGCGCTGTGTTTGCACCTTTGCCACCCACATGCTAATAAGTGGTGGTGTACACTTTAATCTACTTTTCACTTAGTTTTTCTCTCTCTCTTTTGCTGGATTGCTCTCTCTTTTTGTTTCATCAGTGTGAAAATGAAGCAGACCTTTTCCTTTTGAGACCAGAAGCACATTATAAAGTGAATTACACAAGCATTTCCTTTGCTATGCGTTAATGAAGCAAAATTAGAGAACAGAGTGCACCCAGCCATTTAATTAACATTTTGAGTTGTTTATTTCTGCCTTTCATTGCAGAATAGCTTAACAATGCCTTCTGACTTCTACAGTTAATTGCTTGGCATGTTATAAAGGTCATTTTCCCACCTTTTCAAAATTCACTCTTGTAAATGCCCATCCGGACCTCTGCGCTGAGCCAGACAACCGCATCTCCCTCTTTAACGCAGCGGGCCACCAGACCTTTTTGTACCAAAAACTTAAAATATGAAATTGTCATTTGACATGATGTCTTATGTGCATATCTCACTGATGAATGCTACAGTACATTATTCACTAAGGAACAATGTGTTGGGTGTATCCATACGTCTTTTGATATAAGTCTCCTTTGAAGCTTTTCCAGCATTTCCTGGCTGCTTCAGACTTGTGTTTAGACGGTAGAATACTAGTCAAGGGCATACATCTTCAACAGATGTGCACACACGTCATGGCACCCTCCAGAGCTTTTCTCTTGCCCCCCCCCCCCATTTTTTTTTTAACAAAGCATGAATGATAATATTTAATCGGCATGCAGCAGCTTGGTGTAATTAATCATCCTTTCTGCTTGGGAGGAGAGAGGAGCACAGGAGGAGGGGAGCCCCGCTGACACACTGTGGCCAGGTAAGAAGAACCCGACGATAGAGCTATTGTTCTCCCGTTGTCTGTGAACACTGCAAACCACTGCTGAGATGGTGTTAAGCCCCCATGGCCATGTGCAATGCCTGCCTAAACACGGCACACCATCTACCCCACAGTGAAGTGTTATTTTCATATTTGCAGTGGGTTTGAAAATCAGTAGTAATGGGGAGTACAGCATCAAGCGAAATACATTTTCTTTTGGCATTTTAGGCATTTATTTTTGATAGGAGAGCTGAAGCATGAAAGTGGAGAGAGAGTGGGGAAAGACATGTGGCAAAGGGCCGCAGGTCGGAATCGAACATGTGGCCGTTGCCTCGAGGGACTAAGCCTCTGTAAATGGGCGCCCGTTCTACCTGGTGAGCTACCCAGACGCTACCCAAGGGAAAGTGATCCCAAGGCAATCGTTTGAAAGACTCTAGCATTAATATAACGACTCTTGTTTTGAAAATGGGTCAACTGGAAAGTGTCTCCCACATGACACACAATACTAATATTTTTTAGCCAAATGAATAAAAGCTATTTTGTTTTTAACACAAAAGATCTTTACTAAATAGCTGTATCATAAATTCATAATGCATGACATCAGTAAAGCTCATTTTGACTAATTATTTCACAGTAGGAAAAAACTAAACATTTTTGATGAAGCCCCATTAAAATTAACTATAAAAACCTTTTCGGTCCATTTCCCTTGTCACATTTCATTAAGAGACAAAAGCTCCGGTACCTATCTACAAAAGCAAAAATAGATATGAAACATCGGATAACCTCGTATCTATGAATAACCAACAAAATGATTAAAAAATGTAATTTATTGTGAAACAAATGCACGCTGTTTGTCTCATTGGGTTTGTATCACATTGGTAGAACAAACTCACAATAACAAGGCTCATTTACTGTAACTACAAGACATACAAGCTTATAAAAAACAATATTTAGTAAATGTATTACTGAGTTTTGACTCTTTGATTTATTTTTTAACCTTTGTTAATTGAGGGGAGGTTCACTGAGAGGCAACGCCCTGATCACATTCACACAGTTCCACATTCCCACCTGGAAGCTGCCCAGTACAACCCCAGTCTGATCTGCTGCCACTGAGCAGCTCCACTGGAGAGGTTGGGGTTGAAGGGCCGTGCTCAAGGGCACCTCAGTGGTCGTAATGAGAAAGGGACAGGGATCTTGTTTTTTGTTTTTTATCCTGTCGGTCTGGGGATTGAACCGACGACCGGTCACAAGCCACTGCCAATGCATTTGTTTTTGGCCTCATTTTTTCTAATGTTTTCATTTCTCATTCTCTTCATCCCCCCCACATCATCACATACCCTTCACCATGCCTAGAGATAGGCATGGGGAACTTTCCATAAGATCATCTCTCAATGCAAATTAAAGCTATTAAGCTAACTGAAATAACACCATGCCAATCTCTAGGTATGGTGAAGGGTATGTGATGATGGGGGGGCGGGGGCAAGAGAACTTTATCAGGATGCATAGTATCCTGATCCATAAAATAACTGGCCTTTAAGAATAAAAATGTGCTTGCCTTTATGGGAAGTTAACAGAGGTGTGTATACGTATGCCCCCTGTATTTTAAGGAAGAATTATGAAACACGGGACATGATGGTAAACTGTCCATTGTGCCAATGGATGGTATGCACATGAGGTTTGCCTTGATGTTGAGAGTGGTGTGAGAGCTGTATTTCAGATGTGGGAAGATGAAAATTTCCGGACACATCAGCAGTAGCACACCTTGAACATTTATTTATTTACAAATCAATTATTCATTCACAAAGATAATTGGTGTCCTTAAACAGATGGATTTTCCTAAAACTTTTTGAATTAAGGCATTAAGATCAATTTCCAAAAGATGTTTTTTTTATTCCTCTTTTTAATCAATTTTAGCATGGGTGTGTAAACTTTGTCAAGCCACTGTATTTCTACTTGAGCCATCAGTCTGAAAACAAAGCAATCTTTGAAGCGCCTTACCGTTGTCACTTCTTCCATACACCATCATGGTCCCGTTCCGCAGGCCTGCGAACAGGAAGCGAGGGGAGTGCTGCAGGCACAGCACAGGGCAGCCCTCTGGGTTGTGGAGGGTCAATAGGCATTGTGCTGAAGTGTCCACGCTGCCATAGACCAGTATGCTGGAAGAACCAAAGCAGCACAGGCCAACGTGATGAATGAGTGTCGTTTAAAATGACAGAGTGCTTCGTTTTCATGCAGTTTGATTTAACAGTGCACTTTGGAGCAAAGCATTGTGCTTGCGCGACCGCTCTGTCTTTCTCATGTTTGAAATACCATCTGAACTTTGCTGCGTCTCATTGTCACCTTAAGAATGAAAAATGCACATTGCTGTTTTTTTCTCTGTCTGAGAAGAAAATGTTAATCAGCATTGGAGGTGACAGTCTTTCCAGTGTACTAAAATGCTGAAATTGTACTTTTTTCTTGCAGATGAAAATGAGCCTGTATGGCTAAATCTGCCACATTTACATGTTGGACTCTGTACTCATGTTGATTAATGTGCGTTGTCCCTTTTTAACCCTTGTGTTGTCCTCCCAGGTCAAAACTAAAATTGAACAATTTTTTTAAGCTTTTTCGACTCGTTTTTAATCACTTTTAGATGCTTTTTTTCAACATTTTCTTCATTTTTGTAACACTACCATTAGCATACTGTACACATCACTAACACCAATATATCACCACTAGTTTTACACTATGTTCTTTTTCAAATTCATGGTCAAGAAATCTCATTTATATTATTATATCTTTTTTTGTCTTTTGTCAAAGTTTTTTTGGGGGGGAAATATGACCCCCTGTGAAAAGTCTCGAGATAACTCTTGTTATGAATTGATATTATAAATGAAAATGAATTGAATAAGTGGACCTCATTTTACAATCATCAAATAAAAGCGTGTTTCTCTTTCTTCTCCTGTGTCTGCAGCTTTCAGTCTCTCACCGTCCATCGTCTAATCCGACACAAATGTTGGCGCCGATCCCCGACGTGGACTTGGGAACTTCAGCCTCCACTTCCTCAGTCGGAGAAGGTTCTGGCACATAATCCAGACATCGGACAGCAGAGCCTACCTGCAGGCTCTTTACAGTCCTTGGCGTGGGCCTGTTGAGAGAAAATATCTCGATATGCCCATGCGAACCTTCTCCCCCAGCCACCTATAGGGAGGAAGAAAAAACACCTGGTTGGAAAAGGTCAAGACCCCTTGTTAAGCTGTACCAATGGACTGAATCCTAATGCCACGGGTAATAAACTATTCTGCTGAAACAGAAGGGAAAAAAGAGATAGAAAGAGCAGAGAGCAGAACCAGGCCGTCCTCCCTTAGATGTGTGCAATGAGCGTTCTCTGTCTTAATCAAATTGCGGAGGCCAGAGGATAATGCGTCTCTTCCTGTCAGCAATTTAGGTCTCAAAAAAGTTGAAATCAATTATCCTTTTAGACCTTGTCATCTGTAGTCCTCCCTCACTTTTTTTTTTTCTTTTTTGAACATCACTTAGAATTTTAAACACATTATGTAATGGATTCACAATGTCATCGTCGGCACATCAAACAATTCTTATAACTCTGCGATCTTTTCATCAGCGAAGAACAGAGGCGCTCTGAGTTGCTTATCAATGAGGCCGTTTTTTTTTTTGGTTTTTTTTTTTGGAAGTTTACAAGATCAAGTGACTGATCTCATGCTGGAGTCAGTTCATGATCAAATGAAAATAATAACATTTTCAATTCAATGAACTCAACAGTTGATATGAACATGTCTAAGGCCAGGCTGAACGCTGAAGACAAACGAATAGGTAGACACACAAACAGCATACAAACAGAGCTTTTTCATTCGGTAGGATTTCTTTCTAACAAAGAAGAAAGCAACCTTAGATGTTATCAAAAAAGGTCCAAAAATCATACTGGGCTTTGAAGGCGTTTCACACATGGCGGAAGCTGAGTGTCTGCCTCAATAGAGCCTTGGTTTATTATGTACCACATTCATACTGGCCTTTGTGTAAGCCTGTCAAAGCCTATGCTGAGAAAACGAAGACGGCAGGAGACCTCCAACCTACCTCTGGTGCAATTTCAATTAAGGTGGCATTGCTCCCATTCCCAAACAATTAAAGTGTCGCAGTGGCTTTTCAATATGATTTCACTCATTACTCCTGTGTGAGGCCTTGGTGGTTTATCCAGACAAAACATACAATGTCCTTCTTGGAAAAAGAAGCGGGGCTGCTTGCTGCTAGACACCAAGGATTTATTCCCCGAATGAATCACATCGTGTGAATGTGACATGAGCCAAATATAGTCTTTAGCTCTTCTCCTCCACGCTCACCCTTATTTGCATGCAATCATTTGTTTGATTTGTATCAGCGGGCGGAATCTGGACAGGAGCGATCCCGTGGGCTCTTGAGAACGAGTCAAAACAAATAAATGGTCTGTTGTATAGGGTGAAAAAAAGATAGGGGGGATTTATCTTGGAGCAAGAGCCCAAAAAAACACGGTTAAGTCACTCTGTGGAAGCAGAGCCGAGGCAAAGCCCCCCTCCCCCTCACTAAGTCTCCTCCACAATCTATACATTCACCTGTCCATCTGTATCCCCCCTCCTGTTTTTTTAACCCCACTCTCCTTCTCCCCCTCTGTGCCTGCCCGATACCCAGTACAAATACTGTTTCCTGACTCAGTCATCACTACTTATTTAGAAAAATAGATATCTGGAGTCGGGCCCTGGACAGATTTCTGCTCTCAGCTCGAGAGAAGCAAAAAAAAAAACCTCCCCAAACACTAAATGCTCCGCCAGCATTAATTACATTGCTCTGGACACAGTGAATGAAGCGTGGGCGAATAGTCATGATGGCACACTCTGCTCAGTTGTATTGGCCACATTCAGAAGCAAAACATCATGGGTCACCAGATTGCTGATGTACTCTGACACTTGTAGTCTAGAAGAAGAGGAAAAACAAGGGCAGAGTTGATGGAGACTTTATCTTAAAATGAGATGTAGGGTGTGTGGAAAAGTGTGTCGAGGAAGGTGAAGGCAAGCAGGCTAACAGGCTGATTAGACACAATGTCATTACTCTGATCAAAGAACACAGAAATTCCCATAGCCCATCTCACTTTAACCTGATTAGTGTCATCCCTTATTTGACAAGCCTTCCAGGGAGGTAGAACCAACCGGGGGCGGGAATGCTCTGCCACTTATTATTCTTGCTGGATCGGCAAGCTTGCACTATTATCTCTATTATAACTATCTTTTAGTGGCTACCAGTTTGTGTATTGCCGTGGTTACACATTCATGCTGCTTGAAGGTTTACAGTGAGGAAAATAAGTATTTGAACACGCTGCTATTTTGCAAGTTCTTCCACTTAGAAATCATGGAGGGGTCTGAAATTGTCATCGTAGGTGCATGTCCACTGTGAGAGACATAATCTAAAAACAGAAGATCTGTGTGGAGGAGTGGGCCAAAATCCATTCTGCAGTGTGTCAAACCTGGTGAAACCTCATTTATGGGAAATTATACCTAATGTTTGAGTTAGAAAAACAGAAATTAGGAATTATTGAGACTAAAATTAAAGGAATGGATGTCGATGGATAATCACAGACTGGAATATGTCAACTTTTACTCAATACTATTTCAAAACCATATCAATTTTTTTTTCAAATGCTATAAAATTGAATAACACACCCCAAAATTAATGAAAGTAGACATTTGTACTTGCCAAAGAGTGTTGTGTGGAATCAATCATGTTATTTTTACAAAACAGGAAAACGGGTCAATTTGACCCGAGGACAACATGAGGGTTACATTTTTATCGGCCAATATATCAGAACATTGGATTTTAAAATAAATATTTAAATAATATAAATATTTGTATCAGTATTGGCTTCAAAAATCCTTTATCGGTCGGGCTCTAACTAGCGATGCACTGTTCCGATACTGATATCTGGCGGATACTGACTCAAATATCTAGACTGGGTAAAGTAACAATGGGGGCGATCTATTCAATTCATTTCTACAGTACGTCTAGATACTATATATAATATATACTGGAATTCCTGTTTAACTTTTTGACCACTGTGCTGTTGTATTTGAATGGTTTACACTCAAGTTGTAATTCCTGTTCCTTTTGAAGGTTTTATTTTTTACCAAGTTGCGGTGAATGATTTATTTGAATAATAAATTACAATTCAGTGAATGTATATCTATGTATGTATTTGTTGCATTTTGACATTTAACAAAGTTAAGAAAGCAATATTTAAGTCAAGCCTGACGTTGCCTCAGCCCGTGAGGCAGACAGCTTATTAATTAAACACTGGTATTGGTATCGTATTCTTTTTCTTATTCAGGCAGTCAGTTTATAGGTTATTGTATTCATATTTTATAGTCATAGTTAATATTTTATCATGAACTGTTCAATCCCTGCACTGTTCCCTTTTTTACTATCATCATTACACACAATCTACAATAGTACCTCACCTTATCATGGTCATTGCATTTCAGTGAGTGATTTTCTGTGTGTGTATATGTGTTTGTTGTGTTATGGTTGTCTTGCTACTGGATGCCTAAAATTCCCTTTGGGATGAATAAAGTATCCATCTATCCATCTATCCATCCACATATCTATCTATCTGAGCTTAAAAAGTGATTAGTGTTTTTTTGTATGAAGACAAGCGGTTGTGATGGAACTGAAACCTTGCAATGCAACACTTCAGTCAAGCCATCACTCGCCAGTGTAGCTGCTAGACGCCAGTGTAGCACACGGCACTTTTGTCCCTCCAAATAGGGCGGGAGGCCTGGGTCAGGAGCATTTTAGTCATCTGTAATAGTATGTGCTCTAGGAAGGTTAAAGGTCAGAGTGGCCTGTGCTCCTTTAAACACTAGTATTACAGTGTTCTAAATGCTAGCTCCACTATCGCCCTTTGCCCATGTGAAGCTGAGTGAGCATCCAGTCCTCTTTAGAACAGCACTAAAAGAGAAGCGTGAGGCGTAGTCTGCGACCAGGAGGACCCACACTGGATTTACTCACCTTTTAGGTCGAAAGAGGATTACCCGTTAAATTGCCAACTTTCTCCAAAAAGCAAGAGGAACACAAATTGAAACTTAAAGATTAATAGCAGATTCTCAGCATCATTTTTCTCCCCCCCCCCATTCCCCTTTTTCTGGATCCAGTTAAATTCCCACAAGTCTGGCCAGCAGTTACCTACCACAAGCCTTTATACTGTACTGTTATTTTGTTGTTGAGAAAAATGGTGTATGTCCCATTCTTTGCCTTGTGATAAATGGTTTAACAGATAAATTAGTTTTAAAAGCTAATAATGAACTATAAAATATGAATTGTTTTGCCTTGTTGTATGTTTCAGTTATTTGGCCTTAAATTGAGTCTGTGGGTGTGTGGGGGTGTGTGTGTGGTGTTGGCGTGCATGTGTGTGTGAGAGACAAACATTTCTTACCCAGAAGTAGCCTTGAGGTAACGAGGTGCTGGCGGCAGAGAAGCCCAACAATGCACAGTGAACACGATTGTGGAGGGCAGCCTCAAGCTACAAGAGACAAAATAAATATTGATTTAATATGTATCATGGCTCAATACTGCAACCACAGTTTTCAGTTCTTTTGAGGCTCAAAAATACCAAAACAACATTTTTTCAGAAGAATGTATATGTGAAACCAAATTCCCTGCTGACAATAAAGAAATAAAAATACCTAATCTCAGCCATCGACAATAACTTTGTTATTTTAAAATCAGGGCTGATGGCTTTCCACCCACATTATAGGCTGTAAATGTAAATGTATAAAACGCTGTTATGAAGCAGTGGCTGCTCGCGCGTTACATTTGTTTTTTAACCATCTTTCTTGTATATTTATATTTATTTTCACAAAATATACTAAATAAATTTGGACTCTTCTCAAGCTTGTACTTCATTTGCTGTGAGTGTGAAAAACCAGTGTCTTAATAGCAATTGTATGTGTTGAATGCTAAAAGACAAAACAATGAAAACAAAAAACAAGAGACTTAGCCCTCAATGTCCATTTTAGTATAACCTGCAGGTGTGCTTTCTACTAGCAATGCTAAGATCAGAAGCTTGATATTTCAGTTAGTACTGAATTGGAGGATTTTGGCCTAGTTTTTCTTTTTCTTATTTTTATACCATTAGATTGGATTTCATGCCTAGTTTTGGTACTTTTAGTTTGACTTCTTTTAGAAACCAAAGTGTCCGCTCACAAAGGTTCGGAAGATGCAAATCCTAAGCCAAGGCAGTTTTAGTTATTTCCAATAAAAAAAAAATCATACTAAAAGATTAAATAAATCCATATTCCTGAAAGCTGCTCTTCCCACCAGCAATCCGTCTGGTAGGAAATGATTGTTGTTTTTGGCGTATGACCGCTAAGGCAGGGCCACGTGAAAGACAAACCAGCTAAATGTATGTTGGGGTGGTGGGGTGGGGTTGGTGGGTTTGAAATGAGGGAGGGAGGGAGGGAAGAGAGGGTCAGCGATGAGCACCGCACCTCTTTAATTGTCGTCCTCGGCAGCAGCAAGCATCAATCACAGGTAATTTATCGTCTCCCCTGGCCAAGACCCTCCCCCTTTTCTCCCTTGTTGTGTTTGTAAACACTACACAAACCCCCCCCAAAAAAAGAACTGGCCAGATCACTGCTCCCCCCGGCCCCCCCAACACACACACACACACACGTCTGTCTCCATCTCCATCATTTAAATTCACTACGCAGATGCATGGTTTGTCCTCTCTATCAATCTCTCAGTCCCACTTTCCCATATTTCACTCTTTTTATAAGCTTGCTTTTTCCCCTCTGTCTGTTGTCTTTTTTTCCCTCCGTCTCCCCTTCTGCTAGCCCACCGTCAAGAGTAGTGAAACGTTTTTTTGATAGGTAATTAAACGACAGCCTTAATAGTGTCCATATGGAAGCCCTGTGGTTAAGAGAGAGAGAGAGAGAGAGAGAGTGAGCAATTGAGAGTGGCGGCGGACCAGAGAGACTGGAGCACTACAACGGATGCTGCTGGTAGTTCGATGGTGGTTGTATTTTATCAGTCACTTGAGACTGGCAAGCATTGTAGGCCAATCTTCTCAGACCTAGATTGCTTTATATGTTAGCACTCTCTAGAGAGAGTCTGGCAATACTAGTGGGATCTATCCTCTCTATCAGAACAGTCCCATCACAAATTCAGAAGGTATTCAAAAGGCAGGAATATGCATTGAGATAATTCAGATGAAGAGTTGATGGTGTTTCTTAAAGGTGTTCTAAGCAATGTCACGAATGTTTTAGGCTACAATATTTGTTGTCACATACAGCAAACATCTCCTCACTATCTGTTAGCTGCCTGTCCCCAGAACACACTGTAAAAAACATCGCCTCACTATCAGCTAGCTGCCTGTCCCCAGAACACACTGTAAAAAACATCTCCTCACTATCTGCTAGCTGCCTGTCCCCAGAACACACTGTAAAAAACATCTCCTCACTATCTGCTAGCTGCCTGTCCCCAGAACACACTGTAAAAAACATCTCCTCACTATCTGCTAGCTGCCTGTCCCCAGAACACACTGTAAAAACATCTCCTCACTATCTGCTAGCTGCCTGTCCCCAGAACACACTGTAAAAAACATCTCCTCACTATCTGCTAGCTGCCTGTCCCCAGAACACACTGTAAAAAAACATCTCCTCACTATCAGCTAGCTGCCTGTCCCCTGAACACACTGTAAAAAAACATCTCCTCACTATATGCTAGCTGCCTGTCCCCAGAACACACTGTAAAAAACATCTCCTCACTATCAGCTAGCTGCCTGTCCCCTGAACACACTGTAAAAACATCTCCTCACTATCTGCTAGCTGCCTGTCCCCAGAACACACTGTAAAAAACATCTCACTATCTGCTAGCTGCCTGTCCCCAGAACACACTGTAAAAAACATCTCCTCACTATCAGCTAGCTGCCTGTCCCCAGAACACACTGTAAAAACATCTCCTCACTATATGCTAGCTGCCTGTCCCCAGAACACACTGTAAAAAAAAAAAAAGCGGTCTCTGTAGACAGCCCAGGTTCTACAAACGGCAACAAAAACAAACTGGGCCCACCTGCACTACGAAGCATACAGACAGTGTTCCAGCGTTCCAGCCAATAACCAACAAGAACAGAAGGGAGGGGACGGGATGAGGAGGACGGAGAAGCAAGCTAGTCTTGTTTTGTTTGAAAATACTTTGAACGTCAACAAAAAGTAACGTCACCCAACATTGCTTATACAGCACCTTTAATAACATATCCACCATTTGAAGAACAAATGGATGCCTACTCTTGTAAAGTGACAAAATGAAGAGGATCTCATTTTGGAATATTGTACAAGCAATTAGCTATTGCTAATGGCAGCTCCAACTGCTAATAAGGTATTACTGAGTCACCATTTAAAAATCAATGAGATCCAAGTTTTCTCCAAGTCAATTGCCCGTCTTGGTTTTAGCACTCTGTGAATGTGTATGTGGTTGTGTGTATGTATGCGTGCGCGCATGTGTGAGTGTAGGTGTGAACTTGAGAAGCTGAAGTTATTCCCAGGTGTGGAGGCAGGAGGAGAGGAAGATGAGCCTGTAAGCCGGCTGAGGGAGGTTTGATGGAGGACTGTGGGGAGCGTGGGTAGGAACAGGGAGGATACGGACAGGTGAGCTAATTAAAGCGAGATTTGTTAATGTGATGAGAGGGCAGCCTCCCAGCTGCTGGTTACCATTGACCCAATGGTCGACAGAGAGTCTGCCCCACCCATTACCCCAAGAGGGCGCCAACCCATATGCTGGTTCCAGGTGGCAATGGTTAGCAGAGGAGCATCCATTGCTTTCCTGGAAGATAAATGTAAAATGTGTGTAATTACACCCATTTCGGCAGGATAGAACGGATGGGACCATTTTTATCTTTTGTCTACTGTGAACATCTTCTACCTAGCTACACACAGCCACTGCTTTTGGCTCTGTATGTCAACAAATGTGCTTATTGCTAGTGGTCTAATATGACAGCGTAGGGTTTTAATGATTCATGCTTCTGGCTGTCAGTCTGTCAGAGCGGTGTCCCCTTGGTAAGAGCGACTTCCCCCCAAATCCAATCAATGTTGTTCTACTTCCCAAGGCTACTCAGGTGCACTGATTTATTTTCCTTACAGCAATATTCCTCTGTAAGCACTGTGAAATCTGCTTCCAAATATGTGGGGGATTTACCAACACATCACATTTGTGACAACTGCTATCCAAAAATGGTCCATGCATCACATCCACCAGAGGCCCATAATGTTATCAATGACAAGACACACAGCAGCCAGCATTGCATTGTTTGGCCTGCACCATACTTATGTAATGGATTCTCTTTATTAAAAAGAATTCTCTATAGTCACTTATTAAATACTACATTAAGTGAAACTCCTGAGCACACAGTTCTGCGCTGTTCAAAAGAAAAAAAATGAGTTTGCAAATCTATATATTGCACTGTGTACCCGGCCGTAAATCAAATAACAAATATTATCTCCATAAAAGGCATGCGTACTGAGAACTGGGGAATTCATATTAGACCAAGGGAGAAAATATGGCTGGAGATTTTTTTTTCTTCTTCTAATTCCGTAGTCACAGTGCCTTCCCCCCAATTCCACATACCAACAATCTTTTACACGCACTAACAAGCACTAATAGAAAACTTCCACTGTTTATTAACTGGTAATTGACTGGTACTGGCGCTCCCGGCCCACCGCCGTAGGCTACAGGCAGGACGGCCGCAGAGTGAATTGCCAGTCAACTTGAAATTACTTACATCCATGGCAGTGCTACAGGTAATGCACACTAAACAAGCTACTAACATGAGATATTCTGCAAAGTTGCTGCTTGGGTTATTAAGAAGGCACACTCTGATGAAAAGTGGCATTTCTTCATTGATTTATTCATAATATATAAAATGATGCCAGGTTTGTTGACCATGCTTCATCTCGATTTGACCTTTAATGTCAAAATATGTTGTGTAACTCTAACAGGTATGTCTGCTATGGCTGCTCAACATCTCTCCCGCACTAAAACTTGTTCTGCAGCTAGCCCCAATTCAGTAACTTATTTCTGACCTTGCAACAAAATTCCCTTCAAACGGGTAATATTCAGTATAACCATACTGTGCATTTGGACAATACTCTAAGACATAGAAGGAAGAAACCCTTCCTACCTTTTACGTTTTTACAAGTTTGTATGCGTGTGGAAGCACCAGAGACACAAAAAAACACCCCAAATCCCAGAAAGTTTTTTCATAATATGGGCACTTTAATATAAAAATGCCAATACAACTGAGAGTTATACTGTTAATACAAAAAAAGCTAAGTACCATAGACATTAGACCTTAATTGCAGACTAACCATGACACAGTTACTTTCCTACTTCATTTTACTTTTGGCTGACAGCAGATAGCATAATGGTCCTAGTAAAATGACAAGGTATATTGACATAACTATGGCTGGAGCTAAAATCTCTCCTTTATCCAATCAAAAAGGTTGGGATCACTGATCTACTGTATAGTACGTAATACATTAGGATATAGGACACTTGAATCATCATTATATCACTGAGAGGTGTATTGTTGCATAAAGGCAGTTTCTGAAATCCATGAAAAGTAATGTGCAATACTATTTGACATCTTTTTTTATCTACAACCTACACAGTGTTAGTTTTTAGCCTAAAATAGCATGGAAATGATATTTCCCTGTTTAAATCAGTGTTTATCTGTGCCACTGACATATTCATACATTTTGAGGTAGTAGTTCAATATTTGTTGTTAAAGATTGCCGTATATTTTTTTTTTGGTTAAAAAGAAGAGGAAAAATAGATCCCATGGCACATCACTTTGATATATACACCTAGTTGCCAGTTTATTAGGTACACCTAGCTCAAAGTAAAACTAATACACCAAGTCCTGTGTTTTACAGTAGGGCCGGGCCGCAACTAACGATTATTTTCATTGTCGGTTAATCTCTCAATTATTTTCTCGATTAATCGATTAGTTGTTTGGCCTATTACATTTCAGAAAATGGTAAAAAAAAGGTGACATCCTCAAATGTCTTGTTTTGTCCACCAAATGCAGTGTACTGTCATTGAAGAAAAAAGAAACCAGAAAATATTCACATGTAAAAAGCTGAAATCAGATCATTTTTTGACTTTTTTCATAAAAAATGACTTGAACAGATTAATCCATTATCAAAATAGATGGCGGTTAATTTAATAGTTGACAACTAATCGATTCTTCGTTGCAGCTCTATTTTAGATTTGGTATTGATTCCACTATCTGGGAGGCAGCAGTTTGTGTTGCTGTTGTATTGTATTGTGTTATACTGACAGGTACTGACTATTATTTTGGTCAGCTCATTTACAGTCCCTTGCGAAAGTATTCGGCCCCCTTGAACTTTTCAACCTTTTGACACATTTCAGGCTTCACACATAAAGATATAAAATTTTTATTTTTTGTGAAGAATCATCAACAAGTGGGACACAATTGTGAAGTGGAACGAAATCTATTGGATATTTTAAACTTTTTTTAGCAAATAAAAAACTGAAAAGTGGTGAGTGCAAAATTATTCGGCCCCTTTACTTTCAGTGCAGCAAACTCACTCCAGAAGTTCAGCGAGGATCTCTGAATGATCCAATGTTGTCCTAAATGACTGATGGTGATAAATAGAATCCACCTGTGTGTGATCAAGTCTCTGTATAAATGCACCTGCTCTGTGATAGTCTCAGGGTTCTGTTGAAAGCAGAGAGAGCATCATGAAGACCAAGGAACACACCAGGCAGGTCCGTAATACTGTTGTGGAGAAGTTTAAAGCCGGATTTGGATACAAAAAGATTTCCCAAGCTTTAAACATCCCAAGGAGCACTGTGCAAGCGATCATTTTGAAATGGAAGGAGTATCAGACCACTGCAAATCTACCAAGACCTGGCCGTCCCTCTAAACTTTCAGCTCAGACAAGGAGAAGACTGATCAGAGATGCAGCCAAGACAGGGAAGATGGTTAAAATTGAGGGGAAGATGGATGCAGCCAAATACAGGACCATTCTGGATGAAAACCTGTTGGAGTCTGCAAAAGACCTGAAACTGGGACGGAGATTTATCTTCCAACAAGACAATGATCCCAAACATACAGCAAAATCTACAAAGGAATGGTTCACAAATAAACGTATCCAGGTGTTAGAATGGCCAAGTCAAAGTCCAGACCTGAATCCAATCGAGAATCTGTGGAAAGAGCTGGAAACTGCTGTTCACAAACGCTCTCCATCCAACCTCACTGAGCTCCAGCTGTTTTGCAAGGAAGAATGGGCAAGAATGTCAGTCTCTCGATGTGCAAAACTGATAGAGACATACCCCAAGCGACTTGCAGCTGTAATCGCAGCAAAAGGTGGCTCTACAAAGTATTAACGCAAGGGGGCCCAATCATTTTGCACGCACCACTTTTCAGTTTTTTATTTGCTAAAAAAGTTTAAAATATCCAATAGATTTCATTCCACTTCACAATTGTGTCCCACTTGTTGGTGATTCTTCACAAAAAATACAAATTTTATATCTTTATGTTTGAAGTCTGAAATGTGTCAAAAGGTTGAAAAGTTCAAGGGGCCGAAAACTTTCGCAAGGCACTGTATATCAATGATGGTAGGATAAATACCAGAAATTCCTCTCAGTATAATGCAATACTGTTTAACAGCACCACAAATTGCATCCTCCAAAAAATGAGTATATACAGTAAACATTACAGTATGCCACTTTACATAAGCCCTTACACACACGCTAGGGCTGGGCAATATGTCAATGTTGTTTCAATATCGTGATATGAGACTAGATATCGTCTTAGATTTTGGATATTTCATAATATAGTAACATGGTAAGTGTTGTCTTTATCTGCTTTTACAGGCTGCATTACAGTAAAGTGATGTCATTTTCTGAACTTCCCAGACTGTTCTAGCTCTTCTATTATTTACTTTACCCACTAAGTCATTAAATCATTTCTGGAGACTATTTATCAAAAATCTCATTGTGTAAATAACATTTTGTTAAAGCACCAATAGTCAACCATACAATATCGTCATGGAATATTGTGATATTTGATTTTCTCTATATCGCCCAGCCCTAACACTAACACACTAACACACACTAACACACACACACGCACACACACTCTCATGATGCAACCAAACGGGGACAGCAAAACATTGTTTGCTCATTATCTGTTTTCTAATAGATCACACTCTCATAATGAACATAATAGAAGAGGACAACAGGATCAAAGTTGGAACTTGCTTTTCGTGTTATGATTTCATGAGCTCGATGTCACCCTGTGATTTAAATTCCACCGGCATCTACAAGCCGAGATCAAAGGGCCAACCACCTGCTGTGGTTGCAGGCCCATGTTACGTTCAGAATATTCAAAGTCATTTGAAGACAATAAGATTAAACCATGTGCTTGGGAGAGCTGAGTAGACAGTCTGATTTTTAACTCTGTGATAGGCCATGTATCATGTCCTTTAGAGGTGGTTAGGACCGAAAACCATACGACTATCAGCTTAGTATTAAAACAGTCTCAGGACATTTCCCTCAATTTAATAACCACTGTCTGTACAGTAACGATTACCTGTCTCCCCTGGCTATGCCACAGATCATATCAGCAATAAGTGGAATGAAGTTGGAGAGTGGATTTGCATATCGCTGCTCAGAGCCACAGCCTGACATTGGTAGGACATCACAAACTCATATTCATGACTCGGCTGAGATTTTCTTCCTCGTGTCCTTCACCGCTCCTAGCTGGACCTAGCAACTCGGCCAACAAATGTGATGCAAATTCGCTGTGTCGCTATGCCCCCTCTTCTCTCACACATACACACACACACACACACACACACACACACACACACACACATAGATCCACACACACACTGACTCCTGCGGCCATGGCAGTTCCAACTCTGGATAAAAGCCGTGTGCTGCCCCTGCATTAATGGGTTCAAAAAAAGGACTACAGGCCAAGACTTCTCTGTGTAGTCAATCACTTCCTCTATCTTCACCCCCTTTGCCAGAGACAGGAGACATCAGCACAGGGCCCAGACAAGCTTCGGATGAGCGATCTTTACCAACCTCAAAGACAGAAACTGACACAACTGTTTGTCAACATGGAGTACTAGATGACACCCTGGGCACAAGATTGGACAAGGCTTTCTATAATCCTTAATATCAGATGGCAGGAAACGCAGAACAAAGGGAGCTCTGGTGCCGGCTCACTCCAAGCCATGTGGTGGTCACAGCTACTTTTGCCAAGGAAGCTCTGCACATCAAGGAGCACCTCCCGAATTTGAATGTGCCCCTTACAATCCTTGGATCCTAATTCTGTGGTGGCCTGCTTGGCATGGCATGAAACAAACACAAATCCCGACTGTTTCACAAATACTAATCAGATTGTTCAACCACCCCACTTTAAGCCCATTGTTTCAAGCCTGTATTTTGAGATTTTAAAACAAATCCACAGTCTTTTCTTTAGACGTGATTTAACCGTCGTGTATGGATCAACTAGCCTGGTATCGCAGACTAATTCGCAAATTAGTATCATCCTGAAACCTCTTTTGATTTCTAAGGGGCAATATCAGCAGTCAAAATGCTCCGGGACGCAATTGAATCAGCCTTTTCTCATGAACCATTCGTTCAAAAAGCTACGAAAAGTTAAGCACAGTAATTCGTAAGCATTCCGCGGCTTCTTTAATACATGCACCACATTGACTGCTGCTGTATAAAAATGCGGCGAGCCGCTTATGGAGGAGGTCCGGGGTGGATGGGTAGGCATTAACATACAGGACTTTTAAGCCAGGGAATTCGGTTCCCAGGGGGAAAAAAAAACAGGAAATTTCACCCAGGAAATGCTTGTTCCTAGGGAGTGTTTCAATCCAAACCATGATCTTTTCTTAAATTTAACTAGTCATTTTGGTGCCAAAACCTAACTTTCGTCGCCGCATAACGCTCAAATTTTTTGGTCTAAACTCAATGTAACGTACGCTGAAACGACCGGCAACTTGCGTTGCTCTGTACCTGGTTCAAAGTCACCTATTTTCGGGTAACTAAACCACCAACCACCGCTGATACGACAGAGAACCACGCGGAGCACTGTGGCAGCATCGCAGAGCTCTGTAGTGGAATATGGATTCATATTTGATCAGTGCTGCCTAGTTTGACTAGCCTGACAAGCCAGACCCACATTAAGATGTTGGGTCTGGGTACTCACCATTGGCATGGCTCAATTCGAGGGTTGACGGTTGTCTTTCAAAATCCCTCTGCACGCAATAGCCCTCCAGAGCAACGCAAGTTGACAGATTAAACTTTTGCCGTATCAGGTCGGCAAAACTCTGAAAACATCTTCCTTTTTTTTTGTTTTTTTACTCCAAATCCGCTTCAAAAGGCCGCTGTTTGCCATCAGCAACCTTCTTTGTTTTCAAGTAGCAGTGAACCGTTGCAACTCTTTTGTCCTTATGTTAAGCCCACCCACTCTATACACGATGTGATTGGCTTGACCAAAATTAGTTTTTTCCAGCTTGCAAGCCAACAGAGAGCAGCTAGACTGGCCCTGCTGCATCTAGATTTCTAGGCTATAGTTTGACAGTTTGATTTGAGTTTTGTGAGCATTGTGTGTTGCACTGGACGAACCTACAGGATGGTGCCGCTCCTTTTGTCAAACATCTCTTCAAACACGTCCCATATTAAATAAACGGAGGGGAGCCAGGCGTATCTGCCAGAGCAAATGAAACATGAGCTAGCACATTTGTCTGCTTTCGAGGCTATGAATCATTAATTTCATGACAGAACTGAAAAAGCAAAGATCAAATCAACTCGTTAGTTTAAACATAAGCAATTAAATTGAGTGAAAACACTTTCTAATCACATAAAAGTTCACATTTGCGCCTACTACTAAGAGAGAGAGAGCACAAGGTAACGACAATCTGTCCTCAAATCTTTCAACGCTGGCCAACAACAATAAATTAAGCAGCATTCAGAGTGGTGAGGTTAGTTGTCCATTTCTTGAAAGACTAATTAGCAGAGCACTGCAACAGACAGGATTGGTTTGGCACAATAGACAATCAAAAAGGAAAGAGGGCTATCGTCCTAGCTAAATTGATGTATAATCACAGAGGAAGAATGGGTCTGAATTAGTACATTTAGCAGATCTGCAAGATTTCCCTTCTGGGTGCATAATTTGTTCCTGCATGCTATCTTGACAAGTACAGAGTGAGCAGAAACCCAGAGAAGTAAGGCTCTACTCTGATGCATTGCTACAGTGCCTATGATTCCCTGTAATTAGAATGTTAACTGCCATAGCAACAGATCAGGCCCTTTGCAAATAACCTCGCTGTCAAGTAGTGGGTGCATATATTAGTGTTGGCAGTTGAACGCGTTATTAACGGCATTAACGCAAACCCATTTTAGCGGCGTCAATGTTTTTAACCCAAAATAACGTTCTTTTTGGCCTAGCAAACTTTGGAGTTTTTTCACATGCTGTCGCAACAACTAGTAACGTTTAAAAAACTACAACAGCACACCGGATCTAGCTAGACCGAAAAGAAAACAACAAGCACGCAGCACACACGCCGTTTGGGCTTGCGAGCCGGCAGCTCCCGGTGCTCTGTCCCCGGCTCAGAGTCCCCTACAGTAGGCTATTCTCGGATAACTGAACCACCAGCTACCGCTGACCTGAAGGAGCACCATGACCACCAACACGTCTACTAAATGCCGCTGATACGACCGTGCTGTTATAGAGGGATGTAGCGGCTTAAACAACTAGCAGTTGCCGCTCTGTAGCAGGGAGCTTCTCTTTCAATGTTGGTTTTTACCGCTAGTTACTACGAAGAAGCTAGCTACAGGTATGCTACATTCAAGAGACCATGGGATGTTAATGTATGTCACTCAGCAACAGGTGAAAATTGGGGCAAGGTTGCGCAATAACGTTAAAATAATCTGAACTTTTAGCGGGCAACAAGTGAATTACCTGTATGTGTGAAAACAGCAGTGTGTGTTGAAATGAATATTGTAAATACCCAAGAGGCTGTGTTAGCATAAGCATTCTAATGTAGCCATGTCATCATTACAACAAGCACTATATATATATTTAAAGTACACACAGGTAATGCACTGTCCTCCATTGGCAAGGAGAGTAATGAAAAGAAAAGAAAATGCACAGCATGTAAGGCAGACATATGTGTGTTGCGGCACACAACAGTGTGTGTAGCGCAAAGCATATAGCTACTATGTAGTTACCATGTAAATTATAATAAAACATCTCAACTTACATGCAATAATTAAATCTCCTAAGGACACCCTAACTGTGAAAATTAGACGCAGTAGTTTAAAAAGAAAACACCTTTATCCTGTCATTAAAGCAGCAGATTAAAAAAAAAACTCAATTCCTTTTCACCATCCCTGTTCCAGCTGTTTAGTAAATTAACTGAACGCTTAGGCAGGTTGCACATGTTGTAATGATGACATGGCTACATTAGCATGCTGATGCTAACACAGCTTCTTGGGTATCATAGTATAACGCCTCTATGCTCCCATGTTACTAGTAACATCATCTGCTATAAAAAATAATAATAAACTTATTTTGGAAAGCTAGAGTCTAAGTCTATATCAGACACTGTACCATTACATTATCTGGACTAATATATAATAAGCTCTGAACATATGTTTGTGTGCATTTTCTAGTCTTCACAATTATTTCACAGCTGACTGTAAAATTATGAAACGCACATCTTTAACCCTTTGAACCCTGCAATAGAAATGATCCACCAGTGCCTACATTGGTATCTTTGCATATTGTGATATATCTTCAGATGTCCCTAAAATCAGTACAAACTAGTCTTAAAGGTTATGTAAGTCAACAAACCATAATAACTGATAAAGGTATTGAAATATTGTCAAATTTTAAAAATACAAAAATCGGACACCTGTTTTAATCAATGTATACTAAGTAACGCAAAACATATCAATCTAAACATTTCTCAAAGTAGAACATGAACAAAATATTTATTAACACTACAGAAGTTTGTTTTAACTAGGTTTTAGTTTTTGAGATATGCTCATTTTAATGAGCAGACTGTAAAGGCGGTTTGAGAGTCTGCAATAGTTATGGTTCTTATTTATTTAGACAAATTTATACAGAATCATGTAAACAACAATCACAGATCTTCAAAAGGGGGTCCGGGACCCCTAGAGGGCCATCAGAGTCACTGCAGGGGGGCTCCAAATCATTGTCAATTTTGTCAAAGTTATTCCTCAATTTAAATGTCATTTAAATGTCAACTTTATTATTGCTTTTTCCAACATTTTTGTCACTTTTTTGTGTGTGCTTTTTTTTTAATGTTTTTCCAAAGTTTTTTTTGATAAATTAACTTAAAACGGGTCAATTTAATTCAAACATGTTTCTAACATATTATTAGCAAACATGAATCCCCAAGGTTGATATGCTTACTGGCATATATGTAATGTTGTCACTAATATAATATATATACTAATATAGCCATCCAAGGATACAGTTTAGTGTTGAAAAGCTGAACGCAGGAAGCGAAAAACTAATCTCCTGGTCCATTATAACACCTACTTAAAGAATAGGGAGTACTTTGTGTCTATAGTTAATTATACATCTGAGCATACAAATATGATGTGTGGAGTTCCCCAAGGCTCCATCCTGGGGACTTTTCTGTTTAATATCTACATGTACATGCATCCAATGGCTCAGATTATGTAAAACAACAAAATTAGTTAACATAGTTATGCAGATGACACACAAATTTACTTAAGCTTATTGACAGTCCAATACAAAAACTGACTAAGTGCATTGAACAAATTAATAAGTGGATGTGCCAGAACTTTCTTAAATTAAATGAAGAAAAAACTGAGGTGGTTGTTTTTAGAGCAAAAGAGGAACGGTTAAAAGTCTGCGCTCAGCTTCAATAAACAATGTTAAAAAACAACAGACAAAGCCAGAAATCTTGGTGTAGTCATGGACTCAGACCTGAATTTTAACAGCCACATTAAGACAATTACAAAGTCAGCCTTTTATCACCTTAAGAATATATCAAGGGTTAAAGGACTTATGTCTTGGCAGGATTAGGAAAAACTTGTTCATGCATCTTCAGTAGACTTGACTACTGTAACGGTGTCTCTACAGGTCTCCCTGACAAATCAATCAGACAGCTGCAGCTGATTCAGAAGGTTGCTGCTCGAGTCCTCACTAAGACCAAGAGACTGGATCACATCACTCCAGTTCTGAAGTCTTTAAACTAGCTTCCGGTGTATCAAAGAATTAATTTCGGTTTAGGACCAAAATACATTTCTGATCTGCTACTACACTGCAAACCAACCAGACCTCTCAGGTCATTTGGGACAGGTCTGCTTTCTGTCCCCAGAGTCAGAACTAAACAGGGGGAAGCAGTGTTCAGTTTCTATGCTCCTCATATCTGGAACAAACTCCCAGAAAAATGCAGGTCTGCCGCAACTCTCAGTTCTTTTAAATCAAGGCTGAAGACCTTTCTTCTTGCTGTTGCCTTTCTTTGAATGATTGCTCATTTCTTATTTCTTATACGAAAGTTGATTTTTGTTAAAACTGTAAGAAAATCAACAAGGGTAAGATCAAATTAAATGAATTGATTAGACAGTGATTTGACTGTTCTGATGAACATTTCTAAACAAGCAACAAAACAAATATTGAAGTGAACTGAGTAACTTGGTGCCTTTTGGAATGTTTTTGTTAACACTTTGTGAGATTAGGGTTGTGGTCATTCTGGGGGTATTTCTGAATAGGAAACAAAGTTTGGGTTTTCACAAAATGGTTATTGCGCGCCAATAACGTGTGTGGGGCAGCGGCTTATACACTGTCCCACACTAGCAGCCTAAAATCTGCTATTTTATCTGCTTTTACTGTTTTAACTGCTCTTTAATATTTCATTTCTTATACTGCAATGTAACTTTTGACTAAAAACCAGAGGGGAGCTAGTAAACTTTATCTGCTGTGAGGCAGCACAGTCATGCTAAATAATGGTAATAACAGCTAACATTAGCGGAGGTAACATGAACATTTAAGGTCTATTCCATAAAAATGACAACTGGGTTTAGTAAACTTATAACATGATGTGTTCAAAAGTAATTGTGTAAAATGTAGTTTTGGGCTAGAAAATTAAATAAATACAGTTATTCAAAGAGATGAGAATTACATAACCTTGAAATAAATAGAGGAAATTTTGACCAATACAAGAGCTGCATTTGTTGTCAATTTCTGAAACACAAATTTGAACTACAAATTTGTTTGCATAAATGTTTTGAGTATTTTTATATGTCATTTTGTTATTGTTTGTAATACAAAAGTTGTATGCAATAACTTGGTCCTCTGTCAGTCAGTGTCTGTAAAGATGTTCTCCCAAATGGCTTTACCTCTTGGAGATATTTTCCTTGCATCATAAAGTGCATTTCGTATTTGTTATTGCATTTTTGGGTTCATTATTATTGCAGAATTAGCCCAGTTGTTTCAATTTCAGCAGCAGAATAGACATGGCAGTATAAGCAGGCAAGGGCAGTATGTGTAGCACATTTCCTACACAAAGCGGGCATTCAGAATGTTTTGGGGAGGCCTGTGCCCCAGTAGAGCTGTATATCTAGCAATGCCCCT
This sequence comes from Etheostoma perlongum, assembly GCA_026937815.1. Taxonomy (NCBI): domain Eukaryota; kingdom Metazoa; phylum Chordata; class Actinopteri; order Perciformes; family Percidae; genus Etheostoma; species Etheostoma perlongum. The sequence goes on along the minus strand of CM049374.1, from coordinate 21,326,107 downwards.
GCTTATATCCATTACTTGAGTTCAATAAAGTTGACTGCAGATGCTGCTTAGTCCAGATCTAAAAAGAAGAATGCCTGACCTATGTACCCTCCTGGTACATTAGTGCAAGATGTAACTGTGAAACTGTCACAACTCTCTCAGAGTTCTACGCAAATGCCAAAGTTTGACTTCTGCCCTGACCTCAGCGAGAGGTCCTCTTTGATCCGGAGTGTTAAGCAGTCAGAGCTTGTGTGCTGTCACTGCCCCCTGTATTTGTGACAGTGACAGGTTTGGCGCGTCTGGAGTTCCAGCGACAGGTCTGCTGTGATCCAGCTTCACATAGAGAAATTAGATTGACACTTCCTCCTGCATTCTCATATTCTGCACATACTGCACTTTGAACTCAGAGGATGAGCAGAAGTGGTCTGTTTTTTGTGGACAGAACTGTGGTACCAAAATGCACACCACGATTTGAGGTAAGTGCAGGTCTCAACAGTACATTACAACAAGCACAGTTCATCAAATAAAAATTGATCCGGAGATGTGTTATACTGAATTTCATAGCATCTCTGCAGAGTGTACTTTGCAAGAACCCATCAGAGCAGTTTTATAGAACATGGAAACGTGTTAGTATCTGTGAATTTAATATTAAAGAGCGCAGCTGTTCATTTGGGTAGTAGATGCCACATTAGGGTTTCTGCCTCATGTCCTGAAAACATCAGCTTGATGCTCGATATTTGGTGAGCATCTATTTTAGAAATTAAAATAATAGCAATACAATGTAACCTCCAAAACGTAAAATGCCAACCATGCAATGGTATCAAAAGTATAGTAAGTAATAAGTATCAATACTTTTTCATTGAATGTTTAAAATGATATGATCTCCATCAATCCTACCTTCAAAAGTATCGAAAAAAGAAGAAGAGCATTAAATAGTTGAATATACTGTACATCTAATATTTAAAGGTGCTCTGCCACATGAACAGTATTTCATTACTTTGTGGTGATGTCTGAAGTTCTACCGTGAACCTTGTTTCATGCCATTCTAGTGTGGTATAGAAAGCCTGCAGGAAGACTCAGCTCCATTTGGGCCAGTTCTCATTAATATTCAACGAGCTAAGCTGCCTGACTCTGATTGGCTAACAGCTAGCCAGTGATAGCCTGGTTATCAGCATTCTTTACCCAGCGCTACCTCCCCTGTTAGCTAGAGCTAGAGCTAACAGGGGATGTAGCAGTTCATTTTCATATTCACAACATAACACAAACACATATACTGTAGACCTCACATATTTCAAAAAGCGCAAGTAAAAACGGTTTTGTGTAGCAGGGCACCTTTAAAAAAATAAGGAGAGAACGATCGACAAGATTAACGGGCTCAAATATTCGCTCCATGGGCAGCTGCTGGCGGGCTTGTGTCTGTCGCACGGATGCAAGCGGTTCCAGGAAAGTGGCGGTATGTAGGGCTGGGTAATATATTGATATTATATCAATATTGTGATATGAGACTAGATATCCTCTTAGATTTTTGATATCGTTATATTGTAATATGACACATGTTGTCTTTTCCTGGTTTTACAGGCTGCATGACAGTAAAGTGATGTCATTGTTTTTTAAATGACCAGACTTACTAGCTGTTCTATTATTTGCCTTTACCCACTTAGCCATTGTATCCACATTACTGATGATAAATATGATATGAAATCACCAATTCTCAACTCTACAATATCGCCGCAGTATTGATACTGAAGTATCTGGTCAAAAATATTGTGATATTTGATCATCGTGGCTGCACAACCAATCCAAGTCTGCAGCTGATTGCGTTCATTGCCTGCTCGTCGGTTAACAGTTAATAATCGGTTAACGAGAGTCGGCTATTGATGAGAGAAAACTAAAATATGTGATTGCAGGGAGCGGTATGAGGACAGGCATTTACAACATGTCCTTAAAACTGCAACCCTCCTCCATCCCAGGTTCAAGGACAGTTAGGTCAAGCAGGAAAAAGGAGCCAAACAAGGCTTCTGGATCAGACAGTGACATTGCTCAGGAGGAAGGAGAACCACAGTAGCCTCAGCCCTCACAGGAAGCTGCTGAGCAACAGGCTCAGAAAGCCAGGACTGATTTAGAGAACCTGCTGTTGAGTATTCCAGGGGAGAAAAAGGATGAGCAAGGACAGGCCCTATTGCAAGTGCATGGTGCATCCCAAAGGTATACTAGTACTACTAGTAATACCAAAGTGCAGAGGAGGATCCACTTAATTGGTGGAAAGCACAAGGAATAAGACCTTTCAGAGTTTGCCAGAAGATATTTGTGAATTTCCGCCTCAAGCTGTGAATCTGAGTGGGTCCTTAGCGCCTCTGGCTTCATTTGCAGCCCAAGATGGTAGAGTCCGCCCCGGGACACCCTTGACATGCTGGTGTTCCTGTCAAAGAATCTTGTGATTGCAAAAAATCTAAATCAAAAGCTAAAGTAGTGTCACACACACACAGAAGGATGGACCCACAGATACATACAATGTAACGGTTTTATTAGCAAGCTAATAAACTCACAGGCAACAGTGTCCAAAAATGGCAGGCAAAGGGAAATCCAGAAAATAAAACCAGACAACACAAGGGAGAACAGAACTTTCAAAATAAAACAGGAAACAGTAGCCTGACAAGTAGCCTAAGTAAAACAAACCTTTCAAAGATCCAAGGTTTTGTACAATCATTTAAGGTTTTGTTCTACTAATAATGTTCTTGTTTTATTTAATTTATCCTTTTTCATAGTGGTGCCGTTGTTTTATTTTATTTATCCTTTACTTAGACCCGGGAAACAACAGAGGCCACGGTGCTGCCTGCACAAGTGAAGCCACAAAAAAAGTATCAAAATAATAATGACTTTTAAAACAAAAATGAACTAAAATAATCTTATTTTGTGTGCCTTGGACTTTTTTGCCTTTGTATTGGAAGAGACATTGAATATATTTTGTTCTACGCTATAGTTAGTTAAGCATTTGTTTTGCAAATCTGCAAAAAAAATTCTTACCATTAGATTTTTTTTACCATGCGTTCCTATAGGTGTCAAGTAACACCACCCAATTTATCCATGGCCAAATCCTCGGGGAAACGCCTGGAGAGCCAATCAAAGTTGGGCTGCCCAGAGGGCACTAGGGGTTTTTAGGGGTGCTGAATCTATCCCAGTCATTAGTTTTAAATAAAAATGACTCCTTAATGCATTCTTCACCCAAATCCATAGAGCTGTCATATTTAGACTTCTTCAAAATGAGGGTGCACTTCCAACTTTGCGTAGAATACCTCCAGACAAGGGACATGTAAGTAGTTCAATACAATTGCTTTTGTAGATTATGTGGAACTTGTGTGTGTTGTAGTAGTGTTTTGCCATCGTTTCGGCCGATTTTGACTAGCTTACCCAAAGACTGAAGGCATACATTCAGAAAGCCGTATCTCACTTCCAAGTTTGTATGAGTGGGGAAGCACCAGAGACACAAAATAACACCCCAAAACCCAGAAAAAGTGATTTTCTTCATAATAGGGGCACTTTATTGTAAAATCTAGTAGCTTAGCTACATAAACCATTGTAAATACACTGTGAAAACTAAACAGGGGGAAGCAGTGTTCAGTTTCTATGCTCCTCATATCTGGAACAACCTCCCAGAAACCTGCAGATCCGCTGCTACTCTCAGTTCTTTTTAAATCAAGGCTGAAGACCTTTCTTTTTGATGTTACCATTCTTTAAATGATTGCTCATTTCTTATTTCTTATACTGAAGTAGAGTATTGTTGACAATCTTGCTGATTTGTATGACAATCAGCAAGGGTAAGATCAAAATTAAATGAATTGATTAGACAGTGATTTGCCTGTTCTGATGAACATTTCTAAACAATTAAGCGACAAAAAGGAAATTTTTATCATTCATGTTGGCTGAAACAAATATTGAAATGAACTGAATGACTTGGTACCATTTGGGGTGTTTTTGTTAACAATTTGTGAGATTAGAATTGTGGTCATTCTGGGGGTATTTGTGAACAGGAAACAAATATATGTCGGAGAATTTCTCTACTGTGGGTGTGACATTGATTTTATGGTAAAATCTACAAGAAACAGTTGGAGCTTTTCAAGATTTTGCTAAATTTTCCGTGATTAAACTCAGCCTTATGGTGACAACACCCCTAAAAAACCCTTAGTTAGACATCTCAAATGCTAGCATTTGTAAAATAAAAAAAAAATATTTTCACAATTTTTACCCAGACCCTCTGGGAAGCCCAACTTTGATTGGCTCTCCAGGCGTTTCCCGAGGATTTGGCCATGGATAAATTGGGAAGTGTTACTAGACACCTGTAGGAACACGTGGTAAAAAAAAAAAGCTATTGGTAATTTTTTTTGTTGCATATTTGCAAAACAAATGCCTAACTTTCCTTAACTATAGTATTGTATTGAAGTTTAAATGATGGTATTGTGACAACCTAAAATCAAATGTCATGCAGATACTCCCATTTCGTTCATGAACACTGCAGGTTTTAATAGAAGGGAAAAAGAAAACACAAGTTAAACATGTCCCCTAAATAAATTAGCTGATGGGTATCCACTGATGGAAGTCCGGCTAGATTTGATCATCGTTAGTGAAAATGATGATGAAGCAAAACACAAAACGCATGGCACACTCAGCATTGTTGGTCATCATCATTATTTATGTGACCCTGATAATCACAGAAACACCTGCATACTGTAGATTTATAATCAGCAAGGCACAAGGAAAAAGAGAACTGATCCGGATGACGGTCAGGTCTGAGAGAGACCGGCGGGATTTCTGCAAACAGTCTCCCATCCCGCTGTTTGTGTTTTTCTGTTTGCAGGAAGGATATTACTGCAGAGTAAGAAAGGGAGCTGCTCTGCCCTGGCGGTTAGAACAAGCTTTTTAATCCAAGCAGTGGCATCTATTCTTGACAAATCAGAGAGGTGGCTGATATCTGCTACTCTAAACGGCAGCAAACAACCTTCAAGAAGAACAGAGGGAGAAGCATTGCGTAGGGTGTCAACAGGATGGCTTGAGCTACAGAAATTAGAAGAAAAAAGCAGGCTGGAGGGGGGGGAGGATATAAATCATCAGAAATGTTTTGCATCAGGGAAAGGCCACCTTTTCACACTGTCCTTCTTTTGAATCCATTTTTCATAAGACAGTATCGCATCTGTGGTGTGCTACACGCACACACACGCAGCCACGTGCATTTAGCACTTTACGTTCATCTTAACTGTAAAGAGCCATTAAGTCCTTATGCCTGTCAATCAGTCATTCACCACACAATCCCACGCACGTATGAATTCAGTGTATCCGCCGCTGTCAGGGGTTCCGCGCGAGAAGCTCCTTTTCTGCACATGCAGTCCCTTTCATGTAGCTAGCTGAATGCACAGCACTGCTCTGTTATCATTCCATCAGCAGGAAAGATGGATGACACAGCGAGTAAGAGGGACATGCACAACATGCCCCCAAACGCACCGGCCGGTCCAGTAAACACACGCAGACCCCAGTGACCCGGTACAGTGTGATTTCACCAGATGAAAAAGACAGAAATGACCTACAACATGTTAAATGGACTCTGAGACCAATTCTGACCCACTCTAAAAAGGAAAAGAAAAAACAAGCCATACATAACTACATACTGTATAAAATAATAATGGTGATCTGATCTGATATGGGAAAACGAGTGGAGTGTATAATGGGTGAGATGTGACCAGGCTTTGCGGGTTTCTGAGCTGAGACACAGAAGCTAATCCTCTCAGGAAAAGAGAAAGGAAGCTAACCCTGATCCAGCCCGAACCCTCTTCATCTCAGTCATTCCGCACTTCAAAGCATACATGATGAAATCCCCAAGGTATTATAAGAGCGCTGGCATAGCAGCCATCCTCAACCCTGTCCTAGCCTAATGCTTCATAAACGGAGTCTGGAAACATGTCCCTATACTATGTCGAAAGTCTTTGTAGCCTTGGATTATTAAGACCCTTTTAGAGTTGCAGAGGAAGATGTGCTTTACTACTGGAGGAGATTTGTGAATCATATGCAGCCGAGGGATTCCTTCCATACAGTATGCACATACAGCATGCACATGTGGCTCTTGAGGGTTTAGATCAGGACAGGAACCAGGCTATCGTCTTCATTGAAGCTCTGCTGAATGAGCGTGTATTAAAAAAAAATACACTACATAAGAAAATATGTGTCCTAGATAGACAGTGCAGGGCAGAACTGAGGGAAACTCATACAGTCAGATGGAGATGAGAGAGGAAGAGCATACAGTAAGTTACTACCCTACTTACTACCCTATCATGTCCAGGTTAATGCCCTCCGCATTTCTCAGCACTGAGTTGTGGTGTCTGGTTTCCGTAGTGACATGAAGGAAGAATGCTTATACAGCTTATTTACACTCAGAAAGAGTAGATTATTAACTCCATAATGTGCCATCAATCAACCTTACTGACTCACCTACAGCGTAGCTGCTCTTTCGGGCTCACTGATTGGTTACACGGTATGTCAGTCTACCCGTGTTACCCAATAACTAATGTCACATTGCCAGACCTATCGGCAGAGCGCTGTGTCAGGCTGGAGTCAGGTCTGGCTACACTGCTTATTATTCTGGGTTGGGATGAAAATCCGCTCTTTTTTGCATTTCTTTCAACCAATCACAAACACCTTGGGCGGCGCTATTATGGAGTTGTAGCAACTTGCGCGACATAAATTGAGAGGAGTCAGTCTGCCTCCGCTCTTCTCACTCAGCTGACTTGCGATAAGGTGTATCTCCGGTGCCTAACCAGTTTGCCCAGTAGCCCTGTCCCGCTCCTACCGAGTGGACCGGGGACACAGCCAGGACACAGTCAGCAGTGGCTTGAGCTCCCTTAGGTGACCTGTGCGTATTGTTCATGCTACGCCGCTTTAGAACTCTATTTTATGTAGGAAATGGCTTCGGCCCCTTCGGCCACATCTCTTTTAATCTGGGCTTTCTTTTTTTCTTGCCTCCTTTTCTTCATCCTTTCTCACTGTAACTCAGACTGCCAAGAAAAGCTGCAAGAGCTGGAGAAAGAGATGCTGCGGAGCTTTGGCACAGAGAGGCATGTGTGTGTCCCAGAGGCAGTGGCAAAGATGGAGACACAGAGAGGGAGGGGGGGGGGCTGCTGCTGAGTTAAGACCCTAATCACAGTCTGCTCTGCATGAAGGACTTAAAGTCACTCCATTTAATGCTACCTTCTCTTTAGTCAAAAATGGGAAAGAAATACTACAGCTGAGCTCTTCAGCTTTCTGATACCTAGGCCCCTATTCCCAGCACATACCCATTCTTGTGATGCACAGCAGCAGTGCACATCTACAGCATACAGTCAAACATACACAGATACACATGCAACTCAAGCACAGGCATACTGTATAGGCAGGGTTCAGTCACATGAAGATATACTGCAGTTGCCCGCACAGCAATGCAAGCATAAATGTTTCCCATTCAAGAATCTCACTTGCGCCTTAATAACATGAGCAATCATCACATGTCGTGACAGCAACAACTTGTGTGAGAAATTACATGCTCAATTGAATGGCTCTCAAAAAAACAAAGCCACGTGAAACAACAAATAAAGGTACTTTTATTGTCACATACTGTACATGTAGCGACATTCATTCACTGCCTTTAACCCATCCCTCAAGGGAGTAGTGGGCAACCATTTACAGCCCCCGGGGACCAACTCCAGATCTGAGCCAGGGCCTTGATCAAGGGCACTGACTGGAGAACCTAGGACATGTTTTTGATGGTGGGGGGAAACTGGAGCACCCGGAAGAAACCCACGCAGACATGGGGAGAACATACAAACTCAGAAAAGTTTGTATGTTCAATGTCTCTTCCAATACAAAGGCAAAAAAGTCCAAGGCACACAAAATAAGATTATTTTAGTTCATTTTTGTTTTAAAAGTCCCGGGAACAACCTGGATTCAAAGCCAGAACCTTCTTGCTGTGAGACCACTGTGCTAACCATTGGGCCACCATGTTGCCATGGTAAACCACATGGCCGACGTGGCTGCCATGCCCGTCACTGGCGTGCTCAGCAGCTTCATTTGTTTGTGCAAGGAATGGAGTATATGAGCAGCTCCTCAGAGACTGCACGCTCTCACTGGCTCAAAATACATTAATTGAATTGGCTCCGCTTCCAGCCAGGTGTAACACACTTTGGCAAAAGACTCCGGAATGTCAGCGAGATCTTTGGGGAAATCTCCCCTCCACACTCCCCTACTGTGTCAAATCTAGACTTTCCGCACTTCCAGCTGCTGTTTCACCTCACCTTTTTATCCCGGCCGCTTGGCGAGCAGACTATGGTTTGGCGTATAGGTCTTAATCTAATGTTGGAACATTGATTTATGCTTGGGTGTCCCACAGCCATTAAGATAATGGCATGATCACTTTATAACATCCTCCCCCGGTGGCCATGGTAATTTGGCTCCCCCACCACACCACCCTGCTCACTAAGACCCATAAGCACATTATAGCGATAGAAAATGTGGTCGGAAATATCATCTTTCAGCCCCTTCAAATTGATTTCTTGACTCCTAAAACCCTTTTAGTCTATCTCTCACCTGTGCTGACCATTAGGTATATTGGAGGCTTCTATGTCTTAACTTAGCTTGTATTGATTGGAATTTTTCAGCCAGCATCTTGAAGGGATGTTCTCGTGTCACCTTGTAATTCCAACAGTCAGTGTGTGTTTAGAGTGAGCTCATCGTTCAAGCAATGCATTTTTAGCTGTTAGGTCAGGACAAGGGGGCTTTGATTGCCTTCAATGGGACGGGACTGTGTTAAATGGCATTATGATCTCTTTCAACAAAATCTTAATCGACATAAAGATTCCACCACCAATATGGACTAATGGCTGTTTAATAGGAGGACTTAGCATCAGTGAGAGTCAAATCGCTTTGACGGATTGAGCAAAGGGAAGCACTTTACTTCCTGAGTATTAACACTTCATTCGTTATCATTTCAATATAGTATTGGTATTATTATATTACACTGATAACAACGAGAGTATTAAAAATCAGAATGACTTCATACAGTATTATGCTATGTGCCAAAATTTCATTTCATAAATCAACTCACACGTTATTCTTATACTTAATTGTTTTGTGTTAATTAATTTGTATTATGTGACCAGATAGGGTAAGGCAATATGACAATATGTACCAGGAGATGTCATTAGTTAGGCAACTATCAGAGGTTTTCCGATACCATTTACATTGAAGTCCAGCTGTAGTCTTCCAGTGTTTACTTTCATAGCTGAGCTGCATTGATTATCGACAGGGAATGAGAGTGTTAACAGATGTTACACTGACACTACTAGAGTTGTTTTTGGTTTTTGATTACAGTATTACATTGACATGCAAATATGGAAAGTCTATCCATTGTTCCATCCACCCAGTAAGTGTAACCGCTTAAGTGTGTGGAGGGCTCACATTCATTTCTACAGGCAATTTAGAGGAACAACAGAACAACAAAAAAACCTAACATCTGCATATCTTTGGACTGTGGGAGGAAACTGGAGAACCCGAAGAAAGCCCACACTAACACGGGGAGAACGTGCAAACGCCACACAGGACCCACTTCCTAAATCTGATATACATCTTTTGTAAAACTTCAGAAGACTTGGTAAACCTTGGTTGCAGCGGATTTACCTTTCTCTCTGGGGACTTTGTAGCAAAGACAGGCATGTGACAGGCAAGCAGCGGACACCAAAACGGGGCCAACGTCTTCCCCTCGTCCTCTCCACACAACCAGCCTGGTGAATTCTCACCCCCTGAAATAGAAAAAAAAGAGACTTTTTATTTCTTATCACAAGGGTGCTAATAACCTGATGTTGTTTACCATCTTGCTTTGTTGCTGTACTTATTATCAGCATGCCTCTGACCCTCACAGAGAGCCAAGCTGTAAACTCTCTTTCAAGCTATGTCAAAACCACGCAAAAATAATAAGAACAGACATTATGCTACCTCAGGAATTTGATATGAATGGTGTTATTAGGATGTTAATGTTATAATCAGCCAGAGGCTTAGTCCCTGTTGTAGGTGGCAAGGCATGTACTGCCAACACAGGGCCCCCACAGTGATTAAACCTGCACTTAATCAACAGTGAGAGTCAGTCAGCAGGAAAAATGCAACTGCTGGATTTGAGTTATAATAATGGATTTGCCTGGTGTACACAACATCTCCGCACTCATATCTCTGAGCCTTACAACAGGTGCATTCCCAACAATGTGCAGGGCCAATCTGCCAAAGTACTCTCATTTTGTAATTTTGTAGTCATAGATTTCAATTCACAGAAACTAAGTTGCGCATGAAATTTAACAGCTTGCTAAAAATTTGCTTCCTGATTTGATACCGTACGTTACCTTGGAATTACCTAAACATTATATCTGCTGTCTGCCTCCAAGGCCTTGTCACAGATGCATCAGACTCATTTGCACTAGTAAAAGTTGAGTTTGTTTGACAAGAGGATTGTTTGCTCACTCTACTGTGGCAAACAGTCAGGGGGAGCACCTAAAGGCGCTGACACACCATGCCGATTATCGGCCGTCAGACAGTCTGGCGAGGTCGGTGACTCGAGTCTGTTGGGTGTGTTCTGTGCAGTCGTCAGCCGGATGAGCTGCCGCTTTAATTCAGGCCGATTTGACATGTTGAATTGGAAGGCGGGCAGTCGGACTCAATGACCAATCTGATTGGTGGAGTGCTAACCCGGAAATGACGAGCAGGATGAGTGAGACGAACACCTCTCAAAATCTGAGGAAAATCTTTTAAAACGGACCTTTGTCAATCTGGAATGAAGACATATTCAGCAACTGCATGGCCCATTTCTCGCTTAAAATGTTTTCAGAAACAAGTTTTGTGAAATACGAGATAGTATTCCAAACGAGCCGTCATTATGGTTGGTTTTGAAATTCCGGAGAAGCTAGACCCACGTGACGCGTTTGTCCAATCCGCTGTTGGTTTTCATTTTTTGGGCGCTGAACGTAAGCTTGAGTCAACGTGGCTTTGGTGTGTTCCAAAGCACTTTTTGGACCAACTAGGGGAGGCGGTCAGTCCGACTGCCTTTTCTGCCGACAGTCGACCATTGGGTTGGTGTGTTAGACCCTTAAGAGCTAATGAGATGAGCTTGCACTGACGGACAGCTCAAAGGTTGTAAAATTGGTTTTGGACACTGGACGGGCCAAACTTTACCGACTGACATTGTTTAACTCCCAATAAATTATATACTTACCCTTAATGAAACAATGAAATCAAATGTACGTAGTCTATTAGAAAAATGTGCCTCAATTTATTTATTTCCTGAACTGAAGATAAATGCGTCCTCACTCTTGACAGTTTGCATACAATGGATCACAGTGGAGCCAAGTCATTGCCACAATCAAAGCTTTAGAACATCTGAATGAATGACAAACCATGTTTATACAGAGAAAGAAGATACAAGAAAGATCAAGGACAAGAATGAAAAGCACTGGGTAAGTGTGTTGGATCTTTTTCTTATACAAAAGATATACACTCACCGGCCACTTTATTAGGTACCCCATGCTAGTAACGGGTTGGACCCCCTTTTGCCTTCAGAACTGCCTCAATTCTTTGTGGCATAGATTCAACAAGGTGCTGGAAGCATTCCTCAGGGAGTTTGGTCCATATTGACATGATGGCATCACACAGTTGCCGCAGATTTGTCGGCTGCACATCCATGATGCGAATCTCCCCGTTCCACCACATCCCAAAGATGCTCTATTGGATTGAGATCTGGTGACTGTGGAGGCCATTTGAGTACAGCGAACTCATTGTCATGTTCAAGAAACCAGTCTGAGATGATTCCAGCTTTATGACATGGCGCATTATCCTGCTGAAAGTAGCCATCAGAAGTTGGGTACATTGTGGTCATAAAGGGATGGACATGGTCAGCAACAATACTCAGGTAGGCTGTGGCGTTGCAACGATGGTCAATTGGTACCAAGGGGCCCAAAGAGTGCCAAGAGAAAATATTCCCCACACCATGAGACCACCACCACCAGCCTGAACCGTTGATACAAGGCAGGATGGATCCATGCTTTCATGTTGTAGACGCCAAATTCTGACCCTACCATCCGAACGTCGCAGCAGAAATCGAGACTCATCAAACCAGGCAACGTTTTTCCAATCTTCTATTGTCCAATTTCGATGAGCATGTGCAAATTGTAGCCTCAGTTTCCTGTTCTTAGCTGAAAGGAGTGGCACCCGGAGTGGTCTTCTGCTGCTGTAGCCCATCTGCCTCAAAGTTCGACGTACTGTGCGTTCAGAGAAGCTTTTCTGCCCACTTTGGTTGTAACGGGTAGTAATTTGAGTCACTGTTGCCCTTCTATCAGCTCGAACCAGTCTGGCCATTCTCCTCTGACCTCTGGCATCAACAAGGCATTTCCGCCCACAGAACTGCCGCTCACTGGATGTTTTTTCTTTTTCGGACCATTCTCTGTAAACCCTAGAGATGGTTGTGCGTGAAAATCCCAGTAGATTAGCAGTTTCTGAAATACTCAGACCAGCCCTTCTGGCACCAACAATCATGCCACGTTCAAAGTCACTCATATCACCTTTCTTCCCCATACTGATGCTCGGTTTGAACTGCAGGAGATTGTCTTGACCATGTCTACATGCCTAAATGCACTGAGTTGCCGCCATGTGATTGGCTGCTTAGAAATTAAGTGTTAACGAGCAGTTGGACAGGTGTACCTAATAAAGTGGCCGGTGAGTGTATCTTTCAATGACATCTGTCCTGTGATGTATGCCTGATTGCGGTTGGATGTTTCACATTTCCAATCCTTTGAGCACTACAAAAAATTCTATTCATCTCCATTGTACTCTAAACTGTGGATACCTGACAAACATCTGCAAATAATGCAGAAACTGTCTGCATGGCTACACACACATATATGAAATAAGAAGGTGATTAAGGGTGTGTTTACTGGATCATGTTGTACAAGTCATAATATTCAGATTGAATTAGTTTAGTTACTTTAGTCCAAACTTGATAATACTGACAATTAAAAGTCAAATTTTGGTTTAGCTTTTACATTTTCAAAATGTACTCTATCATCTCTTTTACAACATTGTGACAAAACTTTCCTGCTATAAACACTGGAGGTGCACGATTCAAAATCGTTTTTTATGGTTTTTACGAGATTCAATTCAAAATCGATTTTTGAGTGAAACACGATTCTCAATTAAAAAAACAATACACCGTATATAAATGTAGTTCATTTTCCCATGTGATAGTATACAAGCCATTACAAAAAATAAATATGAATTAATTTTGGGAATTCTATGAATTGATTTTGAATCTGTAGAGCTTGAATCGCGATACGAATGTGAATCGATTTTTTGCACACCCCTAATAAACAAGGTAACTGTGAAGAATAGGGTAGATAATTAGAAGTTTTTAAATAATTCAGTCATTTATATTTACAATCATCTGGAGTCGTGCAGTGTTCTTCAATAATTCATATTTCGGGGGGGACTGGTCTGTGGGCTGGCTATCCCTCAGCAGAGACCCCCTGCCAGGATAAAGAGAGGTGTCAAGTCACTTATTAAACGACTTTAATTGAGGGCAGATTGCTGCAGGTGGGGCACCATGTCCAGTGGTTTCCTTTACTCTAGAGTAATCATCAACTTTCTTTAGCTACTTATTAGATTAGCATTACAAATGTTCCGTTTGGGTGTGCGGACTTCTCCTACTGAGTTTGTCAGTCAGTAAAAATGTGTCTAGTAACCAATCTAAAGGAGAGACAGATGCACAGAGAGATTGAAAAACAGGAAGCAAGAGACTGGAATACACACACTAAAGGACGGACAGAGAAAGTTGTTGTGGGAGAACACAAATTAGCCCTAAGCTTCAGTCTTTGCCATGTAGTCTCTGTCTCTGACACTCACACACACACTCCATTTACAAATGAATTTCATCAGTTGGACTTTAAACACTCAAGACTTGTTGCTCCACCACATTCCTCACTTACAGTGAATTTCCTGTGGGTACATCACTTTCACAGTAATTTGTCAAACCAGAAAACAGAAAACATGTTTTGCTTGCTTGGCTTGTCTGGTATACTCTACTCTGGTCTACTCTCCTACTGTCTTCCTATTTGGTCACTTACCACAAAGGAAATCACTGAACCAATAGCACGACTATACCATCGAGCTCTCAAGATTCACAGTAACCTTCCAAAGTGGTCTCACCATTGTATTGCACTCGAACGCTCTAAGGCTTTGACTTATGAAAACTTTATAAACAGCCACGCAATTGCATTTTATTTTCAGATTCAAAATACCGCTTTACCAGAACTTGTTGCACTTTTCCCGACACACATGAGACCAGGTCGCCTCACTAGGTCGGTTTCACAGGCACTTATCCCAGTTCCCCCATACAAAAACAACTTTGGTAAGAGGTCCTTTTTTTATACATATACCAAGATTTGGAATGACATTCCGTATCACATCAGAACACTATCATCCATCACATATTTCAAAAAGGCATACAAACAGCTCCTTCTTAACAGTTACACCTGCATGCACTAATTGATTCGTTTATGTATTGTCCAGGTCTCGTTTGCACGGTCCGAATTTGTCTAGCCCAGCTGATGTTTTGTATAAATGTCTTTTTCCTTGTGTAACTGTATTGTTGTTTTCAGTTGTCGATGTATATTTTCTGTGTCGATTTTTTGTATTGATGTTTGTCTTGACGTGCTGTAACCATGTTTTATGTTTCTGCAGAACAGGAACCTGCTGAAAACCAGTTTTTAAACTGAGTCAGGCCCGTTTTTATATTGTAATGAAATGTTACTTTTTCAAACTTTCCTGTATAATAAATATACGAAATGAAAATGAAAACTCTAGTCAGAATGTGAGTCAGATACTGCTCCACTGGGTTGTGATTAGGGGGCATGTTTCAACCAAACCAGGAAATCAATTGGATAGACCTACAACCAATCAGAGCAATGGAGTATGTGACGTATGTTGAGTGACTCATAGTTGTCAATAAATCAACTGCTAGCAACCGCTGATGATAGCTACTAGCCGATAGCCCCGGCAGTTTGGAGAATGCTAAGCATGTTACATCCATGGTACAGGCTTTAAAGCATACATACATCCCTCGGATGTATCATCAGATAATACCATGGATGTATTAATATGGTGAATTACAACCATTAGCTATATCCATATTACAGCTATAGGACTTCGGGAGAACAGTCATATGAGCACGCGCAATGCAGGGCGACATGGGCGAGCGCAGTCCCGCGGATCTGCTTGCGTTTAACCCAAGCGCTCTTTGGTGACGTTGTTGATTACATTTCTGTTGATCATCTGTCAATCATCGTATAAAGCCCGTCCTGACAATTTGATTTGTCA
Source organism: Etheostoma perlongum (assembly GCA_026937815.1). Taxonomy (NCBI): domain Eukaryota; kingdom Metazoa; phylum Chordata; class Actinopteri; order Perciformes; family Percidae; genus Etheostoma; species Etheostoma perlongum. The sequence continues at coordinate 21,310,708 of CM049374.1, read as the reverse complement.
TTCAAGCATAGTTGCTTCACAACGGTACAGTCCAGACCGAACTTCCCGACCTCAACAGTTCAGCTGTCATCCATCCATTCATCCAAATTCATAAAACTATTACATATTTATTACATTGTGGCAAGTATGTAGGCTCACCTTTTCATACAGTCACTACATATAAAACTCTTTACCTGAATACAACATTCTTTAACTTTGATAGTGTAACATAACTGTGGCAAATGAAGATATCACTGAAAGAAAACTGTATTTCATATGTTTTTGTTCCATGGGTTTATTCTGTTTCCTTTGGTGCAGTGCCCTGTGAATTGGGCCTCATACTACATTAACATCTTGTTGGGTTTACCATAAATAGGACTTACGGACTGAAAAATAAACAGCCTCCTAATGATAATTACAAGTAGGGGCCTAGGACATGCATGTTACCATGGCTCCCAGTATATAAGAATTAGTGTCAAATTGTGTCGACAAAGAATGCAAACTGCAGCAAAGCCTGCCAGCAGCCAGAAATAATCAGAAATAAACTTGCAGGTTATGTTACTATTAATCCAATAAACAGGTTATTTTGCATGTTGGTGCCCAATTTAAAGGCTTGGAATATAAATAATATACATATGTTTTTTAAAACATAGTATTCAGTGCCTGCAGTGTAACAGGCCTAATTTCATCCACAGGCATCTGTGTAAATACAATTTACTCAGCAGAATGGTTATGCTGCTGTAGGAAAACAGCAGGGCAACATGTGCATACACCCAATAGACAAACATCTTAAACAGATAATAGAAAGAAATGGGATTTGAGCTTTATGACAAAAGAGCACACACATCAAAATTCATTCTGGGAAAAAAAAAAGCCTGAGCATGCCAAAGTAGATTACCTGAAAAAGAACAAGAAACCATACAGATAATATACTCTCCAAAACCTCATTCAAATACCTGGTAAGAAAACAGATTTTAAAGAAAGAATAAACATTTGACTCCATTTGGCACAAGGGTTTGTTATTGAAATTGCTTCAAAACTCATATCATCACTATCATAGTAACTATATGGAAAAATCTATTTGGCATTTAACTAGTGATACACTAACATTCTTTAGCTAACCGGAGACATAAGGCAAGGATGCCATCTGATTTTTAACATACACACACACGCATAAAACACACACACACATATACAGTATATACACACTGTTTATATCAATGAGTTGTCATGTGTATCACTTGGGCTTATTGTAGACCAGGAAAACAGTGTCTCCTATATGCCTACAGCCATGTTATATTATACAGCAAACGCAGTATACACGCCAAGAAATAATGAACTCAGAAAAGATCCAGGAGTCAGAAATGTAGTACAGTAGTATTTTACAGTTGAAGGTGAAACGCTAGTCTGGCTCAACAGATGTACATTGCCAGGATTAAGCCTAACTCTCGCACCCCAGATGTCCCTCCCCTTCTCCCATCTATTGTGCGAGGGCGCCGTTGCTGCATCCGGGGCTGCCCAGGATGGTTGTGATATAAAATGTCATCACTTTATCATCTTATCCTATTAGACATTTGTGTGAAATGTGGTCATAATTAGCAAAGGAATTCTTGAGTGATGGCCAAAAAAACACATTTTTTGAGGTCAGGGTGACCTTGATCTTTGTCCTCCAAAATCGAATGAGTTAATCCTCACATCCAAACGGATCGCGTTTACAAGAATGGACGACGGACAACTCAAAAACGCAATGTCCTTCAGCCACGGCTGTCGCTGGCACGAATGCATAAATACTACAAAAACATATGAGGTGATGTAATCTGTAGTATTTTTGTCGGTTTGTTACTTCCTCACTCTAAAATTTGTGAAAACAAAAGTGCTACATAGCCATACAAATATTTACTGCCACATTAACACTATGTCACATTTTATGTTTTGAAAAATGAATTATAGAGGAGTTCCACTTTTCTGCACTTAATGTATCTACAATGTTAACTAAAGGCAATTAATATGAATGGGATTCCAAAAGCTTAAGGCTAAGGTCAGGTCTATCTATTGTGTACACAGTCCCAGTAACTGTACAATAACTATGTATGACAACATCATTTGGGCAGGTTAGGGTTGGAATACAAAGAAGGGAGATTAGGTTTCTCAGTTTCTTCATTCCAATCATGCTTTTGTTTCAAGTCTTTTGCTGATGAAGATTAATTTGCGGAGCATGGCGCTCTATCAACCCCAGTGACACAAAGGGCAAAGATATGGACTAATTAAATACACCAGTGCAATTGATATTTCCCATGGATCAATGAGAGTGTGGGATCTTTTAATTAAATCCCTGATAATGTTTACTCATCATAAACATTTCCCATGTTTGAGTACAGTGAGATAGGGAGATAATCTTTGCTGTTTGACAGATTCATTTTAGGGCTAAGGAAAAATCCCTCCAGCACATACCATACAGCGTGAGAGTTCTTTTAAATGTTTCTATTAAAAGTGGTATCAATGGAAATCTTTCCAGCTTCCTTATTGAGTAGACATATTTTAACAAAAAGGTAACAGTTCCACATAAAGTATACCTATTTTAATTTAAAACCGATGCAAAAAAACAGCCATTGCAGCAGCCAAGCAATCTGAATCCTCGGCTAATGAAAGCAAAGCCCTCGCAGTCTCTCCTAAAGCCCATGCAGCAGGATGGATTTTGCATTCTCCCCCCCACCCTTGCTTGTCTCCTGTGCGGTATACATTGGCATGGCACAGGTTATCACATAGTGGATTAAGAAGGCGTGTCAGAGTGTGTCCAAGAACCTTCAAGCTACACTCCACTCATCTATTGATCCGCGTGCAGGTGGAAAAAGCGCGAGACCGGCACACATAGCAGTGTAACCACAGGCAACAGCCCCCTGCCTGCCCTCTGTTCCCTGCAGTGGGACTGATTGCTTGTCTCAATCATTCCCCCCCCGCCCCCCCCAGCCTCTCCCCCCCTCTACACACAAACACTTACGCCCATACAACCTCAACAGCTTCCTCTTTTTGCCCACACTCATTCCTCTGGCTTCTGTCTCCCACGTCTCTGCGGCAATCTCTCATGATTTGACGGCCTCTTGTTCTTCTTGTGAGGGCCATCAACGTCTGCAGCCTTAACCCTGTCTGAAAAAGGGCTGGGAGTGCATTCATTCTGCAGTGAGGAAGCCCATTAATTAGGAAATGCTTCTGGCTATTTCAAAAAGACCCTTCAGAAACAGTAGGGCCACTCAGAGAGGCATTGAAAATGCAGAGGCACGCCAGGTTATTAACGGACCCCGGAGCTTTTGGCGATGCACCACTGCGGGGTAATTCTCACTTTCTATTTCAAGGCCTCATAACTACACCACGTGCACTTACAAAGTGACGAATGCTGTTTACTGGGAATGTCTCTCAACAGGCTTGGCTGCCATATTACATCATGTAAAGCATGACCACCAGAGCATCTCCTACATGGTGCAAAACTACGACGATCTCCAGATTTTACTAACCACGGGCTGCAAGCTGGAAATGCTCAAGGTGCAAAGGGCTTCGGAGAAAACCTCATAACATTAACAAGGTATTGTTAATGAGGAATACACTGATAGGACTTTAATACTGCATGCAGGAAAGTGACTTAAAGTCACTGATATTCACACATGTGTGTCACAGGGAAGGCTATTAAGTACAGCAGTGGGGTATCGCTGCGTTTCCTCTAAATGGAGGTAACAGGATAAACACTGGTGTGAAGATGGGTCTGGGAAAATGAGTTTTGTGATGTCTGATCACTCACTTAATCATGCATGAGAACATTAGCCATTTGTGGTGTCCAACATTCAGGGACATTTCCGAAACGCAGCACCCATTTCAAACTAAACCAGACCACGGTTTGGTGCTTTTGAAATGCCGATGCAACTGTAGGTCTCCCTTGAGCGCAGGGCAGGCCTGCCTCTGCCTGAGATGGCGAGGAAGCCTCGGTGACAGCACACCATCCGTGAAATTAAATCAACAACTCACTTATTGTAATTACCTTTGGCTAAATGGGAAGGCAAAATGTGAGTGTAATGCAATTAACATGTAATTGTCATCCTGACCAGGTTGGTGCTGATCTATTTCCCCAATGGAGTCAACGAAATTAATTTGTTTGCAAGAACGATTCGATGAGTACCAGCGTGTCACAGTGCTGCTGTGTACGTAAGGGTGTCACGATTCTCCAAATCCACGTTTCGATTACATTTTCGTTTCTAAGGTCACAGTCTATAGCACAGGTTGCTATGCAATTTTTAGACTAGACTTGTATGTAATATTTATATCTGACCTTTGATCGCAATGTACCACTATATTGTCAAATGTAAAACATGTATTTACAACATAATGTAACAATAACATATCTTCAATCAATTGGAAACTCAGCAATTTGTCAAAAATTGCTGACAAAAATTTGCCGACAATGCCGAGGCAGACGCTGTTTTAGCAGCTGATCAGACAGAGAGCGACTCTGCATTCAACTTGTTGCTCTCTCTAATATATCCAATATAAGCTGCTCTGTTTAGGCTACATAATGTGCATGCAGGCTAAAATTCAACCGTTTGGTTTTGTCGGGGTTAAGCTATTAGCAGAAGGAAATGCCGCTAGCTGCTAAGCTAATGTGCAACGGTAAACAAGTTCTGTCAATGGTTCTCCTGCATTCTGACTGGCTGAATGTTGACTCGCAGCACTTCAACACGTCTGGGTTTTTATCCGCTTGGCAGAACGTGCAAAGGTAAAACGTGACGCTTTAAACAAGGATCCTTTAAGTTAGGACTGGTACGTTGATGTACCAAAAAAAGTTATCCGCTGAAAATAGAGAAGTATCTTTAGCCATGTTAAGTCTCTTTAGCCATGTAAAGTCTCTGGGAAAAGTCTTTCTGGGTCAGTTTTGGTGCAGTTCCACCGCTGACCGCTAAGCCCATGGTTGCATTAACACACGGCGCTGTTCCTGGGGGGCTTGGGTGGCTGCTTGACAAGCCGACTGGACGTGAAGTGGCAGTATCGACGATTCCATTTTTAAACTTGAATTTCGAGATTGGGACTTAATTTAAAATCAAAATCGGGACACCCTTAATGTGTCCTCATGATCACATATCATCATAAATGCTGCAGGTAATTACACATACTTATTAACTTTTTACAATCACAAATTCACAGTTATTCACATATTTTGATAAGTCAATATCACTGTAGCTTTTTATTTATTTTTGGGGTGAAATATTTTTTAAGTAAAAATTTAAATTACTGGCGCCCAGATGGCTCAGTGGGTGGGGCAGGCACCCATGTGTGGAGGTTTGCTCCTCGACGCAGCGGGCCCAGGTTTGACTCCGACCTGTGGCCCTTTCCTGCATGTCGTTCCCCCCCCTCTCTCCCCTTTCATGTCTTCTGCTGTCCTATGAAAATAGAGGCTATAGACAATAATTGACAAATTGTAGTTTATTTATCCACAAAAATAGTACTTACATAGTTACTGATATGGTCATAACCACTACAGTGATCAATTGCCTATTTTTGAGGAGGAAATAAACTATAATTTGTCGCCGCGCAGGCAGGACACCCACTACACCCCCCGGCGCTCGGGGGATTGTTGCTGCGGGAGGCGATGAAGGCGGGGACGAAGGCTGCCTGCCCGGGTAAGGAATCTACCACACAGATCGACACTGCCAAGCCTCCTACTCACCAACAACAGATAGATCCATCACACACAAAATGGATGAGCTATAAATACACATGGAACTGCTGCATTATGATTTTCATATAGCCTGGCTGAACACACTTATCAAAAGCAACTAACAGCTAACAGCTAGCTCTAGCAGCTAACCAGGCAAGAACAAGACAGGGTAGGTGAATTAAAACAATGTCTGAGTTGAAAACCCATCTTGATGTTAAGTAAGGGCCCTGTTCATGTTGTACATATATATTAATTGCATTGTGTGTCTGTTAAGAGGCACAAAGGCACTGTAAAACTTGCCCTGTTAACTACCGTTTTAGGTCAGTGGGAGCTTGGACATGTAGCTGCAGCTGTTCCGTGTTGCCTGCACCGATTCAGGTTGGGGGGGGTTTCAATCCAAAGTACTCGCATATTTATAGTGATCAAGATTAACATAAAAATTGGCCGGAATTCTTCTTTAAGTTTAAATACATGCTGTCTGGTAAATCAATATATTCTGTTCATTCTGTGTCTTGAGCTCAATATTTAGAAATCATGTCTCGACTCCACTTTGTTTTACTCCCAAAACGCTTTGTTTTTTTCTAATTCTTGTTTTTCCTTGCAACTGAAAGCTTGTTCTCCTTACACATAGCACCTTGACACGCTGGTGTTGAAGGTACCAAAGCTTATTTCACTGTTGTTCTCATGGTAACTTGCCCTGGATAGCTGTTGGCTGGAGGCCTTTAACCTCAGATGTGTCAAATTTCCACTGATCCGTTGAGTCATAAAACCTTTTTTAAGTTGAAGAAAGGCAAACATTTCATGTTTATCTTAACACACAGGAGTGTAATGACTGTGGCAAGCACTCAAGGCTACAAGGTAATAAGATAGCAAATCAGACAAAGACAAATTGGAACTGACAGTCAGTACCATTATGGAGTCAATCAATATGACAGTAAAAAACAATGTGCAATATTAAGATTTTTATAGCATCATATCCCTTGCCTTCAGGGTCTTTACGGTGTGTTTTCCATGTGAAAGATCAATACATTTTTTTGTGCTTTTCTTTTAGAGTGAATGTCTAATATATTCACTTTATTTCATTAGTTTGAGCAAAAGGAGTTATAATGACTTACTTTTTATACTCAATAAGCCACACTTGATATTGATGTTCTCTATGAACATTGTTGCAGTAGTGGGGCTCCTTGTCCGTGTGACAGTTAGGGATAACATGCATGATTTGGCTGCTGAATATCACCCATGTCCACACGGCAGCCATAGGGGAGGAGATTTGTACGCTATAACAAAGGCACGCTCCTTATCAGTAGACCTGCTGTGTTGCTGATAAAAGGCGTGAGCAACAAGGAAAAAGCTGGGAATACTGCACTTCACTGCAGCCACGGCATCCTCTGCGCTCCGCCTGATGTTTCTGATGCCGCACTGACACCAACCATATGCACCCAGCTCCACTCGAGAGTCTACAGATGTAATGTGTGCTTCATGCACCTCTATACACCCACGGTGGAAAGCAGGCCAGCAGAACAGGGGAAGTATCCAGTGATGTGTGTTCTTTTTTATTGTAATGTGCAAGGATGGAGAATCTCAAGATACAGGGGAGGCAAAGACTCAGGTAAGCACAAAAGACCTCAGGCTACCTCTTGACCATTACCCAACCCAAGGGTCATTGATCCTGTATGGCTCCACTCCACTCAACGAAGCCAGACGTTTAATTGAGTGTACTTTAATTTACTTCCAATAATTTCCGCTAAAACCTTGACTGTTTCTGTGCCGACACTCACAGCAATAGCCTCTGGGATCCAAGAGGCCACACCAATACGATTGGAGCTACACTCAAGTGCAGTGTTGAGAGACATATCGCATGCACAACAAGCCCAGAATAAAGTGTGTGTGACAAGGAGGAGCGCTCAAGGCGACGCTGAGCGTAGAAAAGGATAGGGAAAAGAGGACTGGGGTGGTGAGTGGGTTGAATATGCGTGCCATCATGGCCAAATAAGCAGATTAATGTCCTCTGTAGTTCCGTCTCGGTATTTGCCACTGAATGACAGCACGCATTGATGAACCCCAGAGAGGGAGACCTTCGGCGTGGTCAGACTGCATAGTAGGCTTCGGTCTGGGCAGAGTAAGGCAAGTGTTGGAGGAAAGAGGTGAAGAAGGATTATAAAAAAATATATATATAGGAACTGTGCTGCTCCCTGCTGGGCAGGGTCTGGCCATTTCTTTCCTATATAAATGTTGAATAGAATCCCAACAATCCATTATATATTGAAAATTTGAAAGAGGGAGACTTAAATATTACAGAATTTAAAAGGAATTCATTTTCAAGGCCTAGCATGTAACCCAAGTCCTCATATGGCACCACAATCTTTCTTGAAAAAAAGATGAACGGCATTAACATAATTTAAGACCCAGTTAATGACCAAGTTCGGTTTTTCTCTGAATATAGTCAAAACACCAGTTGTGCACTTAGCCAATAGAGAGTGAAGCAAACGCTGATGATGCTTCTTAGCCTCTGACTTAAAACAGTATTACATTTCATTGCATTACATCACCCTGTTTAAATAGAAATGGCATTGTAATCCTTCCTGTGTGTGTGTGTGTGTGTGTGTGTGTGTGTGCTTACGTTGTGCAATCTTGGCCAGGTGCAGGCGGTTGACCCAGGAGATCTTACTAAGGGGGTTGGGTGTGTTGAGAACCACCATGAAACTGACCGGACGCCCTGACCTGGAAGAGGACAGACAAGCACACACAAATACACAGATGTATTGATATTTGTCAGAAAGTCTCTTCACCGAACACCACAGACTATAACCATTATTGCTGGTTTAGTCTCATTTGATCAGGTCACACAGTTGCTGATGCGTAGGAGTGACCCTGGTATTTGCGAGGATTTGACACCAATATAGAGATATAGATGGGCTGTAACTGCATTTCATTGTGAAGCCCTGTATTGCGTAATGGCAGTAATGTTGAACCCTGGACCAAAATGCATTCCCTTGACACAAAAAGAAGTCTATGCAGTGTTTGTGTTTGTTATGCAACCTGGTCTCTGAGAAATGACTTTTATATTAAATATATAAGAAAAGAAAAGGAATATTCTTATGGTAAAAAGAATGTTCCCGCAAGCGACATTTCACGGGTTCAAACCCTTTTCTTGTCAAAGCACTTTCACTTGTCGCGATAGTCAATAAATCAATGATATTATGATAAATCATTGATCATGATAAATAAAAATGAGGTTGATCATTTTTCCGGTCATGATAATTTCCATTTGCATGCTTGTTTGTTTTCTTTGTCTCTCTCTCTCGACCAAAGAGACTGGATGACCACTCATTAGCATAACGAGGAGTGAGCCCTCTGGTCACCTGCCAGCTGTATGATTGCTGTGTGGGGGGGAAGGACTCCTGGCGTAGCCTACCACAGAGTCGCGTGAGGAGAACGCGCTAGTTGAGAGTTGGAGGAATAAAAAGAATTGGTTTCAAAGCCAGACGCAACAGCTGCAGTGTGGGAGCACACAGATTCAATCCGAATGACCGTGGTGAACCACTTAACCTGAGAGAGCCGGTATGTTGGATGTGTTGTAAAGCAGTAGCAACACAACAAACATGCACATGCACCTAAAACCCAATCATCCGGTGCAGCTTTCCGAGCTGGGGAAAAATACTCCAGATGGGCCGTCTCCGTCTTCACTGCAGTACACAATCACCGGCCGTTTAGACGACAAAGTACATTTCAACAAAATCTCTCTCTCTAACACACACACTTGTCTTTGGTGCACACCCTGCTGTGGACAGACCACAATTCACTTTTGCTTTATTTGAACAAAGATGGAGAAATTATTTTTAAAAAGCTTATTGTTTAGGTTGTGTGTGGTTTTTAATTTCCATTTTATACATTGTTTTTGGTTGGGTTTGGCTTTGACTCCAGTGCATTTTTTGTTAACAGAGACTGAGAGTCGCTAGAATTTCTGGGACAATTTATCGTCCAGCAACATTTGTAATCTGGACAGGTTTCTTTTACTCACATTCATATACTTTGTGACCAGACTGCAGGGCCTGGGTTTGAACCGCCAACCTTCTGATTGTGAAAGAAATGCTCTACCAGCGGAGCTACAGTAAGCTTGGGCAGCAGCCCCATCGCCTAAAGCCATCGCCATTAATCTCTGAAGGGAACTTCTGTGTTACATTGCACAGATTGCACAAAGGACAAAAGGAATATAAATAGATATAGTGATATATGGAGAAGTATATCAATATCAGAGAAAAAAAAAAGGAGTGTGGATATGTACAGATTTACACAAGGAATCGTTATGGTGAACAGTAATAATGAATAAGTAGTAGCAGCAGAGTATTGCACATTAAAGAGATGAGTGGGTTTGTAGCATCACACAGCTGAGCAAAACCACTTCAGATGGTTTAACCTGTTTCATCACTACAACAGATGCAGCTAGCACCTTGATTTCGCCCCCCTTTATCGGATTTTAACAAAACTTGGTATGTACGTTCAAGTAGGCCGTTAAATGTCTCCATCAATTTCAGACAGGATTGCTACAGCAGAACTTTAAGCCATTCCCTGCTAGCCCCGCGCGCTTAAGGAAGTTCTTTGATTGATGGCGGCCGTGTTTTATGTTGAATCTTGCTAACTTTTAGTAGAAATGTGTTTCGCGGTCCCGCAAGGCCATATACCAATGTTGGTCTTGATAGAATCAAAATTGACAAAGTTCTATTCATTTAACTGTTTTTCACATTATGCAAATTAGGTAAATACCATCATGGCTTTTTTAAAGAGCACACTGAGCTGGACTTGTGTAAGGAAATTCATGTCAATCGGACTCACCGTGTGAGGGGCGTGACCTTTAACCCTCATGTTGTCCTCAGGTCAAATTAACCCATGTTCTCAATTGTAATTATCCAAAATAACATGATTGATTCCACAAAAAGCTCTTTGGCAAGTACAAATCTCTACTTTCATTAATTTTGGGGTGTCTTATTCAATTTTATAGCATTTGAAAAACAAATTGAAGTGGTTTTGAAATAGTATTGAGTAAAAGTTGACATATTCCAGTCTGTGATTATCATCAACATCCATTCCTTTAATTTTTAGTCTACATAATTCCTAATTTCTGCTTTTCTAACTCAAACATTAGGTATATTTTCCTATAAATGAGGTTTATTGAACATAAATAAATAACTGTAAAACTAAACTTAAGTTAGTGTTATGTAGTGTTGAAAATGTTTAAAAAAAAGTGACAAACATTGAAAAAAGTGTTTTCAAGTGTTGAAAAAAGGGACAAAAACATAAGAAAGAGTTAAGAAAAAAATTGATTAAAAAGCCTCAAAAAAGTGTTAATTTTCAATTTGGACAGGAAGACAACACAAGGGTTAAAAAAACCTTCGGGGTTTCAACCGTAAAAATCCAACTTCCCAGGGAAATAACACATTTCAATCCAAGTAAATAATCACTTTGACACCACATTTAACCCTAACAGCTGACACTAAAAGAAAATACTCTGACAGTAGCTCGACAGGAACCATGGAGGATCACACAACTTTTAAATCATTGCTTACTTTATTCTGAACCTCAGGTTAAAGTCACTAGGTGGTTTAACATCACAAATCACACATTTTGTGAAACGCAAAGTGTAGGATTCTTAAAAAATGGGCTAAAGTGCATTTTTGACATATACTGCAGATGTGCTATATAAAAAGAGAAAGCAGAACAACGCGGTCAGGGAAACACGGCACCAACGAGGACTATATTGTTCTTATTCTTTAAGCTAACCAGCTGCTTGCCTGCCTGAAATTTGACAGAGGTTCAGTCCAGCTAAGGCTCTATGATTTCAGCCTGTATGACCGGTCACAGTAAATGGTTTCTAGGTGGGTTCTGATGCTCTGATGACACTAATGTGTGGTCTCTGCTGGGATCAGGCCTGACCCGTACAGGCTGTGATCACTGAGGCTTTCTGGTACCCATTCAGACACAGAAGGAGACCAGATCTCAGACGTGTGTGTAGTGCTGAATTCAATCATTGAGGCACCGACCAAATTGCTTCTATAGTATTCAGTATTGAAAAATTTCAATACCAACGAAGTAAACTCATCAGAGTCAGTGAGCTAATCAGCATGCACCAAGCTCTTATAATGCTGGTGATGGCTGTCTAACGTTACGCAAGGTAGAGGCACAGAGACGAAGCTTACATAATAGAAGCTGGAATGTGAAATGGAATTTATTTTTGTTAAAATTAAGTTGATAAAATTGGAATCGAAAAAAAGTATTGTTTAGGAACCAATATCAAAGTCCTGGAATTGGAATCATAACCAAAAATGTTGACCAATACCAAGTGCTACAGTATATGTGTGAGTGAGTGAGTGAGTGAGTGAGTGAGTGAGTGAGTGAGTGAGTGAGTGAGTGAGTGTGAGAGAGAGAGAGAGAAAAAGTGTGTGAGTGCACATATCAGGCATTGGAATCATAACCAAAAATGTTAACCAATACCAAGCCCTATGTGTGTGTGTGTGTAAGTGAGAGAGTGTGTAAGTGAGTGAGAGAGAGAGGTGAGTGTACATGTGAGCACAGGTTATAAAATGGCAGAAATACTTTAACACACCATCAAAACCATCTTGTTTTAATATTAAAACACCCCTTCAGGCTCATTGCTTTCTTATGTAAAAGGCTACAAACCCTACTTTAGCATGTTAACATGAATTCAAAAACTCATTTCTATCTTCTGTGTGGCATTAAACAGTTTTTGTGGCTTTTCTTGAAATAGTGATTTGAATCTGAATGAGCCTTTACCTCGCTTAACAAAAGGAGGAAAGGACAGGAATACCGACAGGAGAAAGGTACTGTGTTATTCTATGAGAACAAAAGAAATCCTTAAACCTGGGTCAACGTCAGAATCTATTGTAAAAGCCATGAATTCAAGCTAACCAGCACCAGCCAAGCTAGTACACATTTTATTTTAGTTTGATTAATGTATGTACTCTATTTTTTTAAGTTATCTTGAAGTGAGCTCACTATTACAAATTATAATCAATAATGTTTGCATGGCAATAAAGTATCTTTCAAAAGGCACCTCTCAAAAGCTGGGGGGGGTTCTGAAATGTTCCTTTAACTTCCAAATACACAGTATTCTGGAATACCAAAAGCAGACTTTCTGTTCATGAATTGATAAAGGTGTTCAAAACTTTAATAAATAAAAAGCAAAACATATGTTTTGTTTTAGACACTATACTTACTAATATATGCCTATATTTCCCCTCTCAGCGCATAATTTAAAGTTTACCAGAGTTGAAAAATACCTTCAAAATAAATCATGTGAACATTGTTTGCTTAAGGACTGGTAACATATCAAATCACACATTTTTATATTGGAATTTGCATTTTGCCTTTGTCCCTGTATGGTAAATTAGGTCATTTTGACAAGTGGTAAATATGTTGTCAATGTCCTCATTTTCTCACAGGTGTGAGTAAGGGTGTATTTCTTTGTGGTTTGCATGCAGATTTAGAGAAGCCGTATATTGTTTGCCAAAAAGTCAAATCCAAAGAAAAACATCAAAACATTGACTTTAATTTGTTTCTGACAAACAAAAACTATTGCAGACAGCAATGCAAAAATAAGGGAATTAAATTGCATTTAAGGAAGTACAATCTGAAAGAAACTGGTGTCAGTAGTAACTGTATTAAAGTCATTCTTATCTGATTTTATTGAAAATCACAAAAAGGTGTGTATCCTGTGTATGTTTTTGTTTTTTTTTAATGAGGAATTATATAGAATTTATTTGAACGGCTTCAATTTGATGCGATACATTTTGAACTGATTATTACCCAGATATCATTTCTATCAATTGGCTTCTTTCATCAAATGTGTCTATTACTGTAAGTGGAGAGAAGAGACTTTAGTTCTACTGGCGGTTCACTCCAGGACTTTAGACTCCTTTAGTGTTGCCAAATGTTACTTTCACAAACTATCAAGTGTTGTGTCTCCTTTTATTACCTCAGGTCACTCCTTATGGGTTGAAAGAGCTCCAAATTGTAAGTAGCTAGTAATGCGCTGCAAAGCACAGGGCTACGTGAAGTGAACAAATAAATGTCAACGTGTTTTTACAGCCTGATCCATCATGGCTGCTCGGACTTAAAGCGTAACTCTCATCAAAATGCAACCTAGGGTCTATTTGTGAATGTACCCGGGTCAAACTTTCATTTAAAACCATAATCAGGACAGAAAGGCCAGTCTTAAGATTTACTGTATTTTTGTTTTTGGTCAAATGGTCTTTTGAATGGGAGAGCTATGGGCTCTACTATGATCACACCAAAATCACTATTTTTAAACACTAAGAAGGCTCGACACAACATGAAACTCTGCTCGAAGTATCACCAGGGGCTCCACACATGAAATCAGCATTGAGAACATTGTGTTGTGTTGTTTGGTTTTGGACTTCCTTCAGCTGTTGGTGTTTCCGGTCGCTGACTAGTCAAAACAAGTCGATCTCCGAATGCAACGTAACAGGGAGGAGAGTAAAGAAGGAAAGCCCCTAAAGCTTAGTTCCATATAAATGCACAGATAATAAAAAACACAAACACCAAAGTCAATACTGAAATGGTAAAGTCTCGAGGTTTCAAGTGGATTTCTCTCTGTGGGCTCAACTGGGACCAACCATGACCTAAACCCAACACATGACGATCATGTTGTGTTGCAGAAATTGTGTTACATACTTGGTAGTCTCGCATTGCCAGAACTTACCCCACCTAAGCTCCGGTCACAACAACGGTGTATCTGTAAAATGGTCTCGGGAAGGAACTCGATGTGGTGGAACATTTGCCCCCCCGATCAAAAGAAATGTCACATATAATATTGGCGCCAGATGGTCTGGTAATTATCCAGTAAATGAACTCTTGTCGATCCAGACTACGTGCTTGGTGGAGCAGCTTTCACACTCATCTCCCAGCTGTAAAATCCCACCTAAACATTTAGCTTCCTTAAAACGACTATTTAGTCAAATTTAGGGCTGCTTGTTAGACCACTAGCCATGTCTGCGTTTTAAATGTGATCTCTCGCTCCCTCGCTCTCCCCCTCCCTCCCTCCCTCCATCTCTCCAACTGAAATAAAATATAAGGTCTTAATGCTGAGCAGGCTAAAGTGAGGCTGGCAGCATCGGCCCTAAGTTAGCAACTCAGTCTGTGTCTGTCCACTGATAAGGGTACTCTGTTGTCTCGATTGATCAGGCAAAACGAGAATGTGTGTGTGTGTGTGTGTGTGTGGGGGGGAATCTGTGGTCTCAGGCACACATCAGGAAGACAGTTCCACATGTAGACATTATTAGAAGGTAATAGAGTGGAGAACAGAGCACAGCCTGAAATTCTGCTTCTGGCATACCTGCAGCGGCCCCGCTGTAAATTCATTTTCATTTCAGAGAGGATAGAAGAAAAACGGGAGAGAGACACACACACACACACACACAGAGAGAAAGACAGAGAGAAAGAGATTGCAGTCAGGAACAGAAATTAGTAAGTAAGATCTCAAACTTCCTTGACATGTAGAAAAAGTGGCGCTTTCACAAAGAAATGTAATTCATACCATTCGCTGCTTAAATATAGCGGAGGCAATTTGCCGAAACACCGAGACAAGGTGTGACAAGAATCCAACCACTCACTTGGTTGGAGTCCTTAGGTTACTTCATGCCCACACAGCCTGAAACATGCTAAACTGAGCACAGTCCTCAAATCCCCCCCCTCCTCCTCCCGCTGATTGACAGCCGCAGTGCAGGTGTGGCGCACTGCCAGAATAGAGAACTAGACTCGGGCATGCTGGGAGAAGGGGAGATGAGGAGAGCTGAGGTAAGGAGCGACAAAAAGGGAGGGGAGGGGTGCCGAGGGTGCGACGCGAGGAGCCGGCCCGGCTGATTTATGGGAGCAGGTCAGTGCCGAAGCACACATGTGACACTAATGCACAAGGACGGGACAGATGTAGGAGTGAGTGCTGAGTGGCAGCCTGTCATGCACCCATCCTTCAGTTCACCTCCACCCCTCCGGAGAAAAAACCCAGTCAGAGAGAAACGCAAATAGTGAGATGAGTCAAAGGAGACGGCTCACTGTCCCTATGAGAGTTTGTTGATCTAATTCTGGACGGACTTGACAATCAGCCACACACAAGATATTACAGGCGATGGATATGAAGAGACACAGAATTCTCTGTAGGTGGTAGAAAAATCAGGCTAAAAACTAAGCATCTGGCGTCCTGTAAGATCTGAAATCAGTCAATCATTACATGAACACATGGACACACTCACTGTTACAGCTGACATCTGTACAGTCAGTACACTGGCTGTTTGTGATATGTGTGCGTGTGCATGCGTGTGTGTGTGTGAGGAAATGAACACATGTTTTGACAGCCATACCCAGAGTAGTGTTCTGTGACTACCCTTGCCCCCCCCACCCCCATCTGACAACTAACTATGTGCAGCTAATGAGTGAGTGAGTCACCAACAGCAGAGTAAAATGTTTCCTGTGTATGATGCAGGATAATTACCATGTGTTGAATCTGGTTTGACCTTTTATACTGTTGATTAGAACGTAATACCTGGTTGTCACCTTTTGTAAAATGCATGTCTCTAAACCATAGAATCAGACCACATTAAGTGACCATTTTAAGTGCTTGGTGGCTTCGGAAGAGACGGTGGTGACCTGGTGTTACTGTAGAAATGAAAAGTTAATGCAGCAACTCACATTAATCTTGTTCAACTATCTTTGCAATTGAGTAGAGAGGAATTGATAAGTGAGAGGGTTACATGTCACCCCCAAATATCTACTTGGGGTTGTAGTCACCCCATAGTGTGGATATACAATATAAAAGGTGCGTTGCTGGTATATAACATAACTAGACAGAAATCATTAGTAAAAAAAAAAAGCCATCTACGAATGCAGGGCAAACAGTATGTATTAGGGCTCTGGCTGCTTGCTTTTTCATGGTTGCAAATAGATACTTTTGGCTTCAGTTCCATTTCATCCACAGACGGAAGGGAAGTAAAGGGACAGTAAGAGAGAGAGAGAGAGATAGAGAGAGCGCTGCAAACTGGCGTAAACGGTTGTTGCTACGTACGTGTTTCCCCTTGCTGATTTTTGAGATTTTTCAATTCAGTTTCAATGTTATTTTATTCATAGTGCCAAATCATAGAAGACGTTCTCTCAGGACCCTGACCCTTTACAGATAGAGTAGGTCAAGACCAGATTCTATAATTCACAGAGACACAGCAATCGCCCCAAGAGCTTTTTAAACCTCAAACAGAGCCTGGATGGGCAGGCACCTGCCTCAACTGGGGGTGGGGAGAGAGAAAGAGACATGGGCAGCAAATACATTAACACCAAACTATGCATATGAACCCTGAGTTGTATAAAAACAGTCGATTTAGAGGTCATTATCTTCACTTGAGCTTCTGCACGGGAAAGTCACCGGACGACAAACTTCTGAACACAGCCATACTGAGAAATACAGAGAGAGTTTTGTGGAGTCTTTGCTTTGTAGCAACTCATTGGCAATGGCTTTAATGTAACAGACGTTTGTTTCTTAAAGCGCCCATAATATGCTCATTTTCAGGTTCATAATTGTATTTTGAGGTTGTACCAGAATAGGGTTCCATGGTTTCATTTTCAAAAAACACCATATTTTTGTTGTACTGCACATTGCTGCAGATCCTGTTTTCACCCTGTGTGTTTAGGTCTCTGTTTTAGCTCCAGAGTGAGACATCTAACTTCTATCCTATCTTTGTTGGGAGTTGCACACGCGCAGTAGTTAGGTAAGATCACATCAGCTAGATAACTCTTTATCCAGCTTTGGTCAGAACAAGACTTGTGGAATACCTGCAGAACAGGGACATGGAAATAATTCTTTTGGAGATTATGGTCAACTAGTGTGTGTTTTAGCATGCTAGCTCTAGCATGCTACAGTTAGCAACTTTTTTTTTTTAATATGGGCCCTTTAATATCAAAAAGTTACGCACTTAAGCTTTAAGCGCCCAGTCCGAAAAAAGCCTGGTCTGCTCCGATTGGTCAGCATTTCCGGGTCTTCCGCATCTGACCTCTCAGTCTCAGTACAGTCATTACAGCCGGGGAATGACTGTAATGGCACGGTAGCGGCACATTGTACCTAAATATAGTATAGTTATGACATCACAACTGAACAAGTCCTGGCAGCTTGTTTAGAGGCACAGTTTCACAGTATGGGACCTTTAAAATGTTTTAGTAAGCCAATAAATAAAAAAAGAATTCTGTCTCTGATTTTTGGGTGTGCCAGCAGCCTCTTTAGTTGGCACAGCCATACGTGCTCTTCAGCTCCAGCCCCACTGCACCTGGTAACTTGCTTAAAGTAGAGGAAAGTGGTTATTCTGGGTCGCTTCCAGGTATGAATGTGAAGGAAAGAAAAAAAAAAGAAACCGCAAGCTTTGCCTGGAAAAATAATGCTAAAAACAGTGGAACAGAGGTTGGGGTGGGTTGCAGAGGTGCGGAGCTATTCACTTGCCATTATACACTAAAGCAAAAGAGTAACAGGGACACTGATTCTGAAAATATTACTGTGAGCACCTCAAATGAAATTCTTTTTTTCCCCCATTGTATTGAGGTGGAAGCAAAAAATGAAAAGGTTAATATCTTAAAATCTGGGCGAATAAAAGCACAACTATCTGGAAGGCTAGATGCCACTAGAGGCCAGCAAGAATATAATTATCTTTTAATGTAATTTGGGTAAACCAACCGTGTAAGTGAGACCCTGCATCCACAGCACTCGGGCTAAACGAGTTTTATCAAAATCGCAATATAGGCTAGTGCAATATCCAAATCGCAGGAGGCACCATATTTGTTAGAGGCTAAAAGCTATGTCAAAATACCATTCCTATTTAAGTTTTGTGGTGCCGCAGAGATGTCCCAGCCTTAAAATCCTGTCTACAGACTGAAGAAAAAAGGTTTGTTTGTACAGATCTTTGCAAAAACAAAACACACCATGATCATTTTTTATAATAATGACAACAATGATGGAAAAATGATCATTCCCTCCAATATTTACAAGTTACAATTAGATATTCTTTCCCCGTCGTTCAGCCCCACACAGCACACGTTTCTTCATACACACGAACCAATCAGAGAAAGCCCTCTGATGTCCAGACAATGACGTACGGTTACATTGACTCTTCAGAGCATTGGGAGCCTTGCCTGTTTAGATAAGACTCAACCAGATTAGATGAGAAACGGAGCCCAAATCAGTCATACTATATGACTGAGAATGTAAAGGTCTGGCATTCACCTTGAAGGTAGCCTGCATAGCCTCCATGAAAGAGCCTATAAAAAAACTGCAGGCTTACAATACTGTTCCTTCATGTACGCCTTGCTTTAAGGAATGGAGGATGAAGCATCAAACGCATTTGGTTAAACTATGAAATTTGAACTCTGTATCTATCGCTTGCCAGTATGGCCCATGTATCTATGCCTGTGGTTGCTCCAGCAGACGCAGTAAAAAGAGGATGTTAATGAACTGCTGTCACACGTAGGCTGGTGCCTTTGAGGCAGCAGTCAGGATTCTCTCCACGTACTCAGTCTGTTTGCAGTGTGGAGGCTGTGATGTGCTGCCTGACTGCAGAGAGTCGCTTGCGGCCAGACAGGAGGGGACCAACTCAGTACAGGGGTCCCTGCTGCGGTCCCACTCTCTCACCAGCAGAGCAAAAGCTCGGCTCTGCGCACTAGTGTGTGTGTGTGTGTGTGTGTGTGTTTCTGCTCATCTATGTGTATGCTTCTTTGTCTGGGATGCATGCTAGCTTGTGTGCAGGTGCATTTGTCTGCATAAGCACATGTGAAAACATGTAACATACACACTCAGAGTATGGACTGTGCCCTGTAGATTGGTACTCAGATTAGTAAGAACGGATAAGAATAACAAATGAAAAACAAACTGTGCGTGAGTGCGTGCGTGCGTGCGTGCGTGCGTGAGGGAGAAAGAGCCCGTCTGCCCGCTCCTCGCCCCTGCAATCTGTGACTGCTGCACCCTGGGTAGTGTCAGAATGGTTTGGGTGCCCGCTGTGCCACCTGTCACCACCGGCCCAGAGGCTCACTGCCACCTGACACCGAGGCCCAGCCCCCAACTAGATTACTATCACACAACCAGGATTGGCTATTATTCCCAAACTGAGATTTCTCTCTTTCAGCTCACATTGCTATCTTTTACCTCTCTACAGAAACTCTGTGGCCATCTCCAGGTACGATTTCAGTGCAGGTGTTGCTGTCCCTTATTGAAGTTTTTAAATACAAATCTACAGCTTGGATATTATGTAGGGGAGGGGAATCTCCTTGTCAGTGCAGTTGCTAATGACATTATCACAAGAACTCAGTAAATAGGGTACCCCTTGAAGGGGCATTCGGGGACTCTCTTGTAAGCGTGACATCTGGCTCCACCAAACATCTGAGTAAGCAGATTGGCCCTGCAGGCCTGGTGTGACAGCCGACGAGGAAGCTGGGAGATGTGGGAGAACTGATCTGCACAGCTCCGCTGCTCAAGCTGTCACTTTAGCTTGGCTTGGCACAGTTAGATTCTCCCTGGCTCCGAAGCATTAGGCCCACTCTTCTGAGAGCCGCTGCCCTACCGGCACCAAGCCAAGTCTTTCATGAGGGGAGGTCGATCATCACTCTCTTTCTTCCTCTCTTCCTCCTGCTCCTGCTTAGTCTCTCTCAGCAGGGCTCTGGCTTCTCTTTCGCAATCTCTCTCTATTTTGCCCCTACCTCCTTCTTATCCTATCCCCACCAGAAGCCACAAAATGGGATCCATTATAATTTGCCATTATTTGCTATTCCCAGTTCTTGTGCAGTACTCTAAGCCACTCATACACTCTCTCCTTGTCATCTTTGTTCTTCTCTAAGTAGGTGTGCAGGCGTTCAGTAGTCACTCCACCCACCAGAATCCGCTTTGGCGTGTGAGGTTAATAACCACTTTAAGATCCCTAGTATGACAAGGTAACTTGCTATGGGCTGCCTATGTGCTCAAACAGCTGGACATTATTGACAATGCCAGCCACCCCCTGCACACTGCCATCAGCACCCAGAGGAGCCTGTTCAGTGGAAGGCTGCTCCTTCCCAAGTGTAGGACCAGCAGACTCAAGGACTCCTTTGTCCCTCATGCCATAGCAGAAATGGGGTAAAGAGTACAGAACAGGAAGGGAGAGAAGGAGCGGTAGCCACTCTTTCACTGTGCAATTAATTAATAAATAATCTACTTCCATACATACCTGGACGCTAACTGCTCTTAACTGCTAATTTATGCAAAAGGTATTTTTATGCAAAAGGTCTTTTTATAGCTAAACATTTGTTGTTTTGTAAACTGCATTTTTTATACCTCTTTATTTTCTAAACCTGCTGAAATCTGCTAATGGAAATTCAATTTCCTTGCGGGAGTCATCCCAAAAGGATAAATAAAGAGAAGTCTAAGCTGAAGAAAGACATTTGGACTCACAAAAGTATAATATTACTAGTGGTCATTTTAGCATTGCAACTACTTGGAATTCCATAAATATGCATAACAACTGAACTGAATAGGTTATTAACTTTACTTACTAACTATACAACCAGGAGAGATGAATTGTACCACTCTAGTGTAACAGGTATATGCTACTTTGTCAAGTGGCGAATATCAGCACAGACACTGTAAACCTAAAAAAGACTGAAGCAAAAGCTATCTCAATTAAATCCTGCACATTTATTATTCTATCCGAGTAGTGAAGGACATGAATTATTTAAGTCAGGTAATTACCCACTCGCGACAGAATAAACTGTTCTGGCCTTTAATTTCCAGGTTGTCCTGCTGGCCCAGTAATCTAAGTCAAAGCATGTAACCCCAATGTCCAGTTTTTTAGCCATCCCTCTCTTTCCTCCTACAAACAGACAGATGGATCATGCACCGTGTGTTCTCGTACCCACACATACACAGCACTTTTCACTTTGAGCATATCTGGTTGTAAGATTCTACTCACTTGTCTGGCCTGCCGGGCACCTGCAGGCGTAAGCGACATTTGTTAGCACTCTGGATCTGTTCTTCTTTGATGCGAATAAGCCTCTGTAGAGCCAGACACCAGTCCTGTGCCACAGTGGTGTTGAGGTTCTTTGATTGGAAACACACACACACACACACACACACACACAAAACACACACACACAGTTAAAGCTTGTTTCTCAGCTGTAGGATACCGTAGTAGGTCATCCCGCAGAGATACAAGCATATTCTTGCATGCAAACAACTACACATTCACTCATATTAAACCGCAGTACATTATTTGAAGCCAGAGGGTTGTTTTGTAAAGTCAAAGTCACTTCAACACCAGCAACCAGGTTACAGTAAAACCTAGTCCCTCAAGTCAAACAGAATCAAATCAATTTTCTGAAGTCAATGGGCTGTGCAAAAGTATTTTGTCTGTTTTGTTGGTGGACAATATTAGAACTGGGTAGCAAGTGAAAATCAGTCATTTAGTGCGAGGCCAATATCACTCCTCCTGAGGACATTGTGCTCATTAAGTGCAGGGAGGCAAAGGTGCAACCATTAGCCTGAGAGGCTCTTTGGTGATTGCTGGAGTACACCTCCCTGGCTGTGTTATGTAGTGTATGATAATGTGATAGCGGCAGACTGGTGGGAAGTGTCCTGATTTGAACGCCACAAGAGGCTCTTTTGTAACATACTGAAGCAAATCTGACATTTCTATCTCGTATATCAGAGGGAACATCTCATTCCCACCATCGTGGCACTGCTTATGGGATAGATGCTTCCTGCTTCTTTTATTTTTAAATTTGACGATTCAAAAAGAATATGAAGGTGCTCCTTGATCACATTTTAAACATCTAGTTTCTCTTCTAGTTTTCCACTGAATAGCTGTACACACTTCAATTTTGTCTTTGCTTCCTCTGTGATTCTTCGGTGTGTTCTCTTGGCTTAGGGGCTATTGAAAAATAAGCTGTAGTTTACAGAATACATTCTCTATTTCTATAAATTATAGATACATATATTATCATACATGTTATGATAACTGGCTCATAAATAATTAGTAGTTTTGTTGGATTTGTTTTTGGAGGAGAGAATAACACGTTTGATGGTCAGTCTGTGTGGTTTGGAACACCCATGCGGCCAATTTGAAGTAAGGCTTTTAAAGCAAACCCCGAGAGAACAGGGCCAGTGTGTGTAGTGGTGTGATAAATGTAACAGACTGTGGCCTCATTGGGTCGGCCCGTAGAGTCAGTTGGGCTGAGGAAAACCAACACCTGAGATCTTGCCTTTCAGTCGACTTTGTTGCATTATATATGTTGCTTGATACACAGTGTCCCTGTGAGACAGTCCAGCCCCAGTAAAAGTGTAACATGCAGCGACACGTACCTGGTACATCCCCTGCAGAGTGCCCACAAGGAGAGTGACCTCCTCTACGACAGAGAGGTCATGTTGCAGTTCCTGCAGCTCCTGGTAGAGCCGTGGAGGCCCGAGGATCGCTTTACCTAAGAAGCAAGCAACGCCTTAGAGTTAGTCATAACACCAATATACTGCATTGTCTTAGGCAAAAGAGGAAGAAGTAGGGCTGGGCGAAATAGAGAAAATCAAATATCACGATATTCTTGACCAAATATCTCAATGTTGATATGTCTATTGGTGCTTTAACAAAATGTTATTTACACAATGAGATTTTTGATCAATATTCTCCAGAAATGATTTAATGACTTAGTGGGTAAAGTAAATAATAGAACAGCTAGAACAGTTTTTTAGGTTCTCAACACTATATAACACTAACTTATTGACTTTAGTTTTACAGTTATTTTTGGAATTTATGGTCAATAAACCTCATTTATGGGAAATTCTACCTAATTTTTGAGTTATAAAAGTAAGAAATTTTTCAATTAAATTAAAAGGAATATATGTTGATGGATAATCACAGACTGGAATATGTCAACTTTCACTCAATACTATTTCAAAACCACTTCAACTTTTTTCTCCAAATGCTATAAAATTGAATAAGACGCCCCAAATTAATGAAAGTAGAGATTTGTACTTGGCAAAGAGCGTTGTGTGGAATCAATCATGTTATTTTGGGTGGTTAAAAAGAACATTGATATAGGAAAAGGGGTCAATTTGACCCGAGGACAACATGACGCTTAACCACAACAAAAACTCTGTACAGTTGTCTATTGCTCCCCCCCCCTTTTTATTATTTACTATTGCTCTATTGCCCCGATTACTTGATATAGCGATGGAATAGTCGGTAGAATACTCAATAGCTGCGGCCCAATAAACATATATGGCGTATGGAACATCTATCCTGATACAGGCATGCAATATATATGAACGCTGTACACAGAAACAATGGCACTAGTAAGTGAACTAGAAAGTGCAGAAAGAAAGGTTGCTTTTGCTGAAACTCCACAGGCACTAATAAAAGAGGCACAATGTGCAGATGAATCAATCTTCATTATTTGTTGAACTACAAAGAATGAATTTATGAGTGAAAAAAAATTAGATGGAGAAATTGTTATTTGGAGCTATGGTGCCCTTTTCGCTGGCCAAAAGGAATGCAGGTGTCTCAATAGACACAAAATTCAGCATCGATTTGAAGCCCGCTACTTTCAAAGCCTCTCTCTTCTAGTGCTGCGGATCGATAGCTGGGTCTCCTCCCGTCTGCCATCCTCTGTCCTAGCTCCCCTGGCCCACATCTCCCCCAGCAGCAGGCTCCACAACAACTGGCTAATTAAATCCTGCAGGTAGATTTTGCTCCAGAGCTGTCCTGCACTGTCACTGCTGCCACATAATAAAGTAGCAGAAGAGCCGAGCCGGTAGGCGGGCTTAGTGTGGCATGCTCCTCCGAGGGGATCTGCTGTCTTTTGTCTTTCCACGTGCATAAATGGAGTGAAAGTCAAGCCGTGAGAGGAAAGAAAGTGAGAAAAAGAAAGTGGTGGGCTTGCCTTGTTCATTTAAAAGAGTCCATTGTAGCTTTTGGGGTTTAATGGGGTCTTTGTCACAGGCGGCCAGTGACATCTGTCATCTGTGCAAGGAAATCAAGAGGTGAGACATCTGAATATAAAAGGGTGTGCTGTGAGCTGCAAAAACAATGTTTTACTGTCCTCTCCAAAGGGATTGCACAGGCCCATGTACAGGTTGGTTAAGTCCTCTGGGGCCTGCTGTTGGCTACGGTTCGAGAGGTGAATGTGCTGAGTTGTAATCCGGCGTAATCCCGTTGGTGAGGCAGGATGTGGTTTTCACACTCAGACATGGCTATCCACATTAGCCGCCAGGCCCGTTGCTAACTGGTGCGGAAGGCCAGAGCCCAGAGGGGTCCATCCCCGCTTTCTCTAGATTACGACAGCAATCTAGCACTCAGCTGCTGTGCCAGTGACACCAGCCAGTGGATTTAAAAGACAATGCAGCTTCCACACCTGCATCAAAACCCTTGTCTGATCCGCAGGCAAAACCCACTGGTACACTTCTGACCACAAAAAACACTGCACTCCTAACAGCAGGTCAAAAGAGGAGCAGCAAGAAGGGAGGTGTAATGGAGGCTGAACAAAAGGTAAGACAGCATGAGAGTAAACAACTGGCGCACTCTGCTTTCAAAGAAAGAACATGTACTGTACATTGGTGGGCTTGAAAAAAACAGACAGAAAAACAGACAGTCCAACGGGGACAGAAAGGAAGTGTAAGCAAGACGGCTCTGCATGTCCCAAAAGGCCAGTTTTCTTCAATAAAGCAGGGCATCAGGGCCTGCAGAAGAAGAAAAATGACTCCATTTTGAGCCCTGTTGAGGGAGCGCAGGCTTTAGACTAGACACCCACCTGAATGAAACCACAGGGGATGAAACTATAAAAAGATGGGACAGCCTGTCTGAATGGAAATTTTGGGAACACTCGCACATGGATAGACATGATTAAGGTGACCGCACCGCGTCGAAAAAGGTGAGAAAAGGAACAGAGAATGTCAGAGTCAGAATCCCAGCACCCTCTGTGAAGCATAACATAACATTCACTGAGCTAGACGCAGGTAAAGGAAAAGAAGCAGATGCACTGAGAGCTAACCTTAAATGATCCCAAAACCTTGCAGCAAAGTTGTGAATATAAACGAGTATACACTCCCTGAGCAAAAAAAAAAAAAAAAGAAGCATAAACTTAATCCGGTGAGAATCTGAACCAGCTCTCAAAACTGTAGCAGCCTGCTGAGCAGGACACGGGTAGCTCTGAAGAAGGCGCCATTAATATTTAAGTCATGGAGCTGCAACTTTTTAAAAAAGCCTGTACCATTACATCCTGATAAGGCTTTGTATCTCCCTTTTCCCATGGCACATTTATCAGGGATCTCGTCAAGCTCTGTATACACCAGAGTTTAGTGAGGGGTGGTTGGGAGAAGTAGTGTCTCAACCGCCGATTCCTATCTACTGCTACTGGCTCTCTAATTGGGCCTGGAAAGGGAGGGAATAATCTCTGCAGATTGATGACTCTGCTCGAGATGCGTTTGTGGTCTATCAGACAGTGAAATGAGACTGTGGGGATGCTGCAGCAGGGGGCTCTCTACCCCCACATCTCTCTCCAAGATAAAACACCCCAGGCAGATTGGAACAAGTGACCGTCATCACTATCTTCCTCACAAACACATCCTTAATCAGAGTGACAAGCAGCACGGACGCCTCTCCAGCCCTCCGCGGGACACTTGAGAACAGAAACAGATTAGGCCTGCTGAGTCAGAGTAAGGGGCTGAGACTAAAAGTCAGTCCAAGTGATGAGATTAACTAGAGGATGACACATGGTGGGTGGGGGGTGGGAATGCCATAGGACTGAGTCACGTTTTTGTTTTTACCTGAAGTGCAGGCACCACCTGGCCGCTTGGCCCCGCTCTGTTGGAAGAAGGTGTCTTTGCTTTGAGACGCCTCCTGTCCCACCTCAACTACCTGCACCTGCTGTAGGGGGGCGCTCCACTTCATGGTGTACTTGGGGCCGACAGGGACCAGGCTGCTGATATCCGGAGGCCCCCTGGTGTAGATAAGAAGAGACAAAAATGAGGGGAGGGAGTTTAGGAAGTAAAACAACCTGAAAGACCACCCCCCCCACCCACATCCTGCTAACAGCACTACAGCCAGCTCTCTATAGGAGAAGAATTGGGAGTGGGAATTCAAATCTGAATGATCACCCATGTTCCCTGCCAGAAGTGTACCCCTGGCTGTGAGAAGGAGTTCATTGCTATTCATGTATTCCTGTAATCACGCAGACAATCAACATTGTGATCGGTTTGTCAAGATCCTGGAGGGCAGACAAAGTCAACTTCGGGACACTCCAGTTGAATGAGACGTGTTAATTAGTTTGAAGGCTGCACAAGAGGGCTTTAAGTGGAATCTTTGACAGGAGCTTTGCAAAATATACAAAATCCCTTTCCTGTTTACTTCGAGAGAGAGAGAGAGAGAGAGAGAGAGAGAGAGAGAGAAGATGTGATCAATGGTCCTGTCTCAGAAGATAAATTGGAAAGAAACCAAAAAATGTTTTATGTCAGTAATCTAGGAGTCCTGTAGCTGTAGTTAGGCATTCTACCATTTGTTTAAAGCTGATAAAGCTCCTGCAAGTCAAGATAGTGCTCAGAGCCTCTAGCAGCTATTTCTCTTCCCTATGCAGTTTGCCAAAATATCCTTGCAAAACCTAGGGCATCACATTAGGGCCCTGTGCCACCTAATAGCTATTTCTCCGAACTGTGCAGTTTAACAGACTCTCCTTTCAAAACTTACACCCGACTTCATGCTGAAACTACGCATTATGAAACGCATTAGCAATGGATTCCTGAATGCGAGGGCATGCCGCTCGACTTTCACTACAAGAGGGACTTACTTGACATTTATGTTGGCGCAGATGAGCACATCATCAAAGAGGAAGACCTTCCTCTCCTTGGACTTCAGGACTTGTCCCCGCTCGCCGTACACAGTCTCAATAAGCGTCTCACAAAGGACCAGTGACCCCTGCTCCGAGTTCAGTTGCTAAAAAGCGACAAAGCAATCAGATCAGAGGCAGAGGAGACGGCATCACAAAGGGCCAGTCCTCCAGAGTTCAGTGCATGGAGGACACAGAAGTCAGCCTTGGAGGAACAGTTGTCTCATCGGGGATTAGCAACCCATTCATGCTGCAGAAGGTCATTTAATGTGTATACACACACAAAACACACACACACACACACACACATCCCTAGCCTGTTCATTCATTAAACTTAGTGAAAGCACATGTTCTTTCACTATCTCTTCCCTGCACATATGTGATGAGAGGCACCAGAGAGGCCACAAATAAGTGTACATCATGCATAGAATTCAACTGCATTGCTTGTTTGTTTTTTTGTGCAAACATATGCAGCTTCTTCTTCTCTGGTTGCAAGTCGCAATTAAAAATAAGTAGAAGAAGAACTTCAATGTGTCAGCGAGCCGTGAACTGAGCTCACAAGACGTGCATGGATGGGAATGAGCTATTATCCTCAGCTCATGGGAAGGAAAGAGGTCGATAGAGAGAAACATGGACTTTTAGGTATTTATTTACAGAAGTCAAAGGTAAAGCCTTTGTTTGGTAAAGTTTGCGGAGAACAGATCACTGTGTTGAAGGATTATAATGCAGAGCGGGCACGGACATCTGAAGCTCTGCTAGTTAAACTACGAAAGCAACAAGGCTTTTTTTCAGCCATTTTCTGAAGGAGAGTTTATTAAAGTGTTTGGTGGACTCTGCTGCGCTAATATGCCCAGAGAAAAAAGAGGCCTTCAAGAACGTGCCGCTTTCCGGGCAAACCGTAACAGAAACCTGGATATTCAGCTGCCAAGCAGACAAACTTTTCTCCTTGGTGGTGACTGAAGTAAACTCCGAACTGAAATTGGTATATTTGCATTGTATTATAAGAGCTAAAAGTGAACCATGTTCATACAATTGACATTGAAACTTCATCAGGGCAAGAGCATTACATCACAGGCACACTGTGTCACTTTTGGAGGAGCATGAAACTGAACATGGGGACCACATGGGCTACCACACAGCTGTCAGGTGGCTCAGCCTGGGCAAGGGGCTTAAAAGGGGACCTGAGAGCAGAGATTAGGGCTGCACGATTATGGCCAAAATGATAATCACGATTATTTTGATCAAAATTTTGGTCACGATTATTCTCACGATTATTTGTTGATTTAAACCAAAACAAATGTTATCGTCACATAGGCTATGTATAACTGCGAGAGGGAGTGTGATGGACGCTACTCTCAGAGAGACGGCTGACTCATTATGAATGGGTCCAGCACGGGTCAAATGGCGGATACACACGTCGTGTATGAAATGTCTGTATCGTCACTGCGCTGCATTTTTATGAACTATGATATTCTGGCCATGGGTCACATCTCTGGCCCAGGTCCAGCAGCTCCGTCTCACACTCTGTTACTCTACCAACTGAAGTTAGTTTTATTCAATAATTTCTTCTGTGTTCTAAGGCGTGGAGTTACCCGCGGAAACATTGGTACAAATACAGGTTTGCCTCTCATGCTTAACAACATACAGCTGTGTTAATAAAAATTTTAACTGTAGACAAATGTCAGAAGTGTGGACCGGCGGCCGCTGTGTGCCCGGTGTTATACCCCTACTGGTCTCCACACCAACTGGTTTCCCTAGGTCGTGGTCACCTAACATCTGCCGTTGTGGCCTGCCTCTGTCACCAGATTCATCACACAATCACAAACATATTCCTGGCGATTTTCAAATCGTTTCCCAAATCTACTGCCACGAAAATGTTTGTTTAAGTAAGCACCACATCACAGCCACCTACAAAAAATAAAAGACGTAAAAACAATATAAACATTCAAGTTTGGTTCGAGCTGGTTTCGATCCTGTGGCAAAAATGCATAAATTACACCCAAATCTGCTGCTCCACTCAATGAGCTACCAAAGTTGTAAATATTAGTGTTTCCAGTCACGTATCTATCAACTACGTCAGCAACCAGGTGACATGTTATTTTGGCTGAGCTAAAACAACTGGTTACCCGGGCTTAGTTGTGGAAATACCCGATGATGGTTCCACGTTTCTTTCCTCGCATCTACGATCATATTGACGACTACTACTACTACTTCGGCACAGCTACCTCTACGCTACACATTGCCACAGGATCGAAACCAGCTCGAACCAAACTTGAATGTTTATATTGTTTTTTAAAATATGATTTTTTATTTTTTGTAGGTGGCTGTGATTTGGATATATATGCCATAATCAGCCTCACTTAAACAAACATTTTCTGAAACATGAAGTAGATTTGGGAAACGATTTGAAAATCGCCAGGAATATGTTTGTGATTGTGTGACCAAAATAACATGGTGACAGAGGCAGGCCACAACGGCAGATGTTTTTGCCAGGTGACCACTCGACCTAATGGGAAACCAGTTGGTGTGAGACCAGTTTGAGGGGTATAACACCGGGCGCGGAGAGTAAGAGGAGAGAGAGTAGAGGAGAGATCCAACACAGACACAGCTTTACAGACGAAATGGGTCATGTAACGCAAAATTAAACCATACCCATATAAACAGCATTGCAGCATATGCGAGGACATTAGCACCGGTGCGTCCAATAAGAGCTAACAATAACAGAGCTAACAGTACCGACTAGCACTGCTCAATGCTGATGTCCGAATTAGCACTGCTCAATGCTGTTGTCTGAATAACCGAACAGACGGCACAAAATGTTCTGTCCGAGCCCGTAAACTGGTAAACCTTGAGACCGATGTATAACCGAATGCTATCTGAATTTTCCTCTCATTACTCTGTCCTCTGTGACTGTCTCCATCTAGAAACTAAGCTGCACGGGGTGCAGGGAACTACTCTGACTGGTTCATGAGCAGACAGGGGTTTACGGTTCACGGCTTTGCAAAAAAAACTCAGCGTTCTATGAAATGACGCTTTAAAAAAAGAAAAAAACACTCGATCACGCAAATTTGATCGTGGGAAGTCAAAATCGTGATCATGATTAAAATTCGATTAATTGTGCAACCCTAGCAGAGATTCCAGAGTTTTGTGATATGAAAGGCAAATAGATCCCAGAGCTCTCAGATGTAAACTGGGTGGCTCATCTTGCATTTGCTGTTGATGTGATTGCACTGAATAAACTAACACTGAACTGCAAGACAAGCGCCCATTTGCACATGAAATGCAAAATAGTGACATAAGTTGGTATTTTGTGCTATGACTGCTTAACTTTTTCATGTTCTAAGTTTAGAAAAGGCTAATTGTGTAGTTAAGACTACAAACAAAATAGTAATAGCACTTTGTAAAGTTGAATACTGTTCTTTGAAAAATGGCAAAAAACATGTACATTTTGGTCACAATTCCTTCTTGGATGTTGATTAAATAGTGACATAATTGCATTTTGTACTGTCGGCTTCACTGTTTTCATGTCCATGTCCAACATTTGTGCCTTTACTATTCACAGCTTTTCAGAGACATTAAAATGTACTGCTTTTTATAAAGAGATACAATTAACATTGAGCAGAATTGAGTTTAGCCTGTTGGTCCGGCCCTACACAGCATTCCCTGTTTCTCATGTGGCCCCTTGGGAAAATTAATTGCCCACCCCTGCTTTATATCTTTTTGTCTGTGCCATGCTATTCACCATCTACCACACTCCAAACTGGCTAAGCTCATGAGCACCGGGACTCAGAATCCTTTCTATTGCAACAAAGCAGCTACACAGGGATATAAATGCATACACAGTTTTCTGCACACACACCATAACACGGACATGTGCAGACACAGTTAATGAATCCAAGAACAGATGCAATTTATGCTACAGTGTGTTGGCACATGCTGTGCTTCCCATTCATCCATATGTTTGGCAAAGGGAAATAGCAACTGAAAGCTTTTTTTCCCCACTATCACTTTGATCCAGCTTCTTTTATGACTGCCTAAATAAATGTTAAGTTGTATGCATACTGCGCCAATCTAAGCCAGGCTCATCACAACTTATTGTACACATATATATATATATATATATATATATACACTCACCGGCCACTTTATTAGGTACACCTGTCCAACTGCTCGTTAACACTTAATTTCTAAGCAGCCAATCACATGGCGGCAACTCAGTGCATTTAGGCATGTAGACATGGTCAAGACAATCTCCTGCAGTTCAAACCGAGCATCAGTATGGGGAAGAAAGGTGATTTGAGTGACTTTGAACGTGGCATGATTGTTGGTGCCAGAAGGGCTGGTCTGAGTATTTCAGAAACTGCTAATCTACTGGGATTTTCACGCACAACCATCTCTAGGGTTTACAGAGAATGGTCCGAAAAAAAGAAAAAACATCCAGTGAGCGGCAGTTCTGTGGGCGGAAATGCCTTGTTGATGCCAGAGGTCAGAGGAGAATGGCCAGACTGGTTCGAGCTGATAGAAGGGCAACAGTGACTCAAATTACCACCCGTTACAACCAAGGTGGGCAGAAGAGCATCTCTGAACGCACAGTACGTCGAACTTTGAGGCAGATGGGCTACAGCAGCAGAAGACCACACCGGGTGCCACTCCTTTCAGCTAAGAACAGGAAACTGAGGCTACAATTTGCACAAGCTCATCGAAATTGGACAATAGAAGATTGGAAAAACGTTGCCTGGTCTGATGAGTCTCGATTTCTGCTGCGACGTTCGGATGGTAGGGTCAGAATTTGGCGTCTACAACATGAAAGCATGGATCCATCCTGCCTTTTATCAATGGTTCAGGCTGGTGGTGGTGGTGTCATGGTGTGGGGAATATTTTCTTGGCACTCTTTGGGCCCCTTGGTACCAATTGACCATCGTTGCAACGCCACAGCCTACCTGAGTATTGTTGCTGACCATGTCCATCCCTTTATGACCACAATGTACCCAACTTCTGATGGCTACTTTCAGCAGAATAATGCGCCATGTCATAAAGCTGGAATCATCTCAGACTGGTTTCTTGAACATGACAATGAGTTCGCTGTACTCAAATGGCCTCCACAGTCACCAGATCTCAATCCAATAGAGCATCTTTGGGATGTGGTGGAACGGGAGATTCGCATCATGGATGTGCAGCCGACAAATCTGCGGCAACTGTGTGATGCCATCATGTCAATATGGACCAAACTCCCTGAGGAATGCTTCCAGCACCTTGTTGAATCTATGCCACGAAGAATTGAGGCAGTTCTGAAGGCAAAAGGGGGTCCAACCCGTTACTAGCATGGGGTACCTAATAAAGTGGCCGGTGAGTGTATATATATATATATATATATATATATATATACACAGTTTGTGTTTGTTGAAAAGGCACACTTTTCAGTGACTAATGAATCTCTCTCAGATGTGTCTATTCTACATCCTGCAGTGCAGTAATGCATGTGACCACATTTCACAAAAGAGGATGTCCTATCTGGAGATCTGTAGCTGCTTCTGGCTGCGGCTCAGATGGAACACAGAATGAGTCATTAGTCCAAGCAGAACTGCTGTTTGATGGACACAAAACCATACAACTCCCTCAAGAGGTGGGCTGCTATAAGAATACACCCTCAAAGTATTCAAGCATCAATAGGCACATAGGGTGTTGTATGTGAATGTGGGAGTGGGAGTGGGAGTGCATGTGTGCGGGAGTGTGTATGCCAAAAGCCATTCTCACTCACATTGTTATCTGTCCTATTCCTGCGACTTAGGTACTTTGAGACAAATAATGAATATTTCATTGGATGGTTATGGGGGCAATAGAGGAGACTGGAACTCCTATTGGAATTCTGCATTGTCACCGCAGCAAATGGAATTCTGTGTGGAGTGGAAGGAGCCGAATCAGCTCATCTCAGAGTCCTGGAAAGCCAAGGGGCTGACAGAGAGAAATAGAGAGAGGGGGAGGGTGGGTGTGTGTGAGAGAGAGAGAGAGAGAGAGATATGAAGTCAAAACTAGAGAAAGAGAAGAAGAGTGTATAAGTGGAACAAGAAAGTAAGCAAGAGGGGAATAGACGGGAGGTAAAGTGGAGAAGAGCGAAGGGAGATAGCTCTCTCACAGTTTCCAATTAAATGTCTCATTTACCCTCTAATTCTTCTTATTCCGAGCAGCATTTGTTCAGATTTGCAGCAGGACTGTAATTTCAGAGTGGTAATGGGGAGGCAACGCCTCTGCCATTGCATTTGGTACTGTTCAGGGATGATAATGGGCATCATTTCTAAGGAGATAATTTCTCTAAATAAAAATGCCTCCCCAGATTAATGTGTGGAAAGGTGATTGAAGTGATTTCTGTATACTAGTCTATTTTTTACAGGTGTTTGGCTCACAGTGATAACAACGCAGCGGAGTTGAAGGGCTCAGAGGCTGGCTCACAGCTGATTTGATTGGGCCATACGTGTGAGTGTGCAGGTGCTCGTACGAGGGCACGAGGGAGTGCATGTGCATCCAGTCACCTTACTGAGCAGGCGATCACTGACGCTGCGGGCTAGTTGTTGAGTCTCTGCAATCTGGTCGGCGACTCGTTTCTGTTCGTTCAGCTTCTCAGCCAGCATCTCCAGCTCTGTCAGAGCGAGCTGCAGGGGCAGACGGTCCACGTGGCCCTTTGGTGTATTCTTAAGCATGTCCTAGAAAAGGTCAGAAGGAAAGTTTTAAGCAAAGACACTGCAGGTTGAAAATAAAACTCAGAACCACTCTGGTTATGATATAAACCTGGGGTCTCAAACATTCTTTAAGCCAAGGACCCCTTAACTAGGAGAGAGACGGAGCAGGGACCCCTACGTAGGGGTGGGAATCACCCGATACCTCCCGATACGATGTCATCACAATACTTATGCCACGATACAATATTATTGCAATTTTAAACATATTGCAATATTCTGCAATTTATAACCCTTTTTCCAACTTCTAATTTTTCCCCAATTTTGAATGATGTCTCCAAAAGGAAACTTAGTCAACATCTGTTTTATCTAAAAAGAAACATTTCTCTGTTTGTTTATCTCACTTCAATATTACTGCTGCAAAATGGGATTGACAAGCAGACAACATGACCAACACGTATATGATAAAAGAACCATACTTGGCGGCTGTGTATCGATACAGTATTGCCACTGAAAATATCGCAATACTATGCTCTATCAATTCCCCCTACTACATATATTGTATCAAATTAAGTTGCATATTAAACTGTGCCTACAATAACGTGTAGGGCAGCCTAAAGCCTTTATACATTTTACATTTTTTTTTGCATAAGCTATTTAAATAATAATTGTTGCCATGACTTTATGAATCAGGTTTTAATGTTACACAGTGGTAATGTGGCACAGGGAATGGTTAGGTTGAACTGTATCTGTGGATGGACCTTAGTGACTACTTCGCCTATAGGCCAGTAAGCCTATCATAAGTGAGGATTTATATTTGCTAATAATATGTTGGAATTATGTTAAGACACTTTCATTTATGAAAAAACTTTTCAAAAATGTACAATAATTTGGAAGCCCCCCTGCAGGGACTCTGAGGACCCCCCTAGGGGTCCCGGACCCCCTGTTGAAGATCTCCGATTTAAAACTTTTCTCTGTATCCTGCAATAAATACTAAATCGTAACAAAAGAATGTGTTCCGGTTGTGAGTGTTGTCTTTACCTTTACATTACAACATTTAACTGTGGGTCAAATACGTCGAGTTTAGGTGTGTGACTGGGACAGATTCTAGAGGGATTCACTGTGTATACCACACTGTGGTTATGTAAACTTTGTAAAGCTCATTGTATTCCCATTGGTTACCCTTTTGTCAACAGTGTTCACTAAAAACAAACAAGTCTAAGCTTACAGTAGGCTTTTGTGGCTTGTATGTCTATATTTGTGATGCAGCTATTAACCAAGAGAATGCTTAGTGTTAT
The DNA here is from genome assembly GCA_026937815.1 of Etheostoma perlongum. Classification (NCBI taxonomy): domain Eukaryota; kingdom Metazoa; phylum Chordata; class Actinopteri; order Perciformes; family Percidae; genus Etheostoma; species Etheostoma perlongum. Next base: position 21,275,171 of record CM049374.1, on the reverse strand, counting down.
CTTGATGTTATCTTGTTCCCTGTAATGTATGATTTAATGCATACAATTCCTACTTGGAGTACAAGGCTAGACAAAAATGCCTGATTCACATTCATAACTTATCTTTGGAATACACGGATAGTCAATGCCTACTGAGGGATGAAATGAGCTTCTGCAGATCCAGCAAGTCAAGCTTAAATCCAAATCTTTGCTCAGAATGGAAAGTGAAAGAGTCGAGATGTAGCGCCAGCAATATCAAAAACTGATGTGGCTAGCTACTTTGTTGTTTGCAGATCTAGCTAACCCCAGTGTAAAAGTATGTGAGGTACAACTTCTTGTGCTTTGAATAAGTTAAAATCCATAATCCATTCTGTGACCTTGCAGCTCGGCACCTTTATTAGTGTATGTGCTGCTGAATCTTTAATTTGACTTGTTTCTCATGTTGGAAGTGTTTAGCTGGTGACACTCAAGGGATGCACCTAATTAAAACAAATTAAATAGACATTTACAAACAACAAGTTATACCTGCAGGAGCAATATGAACTGAGGGAATCGTTGAATGGGCTTAACCATCAGGCCATACAGGGTGATCCGGTCAACACTTGATGACTGCTTCTTCTGGAAAACAAAAAGAGGAAAAAAGATTGAAACAGAACATATGCTTGCACAGAATCAGAAACTCTGTTTTCCTACTTCAAGGGGAGTTCGTCAGACTCCTCTGTCGACCTTGTGAAGGCGTGTGAGTGGGAGAATAAGGAAAATCAGGCTCTGTTAGTCATAGGAGTATGAAAGCGCAGATTAGTGTGTGTTATGTCTAATGTATTCCTGTGGGCGTAGGTCAGTAGAAGACGGTTTCGGCACAGTGTTAAGTCTGCGCCATGATGACTCCGTCAGTATAGAAAGGTGAATCACTGGGCACTTTTAATAGATGGTATGGTAGTTAGGGTTGGATAAGATCAACTGTGAGGTAAGGTAAGATAAGATGTTGCTGAAACTTTAGAGATTGGATTTCATCTGGTAAAGTAGTCAACATATGTTTTCTTTTTCTTTTAACCCTCAGAGACCTAAGGTCATTTTTACAGTTCATTGTCCATCTGGTTTTATTTTCTAAAAAGCTTGTAAGACATCAACCCTGTTGTCTACAGTCAAGAACGGCATGAACATCAATTTTTTCAGGACAAACTGGGTTATTAGAATATTTGTGCGGCAGTGAGGTCACTTGAACGTTAAAAATGTTTGTAGGTCCTTAAAGACAAAGAAATAAAACGGAACATGAATCTTATAGATATGTATTAATATCACACACAGAGCAGTACAAGCTAAGCCAATCTCTAAGCCATGTATGTATGTAAAATGTGAAAAATACATACATTTGTTCAACAAAAAAGATGCTTTTTCCCTCATGACATTTACTTATGCCAATAATCAACATAATAATGTCATATTTATTGATATTACACCCACAGTAATGCTACACAAGCATTTGTGTTGTCTAAAACAGTTCTCCTATGTGCAAAAATAAACATAACTCATATAAAGCACAAACTATTTACATTTCTTCAAAAAAGGCCCAAATACATGCCAAATCTCAAAACAATGACGCCATTCTCCTCTGTAAAACAGTAGTTATCTCTCTTGTCCACTATATACTATCTCTGATCACATTAGACTAGTTTGACTTGGCGGATTGCTATCTTTTCTGACTCTATACTCTTTGCTCTAGCTCATATAAGGCATTCAGTGTTGCTTCACTTCCCTAAACAAACAGAACTGAAGGCACACAGATACAGAGAAGCCAATGAACACGGAGCTAGCAGCAGAGATGAGCAAAAACGTGATAAATTATGGACATCAAGTGGATAAATCTTTGATGTAACAGTTTTTAATTTAATGCTCAACTACCCTGAAAAAGGCACAAGTTCCAGGCTGGATAGAAAATCACCCGTAGAGGCTAGAAAGACTCGGAAGAGACCTCCGTGACCGCTAGTTCGTTAGCTTTTCGCTGCAACAATCGGTAAGTTTCTGTGTTTTAAGGTTATTAAATGATTGAATTATGAATCAGAGGTGCCGTGTTATGATTCTCTCGGTTCCTGAGGGTATGCTCGTTGTTCCTTAGAGTAGGAAAACTATGTTTGCACTTTTAGGATGATACATTAGAACTGCATATCGGTTTAATCTATACTTCATATTACAAAATAAATTGGATTGATATCGATACTCTAGGGGTGGGCGATATATTGAATATTCTCAATGTTTTGCGGCTTGTTCTACATGTGCTATAGTAAATTACTATATCGCAAACAGAGTACAAATTGTCACGTAATTCTCGCTTCTCTCGCTCTCACAAACAAAAAGAAAAAAAAAAACATGCGTCAGACACTCCCTGGCCCATGTCATCCACTCTCCTGGGCGAGTGTGTGGGACATACAGTATGTGGCATGTGTTTTTGTTTCTGTAAGGAAGCAGGGAACAGGAAAAGAGCCCGGTGAAAGCGACAAAACTAAAGCGCCAAAGCGAGTTTATATGCGTTGAGTTCGGAAATGAAAGATGGAGGACAAATTGGTTCTAACAAGAAACAGCACTGGCTCCATCGTCTGGCAATGGTTTAGGTATCGCAAGGCCGATGTTGAACAAACTGCAAATCTACTATATCTGCTATACAGTATGTGCAGCAAACCTATCGCCACAAAAGGTACAGTAGCAGTACCATACGTTTGTTTTACCAATTGAACTACTGAAAAACCTTAGCTCGCACTCCTTTGATGCAACCTTTTGATGGGGATGGGGGCGGGGGGGTTGTCACAGCAACAGCCTGGACCTCTGCCTTTCTTCTGCTATATTCATTTGAACATTTTTGAAATCACCAGTTGTCACAAACAAACAAACAGTGCACTTTTATTCATGTTCTTGACATGTCTTTGTTGGGGTTTCTTGTTGAATGCACTTCTTTCTTGCTTTAACCTCATTCAGGGTCTTGAGCTCTATAGAACTAGGCTACAGTATAGGCCTACAACGTGCCGTTATTTATTTTCATTTAACTGCTGTGAAAAGCCTGTGTGTGCAGTTGCCTGGTTTGAATAAATACTGAATGAAATCAAACTTGGTTGTGATTTCCCCCTTTTTGCATGCAAGTCAAAAATTGTTGCAATAGAAACCACTAATGAAAATAAACAAGAATGTTTTAATGCAGACATATGTGAGTATACAGGGTCTACTAGAATCATCATACTGGTGTGATTGTATGCATCAAAGGGTTAAATAGAGCATTTATGAAGTGCTTTAGAGGAGCCCAAACATATCGCAATATCATTTAACGGCCATAGCGTCCAGCTCTATGGTACTCGGATGAGACTAGATACTGCCTACAATTTTTTTTAAAAATGCAAATATCTTGTTCCTGCCTAAATTTTTGTTACTGTCTATAAAGTTCAAACATCTGAGTTTACATTTGAGTGCCGACACACTGTACAATGAAAACAGTTGTAAGGTCTTTGCATGTCACTTAGAGAGAGATGGGTAAAAAGAAAGCTTGCAAGTGTAGTCTGCATCATTTCATGTTGTATTCCAGTTGGTTAGATAGTCAAACATGGGTCACAGCAGCGGCCACAGTGTGTGATTTTGGTCAGCCCGTCTTTGATTGCCAAAGCTCTATGTCAACTATTGAGGGATTTGCCACATAGTATTAACCGAGACCTCTGTTACTGATGGAAAACCACAGATTTCAACCCATTTCACTTTTCGTTTGGGGCAACCTAAGATCGCACAGTGTGAATGGGCCTTAAAAGGAAGCCTATTATACAAAGGAAGGGTTGTATAATAGCTATACAACCCTGGCAAGACATCTTATACACAATCACCAGAAGGAAACACCAGTGGTCAGTGGTCAACAGCCACCCAACTATCAAATAGGAGCCCAGAGTAGGAAGGCTGTGATCTCAATGGAGATGGGCTCTCTTCTGCTCTATGCACTTATACTTATGCACTTGGTTGAGTGGGGTCAGTAAGTCAGGAGTACCTCGCTCTGTCATGTTCAGTTCAACTTGTCTAACACAGACCGTGTCTACAACCATCCAACACTGCCTGAGATTATGTCAATGCAACAGTGGTTCAGCTGACTGATCTCTCATGACCTGAATTTTTTCAGGTGATAGAGAGGTCTTCCCAGTGAACTCAAAACTGATGTCTGTCTCCAATAGTCATTGGAGCCAATCGCAGGACCGTTTTGACTGACATTTATTTCACCATACTCCTGTCTTTTTGAGATGGCGGTGTAGGACTTCTACTTGCTCAACAAGTAGAAGAAGTTGCCAGCAGAATGAAGGAGTGCAGTCATGAGGCTTTAACTACAAGCTGTCAATATTTCTCCATGACAAAAATCAAGGAATAGCGGATAATTTGATGTAACCAACCAGAATCCACCCAACAGAGATGGGGTTAGCTGGAGACATGGAACGAGCAAAGGCGGCAACCACCAGAAAGGCTGCTTGCACAAGAGCTGGGAAACTCTGAAGAAGCTGAAATTAGGAGGTCTTTAGAGGTTTACTCTGTTGCCATTAATCAAAAGCCAAGTCAGGTCAGATCCAAATTATATTCAACCTTATTAGGTCAGGAAGGGTCTTGTTGTATTGTCTTTGATCTGTGTGTCAATATGTCTGATACCCAAATAGATCCAAGCAGACTAGCTCTGATCACGTGATTCGGTATAATCATCGCAGGGGAAGACGGGTTCAAAAAAGCATGAGGAAGTGGAGGTGGCTTTCCTTAGTAAGTTGTCTCAATGCGATGCTTTTCTTTCCGTTTCTGAATAGAGGTTGATTCTAGTACCATTGGAAAAGATTAGAGCTGACTGGCTGAGCAAGTAGCTGCAAATGTCAGTGTGCTGCTCGGCAGGGTAGAGTGGTCAAGCTTAAAGTCCTCATTAGTGAGCAAAACCCGTGTGAAATAGAGCAGGCTGCTTTTTTTGTTCTCAAACCAGAAAACGGAATAGATTTATTGGTTTCTATTCATACTCCACTCACAGATGTTTGGAACCACCTCTTACTGTGCAAATGCCAATGCAATAGATATACATCCAAGACATATTTCTGGCAATGTCACCTTTCTAGAATTGCGTTTGTTGCCAAGCAACTTCATCAGCATAGCAAGACGCCTCAGCATTATTCCCGGTATGCTGGAACTGATGGAGCTGTCTTAAGACTTATGCTTATTTTGGGTTAAAGCACTTGACGTTTGATTTCAAGAAAAAGAGGAAATGGGCAAGACTGCATATGTCATTGGAGATTTCAAGTGGACACTTTCCTCCAAACGATGATGTGAACTAGATTAGGCCCATGACACTTCCAGCAGGTTCAATGATCTAACTAATCATGATGTCTGTTTAGGATAACTTATGGGTAGAAAACCTTATTGTACATTTCCAGCGTTACATTACGCTGCTGTGAAAAGAGGAGCTTTATACAGTACATTCAGCATGATTGATGCTTTCATATCTCATTGATAACAATACTCTCACTAATATTAGGTTGGAGACCTAATGATAGCTTGACTTTACCCAACAGTGACATCTCACCACTGGTTGGACTGCTAGTTTTTGGTAGATTTGGTTTATCACAGACGCGAGTAAAGCAATGCAGTACAGAGACTAAGCACAGCAGAAACGCCAGACCATGAGTGTTTAACTATATATATATATATCTTTAACCGTTAGTTACAGCTGAAAGTCAATCAATCAATCAAAATGTATTTCTATAGCACTTTACAGCAACCAGCAGGTATCCAAAGTGCTTAACATCACAAACCAAGAGCAAAATCACATCATACAATGGAAAGAGTGAACATAGAAAACAATAAAATCAGAAAAGGTTACAAAGAAACAGAGGAATGAAATTGGGGGGGGGGGGGGGGAGGACTTGTTCCAGGGTCTCAGGACAGCAACCACAAAACCCCCCCAGCGTTTAAACCTGGACCTTGGAACTTCTTAAACTTGAAGACCGCAATGACCGGTTCTGCTCCCGCACAAATTTCAGACAAATACTCTGGGGCCAGATCATTTAAAGCCTTAAAAACAAACAAAGTGACAGAAATTATAAAAAAAATTTAATAAAAAATAAAAAACATTGCCGATTTTACATCACTACGCAAATCAAAAGCCAGTTGTTTAGCCAAAGGTTTAATCAGTGAACTGGATACTGCTACCCTACACTGGGCGCCTGGGTAGCTCACCTGGTAGAGCACGAGCCCATGGACGCAGCGGCCCTTTGCTGCATGTCATCCCCCTCTCTCCCCTTTCATGTCTTCAGCTGTCCTATGAATAAAAGCCTAAAAAGCCCAAAAAATAATCTTTGAAAAAAGAAGAAAATGCTATTCTACACTGTATGTTTATACACAACTTTAACAATGACTATTGATCTCAATAATAATAATAATAATAATAATAATAATAATAATACCCGAAACAGGATTCTGAGACTTTCTGGATTCTCTGATTTGCTGTTTCAATATTCTTTTTATGTCTACTAAAAAACTAATTATGCTTGGACAATAATAAACATTTATGCAATTTGTTATGTTCTTCTTCTTCTTTCTATAAAAAACATACTCATTTACACTGAACTCACCTAGACGCTTCTCTGCAAATGCAGCTCGCATATTTCCTCGTATAAAAACAATTATTCAAAAAAAAAACAATTATTCAAACAGGATTTGAATGGTCCCTATCCCTGTACTGTAAATCTGCCTTGCATGCTTAGGGTCATATGCATGCAGCCAGTGCCTCCACAATATTGTTAGAAGCAACATAATGAAGGATGTCATTGATTCAGTGATTTTCCCCAGTCTGCGTCTAGCCAATGTATTATTTGGTTTGTCTTCACGTTGCCAGTGAGAGCTGCCACAGGCAGCGGGAGAGACAGAGGAACCTTTAAACAGAAAGGAAGGGACACATGTTATCTGGAGTAACATGCAGGGCTGTCAGCTGTGTGATCTGGTTCTGTAAATCAGCCTTACAGCTCAATGATCCAGGAAGGAATTGTTAACCTCAGAACATTTAAATAATTCCTTGGCACCGCATGCACCCTGGCACTATTTCCCTTGTTCATGATCCCTAATTAATATCTGAAACATGAAGTAAACCGTTCAACAGATCTTGACTGTCTGGTTGTGGAAAGTTGTCAAAAAAAAATTTGTTTGGGAGTGAATCAGCCCATATGGCATTCATTCCTTTGCAGATTTCCCTGTATTTTATCACAAACTTCAATCAATCAATTCATTTTTATTTGTCAAATGAAATTGTATGAGGTGAAATTCCAGTGAAATGTAATCTCATCAGCATCCTTGATGATTCATCATGAAGCAGGACGTGGGGTGTAGGGTGGGTGGGTGTGGGGGGGCGGGGGCTGTCCTCATTTAGGATTTCTAGTGGCCTGAGGGTATAGGCTCCTCCTGAGCCTCTCAGAGTTAGCCTGGTATCCTAGCCGCTTTTTTACAAATCTTGGTGCAAATATCCTTTAGGCACTCATGGGAGCTTTTCGAGATAGATTCAAAAAACTGAAGTGCATAGAACAGCCTACTACAATATACGACAATATCGAACTAGCCCAGTGGCTTATACAGTGCTTCAATCTAATTACTGCCATGAATGAATACTAAAAGGTAGACACGCTCCAATATCATACATGAACCCACTGTCAACAACAATTTAGCATTTTGTGTAAATAACCACCTTTTTTACAGATGGAATTATTTGTCTGTCTCCTTGGAAACCTGAGAAGTATGTATTATTGAAGCCTTTAGATTTGGAGCTTCGCTAGATTCAGCATCTGCTGATGAACCTCAAAGGAAAACAAAGAGGAGCTAAAACACAAATGTGTTTCTTTGATTTGAAGAAAGGAAAAAAAAGAAGAACTATATGGTGCTGCTCACAGGCTGAAGCTCACCTTTAAGAATTCCAGAAAGGCTGGTTTGGACATGCACGCCTTTTTAATGAGAGCCATGGCATTGGTGAAGTTGTTCACGTAATCACTGTATACATCCAGCACCATGGACTTGGAAAACTGTGGAAAACAGAAAGAAGCATATCCATGTGAATTTGTAACAGCGCTACAACATGGGCAGCCTACTGCGCCACCACGATTCCTTATTTTGTCTTTACAACAGCATCCACAAACACATTCATACATCTTGAATATTTGGCTAAGCATTCTGTTTGCAGGGTGACCCAAAGGTAATTTCAACGTAAAGACAGGCCAGAAAATGGCTATTAAGTATAGTCTTTAAAAACCACAAACCCCTTCATGAGCTGTGTGTGTGTGTGTGTGTGTGAGTGATTGAGTGAGGGGGTGTGCCTGTTCTGCTGTAAACATTAATTCTCTCTCCTCAATTATACCCACACCAGGCAGCTGGTAGTGGCAGTTTGCGGAGTAGAGGGGAGTAAGCAAATCGCACGAAGGAATTAACCCTCTTTGCTCACATCCACCTCAGGAACCTGCTTCTCGGATATTACTACAAGACCCGCAGGTACAGAAACATTGCCACATGAAAAAGGGACAGCTTAATCATGAGGACACAGTCCCAGCACTTTCCTTTTCCAGTGTTGTCTCATTTGATGTATGTATTGGGATACCAATGGGCCAGCCCTATAAGGGCCAGCAGTGGAGGAGCGGGTTGAATCAGCGCCCCTAATAGACAAATAATGAGTGGACCTTATGAATGAGCACACTGCAGAGACTCACAACAGAAAACGCACACTGAACACTATTATTCTAGTGCCAAAATGTGTAAACAAGTATCCCAGAGAGCAGTGGATGCAGCAGAGATATTCATCACCACTGTAATTGATTCCATGTTTGGTGTAAACTATCCCTGTTTGCTCAACCTAAAGCCTGTAGCTCATTATAACTCTGGTAGCAGAGATGGTGTTATACAGTTAGACAGAAATGCCAAGAAAAATAGGAGTTCCTCTACTCAGAATGCAAGTCTTTGATTGCATGTTGTACAGAAACAAACCAAGAATGTGCACACACACACACACACACCTGAGTCAGCAAATAACCCTCCAGTTTGCGTTTGTATTTCACAAATATGAAGTTACACACCAAAAACGCATACTTACCGAGGCAACAAATAAGTCTCCGATTTTCTCACTGCTGTCCCACTCAGCCACACGTGACGCCAGTGCAATCTGAAACATGGAGTGGCACTGTGTAATCTCCCTCATTCGGAAAAATATAGGCCGGATCTTTCTTGGACTCAAGATGCGTGGATCAGCTTCCATCAATGGTCTCTGGTATTCCTGGTGAGATTCGGAGAGAAAATTGGGTTTTAAATGTTGATTGTGTATGTGTGTGTGTGTTTGTTTGAGGTGTGTGGAAGGGGGGGTGGGGGGTGCTTAGGATGACTCCACAGTCCACCTTCCTTAGGCAATTCTTCTTTTCAGCAGCATAAGCAGACAACCGAAGGGGAGGAGACATGAATTGAAGTGAGTGAGGAAATGTGCTTACAGGCACCGTGACTACATCAATCCACAGGATTCACCCACAAAACAGCATTTGCCACTAGCAAACATGTTCAGTACTCAAGGTGACTTGTTATTATAAAAGCCAGAATATTAAATAGCAAAAAAGAAAGCTCCCAGCAGAGTTACAGATGCAAAAGCAACATGGTGAAAGAGGCATTGATTGATTTTTCAGTCAACACGCATGGGAATATTAGCATAGCCTGCAGAAATGAGTTGACAGGCTTTCTGTGGACCATATTCTTCACGGAAGTCAGTACATAATACTTCTTTGAATCTGAACATGGTGAAATATAGATATTGTGTCCAAGACAAGCGTGATAGATGAAAAGTGGTCGATTGTTTGTCGATGTTTTGCGAGTCTTATCTACGCAAATACATCACAGCAAATAAATCATCTGCATAACGCACATGGACAGGAAGTAATACAGGGACAGCTGTGCAATGGGTTTGCAGAAATAATGAAAGTTACAACCCTCAACGTCTAATTGTGCAGTGGCCTTTCATCTTTTTGATGTTATCTGTTTGGAGAGAGTGCGTTTAGCACTTGGCTGGACTCTCTGAATAACAAGAGAGATTTCAAAAGAGCTAAACTTCCCCAGGTATCGCACGCAATCATGTCACTCAACAACAAAGGTAGCACATTGCCTCTTGACAGTGGAAGATTTTGCAGTGTGCAGGAAAGCCATTGGACGGCTGTTGATTCCATGTCAGTAGGCTCCGCTTATTGTTCTGTGATGAGGAGATAACAAGTCTCATTTTCCCCGCTTAAAAGAGAGAGTCTCCCCCCTTGCATGCCTGACAGTCTCTCTCTCTTTTTGCATCAGAACAACGCTGCAGAAATGAGGACGGCTGTTTGATCAGGAATATTTATGCTGAGACACCTCGGTAATTTGATTGATATCACCGCTTCTCTTTTCAGTGTAATTTCTAACAGCTAAATGGTGAAGATATTGCATGTGGCAGAGGAGGACGCCAGGGACTAAACGGCTCACCTGCAAGATTCTCCTGAGAGACTCCAGGTAGCTCCGCTCGCTCTGAATGATGGAGCCAAGGATATGGCGCCTGACAACCTGTGCAGACAACAGACCAGTCAGGAAATCTAGCACTAAGAGGACATGATAGGGCTGCAGTGTGCGGTATGCTTTCAGTTAAGCACGGTGCGGGGTTGATGGATTGCACTATAATCATGTGTTTATCACAGGCGGAAAAAGATTCAAAGAGGACTGGATCTGTTTGATCAAGGCCTCCACCCGAGTTCTGAATCATTGGATTTCCTGGGACATAAAAGCGGCTGTTCTTGCAGTTACAAAACACACTGCTTTTCCAAAAAGGATAAAGAGAATAGAGCTAATAGATATGTAAAAAATGCTGAAATAACAAATGAAGACTTTTAACATGACATCCTCGAGCCTTATCTCAACACTACCGGGTACAGAATGTGTTACACATAAAAGCTAGAAATGGTTGCATAAAAATAAAAAGAAGGTGCACCTGGTGGTTGGTCAGCCCCTCTGGCATGGGGCTCAGCTGTGGGGGGGGATGCTTCACTTCTGACATAGCTACATCCAGGTATCCTGCATCATCCTCCTCTTCTGCAGACATTCAGAAATAAAGGAGAAACATACAGAAAGTGTGTGTGTGTGTGTGTGTGTGTGTGTGTGTGTGTGTGTGTGTGAATGAGAGAGGGGGGAAGAGAGAAAGACAGCTATCAGCTCTCACTGCAGCTGGAGACACATTGCGACACACTAAGTTTATTACCTCGAAAATCTGAAGAGATTTCTATACACTTTGAAAAAGAGATGGAGCGAGAGAGAGAAAGAGCTATGAAGAATGGAGTAAGAGGCAGAGAGGCCTTTGGGGAAAAAAGGGGGAAAAAAACAACTTTCAAAAACAATACTGTATCTCTGTAGGAGTAAAAGGAGGCACACAAACGTGTGTCTGCGAAAACACAATCCAACACGCTCTTATCTCTGCATTGGCACCAAGACGTTCGACAGTCTCAAAAGAAAAAGAAAAGAAAAATTCTCGTAACCATAAAGACACAGATACTAAAAGCTTCCACCGTTCCAATTAAAGACTTTGGAATGATAACAGAGGATTGGTGGAAAAGAAATATAAGGCCGTGCAGATTCCCCTCAATCAACACCTAAAAATAGCAGCACTGGCCTCTTTACCTCATTGTGATTGCTCAGAGATGTGTTTGAGGCGTGGGTCTGGGATCTGTGGTTTGCGGTGCTGCTCGATACTCCATTAATGGATGGTAATCTCTCTCTATTGTTAGCCAAGGGTTCCTATGACAACACCTCTACTGCGCCGCATGAGTTGCTTCATCCTTCTCTTTCTCACGTATCCAAAACTTTGCTCGACCCACGTCGTCTGTCTGTTTTATTTATTATGGTTGGAATCAGTCTTTTCTTCACAGTGCTTTCGTTTCTCCCTGAAGGGATTTGTACAAGACAGAAAAAGTATCTGCCTCGAACACTACTCTGGCTTGGCTAGCTCTGCACATAAGCAACTGCTATAACTCAAAGAGTCAACCATGTAATGTATAGTTTATTAAAAGAAATAGACGTGGAAAATGCCATACTCGAGGCTTCGAAACGGTAGTAGACAAATCCATGGGTGGCGTCACGGAGGCTACGTACACTTCTTTTATACACTCTCTGGAGTCAACTGTAATAACCAATACCCATTATTAGAAACAGTATCACTTTTGTCCAAAAAAAGAAAGAAAAAAAGCCAGCTACAGTAACTAGGCCTGCACGAATAATCGTTATGAAATCGCAATCTCGATTCACTCTGTTCACGATTCAATTTTGAAATAAATTTGATTTAAGAAAAAAAAAAAAAAAACATTTTGTACTGGTGTTATTGTTGAATACATTGTGAATACATATTTCTAAAATTGTATGATTTTTTGTTGAGTTATTTTTACACAATACTTTTTTCTGACCTTTTCAAATCCCCCGACAAATAACCCACCTTACAAAAAAAAAAAAAAAACTAATATTAATAAAATTCAAACTAAACTACTAAACCCGCTTTAAAAACGAATTAAAACTAAACTGAATTTGAAAACAAAAAGTTAAAACAAAATAAAAATAAAAACGAATGAAAATTGCGAAACTACAATAACCTTGGTTTGGTACTGCCAATCTCTTTTGTCGTGATAAAAAAGAAGAAAAGAAAATCATGGAAGAGAAACGTGATATCAATTCAAATCAAAAAGAATCGTGCAGGCCTACAGCTAACCCACATTTCCAAAGTTTTTAGACTTCCGTGCATTACCCAATTGATCTTTTCTCTGGAGGAAGGAAACTTTTCGCATGACGGCTATCTTGGTCTTTTCGAGCCCGTCCTTCGTTCCGCTTCGCGCCGCCTTCATGAGCTGCTGAACCTGGTTGGAAGGAGCAGACAGACACGACGAGGGAGCGTTAGGGTGCGAGGAAAGAGCCATGCTGTGGAGACTTGATAACCTGCGGTGCTCCTCTGAAGAGAGACGGAGAGAAGTGGCGCTCACTGGGCTCATCATGAATCTCACCATCTGCGACTCCCTGCGGGCCGCTGTACAGCCTCTAATCAGAGAGCCTGTGAGCATATCATCGGGAGATTATGGTAACAGAGTGAGCTCCACATCAGAGCTGCGTTGCTCAGTGCGGGAGAATTTAGTTGACCACAAACTCCACCCTGAGCATCACAGAGGCCCCTGCAACCAGACTCCACAGACCTAGAATACACACAGGGTGGTAGTATTTTTAAATGATGCTACTTCAGGAAAAGTAGGTCATTAATTGGGGCAAGTTGCACTGGTGTTTTGGAAGTAAATACACTGAATATTATTAAATAATGTATGTGTCCCATGAATATGTCATGCTATTAAACCAGGCAGGGTAAACAGACAGAGACTGACAGATCAGAGTCTCAAAGCGAAGTCACAGTCCAAAAGCAAAGCTGGGAAGGCTGGTGCAAAGAGACAGTTAAGCCTTTGAGTCAGCTGGGCATACAACACAGCATATTTCAACTCTGGGTTGATCATCAATCCTATTGACAAACATCTAGCGGGGTGGTTCGAGCTCTGGGAGGAAGAAGAAACAGTGTGATAGAGCTGCGTTGGCTTGCTGCTGGAGATATACCTTGATGTCATAGTTGTGCTTGCCAGACAGCCTCATGGCCAGGTCACGTTTGGTCCTGGCACAGCGTTCCCTCAGCCGACACACTTCAGGAGCGAGCTACAGGTGTTGGACGGGGACAGGCGGGGGCGTGGAGGCAGGTGGAGTTTAGTCACAAAAGGCGAAGTGAGGAGGAGAAGAGTAGTGGAGAGGAGATAGAAAAAGGGAAATGGAGGCAGAGTGATCACGGCAACATCGGGAATTAATCACAAGCGTAGAGAGTAAAGCCTTAGAGCACTTTGGTCAAAGGGGTTATGCTGTATGAGACTTGTGGGGGGGGGGGGTGCAGGCAGTTTAGAGCAATTATTAAGCAAACTATGTCAAAGCACTCCCAGGCTGCTCAAATTAAGCATCGAACTAAACAAGAGGAGAACTTCAGGTACACTTGGTGAAAGTCTAATTGGGCGTGTCTAATTAAAAACTGTGGAAAAAAATTGATGAAGGCTGTGCTAGCTGATTAGCTGAAAAGGGTTGCCGGGCCTTGATAGTCGAGGTTTCTTCATTAAGTTGTTCAACCAGTGCTGCTGGATCTTTTCCTTTTGTTCAGTGGACAAAGCATGCCAAGAGAACAACAAAAATTCCCATTGCTCTCTACCTCGTTTCTCAAAGCATCGATTTAACTCAGGGTTTTGTTGGATTACAATGGAACTATCTCCATACATAGACATCAATATGAGAACACATGTAAAAGGTAGGTATAAATCTATACGTTAATAAGGATTCAACTCGGCAAAATAGGTGTATTTTTTTAATAGTATGACTCCAAATGTTCTCCTATGCCTGCATGCTAGAGGCTGTTGAAGCCCATTGTGAATGTGCACACAGTGCCATCATGTGGAAGACTGCCAGTGTGTAGCCGTGCTGCACAACACTGGTGAACAGCATCCTTGGCGGGGAAAAGGCAAGGAAATGGGAGGCTTTCCAAAACTGAAAAGCCTCTTGTTTACTTTTATCCCACAGTGAAAGTTTAAGGCCGAGACAGCCTGTTATACATTTTTAAAGTTCTTCATAGTTTCCTTCCAGTTGTATACATTAATAAAGACAACTGCGCCAGAGGAGCAGGAGATGAAATATTCTCCTTGATTTTTGTTTTTCAAAGTGCTGAAAACCAACCAAAACAACCTGGCTGGTCATGATGCCACGTAAAATAAACAGATATGATGATTTGTGTGAGATGAATACACACATCAGGCATGCACCCTCCACACACACACACACACACACACACACACACACACACACACACACACACACACCCACACCCACACCCACACTTGCGAATACTACCTTGCTCCGTGTTGGTAGTTTGGTCTCGTTATCCGACTGTTCGTCGTAGCTTTCGAACTCACTGGAGCTCCACACATTGTCGGCATCCGGAGGACCACTGTCTCTCTGAACATCTTCATAGATCATATCTGTTAAACACACACACACACACACATCGCACACACATCAGATGCTCGGCATAAAGCTTAACGAAAGGATAGGACTGGGCAATATATCATTATTATATCAACATTATGATACAAGATTAGATCTCGTCTTAGATTTTGGATATGATATTATGATAAAATGGCATAAGTGTTGTCTTTTCCTGGTTTTAGAGAAAAGCAATGTCATTTTCTTACCAGACTGTTCTCTTATTTGCCTTCACCCACTTAATCATTGTCGCCAGATTACTGATGATTATTTATCAAAAATGTCACTGAGTAAATATGTTGTGAAAGCACCAATGGTCAACCATACAATATTGTTGCGATATTGACGTATTTGCTCCAAAATATCGTGATATTTGACTTTCTCCATATCGCCCAGCCCTACGATAGGATAAATGATGCCGCAGCTACTAACCATCAGGAGAGAGGGGGTCCTCGCTTGGAACATCATCATAGATCACCTCGGAAGGCTCCTCTGTCTGGGGCTCGGCTTCAGCCGCACATAAAGCTAGCAAAGAAGAGCATCAAAGAACACAAACAAACATTAATAGAAAAAGAGTGGTGACTTCCACCTTTTATCTCCTTTGCTGTTTGATAGCTACACCTCCATGATGTTGGATCGGTCTTTGACATTTCTCTCCCCCAAAAACAACACACACACACAGACATGCACACACAGCTCCAAACTACATTGCCTGAATCCTTTTGGCAAAGCAGAATAGATAAAAGACACCAGATCTCCTCCCACAGCCTTTGAATATTTACATACTTTGTTTTATCTTTGTATCATATGCATTTAAAGGTCTTCTTCCTCAGGGAGATATGGCACGTTGCTTTGTGCATATTGCCATAATGGCTTTGTCCATGTGACGCAACATGATGGTATCCAGCTCGTTTGAGCTATTGACCCATTCTATCTCCCCGCTCGGCCGGATTTGTCATTAACTGCTTTGAGAGTGTTTCAGCCTAATTTAGCTCAGTGAGCTTTATTGATTTAGTTTTAAACTGTGATTTGTCTGTAACACTTTCTCCTTAGCCACTAACAGCAACAATCACTCTTTTCCATTAATCTGATTGCCGATGTGTATTCTGTCATGGATTATTCGGTCTAAAATTTGAAAATAACCTTGGATACAATCCAGCAGATGAACAAGGAGCACCGCTTTTTCTACAAAAGAGGATGTTCTTTATATATCGCTCACGTCCCTAGACTTGTGCATTCAGAAAGGATTCAGAAAAGAGGAGGGAAAAAACTGGATTTGGGCTATCAGCCTAACTATCAGCACATCTGCAAAATGACTGGGCCTCTTGGGAACCCGGCTTGTTATTTCAAACGTGAAAAAGCAGAAGTTCCTCGCTGTGTTTTCTTACTTTTATGAAACTTTTCTCTACAGCAGCACAATGACACTCCAATAAACTCATCGACAGGTCACAATGACACTGCAGGCAGGCAGCCAAAAAAATAATAATAATAATAATACACTGCCATTATGAACATTTCCTTGTTGAGAATGTGAAAGAGAATAATAGGTAGAGATAGCATTTGCGATCAATGTCAGATGACATGACCACGACGGAGGAGTGAAGGGACATGATTGATTTTACAAACAACAAATAATTTGGTATTTATCCATGTAACTTACAGTACATATGGCTCAAAAAGAAATTGTCTACACAATGAAAAAATGTAATCCTCCACAGCAGGTTAATACATGTGCCAAAAATATTTTCTGGACTCCGGTGTTAAAAAAAAAAAAACAACTAAAAAAGGTAAAAAGTACCCAATTATGTAAAAACACAAACCCAGCATTGCTGTAGATTTCTCATTGAGATCAGTGAAGTCCTATTCATTTCTGTTGTTTTAAGTCGGCTTGTTTTTCCCACTCTGTGTTTCATAATTTTTTCGATCGCGAGGCGAGAGGTTTAATATAATTTACATTTTCCAGTTAGTTTGAATATACTGTACGCGCTCCAAATGACAGCGGAGGCCTGTGTGGAAATACATCAGAAGAGCGGGACATCAAAATTGTCGTGCAGCATTGCAGGGCTCCTTTGCATCTCTCATTTCTGAGCCACCTTCAAACAACGCCAGCACTGCTGACTGAGTCGAAAAGCCAAAAGCAATTTTCCCTCATGGAAATGGTTCTCTATTGATCCTCATCCTGAATTAATTGGATTCATGTCATGTCTGCGTGGAAATCAAATCGTGCCAGACAATGCGTGTGCGTGAACTAGCGCGTACTGTGTGGTTATGTGTTTTGAACGGAGTGTGTTTGTGTATTTGTGCACATGCGTGTGTCAACACATAATGTGTGTGTGACCCTTTACAGTAGAAATCAATGAGCCATAAGATGACCGTAGGTCTGTAATATGGGGTTCTTGCAACTGTTGATTAAGGTCAAAAGATGCTAGGTGCAGTACTAACGCAACACTGGGCCGCAATTTGTATCGCCAGTGTCGTTGTGGTGTGCTGCGCGCTACTGTTTACGCAACTCTGGAAACCCAATTGGTTTTCTAACAGATCTGTCCGCGATGGAAACACTGTGATGAGTAGGTTGGAATGAGCCTGAATCCCAAGGCAAGCTCAGATTCAATTTGTTTTTGGTCTGAAATTGAACCCTTGATCTACAGTATAAGGTGCATCACTTCCCCATCAATACAATTTAGTTCTGTACCTTCAGAGGTGTCCCTGGAGTCTGCGCTTTCCTTGCCGATTGCTTTGCTGTGATCTCCTGAATCAGTCGGCGTCTCCACAGCTGGCGGCACAACTGGAAGCCCCCGGAGCTCCTCTCCCACACCAGACGCTGAGGTACTGGGCTCGGCTGCTGCTGCTGAGGCCCTAGAAGGTACCCAAATATTAGCAGTAGTTAAACTAACACAGAGTGCTGTGTGCCTCATTACGAGTTCATTTCAGTGGGAGGAAGTGGGAGGCAGAGGGGCTGGAGGTGAGGGTCAAAATAGTTCTTTGCTATCCAAGCATGCAAATACTGAACTCCCTGAAGTCTGCTCTCTGAGAGCTCATACAGGACCTTAAGCAGAACTGAAACTAGTAAAATACCCAAAATTCCTTTAAGTGATTCTTTGGGACAACAATTTCTGTCACTTTACCCAATAGATTTTGTTAATAGTGACAACTATAGCTGTGTGTGGGATAAGTTGCTGATCTATTTATTCATTCATAAGAACTTTTGCAAGGCCATGTGTAAAGAAAAACATATAATCACACCTACTGCTAAATACCTGAGTTACTTCACTCGCCCCTGAGCACTGTCAAATACCTGTCATGCCTGCAGCTTACCATAAATCAACCGCTGGCTTTTTGACTGAAAACATGCCGCCCTGAACCGCCTATTAAAAAACAGACTGACATCACAGGGGAAAATCTTGTTGACACAGCTATCACATGGCCTGTGTTGATGCTGCCAGTGAGGGATTGTCCTCCCCCACATGACTGATAATATGACAGGATCCAGCGTGTAGGAGACTCCCATCTACTCTAATTAAATCTGTCCCTCTGCAAAACACCGCAGCAGCTACTCAGAGGGATGGGCATCTTGCAGACAAACAAGACATGCCAGGAAAAAATGTGCAAGGAAATGATGTAAACTTGGCGGTAGCCTTGCAAAATTTCCTGTTAAGTGGCAATGGAAGTAGACAATGTGTATTCAACAATCTTGAAAACCATTATTTGTTCTTGTAGAAGTACAGCACCAGGTGAACTGTGTATTATTAGTTAGAAAGGACAAAAAAATAACAGGTAGTTTGTAGCATCTGTGTTACCATGCACAGCATGCTGATAGGTTAGATTCACTGCATGGGAATAATTTAGATGACAGAAAACGGTTTCCACTCTCTTTTTTTATATGCGATTAACGTGCCTGCGTTCTATGATTTTGACAAAACGGCACAACGGGAGCAGATGTTACGGGTACCTAGAATATACATCCATGAATGGGAGAGGATGGCAAGCAGAAACAAAGATAGACAGATAACAAAGAAAAGGGACTTTTGAACGGCAAGTTGAGTTTCAAAGCCCTTCCAGATGGAGCTCTCCACGAGACTATAGTGATGTGAACTGAGTTCCCAGCGAAGTAGTTGGGTCTCAAATACCACTGTACCATTAAACACTTAAAATAAAAAAATATATATATCCATTTTAAAGTATATTTAGAACAGATATTAAATGTGGGATTAATTTGCGGTTGATCACGAGTTACTAGGACATTCTCCACACTGTCACGTGATGACAGCCACACTTAAGCATTATTAGGCATTAAATAAATGCTATTTAATATTTAATCCTTGTCTCCTACATAAGTGCATTGCATTTTTTTTATGACCTATTGAAACTGATACCGTTGCTGTTTTTATACCGTATTAACGCCCAACCCTACTTTTTACACTTTAAATTTAACAGCAACAGTAGCTTGAGAAAGTTTACACACCCATGCTTTAGCTTTATGTGATATAAAAGAGGAATAAAAAACATTTTGGAAATTGATCTTAATGCCTTAATTAAAAAAAAGGAAAATCCAACCTTTTAATGACCAATTTTTTTTGTGAATGAATAATGTATTGTAAATAAATAAATGTTCTTTAAAATACAGGGGGCATAAGTATACACCCCCCTATGTTAAATTCCCATAGAGACAGGCACATTTTTATTTTTAAAGGCCAGTTATTCCATGGATCAGAATACTATGCATCCTGATAAAGTTCCCGTGGCCAGATGGCTTGGATGGTTTTTTATTCCTCTTTTTAATCAACTTTAGCATGGGTGTGTAAACTTTCTCAAGCCACTGTATTTCAGCAAACCCCAGCAGTCTGGCATGCCAATCAGGTCCAAAATAATTATAATGTAAATATAACGATGTATGTAAAGATAAGTTTAACATTATAAACTGTATATAAATAAAAGTGCTAGCTCTGGTTGTGTTTTGAGCCCTGCTCTGCCTGTGCTATAAATGCCCACCACATATCTGGAAGTAGATGCAATGCCCTGCCAACATGTTATATCAGAGCTACTGATAGCAGACATTTGGTTTTGCGGTGTCATCATGATGCAAAAGACTGTAAAGTATTACTCTGCTGCATTGTCTATGATGCTGGATCATTCATCTCAATCTAAAAGAACAAAAATGATCTCCGCCCACATAAAAACAAAATAAAGAGCTATTTGTCAACAAATGTCTTACGATAAAATGATCTCTTGTCATTAAGACTGCTCGTGTGGAGGAATAAAATAGAGTGGAGCCAGAACAATAGCGGTGTACAGCTTTGCCTGCGTGACTATATGCATTCATGTCAGGCGTGAGTGATTTGAGCAGTGTAGCAATCGATTCAGGCGTATCTTTGCGCACCCCTTCACAACTTATCTGTCCCCATAAGCCCTAGTGAGTCATATAGCTCAAGGAGAGAAGCAGGGAATCATTTGTCAATGCAAATGACATCGCCCGGGGCCGAGCACAGCCTAAAGCAGAAGCTGACTGAATGCAAATCTCACACTTCCATCTGTTTCATTCCCTTCAGCCTCTGTGCCAGGACTGTACAACCTGCCCGAGCTCCACCTGTTCTGCCCCCTGGTTACTCCTGAGCATAGCTATCCGTTTTAACGGCACAAGCATTGTGCTGACCATACTGATGAAGCTCTATTTGTCCTCAGGTAATAAGGCTGAATTTCATTTCTCTGTCTTACCCCTTCCTCTTAGTTCTGTGCATTCACGCGAGAATAAGGGCTGTCCCAATACTCCTTTTGATCGAGGGCTAGGGGTAAGACAAAGGAGAGCACAGCCCTTAAAACCAAGGGAGGACGCAAGCTTCCTAGAAACCGAGGGGTATCCATTTACATTGTGCAACCGGCAACAATGGCTACCAGATTGACCAGAGAGACCTATACATCTAAGTATTTTTGGCTTAAATAGTTGATTTAAAAATGACAGTTGTTTTGTGCTCTATACAGTCCTGTACATGTATACTTGAAACCAACCATGTTCTTAACTGAAACTTTTTGAAATTTGCTTGGATGCAGTTAGCAGAGAATTTTGTGTGATATCAGTGTACAACACTACTTGCTTTGGAGACATTGCTACGTCCTTTATATAAACACCGTCCTGTATCACACAGGGACGCAGGAGGATACCCGGCAGTTGATCGACTTTCGGGATGGAAACTAGCAGACGTTTCTTAAATCATGTGTTCGTGTTGTAGCCATTCATTATTGTATTGCTACTGTGTTATTGTAATCATTTGTAATTAATTCCTGTTCATGCACTTGTACATTGCACTTGTACATTGTTGTTGGTTATGATACGGGACACTGATGAAAGAAACGTGAGGGTAGGGTTACTGACTAACACACATCAGACTGGTCTGGAATACCAGAATAGCTGTAGTTTATGTGTTTGTTTGTGGTCTTGTGTCTTTTTTTAGTTTTACACATTTGATTGATAATATGTTTGACATGTATGTTATGGTTCTTATAGGCACCCCAGTGGCTACAAAAGGTGATAGGTGTAAACCGAGCCCTGGGTATCCTGCTCTGCCTTTGAGAAAATGAAAGCTCAGATGGGCCGATCTGGAATCTTGCTCCTTATGAGGTCATAAGGGGCACGGTTACCTCCCCTTTCTCTGCTTTGCCCGCCCAGAGAATTTGGCCCGCCCATGAGAGAGAGACATGATGGTTTTCAAACGAGCAAAGTGGCAGTTGGTCAAGGTTGAAGGCTGAATTTTGGGAAAGAGACTTCAGATACAGTATTAGGGGACCACTAACATCTATATAAAAGAGACTTCAGATACAGTATTAGGGGACCACTAACATCTATATAAAAGAGACTTCAGATACAGTATTAGGGGACCACTAACATCTATATAAAAGAGACTTCAGATACAGTATTAGGGACCACTAAGGTCTATATAAAAGAGACTTCAGATACAGTATTAGGGACCACTAAGGTCTATATAAAAGAGACTTCAGATAGAGTATAAGGGGACCACTAACGTCTATATAAAAGAGACTTCAGATACAGTATTAGGGGACCACTAAGGTCTATATAAAAGAGACTTCAGATACAGTATTAGGGACCACTAAGGTCTATATAAAAGAGACTTCAGATACAGTATTGGGGGACCACTAAGGTCTATATAAAAGAGACTTCAGATACAGTATTAGGGGACCACTAAGGTCTATATAAAAGAGACTTCAGATACAGTATTGGGGGACCACTAAGGTCTATATAAAAGAGACTTCAGATACAGTATTAGGGGACCACTAAGGTCTATATAAAGAGACTTCAGATACAGTATTAGGGGACCACTAAGGTCTATATAAAAGAGACTTCAGATACAGTATTAGGAGACCACTAAGGTCTATATAAAAGAGACTTCAGATACAGTATTAGGGACCACTAAGGTCTATATAAAAGAGACTTCAGATACAGTATTAGGGACCACTAAGGTCTATATAAAAGAGACTTCAGATACAGTATAAAGGGGACCACTAACGTCTATATAAAAAGAGACTTCAGATACAGTATTAGGGGACCACTAAGGTCTATATAAAAGAGACTTCAGATACAGTATTAGGGACCACTAAGGTCTATATAAAAGAGACTTCAGATACAGTACTAGGGGACCACTAAGGTCTATATAAAGAGACTTCAGATACAGTATTAGGGGACCACTAAGGTCTATATAAAAGAGACTTCAGATACAGTATTAGGAGACCACTAAGGTCTATATAAAAGAGACTTCAGTACAGTATTAGGGGACCACTAAGGTCTATATAAAAGAGACTTCAGATACAGTATTGGGGGACCACTAAGGTCTATATAAAAGAGACTTCAGATACAGTATTAGGGGACCACTAAGGTCTATATAAAAGAGACTTCAGATACAGTATTGGGGGACCACTAAGGTCTATATAAAAGAGACTTCAGATACAGTATTAGGGGACCACTAAGGTCTATATAAAGAGACTTCAGATACAGTATTAGGGGACCACTAAGGTCTATATAAAGAGACTTCAGATACAGTATTAGGGGACCACTAAGGTCTATATAAAAGAGACTTCAGATACAGTATTAGGAGACCACTAAGGTCTATATAAAAGAGACTTCAGATACAGTATTAGGAGACCACTAAGGTCTATATAAAAGAGACTTCAGATACAGTATTAGGGGACCACTAAGGTCTATATAAAAGAGACTTCAGATACAGTATTAGGGACCACTAAGGTCTATATAAAAGAGACTTCAGATACAGTATTAGGGGACCACTAAGGCCTATATAAAAGAGACTTCAGATACAGTATTAGGGGACCACTAAGGTCTATATAAAAGAGACTTCAGATACAGTATTAGGGACCACTAAGGCCTATATAAAGAGACTTCAGATACAGTATTAGGGGACCACTAAGGCCTATATAAAAGAGACTTCAGATACAGTATTAGGGGACCACTAAGGTCTATATAAAAGAGACTTCAGATACAGTATTAGGGGACCACTAAGGTCTATATAAAAGCATCCAAAGAGCATCATGTAATGGAACCTTTAAAATTGAAAGAAATTAAAATGGTTTTAGTGTGATTTTTGCAAGAATCTGTACAAATAATGATTTTTTCTTTTCTTAAGTCTCTAGGATACAATTTGTAGGCCGGCTACTGCTCTGCAGTACCACAATACTTCATTCAGAATGGTTTGACACATATTTTGCGCCCCCTTGCGATTTGGATATTGCACTAGTCCATATTGCAATTTCGATACAAAAGCGATTGATTGTGCAGCACTAACTAAAGTCGTTCTGTACATCATGACAGACTAACTATAGTACACATTTGGTTTTTAACACTTTCACAGTTTGCTGTTGCTTTCACAGCACATTCAACTGGGGCGAGTACAACAAGGTGAGGAGGGGTCTTAAAAAAAAAGTGGCTATAAAAAATAAATGTGTTCTGTTAGCTACATTGGATGAGTTTTTTTTTTTTTTAAGAGGGCAAAAGTCTAAAGTTCTTGCAAGGCTGCAAAAGGACTAAAAAGTAACTTTGATAGGGTGGGAAAGAAGGTGAAGTAAAGTTATACTTTCTAACGCTAGAGCTCTGTGCACATAAAACTGAAGCATTTACTGTCACGTTGTCATGGTATCTTTTGTGTTAATCCATTTATTGTTGAGGTTCTGTGCAATGCGTCTAATGAAAACTATCTGTCAAGGGGGTAAAAAGTGAAGTCAGAAGTAAATGCTGGCATCAAACACTGGAGCACACATAAAACTCACAGGAGAGAAATACAGCCTTGAGCATAATAGCTGTAACGAGCTGATGTGCTGTCATTGCGGTGTTAAGATAAACACATATTTCTGCAATAAAAATCTAAAAATAATTCTGGCAATATTATCCTAAAACTGCTGACAGATCTGGTGGAAGTGATGAGTCTTAACACCTTGATGGTGGAAAGTGATTGATAGGTCCTCTTTAAAAAGGCAGAGTATTGACTGTACCACAGTGGAAACGTACACTCAGCAGAAACCCCCCGCATGAGAAATTGTCAAAACCTCAGTGTGACTCCATTGCGCGCACACACACACACACACACACACACACACACACACACACACACACACACACACACACACACACACACACACAAATAATGCACACAGCACAAATATATACTGGACAGACACATGCACACAAGCTCACACATGTGTATAAATAGAGGCCCCTCTTTTTAGCACAGGAAAGCCCACAGGAATCCAGGACCCCAAATTCCGCATCAGTAGAGGGTTTTTTTGAGCACACACTTCCTATAGCCGATGCACATGTGGGGGGGGGGCTTGCCAAAATCAGGGCCCCTGCAAGGCTTCATCATGCAGGCCAGAGTGGCTTGAGAGGGAGAATTCTGATAAGATCTGAAGAGACCAAAGAGTGAGTGTAAGTATTTCCAATGGTTTGTTTTAGCCTTGAGCACAGATCTTCAACAGGGGGCCCGGGGGGGTCCTCAGAGTCACTGCACGGGGGACACCAAATAATTGTTAATTTTTCAAAGGTTTTTTTCAAGAACCAAAATGGCTTAACATGCATCCAACATATGATTAGCAAATATATATCAGTCTATTTGAAAACAAGGGGAAAAAACGTGATATACTATACTACTAGGTTAGGTAGTCACTAAGGTAGCCATCCACAGATACACAGTGTCACATGTATGTTTTAACATTAAAACATAATTTATAAAATCATGCCAACAATTATTATTTTAATAGCTTAGTATTCTATGCATTAAAAAAATATATGTACAGTATTTTGGCTTTAGGCTGCCCACACTTTATTGTAAAGCTATATTATATATATATAGCTTTTCAGCCAGAAAGTTGTCTTCATTTCATTTTCTTTTTTTTCTTTATATATGGACTGTTGAGATTCCAGCTCCAGATGGTAACTCTTATCAAAAGAAACATACATAAAAAATTATAATGTTATAAGATCATCAAGTCATATTTGTTGAAACTGTCATTATCCTGACAAAAAAAAAAAACATGTTCCTCTGCCTCCCCCTACTGCTCCTAATGGCAATTGCAAGTTCCCACCTTGCCCATAGGAAAACAACCAATCAGAGCGGAGGAGTTATCGAGGAGCGTGTCCATAGGCTCATTCGAGATGAACCGCGTCTCGCCTGTGAAGTGGACGAGAGCAGGCAGCAGAAGCCGGGGGCGGGGACAAAAAGCTGCGGTAAAGTCGGCCAGTTTCCAGCCGATTCCAGCAGCCTTCATGCTGAACAGGAAGTTAAAGAAACACTCACATCCTGTTAGGTCAGATTCCGATCCAAAAAATATGTTATCAGGCACATATATCAGCTTGTACACAGTCTCCGGTTGTTTTTATTAAGACAGAGTAGCTGTCAGAATGCTCTACATGCGATCTGTTGTTGATGGTAATGAACAACAGATTGTAGACGACCCGATGATGATCTGATTTCTTAACGTCACTGTCAGCCACACAACATGTGTTCTACAGAATAAGCCTTTAAATCAGACAAATGGCAAGTAAAATCCCTCAGATTTAAAAACAATAAAAACTTTATATAAAACGTCATCATTTTGAGTCGATTCTGAACCAATCAGCTGTTAGATCAGATGAGAGGCCGGTGTTTCCCAGCATGCTCTGAGTCCTGGGGTTGTGCAGTCGGTGAAAAGCTGCCTGCGTCTCAAACCTGCGGCCGCCTGGATCTAGTGAGGTTATTGTTGGCCCTGCTGGCCCATTTTAGGCACCGGTTTACCTGTAAAATGAGAAGGTTTGTGACCAAGTCCCAGGCACCGCAATAAAGCTTTCTCATTTTAAAGGTAAACAGTACTCTAAAATATGTTTCTAAAAACATATGAGGCAAGAAAAGGCAATGCAGTAATCGTGATGTAACTGTTAGAGATGCCACGGCTCTGATTGGTTGTTCTCTTTATGCCATTAGGAGCACCATCAAGGCAGAGGAACATGATATTTTCACAGATTATCTGATTTATGTACTACTGTCAGGTTATAGCGACAGTTTGGGCAAATACTGTATGCCAAAAGAAAGTTGCTAACTGCCCTAGGGCTGTTGTTCTGTAGGTGACATTGACTGCAGATCTCCCTATGGAGGAGGGCCGGTAAAAAGATGACAGCTGATTTAGAGGAATCAATAAACTATCACATTATTATTCACTGGGCTGAGGCCTTGAAGCAAACTGTCTTCTTGACTGTACGAAAGACGTTTTCTGACTGCACCAGGGGTTAGAGACATTTCATTCATACATCTACGCAGCCAGAACTGGACAGTGTGTAGTTTCTGTCGCCCCCATGAGAAATTCTAAGTAACGACAACAACACTGTCAGCGTGTCCACATGACACAAGCCTTCGGTGATCAGGCACCATCCCCCACCCCTCCTCCAACGCATTGACCTGTCAAATAAACAAGGACAGGGAGAATTTGTAAAAAAACATCTCCTCACTATCTGCTAGCTGCCTGTCCCCAGAACACACTGTAAAAAACATCTCACTATCTGCTAGCTGCCTGTCCCCAGAACACACTGTAAAAAACATCTCACTATCTGCTAGCTGCCTGTCCCCAGAACACACTGTAAAAACATCTCCTCACTATCTGCTAGCTGCCTGTCCCCAGAACACACTGTAAAAAACATCTCACTATCTGCTAGCTGCCTGTCCCCAGAACACACTGTAAAAACATCTCCTCACTATCTGCTAGCTGCCTGTCCCCAGAACACACTGTAAAAAACATCTCCTCACTATCAGCTAGCTGCCCGTCCCCAGAACACACTGTAAAAAAAACATGTCACTATCTGCTAGTTGTCTGTCCCCAGAAAACACTGTAAAAAACATCTCCTCACTATCTGCTACTATCTGCACTAATAGCTTTTTATCAACTCATTTGGCAATGGCTTGAATGCAACAGACCTTCATTAATATAAAACAGTAGCCCTTTAGCTAAATCTGGCATATTTACAGACATGTTTATTAATATAGCACTGTTCCTGTCAAATAACATGAAGATAAAAAACACCAACAGTGTTTGCATAGCTACAGAACAGTACCACAAGGGTTACATGGAAAGATTAGCTTTTTCTACTTGGATGAACAGACTTTTTAAATTAAGTTCATTTTGACACAACATACATAATAGAGTATAAGCAAGGCTCATATTATACTGTATGCATCATCATGGATTAGGCAATTCTGTGATTTCCGTCACGGATTGTAGCTGCAACATTACTTTATTCTTGACATTACCACTTGTCACTGTGGGCGTGACATGCCATCTGGCATCTAAATGCTGAACAAATACAGTGGGTACGGAAAGTATTCAGACCCCTTTAAATTTTTCACTCTTTGTTTCATTGCAGCCTTTTTCCAAAAATCAAAAAAAGTTCATTTTATTTCATAATGTACCCACAACCCATCTTGACAGAAAAAAAACAGAAATTTAGTTTTTGCATGACAAAAACTGAAATATCACATGGTCATTATTCAGACCCTTTGTTCATCATGACTAATAACCATGAGTGTTTTGGGAAAGATGCAACAAGTTTCTCACATCTGGATTTGGGTATCCTCTGCCATTCCTCCTTGCAGATCCTCTCCAGTTCTGTCAGGTTGGATGGTAAACGTTGGTGGACAGTCATTTTCAGGTCTCTCAGAGATGCTCAATTGGGTTTAAGTCATTTGGGCCATTCAAGAACAGCCACAGAGTTGTTGTGAAGCCACTCCTTCAATTTTAGCGGTCTTAACATTGTCTTGTTGGAAGGTAAACCTTCGGCCCAGTCTGAGGTCCAGACTCAAAAGGTTTTCGTCCAACTGGAACATCTGTCAAAATGAGTCCCTGCAGCTGAAAAACACCCCCAAATGATGCTGCCACCACCATGCCACTGTTGAGACTGTTTGGACAATGAGCAGTGCCTGGTTTTCCACAAAAAAATTAAGGCAAAAGTTCTATCTTGGTCTCATCAGACCAGAGGATTTTATTTATCACCATCTTGGAGTCCTTCAGGTGTTTTTTAGCAAACTCCATGCGGGCTTTCATGTGTTTTGCACTGAGGAGAGGCTTCCCTTCGGGCCACTCTGCCATAAAGCCCGACTGGTGGATTGCTGCAGTGATGGTTGACTTACTACAACTTTCTCCCATCTCCCGACTGCATCTCTGGAGCTTAGCCACAGTGACCATTGGGTTCTTCTTTGCCTCTCTCACCAAGGCTCTTCTCCCCGATAGCTCAGTTTGGCACGGCCAGCTCTAGGAAGGGTTCTGTGTCCCAAACGTATTCCATTTGAGGATTATGGAGGCCACTGTGCTCTTAGGAACCTTAAGTGCAGCAGAAATTTTTTTGTAACCTTGACCAGATCTGTGCCTTGCCACAATTCTGTCTCTGAGCTCTTCAGGCAGTTCCTTTGACCTCATGATTGTCATTTGCTCTGACATGCACTGTGAGCTGTAAGGTCTTATATAGACAGGTGTGTGGCTTTCCTAATCAAGTCCAATCAGTATAATCAAACACAGCTGGACTCCAATGAAGGTGTAGAACCATCTCAAGGATGATCAGAAGAAATAGACAGCACCTGAGTTACATATGAGGGTCACGGCAAAGGGTCTGAATACTTATGACCATGTGATATTTCAGTTTTTGTTTTTTAATAAATATGCAAAAATTTCTAAATTTCTGTTTTTTTCTGTCAAGATGGGTTGCTGAGTGTACATTACTGAGAAATAAAATGAACTTTTTTGATTTTTGGAAAAAGGCTGCAATGAAACAAAGAGTGAAAAATTTAAAGGGGTCTGAATACTTTCCGTACCCACTGTAGATGCAGCGTACCATCACAGTATCACATACCCACTGTGGCGTGTTTGCATGACAGTGTAAGCATGACATTATCTCAGACATCATGACATAACATTGATGTGGCGTGATGTTGAATTTATTTTCTCCACTGCCCTTTAGTCATTTAACCCACACTGTAATAATCAAAGTCAACTTACCCGCTTGGTGACTCATTAACTGGAACATCTGTCAAAATGAGGAAAAGAGCAACCATAAGACAACTTTTCCAAAGCAAAGCACATATTTGAAAAAAAGACAAATGCAACTTTTTCAGAATTTAAAAAAAAGAAAGCTTGAAGTCTGTTTTTTTGACTTTGTGTTGTTCTTCCCTATTCTTTCTTACTTCTTGTCTACAGTATAGTAGCAAAACTAAATCACACTTGCTTACATGGCGGACACCTAAGTCTTAAATAATTAAGCAGATGGTGTGAGGTAGTTACAATGACAATTAAGCATGGTTGATAGAGCTGCACAATACATTGTTTTTTATTAACAGTGCAATGTCAAATTACGTGACAAACATCGCAAAAGGTTTGCGGTACCGCACTCAAGTATTTAAATATGATTATATATTGAAATATGGTTATTTAACGCTAGTAATGCTGAAGTCTCTTTTATATAGACCTTAGTGGTCCCCTAATACTGTATCTGAAGTCTCTTTTATATAGACCTTAGTGGTCCCCTAATACTGTATCTGAAGTCTCTTTTATATAGACCTTAGTGGTCCCCTAATACTGTATCTGAAGTCTCTTTTATATAGACCTTAGTGGTCCCCTAATACTGTATCTGAAGTCTCTTTTATATAGACCTTAGTGGTCCCCTAATACTGTATCTGAAGTCTCTTTTATATAGACCTTAGTGGTCCCCTAATACTGTATCTGAAGTCTCTTTTATATAGACCTTAGTGGTCCCTAATACTGTATCTGAAGTCTCTTTTATATAGACCTTAGTGGTCCCTAATACTGTATCTGAAGTCTCTTTTATATAGACCTTAGTGGTCCCTAATACTGTATCTGAAGTCTCTTTTATATATAGACCTTAGTGGTCCCTAATACTGTATCTGAAGTCTCTTTTATATAGACCTTAGTGGTCCCCTAATACTGTATCTGAAGTCTCTTTTATATAGACCTTAGTGGTCCCTAATACTGGATCTGAAGTCTCTTTATATAGACCTTAGTGGTCCCTAATACTGTATCTGAAGTCTCTTTTATATAGACCTTAGTGGTCCCTAATACTGTATCTGAAGTCTCTTTATATAGACCTTAGTGGTCCCCTAATACTGTATCTGAAGTCTCTTTTATACAGACCTTAGTGGTCCCTAATACTGTATCTGAGGTCTCTTTTATATAGACCTTAGTGGTCCCCTAATACTGTATCTGAAGTCTCTTTTATATAGACCTTAGTGGTCCCTAATACTGTATCTGAAGTCGCTTTTATACAGACCTTAGTGGTCCCCTAATACTGTATCTGAAGTCTCTTTTATACAGACCTTAGTGGTCCCCTAATACTGTATCTGAAGTCTCTTTTATACAGACCTTAGTGGTCCCCTAATACTGTATCTGAAGTCTCTTTTATATAGACCTTAGTGGTCCCTAATACTGTATCTGAAGTCTCTTTTATATAGACCTTAGTGGTCCCTAATACTGTATCTGAAGTCTCTTTTATATAGACCTTAGTGGTCCCTAATACTGTATCTGAAGTCTCTTTTATATAGACCTTAGTGGTCCCCTAATACTGTATCTGAAGTCTCTTTTATATAGACCTTAGTGGTCCCCTAATACTGTATCTGAAGTCTCTTTTATATAGACCTTAGTGGTCCCCTAATACTGTATCTGAAGTCTCTTTTATACAGACCTTAGTGGTCCCTAATACTGTATCTGAGGTCTCTTTTATATAGACCTTAGTGGTCCCCTAATACTGTATCTGAAGTCTCTTTTATATAGACCTTAGTGGTCCCTAATACTGTATCTGAAGTCTCTTTTATACAGACCTTAGTGGTCCCCTAATACTGTATCTGAAGTCTCTTTTATATAGACCTTAGTGGTCCCCTAATACTGTATCTGAAGTCTCTTTCCCAAAATTCAGTCTTGGTGCAGAATTACAGCCACTAGAGCCAGTCCCACAATGAGCTTTCCTTAGTATGTGCCATTTCTGAGTCTGTAGCTTTTGGGGAGGAGCAAGGAAAGAGAGGGGGGGGGGACACTGCCACTTTGCTCATTTGAAAGCCATGATGTCTTTCTCTCATGGGTGGGCCAAATTCTCCGGGCGGGTAAAGCAGAGAAAGGGGAGGTAGATTCCAGATCTGCCCATCTGAGCTTTCATTTTCTCAAAGGCAGAGCATTATACCCAGAGCTAAGTTTACACCTAATCGCCATTTCTAGCCACTGGGGGAACGCATATTAATGTTAAAAATATATATATGTCAAAGTGAAATTTTCATGCCATGGGACCTTTAAGGTTGTACTGTATTTTTACAGAAAAGGAATAATGATGTACTGTTAACCAAATGTCATGATCAATTCCTTTTGTTTTTTTCCACCATGTAAACTAATGTAATTTGGTGAGGGAGGGATCTGAATCTCAGCTGCTCTCAGCCCCCGATTACACAACAGAAACAGACCTCCACTACACATTATCAACGCTAAGAATTCCCCTACGCATCTCCACAGCCCACTTAACAGATTACCACACATAGACTTAGTAAAAAAGCTTTGTAATTAAGCATTATTAACTTCTCTTTGTCCAACAGAACGTCTCCAAGACCTAAATCTCTTTATCCTGGCATCTAATTATCAGGGCCAATTTGGCAACATTAGCCAGGTAGTAAATATATCATACTTAATATATAACTTCATCCATTTAAGGGGAAAATTAACTCAGTTCTGTCTGCCTGAGGCCATAATTAAATCATGTTAAGGAGAGATTTAAACCACATACAAGCTGAAGTTACTTACACAACGTGTGGCTATGGGAAACTGATCAGATACATTTACTTACAACGTAACATACATTCACTAGTAGTGGTTCAATGATATGCCCAGCAGCTGTTTGATGACAGCACGTATGGGGAGAAGATGAAGCCTGTGGGTTTTGGTTACAGTACAGCAACTTTTACATGTCTACTCTCTACAATAACAAAACGATTAAAGTTAGTTCATTTAAGCCAGATGGTGTCAAACTGTCAAAGTCCACACCCATCAGCAGTGGTGGAAAATAACTGTACATTTACTACTCATGTACTGAACTTATATTCAATGTTCTGGTTGGCTATCCAGTATTCCCCAATTTGCCAGATCTAGGCCAAAGACAGTTTCTCACCTTTGTTTTATTTTATTCTTTTTTTTCCATTTTAAGCCACTTTGTATTTCTTCTCCCCTTATTGGCCTACTTCACCTATTGTGCTTTTCACTCCACTTACATTTACTTAGCAGCTAGCTATAGATATTAATAGGTATTAGTTAGCCTTCTTACCGTATTTTTCATATTGGAACTTAATTCCAAAGCATATTATCACCTGGCAGAAGGGGGTAGTAACGAGTTACATTTGCTCCCATTTACTTGAGCAAGTTTTTGAAAAAAGTATAATTCTAGGAGTAGTTTTGAACCACTATACTTGTACTTGAGTAGATTAGTGAAGAAGAAACTGTATTCTTACTGCACTACATTAGGCTACAATGAGCTTGTTACTTTTCTTTTTACCTCTTTGGTATTCTACGCGTCATTGTTTTTACCCCAGCGTACGTCTCATTTTAATGTTTTATTTTGACAGAGAGCGAGACTTCCGCTAAAGGCTCTACCACGTGATTGTGTTTCACCAATCAAACGTCATTGTGCAGGCTCGTCACGTGACCATATTCAATCTCAGCGGCGGGACGTGTCGGTACACGATCCGTCCTGCGCATGTGCAAGATGTTCGTGTACCGACACGACGGGTTAGCTTTACAGTCGTAGCAAAACAAAAATGGCAGAATCAACCGTCGGCAAGGCAACACAGACGAGGAGGAACAACCCCGGCCTCATAGTGAAAGCATGGTTACCTTATAGTAAAAGTGTGAAACAGCAGCTACATTATGCGGCGTCTTTTGTATAAATCAGACGTTACTCAACAGTTACTCAGTACTTGAGTAGTTTTTTCACCAAGCACTTTTTTACTCTTACTCAAATAATTATTTGGATGACTAACACGCTACTTTTTACTTGAGTCATATTATTCTGAAGTAGCGTTAACAGTACTTTTACTTGAATACAATTTTTGGCTACTCTAGTCTACCCACCTCTGTCACCTGGTAAAATAGATTTTTTTACCAATATGATTCAATATAGCATTACAAAAAATTACGTAAAGTACATAACTCAAACAATTCCACCTCTACCAACTTGCTAAGCTACATAGACCGTTATTAATATCATTAATTTATTAATTATAACATTAAAATATTAATATACACACAGTCTACGGCTACAACATAAAAAAACTCCCACTAACTTTACAGTAGCTACGTGTCAATAGCCTACCTTAGCTAGGCGTTTCAGTGTAACATTACAGGCGGTAACTTAGCGCAGTTGCTAGCTTATGGTGCAGGGGCTGCAGGTGTGTGTAAGTCGCCATACGGTTATTTAAGGTGTTTATCTGTCGGCTAGCAAGTCACTACCAAGATTCAGGTAATGTTAATCACATACTTTGGTTATGTTCAGGTGTGTGAACCCCGCGGGGATAGTCACTGAGGCTAAGCTAGCTGCTGTCAGTAGCTTAGAAATATACCCCCAACCCCTGGGCTGGCTGAATGATCTAAGTAGCCTACATTTCCCACAGAAGTTTATCACTTTTAGATGGTTCCAAACAGAAGAACCAGAGCTCTATCATCCATCTACAGAAGGACAACCAAGATTAAAATATATTATTCCCAAAAAATGTGTTACCTGCAGTAGAAATTGAAGCTACACCCTCGGGGAGGATGCCCTCCTGTCCAGCAGGAGGCGCAGGTGTAACAAGTTGTGTGCAGTCTGTGCCTGTTTGTGAGACACTGCCGGATGTCTCACTCTCCTCCTTTTTCGACAACTGGACAGATCTTGCAGATTCAGTGGTGATCCCTTTACTGTTCTCCTCAAGTTTCTCCTCATCCTCACTGTCCTCAAACGAAAACTCTTCCCCTTGCTCCTCATCTTCCTCCTCTTCATCCTCTTTTGGTGGTTGCGGTTGAGCCATCACAGTAGACATAATCCCTGAAAAAGAAACAAAATGCAACCGTAAATAGTTTGTTCTAAAATGAGATGTCCACCTTTTGAGTTGAAAGTGACACATATGATGAAAAATTATGTGCATCATCAGAGATACTGAACAATAACGTTAAGATTGTATGTGTGTTTATTGTGTTTTTTCTTTATGGATGTGTAAGCTTTGAAATAATGCAATCATGTTGTAACCAGCCTTTTCTCCTGCATCTGATATAAAGTTATGAACTAAGGAGTTATTGCTTAAGCCTTAATGTGCTATCTCCAGAGTACTGGCCACGTTGTTTTAACTTTCACCCTTCATAGAACAGGCAAAAAATATTTAAATGGACCGAAGGATTGGAATGTTCTCTGCTCTTCATTTCACAGAAACAGTGCTATGTAAAACACCTTAGATAAAAATCAGAGTTGTACATAACAACACAAACCTGAAATACACTGTTAATCCTAGCGTGCTCACAACAAAATGTTAGACTGAAATACCACTACTTGGCAAAGTGTGTACATTTCTTGCAGTGCATAAAACACCACACATTGAGCAACTATTAGACTAAATAAATGAAATAAAATTGAAGGAATGTAGCCTTGGTGCAGAGAAACGGAGGCTAACGCTAGCACTATAAAGATGACATATGTCCATTAGAAAGGCCGTTAGTTTAATCAAAGAGTCCGATGAGGCTTAGTGGCAGAATAATTAAAATATCAACACACCTGCCCTTACATTAGAGACCTCCATTATCTAGGAGGCTAATTTCATCTTGTCTTATCAATGAAAACTGATATGGCAGCAGAAAACACATTTTGGAAATTAATTTCAAAGTAATGAACAATCTATACAGGCATAATATAACTGCAAACACATAATGTGGTTGACACTGATTTTGGACCCATGGTACTTCCTCTACAAATAGCTGGGCATTTAAATTGTTGGCTGTAACTCTTTATGGAAATTAGACTTGTTGTTGTTAGCATATTTTCAAAATAAAATGGAAATCCTTCATGACACACATGCCCTTAAGGTTTACATTGTTGCACACAGTAATTGTTTCATTTTTACACAATGGGGGACTTTCTATGACATACACTGTGTGCATGTTAGTGTGCCACTCAATGAACTCAGCATATGCTTTGCATTTTGATTAGCACCGAACAGCTTCCAACGCTGGAACATTCTCGGGCCCGATGGGGCAGTTTGTAGGGCTCCTTTGGAGCGGAGGCGGCTGAACGCGGGCTGGCTGTAAAATTCATTGTCAGCACTTGTTGTTTGACCTTCATACAAGGGCTGTCACAATGTCAATTACAGCTCTCATTATCTTTTACTACTGCTTGCTGACAGCTGAATTGGGCATGATGTTTGTAGAGATGGCTCCGAATCCATAATTACCACCATATGTGAAATAAAAAAAAAGTTATGTTATGGTTTGCTCTCGGTTCTCTGCATGGTTACAAGAACGATATGCCACTGCAGCCTTTGGACCCAGCCATCCCATCTGTACCACAAGCACAGCTTTTCCATTTGACCCACTCACTGCTCTAATCAACAATGACTCCTTTGTGGAGGAAAAAAGAAAAAAAACTTCTGTTTTGCCTCAGAAAGCATTGTTTCTACATTAGTCACTGGATTACTGATTAGCTCACAGGTCATTTGGACCGTGCAGTGTATGGTATGGCCCATATAACGCGTGGTGGGGGGAAAAAAGGATTTTGCATCCTCTTTTAACGAATGTTATAGAAGCCATCAGTGTAAGATGTTAAAGAAAGAACGTGCCACTGTACTTGCACAGAAAGTACATATGAAAGCCATGCTGACTGAGCATCATTCTTGATTGTTCACGAGAGAGCAAGCATAAGAGTGCCCTGAAATGTAATTGATATTTAAACTATACATTACAATCAACCAGACAGCTGGTGCTGTGAATGCAAGTTCAGCTTGATAACACTAATACAAAACTGAAAGGAAAAGGTTTTTCACTTCCTTCCTTCCTTCCTCAGAATCAATACGAGCAACTTTCTTTGAGGGAAGGCATTTGGACAAGCCGTCAAACACATTTCACCACAAAAAAATAAAGAGCCCCGGGAGCGGAGCTGTGTGAAAGCTATTCTTGAGGGGAAAATAAGCTACATCACAGAATAGAGATGAAACCAACTCCTACACACCCTGTTGCTGACCTACATAGAGCTTTGAAAACTCTCCCGCTGTGTACCAAATGTGCTAATGAGTAGAGGGAAGTTGTATGGGAATAGAGGAAAGTGAGGTATGTGTACACTTTCATGGGTGAGCCTTGGTAGGCACACATGTGCACAGTGCATTCAGAGTGAAAACCTCAGAAATGTCAAATTCTTGTTTCAAATTTAGCGGTTGGATTTGCATATTTAGTGGTGGTTTTTATGTATTTTTATTTTGTGTTTCTTTATTTATTTTTATTATTTAGTGGTGTTTTTTAGTTGTTGTTTTTTTAATTTAGTGGTATGATTTAGTGGTGGTTTTTATGTATTTTTATTTAGTGTTATTTTATTTATTTTTTTAATTTAGTGGTGTTTTTTAAATTGTTTTTAAATTTAGTGGTATGATTTAGTGGTGGTTTTTATGTATTTTTATTTAGTGTTATTTTGTTTATTTTTTTAATTTAGTGGTGTTTTTTTAATTGTTTTTAAATTTAGTGGTATTATTTATTGGTGGTTTTTATGTATTTTTATTAAGTGTTTCTTTATTTATTTTTTATTTAGTGGTGTTTCTTAATTTATTTTTTATTTAGTGGTATGACTTAGTGGTGTTTTTTATGTATTTTTATTTAGTGTTTTTTATTTTTGATTATTTAGTGTTTTTTTTTTTTTTTTTTTATTTAGTAGTATAATTTAGTGGTGTCACCCCCTCCCCCCATAGTCCTTTAATTATCTTGTGGGTACATACAGTATATGACATCTGATTTATGTTGCCTGATTTCATCTCCGCTCCCTTTTGTACTGCTTCATTTCACAAAGCAGTAAGGATATAATCTGCTGTATTAAAAAATATATATATATATGTTTCCTAACCAGTAACTGTATGGCTGGGCGATATGGAGAACATCAGGTATGCGATATTCTTGACCAAATACATCGTTATCAATATTGCAACGATATTGTAGGTTTTTTTTTTACAATGAGATTTTAGACGTTGTAGAGCGTCCTCTGGTGGACAGACTATGCAACGCCATCACTAACAGTAAAATAAAAACGGACTGTTAACCGTAACCAATGTTATGAGCGTTGGCGTTGCATAGTCTGTCCACCAGAGGACGCTCTACAACGTCCCTGTTTGTGATGGCGTTGCATAGTCTGTCCACCAGAGGACGCTCTACAACGTCCCTGTTTGTGATGGCGTTGCATAGTCTGTCCACCAGAGGACGCTCTACAACGTCCCTGTTAGTGATGGCGTTGCATAGTCTGTCCACCAGAGGACGCTCTACAACGCCATCACTAACAGGGACGTTGTAGAGCGCCATCTGGTGGACAGACTATGCAACACCAACGCTCATAACATGGTTAACAGTCCGTTTTTATTTTTTAAATATTAATTTAATAGAAAAATTATTCTGATGAATGAATATTTTTTTTACAACTTGTGTGTCCTTGGGTCAAACTGACCCGTTTCAAAGTGTTTTATATCAAAAATATGGATTTCTTTCAACCAAATTAATGGATGATTCCATACAACATTCTCCAGGTAAAAATTAATGATTACTTTCATTGAACTTTTTGAGAGTTTTATTTAATCTTAAAACATTTGAATTTTTTTTTTAATGGTTTTAAAACAGTATCCGGACAAACTTTGACATATTCCCATCTGTGATCCACTCAACATCCTCTGATCTTAACTATTAGACAAAAT
Source organism: Etheostoma perlongum (assembly GCA_026937815.1). Taxonomy (NCBI): domain Eukaryota; kingdom Metazoa; phylum Chordata; class Actinopteri; order Perciformes; family Percidae; genus Etheostoma; species Etheostoma perlongum. The sequence continues at coordinate 21,236,619 of CM049374.1, read as the reverse complement.
AATTCATAATTTCTGCCTTTTTAACTAAAGACTTATGTATAATTTGAGGTTTGTTGACCATGAATTCCAAGAATAAGTGTAAAACCTGTTATTAAACCAGCTCAGGTTTTTAAAAAAGCACCCACAGCATGGAAAAAGTGACAAATAATTCAGGAAAAGCGACAAAAACATTGGAAAAGCAAAAACAAATATTCACTTTTTAAGAACAAGTTCATGGTTAACAGGAAGACAACACAAGGGTTAAATCTGCCATTATAAATGTCAATACCGATAGAACAGGAAATGCCTAATATCGACATCTAGTTTGGTATTATCAACTCAGACGTTATTGTTTATCACATTGTCTTGATATATGATTTCATCAAGATATGTTTCCATTGAATCACAATAAATGATCATATTGAATTATGGCCCAGCCTTAAGTAACTGTAATCAAAGTTTTTTGTAAGGATTCTGCAGATCTGCTGGGCTGCATATTTAGTTGGAACCACTGATTTACAAAGTGCTATGTTGGACCAACTGCAGACAAACCTCACAGCCATTGGTCAGTGGCAGTCGGGTATGTCAATAGACAAAGGCAGAGAGCAGCAGCTGGTGACGACTGAATAAACAGCATCGGAAAATCTAACAGAAAGTCACTGGGCGCACTGCTACTTAAGGCTTAACAAAAAATGGCCCACAAACACTCAGACAATCAGAGACCAGCGAACCATTGATTACAAGAAACAGTGGCAGGCAGAGACGTTTCTGCCTCTGGCGCTGCTTCCTCCAGCGTCCTTGAGGACTACCTATCCAGAGATACCAATGTGACCCGGCCAATTTAGGAAGGGCAAACATCTCCTTGACAACAGAAGGCATATATATGCTTTCAAAAAGGCATAACAATCTGAGTGGGAGGCTGTTTACAGACACTTCTGGATTTCATGGATTCGCTGAAAAATAAAGTTGCCCAAAGATTTTTAGAACACAGAGGAAGCAAAGTCTATTGCATTAATTATTATACATGTTTGTATATTTTAAATTTCCCTTAAAATTAATTTTTGAAGACTGTGACCTAAAAGTCATTTGGAGAAAATCTTACTACACTGTACACTAGAGCCCGACCGATCAAGGTCGATAATATCGGCTGATATTAGGCATTTCCCGATCTATCGTATCAGCATTTATGACAAATTAATAATTCTGATAAATTAATATTTAAAAAATAAAAACGGACTGTCAACCATGTTATGAGCGTAGGCGTTGCATAGTCTGTCCACCAGAGGACGCTCTACAACATCCCTGTTAGTGATGGCGTTGCATAGTCTGTCCACCAGAGGACACTCTACAACGTCCCTGTTAGTGATGCCGTTGCATAGTCTGTCCACCAGAGGACGCTCTACAACGTCCCTGTTAGTGATGGCGTTGCATAGTCTGTCCACCAGAGGACGCTCTACAACGTCCCTGTTAGTGATGGCGTTGCATAGTCTGTCCACCAGAGGACGTTCTACAACGTCCCTGTTAGTGATGGCGTTGCATAGTCTGTCCACCAGAGGACGCTCTACAACGTCCCTGTTAGTGATGGCGTTGCATAGTCTGTCCACCAGAGGAGGTTCTACAACGTCCCTGTTAGTGATGGCGTTGCATAGTCTGTCCACCAGAGGACGCTCTACAACGTCCCTGTTAGTGATGGCGGTGCATAGTCTGTCCACCAGAGGACGCTCTACAACGTCCCTGTTAGTGATGGCGTTGCATAGTCTGTCCACCAGAGGACGCTCTACAATATCCCTGTTAGTGATGGCGTTGCATAGTCTGTCCACCAGAGGACGCTCTACAACGTCCCTGTTAGTGATGGCGTTGCATAGTCTGTCCACCAGAGGACACTCTAAAATATTCCTGTTGGCAACACAGATTTTTTTTTTTGTTATTGTGTTTTTGTTCAGAGGACTTTAAGTCTCTTAAGTTTGTATTTTTATACATTTTATTTATCAGAACTTTAATATATTTTGATATTCCTCTGTTCTGTTGTGATGATAAAAGAAATTATTATCATATTAATTTAGTGAGAAATCATAACTACAAATAACTAATGTTAGGGAAATCTCTTTATGTTTTGTAATGCGTTGCTGGATATTTTTTTTCCCGATATATCAGCATATCGGATTTTTTAATAACCAAACATTTGTATCGGTATCAGCCTTTAAAATCCTTTGGTCAGGCTCTGCTGTAAACATGATTAGAAAGCTATCTATGCATATTTGAGATACCTCCCCCTAGGTTTGCCTTCAGTTCGCCACTGTAAAGACATTTAGGGACGTATTATTATTCATTCAGTCTGACCTTCATGTGCCCTCTGCAGTAATGTCATTCCACAACAGCAGTGATGTACTGATGGTGTTCCATCAGTGAAGGAAACAGTGGGAGTATCTGGCATTTGTGCTCAAAGCACAATAGCATACTGGACTCATGTGTGCTGTAATGTTCAAACACTGAACTGATTTTTTTTTTTTTATATAATTTTCGCACGCTAATTTTCAGTGTATGACAAGTGAAAGATAACTAATGGATCGTGTAACACAAAGCGGCCAAGGCTCGGCTGGGTTGTTGGTCATCAGTTACCTCCATGTGTCAGCGTTTCTGGATTTCAAAACCCAATCTCACTCAGTCTCTTCCCACATACTTTGATTTTCCACTACACCATTGTGCAAAACCATTATAAGTGGAAGAGAACAATAGTTTAATAAGTGCTGCAGTCCCTCCTGACAGCCAGTAAAAATGAATGGAAGTCATTAGTTACTCAAATGTGTCTTGGTTCTTGATTGATGTCTTCTTAGTCACCTTACTATATAAGTAGTGCAGAAGAAGAAGAAAAAAAGAGATGGGGGAACGTGGTCCACAGTTCCTGAGAGCAACTATATACATATATAAAATAGTAAGAAGGGATAAAGGGTTTGTATACACATTATGCAAATAATATATAGTTTTTGGTGTATCAAAAGTCCTGAGAATTAAATATTGCATTATGCGTCATAAGATTAAATGATTAAATATTGCACTGTAATGATATTAAATGGTTAAGTATTAAATAATAAATAAGGTTAGGGTGGCGCTGGGGGACAGGAGGCTGAGTGAGGTGAAACGGACAGGCGCATGCTGATGTTCTTAAAAAGTTAGTTTACGTAGTTTGACCCGCTCATTTTGGCCCACTTATCAACACGGTCAGCACTTTAAAACACTTAACACCACTGTATAAGCATAACAATAAGCATCATGTGTCATAGCTCAGTCAAACAGAAATGATACATATATATATATATTCTCTCAGATGTCCATCAGTTAGAAATCCTAGGAAAAAATGTTCCTTACATCCATCAATCAATTCATTATATTTGTCAAATGAAAACGTGCATGGTGGGCGCCCGGATGGATCAGTTGGTAGAGCGGGGGCCCATACATGGAGGTTAACTCCTCAACGCAGCGGGCGCGGGTTCGACGCTGACTTACGGCCCTTTGCTGCATGTCATTCCCCACTCTCTCCTTCTATTTCTACAGCTGTCCTGTCAATAAAGGCCTAAAAATGCCCAAAAAATGACCTTAAATAAGAAAAATGAAAGAAAACGTGAAAGGTAGACTTCAAGTTATCCCATCAGCTCTTTCTGTATGATTCAACTCGGTTGAATGGCGCACGCACTTTAGGATCCAGCCACGTCTGGATGCCACAGATTGCGACACCCCCCTGGAAACGGATGTGTTAATGGGGGCCACCTAACACCGTCCGACCCCTGCACACTAGCTAGCAGGACGCCCAGCAGAGAAGTGGCAGTTGGTGTTCAATTGCTCCATCCCCTCTGATATAGAGATGGAGATGGACGCAGAGATGCTCTTGCTTGTCCATGTAGTCAGGTTCGTACTGTAGCTACAGTATATTCCATAGCTACTGTATAGCCATCTTCACCTTTTCCTCTGTGTTTCCTCAGATTTTGACATTTAAAAACCTTGACCAGCCAGGCTGAGGTCAGGAGACCGCCTGATGAGCAACTCTTAGTCACGGGATGGTCCTGCGAGCTCTTTTTCTCCTTGTTTATTAACAGTGGCTTGAGAAAGTGTACACACCCATGCTGATTAAAAAGAGCAATAAAAAACATCTTTTGGAAATTGATCTAAATGCCTTAATTAAAAAAAAATAGGAGAATCCAACCTTTTAAGGACACCAGTTTTCTTTGTGAATGAATAATGTATTGTAAATAAATAAATGTTCTTCCTTAAAATACAGGGGGCATAAGTATACACCCCCCTATGTTAAATTCCCATAGAGGCAAACACATTTTTATTTATTTCATGGATCAGGATACTATGCATCTTCATAAAGTTCCCTTGGCCTTTGGAATTAAAATAGCCCCCCCAATATCATCACATTCCCTTCACCATACCTAGAGATTGGCATGGGGAACTTTCCATAAGATCATCTCTCAATGCAATGCAGCTATTAGGTTGGAAATAAGTGAAATAAAACCATGCAAATCTCTAGGTATGGTGAATGGTATGTGAAGATGGGGGAAGGGGGGTTGGGGGGGGGTGCATAATATCCTGCCTGGATCCATGAAATAACTGGCCTTTAAAAATAAAAATGTGCCTGCCTCTTTGGGAATTTAACATAGGGGGGTGTATACTTATATATAAAGAAGAACATTTATTTATTTACACTACATTATTCATTCACAAAGAAAATTGATGTCCCTAAAAGGATGGATTTTCCTAATTTATTTTAATTAAGGCATTAAGATCAATTTCCAAAAGATTTTTTTTTTTTTATTCCTCTTTTCTTTTTAATCAACTTTAGCATGGGTGTGTAAACTCATGCAAGCCTCTGTAGTCTACATTTGTATAACTTCACTGGCCAGCTGGATAGCTAGCCCGGGCTAGCAGAGTTGGCAGGAGGTTAGCAGAGTCAGCAGAAGACAAGTTGATTTCCCAATCCTGATGAGTGACTCATAGCCACATGTCATCACCGTCCAACGTCAACCACATAAAGCACAACTAATATTTTTAAAATGTTCAAATCAGCATAAATGTTATGCTATTTTATTTTTCCGTGCCTCACATGGAACAATAACCAGGAACTAGCCTCATATTTTGGGGTTTTCTTCAGTGTCAAAGTACTCCACAGGTAATTGTACATGAATATGTTGCAAATAGGGACAAATATAGGCTGAAAAAAATCAAAAGTTGTTCCTCACAGTATAACACGGATGACGGGAGATGTTAGGGGCTCGCAGTTTGTCTCAGTTTTGTCTGGGGGAGGGCCCAATGTCAGACTTTGAAAACCTTGCACTGATGCAACAAATAGTTAAACTCTCCCTGCCTGGTACATGTCCACGCCTTTCTAACTGCTCACTTCCAGGTTCCAACCCCATGTCATCATGGGTATTTTGAGAGAATCTCAGACTTGAAAGAGAAAACTTTTCACTGGCAGTTATCCCCATGATAAATGAAGTCACCTTTAATGTGAAATCTGTTGGAATCCCTCTTTTATGTATATTCTAGTGCACAGATTATGCTGTTTCCTGCCAACTTTTTCTTTACATAAAGGGTAAGCTGACCAACACAGCAATGTATGTCTTACTTTGTCTTTTTAACCCTTGTGTTGTCCTCGAGTCAAATTGACCCATTTTCCTATATCAATGTTCTTTTTAACTACCCAAAATAACATGATTGATTCCACACAACGCTCTTTGGCAAGTACAAATCTCTACTTTCATTAATTTTGGGGCGTCTTATTTAATTTTATAGCATTTGAAAAAGAATTGAAGTGGTTTTGAAATAGTATTGAGTAAAAGTTGACATATTCCAGTCTGTGATTCTCCATCAACATCCATTCCTTTCATTTTATAATATTATAACAATTCCTAATTTCTGCTATTCTAACTCAAACATTAGGTATAGTTTCCTATAAATGAGGTTTATTGACCATAAATTCCAAATATAACTGTAAAAATAAAGTTAATAAGTCAAAAGTGTTGAAAATGGGACAAAAACGTAAGAAAAAATTACAAACATCAATAAAAGCGTCAACAAAAGTGTTGATTTTCATTTTTGACAACACAAGGGTTAATAAACCGCCTCACTTTCAAAGTCCGGTGTTTGCCCCTGTCTCAACAACTTTAAGCTTTCACCAACACTAAGTCAAATATTTTGCAGAAAGTGTTTATTTTAGATTTTGGGATGATCCTTTACGTAGAATAGACGTGTTAGTTTTAGCGTATTAGCATAGTAAAGACAGAGCCTCATCTTGGGCAATGGTATCACTGCAAGACTGAGACACAACACAGAGTACCAAACAACAATAGTTATTTGAACCGGGTTATATATCAATATTATATTAATATCGTGATATGAGACTAGATATTAGATTTTGGATATCGTAATATGACATAAGTGGTGTCTTTTCCTGGTTTTAAAGGCTGAATTACAGTAAAGTGATGTCTTTTTCAGAACTTACCACTCTTCTATTTGCCTTTACCCACTTAGTAATTATATCCACATTACTGATGATTATTTAGCAAAAATCTCATTGATTGGCTCACCAATAGCCAATGCTACAATATCGTTGCGGTAGCGATATCGAGGTATTTGGTCAAAAATATCGTGATATTAGATTTTCTCCAATCGCCCAGGCCTATGTGAACTACACTTACGCAGATCTAATCTGCGACCCAACACCAGATATGCGGACGACGATGGATGTATACGCAGATCTCAAATGTCAGATGTCAGATGTGTCCTACAGTCAGTTGACATCAAGCAATATGTCTGATGATAGCTATTGTAGAGCCCCAGGTAGCGAGGCCTGCTTCCACTTGTATCAGTGCAGAAGACGAGTAGCTGCCCCCTTTAGATGTGAAACCAGATGTCACCTATGACAATATACTCCAGTAAAGTTGAGTTGCCTTGGCTTTGAATTTGAAGTTGTTTGGGTGGCATGATTAGTATGAGTATGACAACAAAATACTTCAAGTAACTTGCAAACGCTCCGGATTATCTCGTTTTAGATAATGATCTCACATTTCTAAAGGGACGTGTAATACAGTATGTGGCAGGCGTGTCGCCACTATCAAATGGCTGATTGTGTAGCGCCAAGGCCTCGCATGTGTACATATGAATGTGTGTGTGTAAGTTGTCATGGGTGAATGTGTGGATCCCATTGATAGTGAAGTCTTTGTGGTAGCTTCAGGGCATGCATGCACGGACTGTTAATGTCTGTTGGAACAAAACTGTGATACAGTGAGTCCATGGAGTTTCTTAAAAAAAAAAAAAAATGGCACTTCTGACTTCCGGCAAGTGAACCAGAAACAGTGGCCTAGCTCAAAATGCAAATTACTTGGTCAGAGGTCCCTTAGCTCCCCCTCACCCCTCTCCTCCCTGTCTCCCCTCTCTATTCTCCTCAGAGTATAGAGGCAGCGTGAAATCCATCCTGGGAGGGGCTATTGTAGTCCGGGAAGCAACCGTCAAACTGGAATGGTTAAGGCCTGGCCCGGGCCAGGGAATCTCTTTTTAAGCTGTGAGCAAACAGCCGGACAGAGGTGTGGGATCTGGGACGAGCCGCCAGTCTCTCACTCATCCTTCCTGGTGTCTGTCTCAGGATCTGCTGCTATCATAACAAGGCCCCGGCGGCTCTCTGAGGCAGGCTAAGGTTTAATCGTCCATGATGGTGTGTGTACTCTGCCAAAGGGCCACACGGGTATCTGCCGTTCCCATCCTCTCTCCTCCTCCACCATCCCCTTGCCCTCTCAGATACTCCTGTGGCTGGCAGACTGAGACAGAGAAGCACAGAGAAGCACACCCACCCCCCATCTCCACTCCATCAATAGCCCCCTTTGGACAAAGCTGCTGTCTCTGCAACATGCTAACCATGCTGAGAGAGGAGGGAGAAAGGACAGAAGGAAGAAAGGACAGAGGGAAAGTGTTTAGAGGGCAACAAATATATACGCCTCTCACCTCCTTGTCTTCAGCAGTATGTCCTCCAAGAAGCTTCAGGCACACCCTGGTGACACTTTAATCCCATAAAGTCTCAGTTGTTAGCGCGCTGCCGGGTCCAGCACAGTCATCTTTATGGTCCCCTGCGAGAACAAGTGGCTGAAAAACAGATTGGAATTCTCCTCTTCTGTTTACTTTCCCACAACTTCTCCCCTGCACCGTTTGCACTAGCAACTCTAGATGAGATAACCCTCTTTGCTCCCTCCCCTCTTTCCCTCTCTCTCTCTCTCTCTCTCTCTCTCTCTCTCTCTCTCTCTCTCTCTCTCTCTCTCTCTGGTTGTGTTCCTTCCTCTATCTCCCCTCTCTGTCCTTCTCTTTTTTACAAGGGTCCTTCTCCCCACTCAGCCGCTCCAGTGTCCATTCTTTGCTTTTCTCCCCTCCACCCACTCTCCAGACGCTGCTGCACAAAGCAGGCGGAGGGCTCTCAGACAGAACTGACCAATGGCAGAGTGGCAAAGGCAAGCATTCGGCCAATGAAAAGCCTAGGGGGCCGTATGTGTGCCAATCAGGTGATTTCTACAGAAGCAGTGGGTTGGACAAAAGGAATTAGCGGCACTGCTGTCTGAAAACACTTCCTGACTGGGGTCAGCTGACTGAATTTCTCTTTAATGGCTGAGATTGAGAAAGAAAAGGTAGTAACTGATTTCTGGTCATCAATTCAGCACAAAGGAGATTTGAAGGGAGCAGCCAAAGGAATTGGAGCAATACATCTTATACATTTGATAAGAATTAAAAAAAAAAGATACTTTGTTACAAAATAATTCACATAAGACATATTTTATATCAAAAATATGAGCTCGACTTCCGGTTGCGCAATGTGGTGTTGAGACGTGCGTGGCCTGTGCTCCGATCACTTTCTGATTATTTATACCAGAATACACTTTATCTCTACCCACTCTTTAGTTTTTAGAGAGTGGCGTAAATTGTAGCTACTCGAGCGCGACAAGAGGATGAGCAAGGTGAGGAGAAACAGCGGTAAGGCGTCGACCCAGGCTCCGTGTCAGAGTGCTAAAGGCTGTGCTAGCAACATGGCGGACAATCCTGCATCTCCACTAACCACTGACACGCTGATTCGGGAACTTGAAAAATTTAGGAAAACCATGACTGGTGAACTCACATCTTTACTGAACGACTCTCTGGAACCTATTCGCTCATCAGTCCAATCGATTGAGACAACCCTGACGTCTCAAGCATCCACAATCAGAGAAATGGAAACTAGCCTGTCTGACCACAGCGGTCGGATAACCCAGGCGGAACACGACGTGGGTGAACTACAATCCAATTTAAAGTCAGTCATTCAGGATAATGCTGCGCTCAAGGCTAAAGTGGAAGATTTGGAATCAAGATCGAAGCGTCAAAACCTCCGAGTACTGGGACTACCAGAAAACATTGAAGGGAAAGATCCTAGGGATTTTGTGGCGAAAATGTTTTCTTCTCTGCTTGGTGAATTACTCTCTGCCCCGCCGGAGCTTGATCGCGCTCATAGAAGCCTTCAGCCCAAGCCTCGGCCAGGAGATCCGCCGCGACCTTTTATAGTAAGATTCCACAGATACATCGAGAAAGAGATTGTGCTGAACTGGGCAAAAACCCATAAAGACATTTCCTACAACAGTATCAGAATCCGTATCTTCGAGGACTTCAGTGTGGCTGTGGCAAAGAAGCGCTCAGCATTCAACGAGATCAAAGGGCTTCTCTACAAACGGGGAGTGAAGTTCGGCATGCTGTATCCAGCCCGTCTCCGTGTCACCTATGGCAACAGGGAACACACCTTCGACTCCGCTGAAGACGCCAAAGCTTTCTTCCAAGAGCGCATCCTTTCCTCGGAGAAGTGTACTGCGGAAGTACGCTGAATCAACCATACAGTATCACTGCTAACTTCAGGTGACAGACTCAGCTGTGCTTGCCGGCAATCTAAAGTGATTTGTTTTGTCTTTGCTCTTGCATGCACTCTCGTTTTGATGAAAACATTGATAGTACTGACCTTGACTAAAAATCTTAAGTTCCGTTTTTTATTTTTTTCCCATACTTTCATTAACAAGTTTTTTCAAGTGACTGTTGCCTTGCCTGTATTATGGACGTTCTGTTTCCATTAGAAAATTGGGTGACGGCTGTCATGCTGCGCCACCTTGTGGCTTGGGGTTAGTGCTGCGCAAAAATGACTGCCTTTGCTTATCTTACTCGCGTTACCGAGTAATTTTCACTACTTATGGTGTAATATATTTACGATATTAGGAGCAGATAACACCACATGAAAAATCGGTTGTATGTACATCGAATATGGCTGCTCGCCGCTTCCTATGGACGAGCATCAGATGTTTGTACTATGTTTCCAGTTGGTTTGTTGGGCTTTTTGTGTGGGTTGGGGTGGGCAAGGGGGACAATGTCCCACTTTATTCCCTCATACTCTGTTTGCTATTTTTTTATTTTATTTTTTTTTATTTTTTATTTTTTTTTAAATTTTATTTTTCTTTACTTTATTTTATTTCTTCCTCTCTCTCTTTCTTTCACTGTACCATGGTCCATTGCTTATGGAAGAATACTTTGCGGTTTCCGATCAGAGGGTCACAACTTACTCTGCTGCAGTTACCTATGACAGTATAAATGACAAATGCCAACATGACACCAGGTGGTTTAAACGGGCATAATATTAAAATAATTACCTGGAATGTGCGTGGCTTAGGAGGGCAAATTAAACGTTCTAAAGTTTTCTCACACTTAAAGAGCCTTTCCGCTGATGTTGTCTTTCTGCAGGAGACACACCTACGCATAGATGATCATCTGAGACTGCGTAAGCCTTGGGTCGGACAAGTCTTTCACTCCAATTTTAATAGTAAATCTAGAGGCACCGCAATTCTAATTCATAAACGAATCAAGTTCACCCCAGATAACGTACACTGTGATTCGGGTGGTCGCTATGTTGTAATTTCAGGTATGCTTTTTCAAACACCTGTTGTTTTAGCAAACGTGTACGCCCCCAACTACGACAGCCCAAATTTCATGTCCACAATTTTTTCACATATACCAAATTTGGATACCCACAAGTTAATATTAGGAGGGGACTTCAATTGTGTTACTAACCCTGTTATTGATCGCTCTAACTCCAAAACAGCCACGCCTACTGCAATGTCTAAGACTCTATCAGCCTTTATGGATCAAATTGGCTGTGTTGACCCCTGGCGTTTCTTTCACCCCGGTGATAAGGATTTTTTCTTATTACTCCACTGTCCATCAGGTCTACTCCCGTATTGACTACTTCTTTATCGACAAAGCCCTTCTATCCTCTGTTAGTTCCACACAATACACTGCCATTGTCATCTCTGACCACGCACCCCACATTTTAGATCTTTGTTTCCCGTCAAGCTCGCATAGGCATCAAGGAGGATGGAGGCTCAATTCAGGCTTACTTGCTAACGCAGATTTCTGTGATTTTGTTTCCACAAACATAGATTCCTTCTTAGAAACACCGGTCCGATCAGGTATCCCCATCGCTGTTATGGGAAACGCTAAAAGCGTTTATTCGTGGGGGCATTATATCTTTCAGTGCACATTTAACCAAAAATAGAAGATTGAAACAGCGAGAACTAATGGACGCAATATTAGATATAGACAGACAGCAGGCCGCAGCAATCAATCCAGCCTTAGCAACCAAGCGCCTGCAACTGCAAAATGAGTTCAATTTATTATCAACAGGGAAGGCAGAATACCTACTAAGACGTACAAGAGCGACTTATTATGAGCATGGAGATAAGGCTGGCCGCATTCTAGCCTCACAATTGCGACGTCAATGCGCCGCCCGCTTCATATCACAAATCTCTGACTCTTCTCAAAACCTAACTACTGACCCATCAAGTATAAACTCAGAATTTTCTTCCTTTTATTCCATGCTCTACAAATCACAGCCCCCTCCTGACACCTCTGTTATGGACTCTTTTCTTAATAACTTAGACATTCCAACTGTAAATGAAGAACTGGCAAAACGTTTAGAAGAACCCCTAAGTCTAGGAGAAATCACTTCCTGCATTTCTCAAATGCAGAGTAATAAAGCCCTGGCCCAGATGGTTACCCAGTGGAGTTCTTTAAGAAATTCTCTGCACAGCTCGCTCCTATACTTTTAGAAGTCTACAATGATTCTCTGGAACGCGGTGTTTTGCCTCCAACACTCAATCAGGCTTTGATTTCTCTAATAGTAAAGAAGGATAAGGACCCTAATCTATGTGGTAGCTACAGACCCATAAGCTTGCTTAACAGTGATGTAAAGCTGCTAGCTAAAGTGCTGGCGCGTAGACTTGAGACTTGCCTTCCAAGTATCATTTCAGAAGACCAAACTGGTTTCATCCTTGGCCGTCAGCTGTCCAGTAATGTGCGAAGGCTTTTGAGTGTGATTCTTTCTCCCTCTGCTTCTCCATCCCCAGAGATGGTGATCTCCCTGGACGCAGAGAAGGCGTTCGACCGTGTAGAATGGCAATATTTATTTGCGGTTCTACATAAATTTGGTTTTGGCCCCAAATTCATCTCTTGGATTCGCTTGTTGTATGCTGCCCCTGTAGCCAGTGTCAAAACAAACTCTGACATTTCTTCCCCCTTCCCTCTCACACGTGGCACTCGTCAGGGATGCCCCCTTTCACCTTCACTATTTGCACTGGCCATCGAACCCCTGTCTATAGCTCTCAAAAGCTCCTCAACATTCTCAGGTATACTTAGAGGAGGCATGGAGCACAGAGTGTCACTGTATGCCGATGACCTGTTGCTATATGTTCAAGACCCTGTAAACGGTGTCAACGCAATAGTCGATCTGCTGAAGACATTTGGCACTTTCTCAGGGTACAAACTGAATATTGCTAAAAGTCTTTGCTTCCCTGTTAATCTGTCCGCCAAATCCATCGCCCCAGGAGTTCTGCCCTTCTACTTCTCCCCCAATGGTTTTAAATATTTAGGCGTGAATATCTCTCATTCTCTAAGTTCTCTTCATAAAAATAATTTCATTAAACTGACTGAAAATATCAAACTAGACCTTCAAAGATGGGCACACTACCGCTCTCACTTGTTGGCCGAATTGAAACAATCAAAATGAATGTTCTGCCTCGAATACTTTTTCTTTTTCAGACCCTCCCTCTTTTTCTTCCCAAATCGTTTTTCAAAGCATTGGATACCACTATATCGTCCTTCCTCTGGTCTGGCAAGAATCCTAGGATCCAGAAAAGAATTTTGGAGAGTCCCACACTAACAGGAGGTTTTGCCTTACCCAATATGTTGTTGTATTATTGGGCCGCTAACATCCAGATGCTAAAGAAATGGTGCCATAACCCAGACATTGTGTGGTGCGCCATGGAGGCTAACTCTTGTACTTCAACTTCACTCCCTGCATTACTATTTGCACCCCTTTCTACGCGGCCCTCCCAGTACACCAATAACCCTGTTGTTCTCTCATCACTGAAAATCTGGAAACAGTTCAGGACTCACTATGGATTAAAATCCCCTTCTGTTCGCATCCCCATATGCAACAACCATCTGTTTTTACCCTCCAGCATAGACAAAACATTTACACGTTGGAAGAGGATGGGCCTGGTCTCTTTTAGTGACCTTTACTTAGACAAGGCCTTTGGAAATATGACCGACCTTTCTGCTAAATTTGGGACTCCAAAAGTGGATCTATTCAGATATTTCCAGTTGCGCAATTTCGCCAAAACACACTTCACCTCATTTCCTGCATTACCTGAAAAAACTCTGTTAGAAGGTATCATGTCCTCCTCAACATCACAAAATAGTATCTCCTCAATCTATAGTCTCCTTTCATCTCAACTCTCCCCTCCTTCGGGGCTTAGGGGTGTTTGGGAAAGGGAGCTAGGTCTTGCATTAGATGAGGACTGGTGGGGGGGAAGTTTTACTCAGAATTCATAGTACTTGCATCTGTGCACGTATGAGACTCATTCAATTCAAAGTGGTCTTTAGACTTCACTACACAAGGGCCAGACTGAAAAGACTATTTCCTGATACAGATGATCTCTGCATCAGGTGCTCTCATTCTCCAGCAGACCATACACACACTTTTTTCTCCTGTCCTAAACTATACTCTTTTTGGACATCCTTTTTTGACACCCTTTCTGTAGTCCTTAATACCCCTGTGTCCCCATGCCCCTTGATTGGTATATTTGGTGTGTCTCCTATTGTAGGAAGATTTAATAGCTACCAAGCTGACCTTATTGCATTTGCCGCTCTGATAGCCAAACGTCAAATACTGCTACAGTGGAAGAGCCCAAGCCGCCTAGCACAAAGTCCTGGTTAGAAGATATATTGTCATTCTTACACCTAGAAAAAATCAAACATACTGTCAGAGGATCCCTGAAGAAATTTCATAAAACCTGGGACCCACTCCTTTCTTATGCAAACTATCGATCCTGAGCCAATGGTAGTAACCCCCCCCCCAATGTTTACCTTCTTTTTTTTTTTTTTTTTTTTTTTTTTTTTTTTTTTTCTCTTCCTTCCTAGGGAGGGAGATGGGTGGGCAAGTTAGACAAATGGAAGATACATGTTCAGTATCTGGTTAAGGGGTGGTGGAGGGAGGGAATGGGTAGAAATGTATGTGTGTTCTGTTTAAAAAAAAAAAAAAGTCAAACCTGCTACTTTTTTGTTATTCCCATTACAGCCTGTAACAATTTGAGGTTTGAGCAATAAACACACTTTGAGGAAAAAAAAAATATGAGCTCTGACTGTTGAAGCTTTAATGAAACTGTTTGATGCAAGCATATGAAAAAGTATCAGAAGCATTAGGTTTTTTTTTTTTATTCAACCTTTTTTTATTCCGGACTTCTCCCAGATACATCACACACACACACACACACACACACACACACACACACACACAGAACACTTTGCACAATATGATATGACCAAGGACCCATAAAATTAAAGAGTACCATGTTCATTCATTCACCACATACATTAAGCTACATAAAGTGTTATATTAAATATCTAATAAGTAAAAATATGAAATAATTCATGAGCATATTGAGAATTCTTGAAACCTAAGAATATAGATCGAACATGCTGAATTTAAAAGCAGCACAAACTTCATGCTGTCATCGTGTTGTTGATCATCTTAACTGTGTGTGTTTACTGTGTGTGTCTGAAAACTGTTGTACTAAAACACATTAAATAAGCACTCTGGTATCCAACTTGAAAAGAAATATAATGATAGGATTGCATTATTTTAAATTGCCAGGTTTACTGATGCAAAAATAGCAATTAAAGCACTCTCTCAAAGATGCCGCGGTTGGAAAAAAAAGTCTATTTACCAGTCCTTTTTTTTTAATTACTGTGCACCATACATTGGCCAAAGTAGTTATTTCATCATGCAATTGTTTCTCATTGGGTCACTTACTTAGTTACACAGCAGCTACCATGCAACTTTAACCCTCATGTTGTCCTCGGGTCAAATTGACTGAATCAGTGTTCTTTTTAACTACCCCAAATAACATGATTGATTCCACACAACGCTCTTTGACAAGTACAAATCTCTACTTTCATTCATTTTGGGGCATCTTATTCAATTTTATAGCATTTGAAAAATAAATTAAAGTTGTTTTGAAATAGTATTGAGTAAAAGTTGAATTATTCCAGTCTGTGATTATCATCAACATCCATTCCTTCAATTTTAGTCTAAATAATTCCTAATTTCTGCTTTTCTAACTCAAATATTAGGTATAATTTCCTATAAATGAGGTTTATTGACCATAAATTCCAAAAATAACTGTAAAACTAAAGTTTTAAAATTCAGAAAATTATTCTAGATATGACCATTTATGTTTTTTACATAGTGGATTTTTAATATGAATTATAACCTTATGACAAAAAACGTATCCCTTTTTAATTGTGTTCTAGTAGAGACTGATTGCATTCCCTAAACATATACAGTATGTTATCTCAATTGGTTGAAACTGAGATGAAGACAATATTTGTTAATAGATTATGAAGTAAAAATTTCAGAATTGTTTTTAAAACCCCAAAATACGTAACGGGTCAATTGACCCGAGGGATACGAGAGGGTCCCGAAAGTAAAGACAATACATAAAATAAATACAGTACAATTCTTAGTCATTACTTTTAAAATAAGAAGAAAGAAGCATAACCCTGTCAAATCCTTGGCGGGCCAACCTTGGCCTTGATGTAATTGATGTAATGTAATGGACAATTCCACTTCCAACCTGTAGGGGGACCAAAGCGCGAAAAGTTATCTAGTGTTGCTTTAACATACTAAACTAATCCCATATAATACGAAATATGTAAAGACATACGCTAAACAAACACTCAAGTTCATTTTAATAAAGTACTTTAGGGACAGCAGGAAAAACAACCTGGAGTACAGGCTGTACGTTACATATCTGAAACACTGTGGTGGCATCGTCAGGTTTCAGTTTGACAGTTTCTCAAGCTTCCGTTCAGGATGTAAGTATTTCTTTATTCCTCTTTTGTCTTTGAACTTGTCTGCGACTACTCTGTGAAGGGCTTCTGTCTGCTATTGTTGTCCCTCCCTAGCCACACCAGTGCTTCTGTTACTGCCTTTCACATTTGCAGCAGGGCGCGGGAAGACGCTGCACAATGAACACAATGTGACTTATGTTTGAGGTCAAGTCAAGATTGCCTTTATTAAATCTAAAGTCCTCCTCAACTCAATGATTCATTCATTCATTCATTCATTCAGACTAAACCACAAGGAAACGATCACACAATGTCACTGTTGTCCAGAAGATTTATTAAAACACATTGAACAAATACACAGAATACAAATAAAAAGATGACTATTCACTTTTTTTTCCATTCAATTTGCTATACAGCACAAATATCAGAACCGTAACACTGCTTGGAGCTCGTCTCGTCTGTAAATGCTAGATACACCACCGCCTCCCCAAAGTGAACCGCCATGACGCTTCACATGCTGTGCATTCACTGCAACAAAGGTGCCTTTTATCAGGGTCTTTTGATAGCTTTTGAAGCCATATTAATAAGCATGTACATACATTGTTAACATATTTATAGTATTAGACTGAAGCCTTTTTTTTCTAACAGACATTACATTCATGACTGACTTCAGTTTGATTGCATTTCATTGGAGTATTGTGTTTTTGACGTTGTCGCGCCGCCATCACTCCATGGGGGGACATGATGTTGATTAATGAGCACATACGGCGCACTCTGCAGTTCTATGGCAACACCACCCAGCAGACATTCATCTTTTGTTTTCCAGTTTGATACATAAATCTGTATGAGATGGACTTATCTCTGAAAACTCTTTCAAGTATTTACATGTTTCTGAGGTTCTATCCGTCAAACAACCTAATACATGTCATGGTCAAGTAATGGATGGCATGGACAGAAACACAATGAACAAAAACAGCACTGATAAACACTAACAAAGATATGATGCACTTCGAGGTTCATTTCATGTCGCTTCAAAAATCCATCCAATAATGGGTTGAAACTGAATTTTGGTACTAAGTTAAAGTATGTTGTGTGAGAAATAATGATGAGCGAGGGGGTGCAGTAACACACTCTGAAGTGTGTGACAAGGGGTCGGAAGAGAGCACCTCCGGACATTTTTGAAATTTGAAGTTGAAGATGCAAAAGGAGAATCAGAAAATACACTCACCAACACCGTACAACACTTCTTCTTTTAGATTAGTCCAATGACAATCATCATCCCAACAAAGTCAAATAAGTGCTGTCAATGGCGATAATAATACAAAACAATAACAATAATGCCACTGGTCTTTGGAAAAAAAAAGAAAATTTGCACTTTAAATCCAAACATTCGAGCAAATGCCTTCATAGAAAATGAATTGTAGTAAGCTTGGATTTATAAAATAGTGTTTGTCTTAGTGGACAGCCACGTTAGCACATAACAGTAGTACATGGAATGGACAAGATATGTAGCTGGACTGCGCTAACGTGTCATGACACCAGGTAAAGCAATAGTAGCGCTCTCAGAAGAGCCCAAAACAACCGGGGGGACTGGAAGTGAAGACTTTATCTTTAGAGAAATGCTGTGCCTTAGAAGCTGACGAACAGAAAATATTCCAGCAAATGTAGGTTTAGACTGTGACACAACCAATTACAGTCTTCACCTGTGTGGAGGAAATACACTGCATCATACTTTATCATCTTCTTTAATGGCACCAAATACATATTATTTCACCTTAACATGAAGAGAAGCAAACAAAAGCTCATTTTGGCAAAACATTCTTAAAGTGACACTGCGCCATAAGCACATATGTTCTTATTCAGTTCTAACAATGAAAGGGAACTGGGCAAGTCCCTGGGATGTACAGTACATAAGGGGGGGGGGTGAAGCCACTCTCCACTCAGGACTCTGTTCGCAGTTAGGCCTGAACATTTCCGCCCTGTATGTGGATGTAAACCAGATGAGTTCCTGTTCATAGTGCAGTCCTACCGGCCAAGGCCCCAGGGTTAAGCTCTACAGCCACTACTAACATTCAAATATAATAAGAATCACAAATATTGTACCATACACATAAATACTTCTCTGAAATGCGTTAAAAAAATCATTTTTGCCACTCCTGCAGCTTTTTCTCTTCTGCTTGATCTTCATGTACAATGTCAAGCCAGGCTCCTGATTTCATCCGTGTATGTATACATATTCACTATGATTAGACCGACGTGAGGTAAAATAAACAGCAGTCTCTGAGTATGTACAGTACAAGAAGCCAACCCTCACAGGTTACTGGTACTGCAGTCGTGTGTATCTGTAGGTTTTGCGGAGATGACTTTCTCCAAATGACCAGTGGGTGGCAGTCTTTAGAGGATTCAGACAGACTGTGTCCAGCTACTGCATACATGATAATAGTTTTTTTTATGCTTTCAAATCAATACTTTATCCACTGGTTACTACATGAATGACAAAACACATATTCATTTTAAAGTAACAATAGTGGCCCCTCAGGAAAAAAAACAACCTCATATCCACCTATGATTAAAGGCGTCTTTAACTCCTCTTCACAGGGAATAAGTTACAGTGGGGCACAGTCACAGTGTCAGAGTGAATAGGCAGATGGGTAAAATGCAGAATGAAAGAAGTCGAGACCGGCGCGAACAAAACACACATTCCATGATTAGAATGGGCCCCAATCAAGAGCATCGCAAACTCGGTCAAGCCAACTTGCTTGCCCTTTAGTGCTGAAAATAAAACTCCTTTCAGAAAAGCGGCTTCATTTTCCTCGGCCCTGCAGCACATGTTAACAAAAGCAAATATCTAGTGAAATACGTCTATAAGATCCTTGAAAGATAAAAGTGCAATTGTTAAGATAGATACATCTGCATTAATCAACAAAAAAAAGTGAATCGCCTCAGAGAGCTTGACTTTGTAGCTTTTTAAGTCAGGAAGGAGCAGGAGAAAGAGGAGGATGTGGCGGAAAAGATGGGCAGCTGTCATCCATACAGATTCCATCCCTGCGAGTTTCTGACCTCGGGTCAGTTTTTTTTTTTTTACAGAGCCGGCCTAGTCCTCAATACAGATGACATCACTAGGTTTGCCTGACTTGAGGTCAGGCGTAGCCACGTCTCTCAAGGAGTCAAGTGACTTCTTGTCCAGATGGCTTGTAGGGGGTGGAGGGCCATTCGAGGACACTAAAGAAGAAAGACACTTCATATCTTAGTGCTTCATTTTGACTAAACATATATGTACTTCTTGTAGCATATTATACTGAGAATTATGACATTTAAAAAGGTTTTGATGCAGTGGTTTTTCAAACAGAACTAGCACAGTAACTTCAGAATCTTATTAAAAAAACAAAAACTGAAAGTGAGCATACCCAAAATGACTGCAAACCCCCATTGTGTATGCAACTAAGGTAAGTAAGATAGGTCAAAGTTGAATAAGGACGTCGGTCTGTAAGCTGTGATAGATGGGACAGTTTGGAAGAGAAAACAAAGGAATTGAAATTATTTCTCAAATACGGTTTAACTCACCCGGGGGTTCGTTCTGAATGCATGGTTATTTTGTTTTATGTATCTGACGTCTCTGTGGGTGTGATACTACAGATAATGTTTTAGATGGTGTCGTGTTCCAGATCGCAGCAATGAACTGGGTGAATAAAATCAAATTATTAGAAATAGTAATGATCAAAATAAGACTTAAGCTGTCATAAAGCAGAACGATACTACAGTCTCACTCCCAGCGCGTCAAAAACTGACACATGGTCCGGTGCGTTTGGCGTTAGTCACTGAAGAAAAAGGTCTCTTTCAGCATCTCAGTCAGACGCAGGGGGCTTTTAACTAGTACCAATGTAAGATAAGATAAGAAAACCTTTATTTGTCCCACAATGGGGAAATTGTGGTTTGCAACAGCAAAGATAAGAGTACAGAGATAGATAAGTGTCCAGAGATAGATAAGTGTCCAGAGATAGATAAGTGTACAGAGATAGATAAGTGTACAGAGATAGATAAGTGTACAAGATATAGATAAGTGTACAGAGATAGATAAGTGTACAGAGATAGATAAGTGTACAAGATGGAAGAGGAAAGATCTGCGTTATCTCTCCTTCACACGGCGGGGGTGGAGCATGTAGTCCTAAAACCACTTTGTTATTGTTAGGGTTGTCTCACATTGCCAGACCTTCCTCTACAGCGCTGCGGAGGAAGGTCTGGCTAGTCCTCACAGCATTCCGAGGGAGGAAAACACAAACCTCAGCCTCCTGGGTGAAAGGCTTTGTTTGGTACCCATCCACCACCCCAACCGGCCTAACGCAGATTTTTCAGTCTTTTATACTACTCGCTACCGTACATACTACATCATCCTGCTGCTCTGCCCGGTGCGTTCCATACAGATGCTAAAGGGTGATTTTCGGCGTCGGTATGTGACACTGAGAGCCACTGACCAAGCGTCAGCACACGACGAGATGGGAGTGAGAATTTTAGCAACCATCCAAAAAAGTTAGTAGAGTGACCACATCTATTACACAAATTGGCATGTGTACAATGGAATATATGTCAAATTCAGATTTAGTAATCGTGTGCCATACATGGAAATGTCTTCTTTGGCAAAAACAATTGATTTATAGCAGTCTATTGACAGCTTAATTTCAGTTAGCAAATAATGGAAGTTGCATAACCAACCTCCAGTCGCACCTGTTGTACCTATGTTAATGTACATCCTATTATAAATGTGCATCCATACCGCTGACGTAGGGTCCCAGAGGCATCTGACTGTAGTTGACCATGGGCTGTCCACCCGGTCCTCTGAATCCTCCACCAAAGCTGCTGCTGTACATCTGGGAGCAGCCGAACCCACCCTGGCTGAAAGGCTGAGAAACAAACTTTTATTATTATATTAAACTATTATTATATTATATGATGTTATCCCGCTGCATGTTACAACTTTACACAACTCCTACTTAGTTGATATCAAGAGAGTGAAGCTGTCTATGTACACAACTTTCAGCGGGTTTGAGTTGTGTGAGAAAAGGTTTCTTCCTACTGTAGGAAAGCAAGAAAATAAAAATAACAAAGGAGAGCAAGTTGGATTGCCGACTGTTTCCCTGGTTACGACAAGAGTTGGCATAGCAACCCAAAAAGCACAGTCAGAATGCATGACCAATCGTGTTGCTTGTCTGAAATGATTTCTCTTGCACAACAACGAATAAAACGCACACATACACACACAAGCACGCACACACACACACACACACACACACACACACACACACACACACACACACACACACACACACACACACAGGTGCAGGAGAGATGAAAGCAACGACACAATACAGCCTTTGTAAAAATCCTCTGGGACTGAACCGTGGAGCTCAGTGATGAAAGTAAATAACTTAAGGGAGACTTTTCATTCCACCTGGGGAAACTCTTCCATGGGGGGTAGGGAGTTGGAGTCTCCACAAGTTTTTTAAAAGAATAATGTTGTTGCTGAGTCGTGACTACAGAACACTTCAAAGTTTTTGGGCCATAGCCTTTTATTTCTAAAATGTACTCAGACTTGCCGCACACTTTAGTGAGCCTTGTTTCCAGTGGTGGAATGTAGCTAAGTACATTTAAGTACTGTACTTAGGTACAAATTTGAGGTACTTGTACTATACTTGAGTTTTTTCTTTTCATTCTACATCTAATCCACTACATTTCAGAGAGAAATATTGTACTTTTTACTCCACTACATTCATCTGGCAGCTTTATTTACCAGTTACTTCACAAATTAAGATTTTTGCACACAAAACACATGACGTTTATAAAATATGATGTTTTATTCTAAACTGAAACACCCAGCAATATACAGGCCTTTGCCTATGATTAGCTGATTAATCACTTAGTTGTTCGATAGAACTGTTTGCATTGTGTGAATGTGAGGATTTTTCTGCATTGAGGACTTTTACTTAATACTTTAAGTACATTTTCTTGAAATACTTAAGTAAAAACTTAAGTAACATTTTCAATGCAGGACTTTGACTTGTGACAGAATATTATTACAGTGTGGTATTAGTACTTTAACTTAAGCAAAGGATCTGAATAATTCATCCCCCACTGCTTGTTCCACAGCTTTCTCCACTGCATGGGAACACGCCACGGCGTAGTGTACGGCATAGTGTGCAGCGTAGTGTATGGCATAGTGTGCGGCGTAGTGTACTGTGTAGTGTTTGGCGTAGTGTGCGCCATTGTGTGCGGCGTAGTGTATGGCGTAGTGTGCGGCGTAGTGTATGGCGTAGTGTGCGGCGTAGTGTATGGCGTAGTGTACGGCGTAGTGTGCGGAGTAGTGTACGGCGTAGTGTACGGCGTAGTGTACGGTGTAGTGTGTATGGCGTAGTGTATGGCTTAGTGTACAGTGTAGTGTGTGGCATAGTGTGTGGCATAGTGTGTGGCATAGTGTGTGGCATAGTGTGTGGCGTAGTGTATGGCGTAGTGTATGGCGTACTGTGCGCCATAGTGTAAAGTGTAGTGTATGGCGTAGTGTGCAGCTTAGTGTGTGGCGTAGTGTGCGGCGTAGTGTATGCCGTAGTGTATGGCATAGTGTATGATGTACTGTGCGCCGTAGTGTACAGTGTAGTGTATGGCGTAGTGTATGCCAAAGTTTTGAGGTCTGGCATTTTAATTTATCTGGGTCATGTGAATAAAACAATCGCGGTTGCCATTGACAGTAGCTTAGCTGTTTTAAAATGGCGGGTTTGTATAGGATGTCCCAGTGACGCTAATGCTAGTGACGGGTTTCTCTGACCAATCAGAAGTCTGCAGTGTTTTGACTCCACCTTCTAGTATTGCTTACAATACTGCACTATGTGCAACCTGCACAATTGGTTTATATAAATTTTTTCTCATACGATTTAAGCAGTTGCACATTTTTGTATTCCCAACAAATATTGTTGTTATATTTCATTCCTATTATTTCATGTATATTGTATGTACTGTATGTATATTGTATCCTAGTATTTTCTAGTAAGTATCTATCTATCTATCTATCTATCTATCTATCTATCTATATATCTATCTATTTATCTATCTATCCGCTCAACTTGGTTGGAACCAAGTTGATACCAAAAGGTATCAGGTACTTTCCACAACTTTTGTCAACAGCCGTGGCGTACCATGCAGTGGAAATGGAGCATTAGGAAAGAGACTTCAGGTAGCCTTGTCTTGTCAAACAGACAAGACTTGCTTTTATTGGCTTCTTTTTGCAACCAAAAAATTGATTACTTGTCAGGAGAATTTTCTGAAGCCACCCTGACCTTCTTGACCGCTATGTCTCGTCTCACCTGCTGTGGTGGAGGCTCACTCCCTCGGCTGGTGAGGCGGCTCAGGATGCTCCTCTCAGACATCTGCAGACGGGCCGACACCGGCGGTATCCTGGACAGCATGTTGGGCAGCCGCGTCACATCCGCTTTCATGTCACTTAGAAGTTCCTCCAGCTGGTTTAGCACTGTAAGAAATCACACACACACATGCAAAATAGTGGTCTTACTTACTTACTTATACTCACATGTAGTATAATGTACTGAGGAAATGCGAAACCACACAAAACATTGATTTTTATCCTCAGTTAAAAAAGAGTGTAAATAACCAAAAAACATTCTAATTAATTGTGTGATCCAGAGCCTGAAATTACTGTAAGAACTGCCAAGAACTAAATGCCATCATTTTTTTTTTGCTTACAGATACATCAATAAGGGTCACAGACAACAACATTTGCAAAAGATAACATTTCAACCTTTTTGTACAGCCTTTGGTCTTGGCCTATTCCCAAATGTTCCTCCTACTAATCACTGTAAACAGGTTTTGACAGTGAGTCAAATTAAAAGAAGATAAAAAAGCCACTGTGTCAAACAGGATCTTTACTGGCTGCCTGCTAGACGCTCTACACATATCAGTGGTGTGGAAACATCTTAATACACTTTCATTCACTGTCTGGATAGATGGATAATACTGTTTGCAAATGAAATCATGTTGTTTTAAGACCTTTCTACATAATTTTTACAATTGTCTGTATCTTGAAACAAGAAACAGTGAGGCAGGTTAACTGCCTTAGGATGAAAAAGAAATGAAACATGATTAATCAAGACCATTTTGCATAGAAAGTGGATGAAAAAGTCTTAGGCAAGGGCAAGGCAGCTTTATTTGTATAGCACATTTCAGCAACAAGGCAATTCAAAGTGCTTTACATAAAATCAGTTAAACCGATAAAACACATGAATAGATAGTTAAAACATTAGGAAACATAAAACACAAGAATAAAAGTTACAGTGCAGCATAAGAAATTTTAAGAAATTAGCAGTCATTTAAGAAAGGCAGCATCAAAAAGAAAGGTCTTCAGCCTTTATTTAAAAGAACTGAGAGTAGCAGCGGATCTGCAGGTTTCTGGGAGTTTATTCCAGATATGAGGAGCATAGAAACTGAAAGCTGCTTCACCCTGTTTAGTTCTGACTCTGGGGACAGAAAGTAGACCTGTCCCAGATGACCTGAGTGGTCTGGGTGGTTCATAGTGGAGTAGCAGATCAGAAATGTATTTTGGACCTAAACCGTTGAGTGATTTATAAACTAGCAAAAGTACTTTGAAATCAATTCTTTGAGACACAGGAAGCCAGTGTAAAGACTTCAGAACTGGAGTGATGTGATCCAGTCTCCTGATCTTAGTGAGGACTCGGGCAGCAGCGTTCTGAATCAGCTGCAGCTGTCTGATTGATTTTTTAGTGAGACCTGTAAAGACACCATTACAGTAGTCAAGTCTACTGAAGGTGAAGGCATGGACCAGTTTTTCCAAGTCCTGTTGACACATAAGTCCTTTAACCCTTGATATATTCTTAAGGTGATAGTAGGCTGACTTTGTAATTGTCTTAATGTGGCTGTTAAAATTCAGGTCTGAGTCCATGACTACACCAAGATTTCTGGCTTTGTCTGTTGTTTTTAATATTGTTGTTTGAAGCTGAGCGCAGACTTTCAATCGTTCCTCTTTTTCTCCAAAAACAACCACCTCAGTTTTTCCTTCATTTAATTTCAGAAAGTTCTGGCACATCCAGCCGTTAATTTGTTCGATGCACTTAGTCAGTTTTTGTAATGGACTATAGTCCCCTGGTGATAAGGTTATGTAAATGTGTGTGTCGTCCGCATAACTATGGTAACTTATTTTGTTGTTCTCTATAATCTGGGCCAGTGGGAGCATGTAGATGTTAAACAGAAGAGGCCCCAGAATAGAGCCTTGGGGAACTCCGCTCGTCATATTTGTATGCTCAGATGTATAATTACCTATTGACACAAAGTAATCCCTATTCTGTAAGTAGGATTCAAACCAGTTTAGTACTGAGCCAGAAAGTCCTACCCAGTTTTCCAATCGGTCTAGTAATATGTCGTGGTCGACCGTGTCAAATGCAGCACTGAGATCAAGTAATACTAAGACTGAAATTTTGCCACTATCTGTGTTAAGGTGGATGTCATTAAAGACTTTGACAAGAGCCGTGTCAGTGCTGTGGTGTGGTCGGAAACCTGACTGAAAGGTATCAAAACTGTTGTTTAGTGACAGGAAATGGCTGAGTTGTAAAAAAAACGCTTTTTCAATGATTTAACTTAAAAACGGAAGGTTTGATATCGGCCTATAGTTGCTCATTAGTGATGTGTCTAGATTGTTCTTTTTTAAGAGTGGCTTGATTACTGCAGTTTTCAGGGCCTGTGGAAAGATACCTGAAAGAAGAGACAAGTTCACGATCTGTAGAAGATCAGAAGCCAAACATGTTGAAACATTTTTGAAAACACCCGTTGGTAGAATATCAAGGCAACAGGAGGAGGTTTTCAGATGTTGTATAATGTCCTCCAGGTTTTCATGGTTGATTATATAAAATTCTGTCATATTGGAACTAGTTTTGCTTGAACACTGCGGCAACACATATCCTGAGCTTGATATGGAGGCACTGACTCAGATTCAGAAGATTAGACAAACTCTAATCTTCTGAATTTTGTCTTTGAAGAAGGATGCAAAGTCATCGCAGGCCTTGGTAGATAAAAGTTCAGATGCTACTGGTACTGGAGGGTTTGTTAATCTATCGACAGTGGCAAACAAGGCACTTAGCTCACAAACAGGTTTTCCACTCATTTTAAAAATATAATACTTTAATGGTTTAGTTACGAAAATTTAAAAAAATCTTTCTAGCAGTGTAACAATTGTGATTTTTTTCGAAAATGATTTTTAAAATATTTATATACATACATTCATTTATACATATATATATAATAAAAGGACAGATAAATAAGGTCATGTACTTCTCAGTACAATCTTCCAAAATGATTGTAAGTCATTTAAGAAGGAGTAGGAAGAAGTTTTCACTAGTTCAAAAACATTTTATTCCAATGGAGCAGCATATGAAAAGACACCAAAAGAAAAATTATTTAGTATTTGATGAAATGTGTTTTTTTTAATACAAAATTCATAATTTTGAAATTATGATAATTCAAAGGTGATTTTGGGAGATAAATAACGTGCCCTTGCATCTTGAATGAATGAACTTTGCCCTGTGAATGTCATTTGTGCAGGATTTTTTTTTGTTCCCAGTTTACCAGCCTTTGGCAGGTGAGGCAGGAATTATTATGACTATTATTATGACTAATGATATTTTTGAAACAGGGCCACAGACCTTTGTGCAGCACAGCATTGGCAGGCTTGTTCCCAGCCAGGGACTCTTTGGACAGGTGCTGGTGGGACTCTGCCAGACATTCCACCTCAGTGAAGCGAGTGTTGAGAGCCATGGCCGGGTGACTCGGGTCCTGGGTCATATTTAGGTAGGCTGCTCGCCTCAACTGCTCCTCGATCACCAGAGCCTGCTCCAACAACTAAAGAGAGAGAGCGAGAGAGAGAGAGAGAGAGAGAGAAACACAGAAGTGACAGGCAGCGGGAGATACAATTTGCTAGACAGTGTTTCAATTTGCCTTCAGATATAACTAATCCTTTAATCCTTGATTTATTTCAGCCTTCACTGGTTATTTTTAATTATAAAGACTCTTGATTGCCTTAAAGCGGCGAGCCAGGAACTTGTTCTTCATCTCTAGGTAGTTGCCCTTATGCATCTCAGTCTTGAAGGGCTCGTTCAGAATAGCGTAACGTGGGTCATTCTGAATGTCCTGCCAACGAGCATAGCCATGACTGAGATAGATTCCCGGTCAAGGAAGACAAATGCAGCACAGAAGGCTCCTAAACTTACTTCAAATAACAAAGCAAGAGAAAACTTAGTTTTATATCGCTCCTCACAGTTTATATCCCCCCCTCCACACCCCCAGGTCATGAGTAATTACATTATTTTGCCAGATGCTGAGCTTCTCGCTGCTACATCTGGGAAAGGATACGTAACGATGCCAGCTAGAAGCCAGTAGTCATGGCGACGGTGCCAGATGTCATGCATCTTTCCAGAAGACAGCGCCGCCCGCTCTTCAGTTTGCCAGAGGGTGTGCAACTCTGACGGCGAAAGTATAAAGACAAACAGTTTTCACAAGAATAAAAAGTAACATTCAAGATGCTGCTGGCACATAAGCGGGAGTATGAGCACATTAACAACACAAACAAGATTCATGAGCAAACAAAGCTGTTTGCTCAGTCTATCAAAAACAACTAGCTGAAAAGAAATCACTGAATTAGGGAGTGGATTTGTGAGCCCATTGTCACTCCCCAATGTTAGTCAAGTGAAGATGTGAGTTGTGCATGCGTCACTTAAGATAAGATAAGATGCTAACGAGAGACTTCTGTAACGTCAACACAGTAAAAATGAACCTAGCTACTTAACCAAGTTAGTTCACTGCTGGCTACAAGTTAGCATCAAACACAAAAGGTTGTCAGTTGAATGGCATTTTGAGCTACAAGCTAGCAATCAAAAACAACAAAGGCTGTCAGTTGAATGGTGTTTTGAGCTAACGTTAGCATTCAAACCATCATAGATAGCAAAAACATTTTTGAAATGACTGCTAGCTTTGCTATAAGCTAGCAAACAAACACAACGAAAGCTGTCACTGAAATGTTGTTTTGAGCTAACTTTAGCAATCAAACAATCATAGATAGCTAAAAATTTAGAAATGACTGCTAGCTTAGCTACAAGCTAGCAATCAAAAACAACAAAGGCTGTCCGTTGAATGGTGTTTTGAGCTAGCATGGGAGTGACACCCATGACATTCAAATTGAAAGAAGATTAATATTGAAAGAAGAAGAAGAAGAAAAAGAAGAAGAATGCCTTTATTTACCGCGCAAGGGAAATTCACAATTTTCACAGTACACACAGTACAGTTGAACACATGCTCAGGACCTATACATGCTACACACACTAATGGAGAGATGTCGAGCAGTTGGGTGCTCTGTGCCTTGCTTAAGAGCACAATGGCAGTGCCCACAAGGTGAACTGGTGAAATGTGGAGAGACAGGAAACATTCCCATTTCCCAGTAAAGTGCTGTCATACTTCTCCTGGCACTTGTTTTATTATTCACCGCGTATTCATATGTCTCGGATAACATCACAACAGTCTTGTCTCTCTGGTGGTTGGCTTTAGAAATTACTTTATATTTAAATTCACCACTTAACACTAAGCTTCACAATGATGCAGAGCATGGTTATGGAAATATGTCAGAGCTATTTAATAACTTTAACTCCTATGTTAGGGTTTTTGACCGTTTGTTAGATCACAGACAAACCTATCCTGCTGACAAATACAATACAACCGATTTAACTTCTACTGTAAATATAAAATGCATCTGCTTTATGACATAACATTTAGACACATACATGTACTGTAGCCATTGTGGCATATAAATGGGGTAATAATTTAAAAAGGGCGCTATGCAGTTTTGGCCATTTCTTCGCTGTTTTCTCACTTTTCTCTATAGAGCCCCCCACACACACACACACACACACACACACACACAGAGCTTCGAAATAGGTATGTGGCAGCTCCTATGTTCACTTGTGTCTGACTCATTGCTTGGTCTGTCTGCCACTTCCTCTTTTTTTAAGATTATTTTTGAGAATTTTTAGGCCTTTATTGACAGGACTGCTGAGGGGAGGGGAGAGAGGGGGGGAATGACATGCAGCAAAGGGCTGCAGGTCGGAGTCGAACCCACACCCACTGCATTGAGGAGTAAACTTTTATATATACCAACTGAGCTATCTGGGCACTTCCTCTTTCTCTGTTCCTCCGAGAATGCTTTCCTAGCGTTCTGCTTCTTCTTCCAACTTGTACAGTATATATTCAAATATTTGTTCTTACATTTTATCCTATTATAATTTCATGTATATTGTATGTATGTATAGTATTTTTCATTTATATTTATATTCTGTGCTGTGTGACTGACTTTGCTGCTGCAACACTGTAATTTCCCATTTTATTGGGATCAATAAATATCTATCTATCTATCTATCTATCTATCTATCTATCTATCTATCTATCTATCTATCTATCTATCTATCTATCTATCTATCTTTTTTGCCGGCTTGGCCAAGACGATAGCGTGAAAAACTCCATCGCTACCTTGTTACGATTCCTGAGTGGGCGTATGTGTGAAGCGCCGTGAAGCAATTAGTTACATCGCAAGACCTGGTATCCAACAATACTAGACAACCACCATTCAACTCAAAAAAAGTCATATAACCAATCCAATGACTCCGAAGCGGTTCAGTTAAAGTAAATTAAGCTAAAAAAAAACTGCATAGTTCCCCTTTAATGTGCAATCAGAATCAGGTTGCATATGTAAACTATAAAACGTCCCTGCTCTCCAATCAAATAATTATGTTCATAGATTTTACCTTTAGGGTACAGAACATATAGATATATAACATATAGATACAACAGCTATGTTTTATTTTCTGTCTCACATACACAGTACAGTGTTGTACAATACTAAGTATGTACTGTATATGTAGTAAGTATGTAGTATTCATTATGTTAACAGTGCATAAGTTTGTAATGAAAGATGTAAGGGTATGGACATTTCAAAGCCCAAAAAACATTTACAGTAGCTTCCTCCTACTCCCTATTGGTCAAGAGTATTTATTTATTTGCTTATTCTTGCTTTTCTTTTTTCATAGTCAAATATTTCTGTGTCTTGTATTTTATGTGTTTTTTGTTTATTCTTTTGTATGTTGAACCTTTCATGTATAACTTCATATATTAAGTGGTCTTCCTTGGTCAGTTCATTTAGGATCAAAACAGGAGTCTTACCTGTGAAACCTCCATCAGCAATATTAAACATGAACTTGACTTTGTATCCATTTTTGTCCTCTTTCCTGCTCTCATCCATGTCATCCAAATTGTCTTTGTCTCCATTCAATCGGCCCTCCGATGCATCTTCATTCTTCATATCATCTACAACAGCTACAGAAATGACAGAACCATCTCTTAAAAGAAATATCTAGATAATGGACTACCACTAAAGATTCCTTTTCGTTACAAAAAGTTATTGTTATGGTTTGATTCAATGATTCGCAGCATGTACGCATACCTGGCTTATTTTCCTTGTCTTCAGTTTTTGCCAGAGGAGAATCCGTATCCGTAACTCCTTTTTCTGAGGACTTTTTGTATCTTTACAGGGCTCCACTGTGGATAACAAAAAAGACCCAATTAAACAAAGTACAACCTTGCAGAAAAGAAGACAAATTGCAGCCCATCATCATGCACCACTCACTTTTAGGTGAGGTTTGAGTGGATGATAGCTCTGACAGCTTCAGAGCAGACTCTTTTGGGTTTGCAGATGGTGACTCGGTTCTGTCCCTCTCATCTCCTGTTTTCTCCTCTGAGCTGGCCTTGCTCTCCTCGCTGTCAGCTGCCTTCTCAGGTACAGATGCTGGCTCTGCACTGGAAGACTGCCGAGGGAAAAACACACGGGGCAACAGGAGGAGGAGGGAGAAAGTTGGTAGAGGGCAGAGAGACAAGTTAAAAGGTGTCTAAGTTTGACAGACGCGTCTTCTGAAGATGAGTGTGGTTAAAGTGTGATGAGCCATGAGAAGATGGACAAGACAATAAAGGTAAACACAATGACAGTGATGGATAGTGAAAGGAAAAACAGGACTCACTTCCTGCTCTGACAGCTTCTTGCTATCTTGCTCTGTGGTCTCCTTGTCTTCAGCGGTACCCAAGAGAGACTCATTCTTCTCTACAGTCCAGAAAACAGACACAACTCAAACTCTTTTCTTTTTTTAGGAAAAAAAAACTTGTTCTGAGCATTCATTTTACATGACAAATAAAAATAAATCAGCACAGACACTCTGTTCTAGAGCTATGATCGGGCCCTAAAACATCAGGCCAGACTCTACATGAACCTACATGGTTTTTATCCAGAAGATGCCAGTCACACACAGCCCATACATTTTTCATGACATACACTGATTTTGAACCCATTTTAAGCCTGAGGGTAATTTTGAGAAATTACAACCCAGCCTAAACACAACAGGTTGGGTCGAGCTCAATCTGGTTCGGACAGAGAATCAAAAGCTCTACTTTGATCTGACCTGGGGGGACGGGAGTGCCAGGCTGCGTAGCAACAGGGCTGGCTGGCACGGGGGTGTTGGGATCAGAAGATAAACTCTCAGTCAGTTTCTTTAGCTCCATGCCGATGGGAATCAGATCCGGAGAACTCAGCTTTCCATTTACATGCTCAAACTCTTGCACCTACAAAAAAGACATGGGCTCCACTGTAATTAAAGGAAAATCCTGCTCTTACATGGGATATGTAATCTAATCCCACAGTGCTCCAGCAGAATGTGGTATTATGTGTTTAAGACGTCAGTGGTTGAATAATCAGTACCTTTTTCCTGACAAGGGACATGACTCCGATCCTGGTGAGAACATGCTGACGAGACAGTCCCTCCCGTGGGACCCCATCAGCAAAGGTCTCTGCTCCGTCTGCCCCTGGCTCACATAGATGTCTCATGAACAGAGACACATAGGCCCTGATGGAGAGAAAAAACACTTCACACTACATGTGACAGGAGGGATTCCTCTGTGGTTACCAGCACTAACACCACATTTTAAACAGCACTACTAGGGGAAGCACTTGTACTATCAGTAGCAGAGGTTTTAGTAGTAGTTTTACCATGAGGACAAGGGCATTTTCACACCTATAGTTTGAAATCCAAGCAAACCCAAATGCATCTTTACAAACCACAAAAGAACACTCACTCCTCTTATTAGTCGGATGCGTCTAAAGCGGAAGCAGGACAGTAAATACAAGTATATGGTGTGTTATAGCATTTGTAGCTGTAGTAGTAGCAGAAGTAATTGGTGACACAAGAAATAAGTGTAAAGGAAAAATAACAGTAGTAGTCATTGTTCTCGTGGTCATAATCATAGCAAGATAATAGCAGGAATACCAAAAATGGCTGTAATCGGTGTTGCGTGGCTGTGAATTCCTGCTTTCACGGCTACATACATGCAAGTGAATACTGTTGATGAATGTGGATATTGTTGATATACTACTGTACTAATGTCTTGCTGTTTACTGTTAGCTATGTACCCTAGCTGCCAATTACACTTGCTGTTGCTAGGGTGCGTCTAGATTTCTAGGCCAGTTTCCTGTTGCTCTGCATGGTTCTTGAGAATGCTTATTTTGTTGTTGTTGCTGTCTTTACGGCGTCTTGCTGTCCTCTGTCAGTACATTTTATCCTTCTTGCTGTATCCTGCTCTAGTCTCAAAACATCTTGACAAAGGACTTCAGTTGGCACTGGCACATTTACAGTACTGTTGAGCATTGTCCTTATAACTAAATGAATGAAACACAGCGTTAAAGTTTTAGTGCGTAACTTTTTGATAATAATGAACTTCTGTTACATTCAACCATAGCCAAATGAGTTGCTATAAAGCTAAGTAAGACTATCAGCTCCGCATAACTCTGTGTATTTCTCAGTATGGCTTTGTTCAGAAGATTGTGGAGGTGGATGCGCCAACAGTGTTGTTGTCATTACTTAGAATTCCTCATGGGGGCAGCAGAAACTATGCACTATAGCTTTAACCCTCATGTTGTCCTCGGGTCAAATTGACCCGTTGTCCCATATCAATGTTCTTTTTAATTCCCCAAAATAACATGATTGATTCCACACAACGCTCTTTGCCAAGTACAAATTTCTACTTTCATTTATTTTGTGGGGCGTCTTATTCAATTTTATAGCATTTGCAGAAAAAACATTGAAGTGTTTCTGAAATAGTATTGAGTAAAAGTTGACATATTCAAGTCTGTGATTATCCATCAACATCCATTTCTTTAATTTTAGTCTGAATCATTCCTAATTTTTGCTTTTCTGACTCAAACATTAGGTATAATTTCTTATAAATGAGGTTTATTGACCATATCTTCCAAAAATAACTGTAAAACTAGAGTTAACAAGTTAGTGTTACATAGTGTTAAAAGTTTTTTAAAAAAGTGACAAACATTGAAAAAAAGGACAAAAACGTAAAAGAAAAAGTTAAAAAATCAACAAAAAGCGTTATAAAGTGTTGACTTTGAATTTTGATGGGAAGACAACACAAAGGGTTAAGAGTTATTGTTTTAGTAATAGTAAGTATTGGAGATAGTAGTTGTAGAAGAACAAGAAGTACAATAATAGTAATTTTACTAACAGCATTAACAGCAGTAGTATTAGTAATTAGTGATGGCTTAATGAAGCCTCATTTTGTGAACCATTTTCTTTATTTTCTAAGGCCACTAGACGGCGCTCTCTGTTCAACAGGGTTGAAAGCACACTGTATCGCCATTCCTTGAGCAGTTTTCTTTAAACCAAGAGCGCCATCTTGTGGGCTCAAAAATGAAATAAAATGGTTCATGAAGCTTTTATTTGGCCATTACTACTATTAACCCCTCAACAAAAATTATAAAAAGTCCAGCTTCAGCATTAATGACAGCAGCACCAGTACTTAGTACCAGTATTGTACTGCATGACGGTAATCTAAGAGCAATAGAAACAGTGATAGAAATACAAATAGTGATGATAGTATTTGAGTGCGGATGATTTACTTTAAAAAATAACAACCACAACTCAGGGCTACTAGCTTTTTGAAAATCTATTAATGTAATATTTGGCTCTGGTGCTTTGGAAAGTGAAGTGAACCTGAAATTGGAAAGAGCAACCTTTGCAACTTGATATTCTGGAGCTTTGCCTTGGGCTAACCAATTAAATGTGAGGAGGGAATTAAATAGCTACCTCCTAGCTTGATGGCGTGCAGGCCTTGGACTAAAAATTACACAGTGTGACAAGAGAATGTTGGTTCAAACAAATAACAGTACTTAGTGCTTCACAGTTATGTATATTAGGTCCTTACCTGAACTCACGCTCACTCTTCCCTCTCAGGTCTCGAACCAGCCAATGGGAGTTGAAAGCATCCTGAGGAGGCATGCCCCAGCGCATGATGGCATTGAGGAAGGCTTTCCTCTGGCGAGCGTTGAACCCCAGAACCTTGTAATAAAAAGAGAGCTTTAGATGGACAATGGTGTCTGACAGAGGAAGATGTGAGGTTCACGAAAACAGGATGTATTTAAATACATTACAGTCCTGTTACCTCTGTTGCTTGCTGTCGGTTTTATATCGTCAATGTGATAATTTATTGATCCTAATTCTGTCCTTGCCCCGTTCCACGGAGTGGTGGGCAAGGCCACAAGATCTGCTGCAGGGCAGTGATGCCTGCTGACATGTTGGGCTTACTGATACACTCTCTGAGTTTGTTACAGATCCAAATGGTGACCACTTACCCCAAAAAATTCCACTATTAAGTGCAATTTACAGAATAAAGAATTAGAATAGATTAGATAATACTTTATTCATCCCACAGTGGGGAAATTCCCTTATTACAGCAGCAGTTTCCTACAATAAAAAGCAAAACAAGTACTGAATGAATGTAAAGTGGCATTAAATAAAAGGTATTGTAAAGTAAAGTGAGGTGGCCATAGTACAAAAAAATATTGCAGTGTAAGTAAGTAAGTGACATTAAAATTAAATTGAATATGTAATTATAGCAAAAGTAAGTAACCATAATATAAATGATGTTGAACTGTGACCATACTATAAATAATATTGAAAACTCGTAATGGAAAAATATAAATACAGATAATATATAAATGCATAAATATATAAAATATAAATATATAAATACAGAATGATCCCCTTGCCTACTATGTCGAGCTTCCAAATATATTACTGCAAAGAAACCTACAGCCTGTAATTCATACCTCAATACTGCCCCCAACTCGTGCCAGTAAGGGTGGCAAAGGTTTGTCTTTCTCATTCTTCATCTGCCGACGAGACTGTCTGCGTCCACCTGCAACGAAATACAAACAAATGTTATAAAAACCTATGTCCAGTGTCTTACCATGGGCACAGTTTGTGTGAAGAAGTATCTCAACTGAGTGTGTTGTACAATCTAAAGTAATAGTTGTGTCAGGGTAATGACTGACTTTACTGCCTACCTTCAGGCCTCTCCTCGAAATCTTCGTCCTCATCCTCGGACCCCACAGAGTACTCCGACTGATTGTCTGAAAGATCATCCTGCCACTCTGAGCCACACATCAAAGAGAAACAGTACATTGCAATCGCTTCTGTTGGTGGCCACCTGGGGGCGCCATGGCACTGCAGATTACTACAGACCACTACAGCTTGGCATGCACAGATTGTACCCCTTCTGTCCTCTGGGAGTGAGGTGAGAGTCGACTACTTTGCCAGACAATCACTTTAAACGTAGAGTGTACTCGGAGCCGTGATGGGCTTTGAAATCTTTGCACTCTCACAGGCAACTGCTGTTGAACCGTGGCAATCAGGACCTTGATGCCACTCTTAAAAGTACAACTACAGGATACGTGTTGCTGCAATGGCCTAGAAACTGTTGAAATGAAATGAACTATGGAAGAGAAGTTCTTCAAAACCCACTGAGAAGACTACATACATGCATGGGATACAAGAGAGCTTAGTATAACACACTCTGTGGCAGATTTTAATGCATGTCAACAGCTCTTGTCGAGACAACCTGAGAGGATTTAATAAACATAAAGATTAATTTCTGTGCGGCCTGAACTGATACTCCCAACTGATTCTGTGTTAAGATAATGTCACCTTGTTAACTCACTAATGAAGGTGAGCATGTGAAGCTAGCACAGGTAACAGATTTGTTATTGAATTAAATGATTGGGTTGTTAGCTTGATATCATATGATCATATGTTACGACAACAGCTGTTGACCTGCACTGAAGCCAGCAGAGAGGGTTTTACGCTGGTCGGCACAATATTATCATAAAATACAGAAACATATCTAGAAAACCAGCAGCTTTCTCACAATGTAACTCACAGCAATAGTGTGTTACGGTGTTATTTGAACCACTGCAAATGGGCCTTTATTATGGCAGCAGGCTGATTATGACAACAGATATGAGTGACATTAAAGCCCCAATACACTGTCCCACTTGATAAAAAATAAACTTGCATCATGGAGAAACTACTTGGAATGTACTGTACCTGTGTATTTCTCATGCTCAGATCAGAAAAATATCATAAGCAGAACAAATAAAGTGTTAAAGGGATGGTTACATAAATAAAATCACTATCACTTTAAGTGAATTCTACATCTAAAATATTTTCACCACTTTACTAGAGAGCCCAAATTTAAATGGAAAGACTGCCACTGTTCCACACTCATGTCAAAGCCAAAACAGTGATTTTTACCTCGCAGAACACAGGAGTAGCTAATCTACCACTGCCTTGATCGGTTAGTGTGTTTGTGTTATTGTGTGACTTTTTGTTAGTTTTGTAAGTTCATAATTTATGAACTTACAAAACTAACAAAGAAATTAAATCAAGCAACGGTGGACTACCAACTCCCGTGTTCCACCAGCTGCCGTGGGCGGTGCTCGACTTAAGAAACTCTTAGTCGACTGTAGGATTGGGTACATTTACGGTGCCAATGGGGCCGAATAAGAACGAAAATTTCGGTTCCTCATTTCGGTGGCTGACTTTTTTTTTTTCCAGAAGCATCGCTGCATGGGACGTTAGCTAGTAGCTGGATTAAACAAAATGGTTAAAATGCTGCCAGCTTCCACTAAAGTGTGTAAAGTGTGACTGTATTTCCCTGTAGAGGATTCAGTCTGCTGTAGGCAACTGCCGTGGTCGTTCACTTGAAACTCGCCAGCCGTGTGGTGCATTTTAAGTTATTGTTAAATACCCTTTTCCCATCTGGTGCTTGTTTTTGTCCATTTACAGCAATTTACTGGGGATATAAGTCATTTTAGAAGTTATTGTTATCATTTCATTTTGACCATATGGCCTTAGCAATAAACAAGCCGTTCTTTAATGTCACTAACTCACGTTTTGTGCTCCTTTTTATATATTTTATATTATTTACATTGTAAATATATTATATATATTTAGTTCAGGCACCGTTTAGGCACCTACACCCTTTTAAAAGTATCGATTTAGCACCTATATCAGAAAAAACCCAAACGATACCCAACCCTAGTCGACTGACACTCAAATCATTTTGTTACTAGTTGATTATTTGATTTAATTGACAGATTTGTGTTTCTCCACATAGATTCATGCAAAAGCACTGCTCTCAATCTTGTGTTTACCAGAGGTGTGCTCTTACGTTTCTTAGAAATGATTCATTCAGCATGAAAAAGCATAAAGAAATGACTAAAGAATTGACTAAAGAAATGTAATCTGTTGTTTTGGTCCAAGACCAAACGACCGATTAGTCGACTAATCAACTAAGAGGGGTCAACCCTAGTGTTCTGCAAGGTAAAATTACAGTTATTGTCAATGGATTCTGGTGGTTTGGATGAGATAATGGTTTGAGTCTCCCCTGCATTAGTCTATAGCCTTGACGTTCCACTTCAGGGATTGCTCCGGTGCTGCAGGAAATCTGCTGGATGCATGTATTTCCGCGGATTTCTGTTTCCTTCTGCTTTCTTTTTTGTTGGAATTTTAAACTCCGGTGGATTTCTGAGGAATATGGTTAACTGCTCCTCAGATCTCTGCAGGGTAAATCCAGACAGCTACCTAGACTGTCTCTCCAATCTGAGTTTTTGCAGTGGCTCTGTCCGGTGCTTAGTGCCGCCCATGATGGTTGTGATTGGTTTAAAGAAATGCCAATAAACCAGAGTATGTTTTTCTATCCCTGCATAATCTGAAACAGGGCTGTCTGACGGCATAGTGAAAATATTCTAAATATAGCGTAATTTTTTAATGTGGCTAAAATGCTACCACCGTCCACAGCAGTCCACAGCAGTACATAGCTTAGCTCCAGTGTCGGAGTCCTGCCTTCTTCTCCAAACTGCGGGCGTGCCGACCACCATCTACTGTAATACACTAATTATGGAGAAGTACCTCATACAACCCATCAAAATATCTGAACTATCCCTTTAATCTTTAGGGCGATCTGTTAGCGGTGAATGGTTAGAGGATGTGTTTTCATAATGGACTCTCAGAATGTCATTCAAAACATTTAGTATTGACTGATAATACTGGAATATACTGAAAAATCTTTTGAAGCAGAGTAGACACGGATCCATGCAAAAAAGTCGAAAATTGACCCTATTAAGTGGTTTATTGGAAGCTAATGCCTCTTCTTTTTTGGTGATATGATTTTGGCTCGCCTACCACCTGTCTACATGCCAGCTGATAAAATAATGGCTAACAAGCCAAAAAGCGTTTCTTCTCATATTCTGCATCCCATGTGCTTTTGTTCATTCTGCTTATATTTCAATATGGGCAGCAATGCCAAATCCTGGCGCCAACATGTAACCATGTAAAAACAATAGAACATGGCTTTTGCTTCCAAAACGCAGCCAAGTAATAGTTTAGTATGATAATATTAAGGATAACAATTAGTCTTGCTGGCGTAAATCAACAAGCCCAGGCATTAAGAGTCATGATAGCCAAGCACCACGTGTCTGTTGACAGAGCCTACCTTGGTCCTCCTGGGTCGTATCGTTGTAGTTGACCTGCTTTCGGATGCGTTTGCCTTTGCCGAGGTTGCGGGCCAGATCCTCCTGCTGCTGCTCGTAGTGGTGGCGAAGGAGCTTTTCCCAGTAGTCTGGATCCACGTTCTCCTCCTGCTTGATGATCTCCCGCTCCACCTCCTCCTGCACATGGGCACAAAGGTAAACCAAATGTTACTCTGATGTTTCAGATTAAATATGGAGTGAAGCTACAAAATACATCACTGTATGAAACAATACAGTGAAACAATCATCCAATCATTCAGTTTTTCTGTTCAAATACATGATGATCAGTTTTTTTTAAAACATACCCAACTAGCTGTACTTTGCATATCTGTGTGAGGGGACAATGGAGCGGGAGATTGGTCGGAGAATCGGAGCATCGGAGCAGCGGGTGCGGTATTAGGCTACATTCCATTTATTGCACTGTTGTGACGAAAAGAGAGCTGAGACAGAAGGCAAAGCTCTTGATCTACCGGTCAGTATTTGTTCCTACCCTCACCTATGGTCATGAACCGAAAAAACGAGATCCAGGGTACAAGAGGCCAAAATGGGGTTTCCTCAGGAGGGGGGCTGGCGTCTCCCTTAGAGATAGGGTGAGATACTCAGTCATCCGAGAGGAGCTCGGAGTAGAGCCGCTGCTCCTTCACGTCGAAAGGAGCCAGTTGAGGTGGTTCGGGTATCTGGTAAGGATGCCTCCTGGGTGCCTCCCTAGGGAGGTGTTCCAGGCATGTCCAGCTAGGAGGAGGCCTCGGGGAAGACCCAGGACTAGGTGGAGAGATTATATCGCCAACCTGGCCTGGGAACACCTCGGGATCCCCCAGTCGGAGCTGGTTGATGTGGCTCGGGTAAGGGAAGTTTGGGGTCCCCTGCTGGAGCTGCTGCCCCCGCGACCCGATACCGGATAAGCGGATGAAGATGGATGGATGGATGGATGGATGGATGGATGGATGGATGGATGGATGGCTGTTGATGCTGTTACAATGAATCAATTCCTCTGCTTTGAGTATTTCTCTGTCCTTTTCTACGCATTTATGTTGCATGTTGCTTGCAGTACACCTTATGAGTCAATATTTGATTGTACAGTTATGTTTTAATGTGCCAACACCAAGTAACAAGGCAGCAAGTTACAAGGCTCAAGTTCCTGGTGGACCAATTGTGAACTCAAAGTACCCTGGCAGTGAGTTCTTTCATTATAAACAGACTTTCATTATATTTCATTACATTGAACTTTACGCGCATACATACATTTACATATACATTTACATACATTTTCTACATCATTAAACACTGCAAAGCAATCTTTTAATAAAAGCTTTTTTGAAGGTTTGCCAAATGTTTATCTTTTTATTTATCCAATTATACCTTTTACAATATTCCAGCCAGTGGTGGAATGTAACTAAGCACTAAAATAAAATGTATTATAAATTAAACTACTCAACAATATACAAGTACACTTGAAATGACTAGACCATTAAACATTTGTTTCAACACAGTTAACCCTCATGTTGTCCTCAGGTCAAATTGACCCGTTTTCCTATATCAATGTTCTTTTTAACTACCCAAAATAGCATGATTGATTCCACACAACGCTCTTTGGCAAGTACAAATCTCTACTTTCATTAATTTTGGAGTGTCTTATTCAATGTTATAGCATTTGGAAAAAAAATTGAAGATGTTTTGAAATAGTATTGAGTAAAAGTTGACATATTCCAGTCTGTGATTATTCATCAACATAAATTCCTTTCATTTTAGTCTAAATAATTCCTTATTTCTGCTTTTCTAACTCAAACATTAGGTATAAATCCTATAAATGAGGTTTATTGACCATAAATTCCAAAAATAACTGTAAAACTAAAGTTAATAAGTTAGTGTTACGTAGTGTTAAACGTAAAAAAAGTGGCAAACATTGAAAAAAGGCATCAAAAGTGTTGAAAAAAGGGACAAAAACGTAAGAAAAAGTTAAATGTTGATTAAAAGCCTCAATAAAAGTGTTGATTTTCAAATTTGACAGGAAGACAACATAAGGGTTAATTGACAGAACAGTTTTGATCGTTTCCAGTTTCA
The DNA here is from genome assembly GCA_026937815.1 of Etheostoma perlongum. Taxonomy (NCBI): domain Eukaryota; kingdom Metazoa; phylum Chordata; class Actinopteri; order Perciformes; family Percidae; genus Etheostoma; species Etheostoma perlongum. The sequence goes on along the minus strand of CM049374.1, from coordinate 21,195,104 downwards.
CATTTTCCTGATGGTACTTACATTATATTACTTAAAGCTATAGTGCATAGTTTCTGTTGTCCCCATGAGTAATTCTAAGTAATGACAACAAAACTGTCGGCGCGTCCACATAATACAAGCCTTCCGTGACCATGCACATCCTATGCACTAAAGTCAGCAAAAGTGTGCATCATGTCACCTTTCTGCCTGCAGTCTACATGTGCGTCCTCATTCGTGAAACGTCCACCGAAACCAAAAGAAAGGCTGATTTTAAATTCTTGTTCTTGTCTTGTTCTTTGAAGTGATTATACAGCAGACTGCAGACCGTCTCATGAGATCTAGTGCGCTGTACAAACATACTGGCGGTCTCTTTTTCATTTGTGTGACCCTGCTGGTCCTGATTCATCACTCATTGTTCAACAATCAACATTGTTATATTCTCACCTCTCCATCCTCTTCTTTCACCACATACTGAGCCACCTTGAAGGAGCTCAGGTACTCGTTCATGTTCTGAATCTCTGTGTCTTCAGTAGCGTCCTGGCTGCGGTCCAGCAGCTTCGAGATAGCGTCGTCATCATAGTGAATCACATTGCCCTCCTCGCCCTCTTTGTTGTCACCTGTTGGGAAGAAGCTTTAGTTGATGACTAAAAGGAGCAGACAAAGAAATGTCTTAAAGATTTGACCTATGAAAACAAGTTGAAAACAACTTTTGACCTAAAAAGTGAACATTTCCACTAAGAATTCAATGGACTCCCTGGCATTTTGTACTTCCCCTGAGATTAGCAGCCGCTACATGTCTCCAGTTTATTTTGTGAGTACTGTATGTGGCTTTTGTAGAAATAGAGATCTGCAGTAGTATTGTATGGCATAAAATGAGAATGCTTTTTTTAGGAACAGACTTGCCTTGCTTCCAAAAACTTAATATAATAAATAAATAAGAAACAGAGGAAATAACAGCAGTGATTTTTTTAATGACAATATAGCAGTTTGCAGCTCGAATGCAAGTGCGAAAAATGAAAAAAAAACTTTCTGGATTGAGTGTGGAATTTTAAAACAAAGCAGAAATGCCAAGGCCAGCAACACACCATAATCTATACGGTATCTTCCTAGCTAGAGGAAGATTTTGTGAATAGACATACCCATGGCTCGTGCTGCTTCCATTTCATCTTTAAAAAGCTCCTCAGTGCCAAACTTGAGGATATCGTCCAGTTCTTGTTTGGACATGGAGCCAGTTTTGGAGCCCAGCCCGGGCCGCACCACCAGGTGGGTCAGCATCATCTTCCTCTTTGCCACCTGAGTGATTCGCTCCTCCACTGAGCCCCGCGTTACAAAACGGTAGATCATCACCTTCCTATTTTGGCCTATACGATGGGCTCTGCTAAAAGCCTGGGAGAATGGAAAGGTGGATAGGAACGGGAAAGGGATGACAGAGAAGTAAACAGCTGAAATTAACAGAAGCATTTGCGCAACTACTATTAGTTATAAGATCTGTTGGTTGAAAAGCTGCAACAAGTATGCAAGTGGCCATGTGGAAGTCTCTGAAAGATCCGTACTTGGATGTCATTGTGAGGATTCCAGTCAGAGTCGTAGATTATGACAGTGTCTGCACTCGCAAGGTTGATACCAAGACCTCCAGCTCGTGTTGAAAGCAAGAAGCAAAACTGCTGTGCGCCCGGCGCTGTGACAAAAACCAAAGCACAGTCGGTTTGTGTGTGAGAGTGAGTGAGTGAAGGCTGTGTAGAAGAGAACATGCATCCACACAAACTCACACGGATTGATTTGGATTGTCAATCTTACCATTGAAGCGGTCAATGGCCTCCTGCCTTAGGCCTCCAGTAATTCCTCCATCGATACGTTCATATTTATAACCCTCGAACTCCAAAAAATCTTCAAGCAGATCCAACATCTTTGTCATCTTTAGAAAAAAAAACATGGTAGTTGTATGTAGCTGGGATCAAACTTAATGAAATGGTTCACGAGGGCTGCACTTTCACGCAAAACTATTTTGATGAGATGTCTGGAATATATCGATTTACCCCCTACAACTGACATTGGCATTGGAACGGCTAAAACATGGATGGCTGGATTTAGAGTGTTTCATTGCCGTTAAACAATGAAAGCTCTGGCTTCCAGCCCAGACACAATATTTATTCGTCTATTACCTGAGAGAAAATGAGAACTCTGTGTCCTTCATCTTTGAGTTTTTTCAGCATTTTCTGAAGCAGCGTCAGTTTTCCTGAGGATTTCACCAGTAGGTTACCATCATACGAGCCGTTGGGTAATACAGGAGCTTCCTTCAAAGACAAAAATCAAATCCAGGCATCAACTGGAGAAATATATGAATACTTGATAAGGGTTGGTGGCTTAAGTCTTTTGAAATGTCCAACCACATTTTTTATATACAGATACTGTAGTTTGGCATTTTGTGTGAAACAGCCATCTCTCCTCAGCCTCTCTTTCCATGGCATTAACATTCCATTTCATTAGACACAATTTTGCACTTAGTCTTGAGATCAAATATTTAACCCTTGTATTGTCCTACCGTCAAACATGAACTTGTCCTTCTGGCTTAAAATTGAAAATGAACTTTTTTTATGTTTATGTATGCTTTTTGGCACTTTTAAAAACTTTTTATTCACGGTCAATAAACCTAATTTAAGTGACATTATACCTCTTATACCTCATTTTTGAGTTTGAAAAAAAGCTGAAATTATGAATTATTCTGAGTGGATCACTGGCTAGTTTATGTAAAAGTTTGGATACCATAATAAAGCTATTCAAAAAAATTAATGCTATGAAATTAAATGAAATAAAACAACAACAAAATTCAATTGAAGTGATCATTAATTTTACCTTCGAAGAACATGGATGTGCAGTATATGTTGTATGGGTTCCATGCAATGTACATGCAAGTGCCCCAACTTATTTTGGGGCGATTTAGTTGTTAAAAAAAACATATTTCTTATATAAAAAACTTTGAAAAGGGGTCAAATTTGAAACGAGGACAACACAAGGGTTAACTGTGCTTAAAACTGCTGCCTTACCACAGCAGCCACTGGGAACAGGTAGGGATGGTTGCAGCACTTCTTCAGGTCCATCATAATGTTGAGCAGGGACACTTGGTTCCCTCCACCTTTGGAGTTCAAAGCCTCAAAATTCCGCGTCAAAATAAACTTGTAATATTTCCTGCAGGTCAGAGGTTACAAATTTAGATTTGAAAAAAAAAAACACTTTGAAACTTGATGATCAGACAGAGTTATAATTGCAAAGCCTAATAGTGCTGCAAGGTGGTGCCCCCCTTTGTTATTATTATTGGGATGTACTAGTGTGCAGACAGTGCAGCTGCAGTTAGAAGGTAGACTTTATTGACGAGTTGGTGCAGGTTAGCCTATATATTCTACTGCTAATGTATGGTAGGTAATAGTGTGCCATGGAGACCTAACATGGTATGGTCGATGTAAGTATCAGTGTGGAATCTCCGTTCAGTTGTCCGAAGACTCTTTGAGTTAATCAGCTATCTCGGGAGCTCCGGCTAACTTCTAGTTCTCTCCACCAGCACCAGCCAGTTACGTGTTGTGATTAAAAGCCTGGCAGTGCCTGTCATATTCTAACTGTAAAGTAGAGATTACAAGCTAGTGTCACCTGAGAGTTCATTTCATTTTAGACTTTAAGCTCTCACAACATGCAACGTGAAATTATACTAGTTTCCAAAATGCCAGCAGTATTTACTGTAAATCTACTGTTATCCCAAATCAGGCCTACAGTATATTAAAGGCTCCATTGTATGTTCATTTTCAGGTTCATAACTGTAGTTTTGGTTTCCACTAGAAAATGTTGACATGCTTAATGTTCAAAAAACACAATATGTTTCTCATACTGTGTGTCTGAATATACCTGTATTTACCCTCTGTCTGAAACGCTCCGTTTCAGCGCCTGTCTCTTTAAACCCATGTCCCGAAAAAGCCCAGTTTGCTCTGATTGGTCTGCGTTTCCGGATCTTTCACCTCTGCGCTTTCAGAGTCTCTGCACCGCCGTTGCAGCCGGGGAATAACTGTAACAGCACTGTAGCTGCACTTTCTACCTATATCCGGTATAGTTTTTTAAAATTGATTTAGGACCCAGGTTTTTATGATGACATTGTTGTTTGAATATGATGAGTTAAAGTGTGTCTATGTATTTACCTGTAAGTGTCTCTATGTCTATTTGAAACCGCGCTGCTGCCACTTGCCAGGACACTCTTGTAAAAGAGATTTTTAATCTCAAGGAGTTTTTATATCCTGGTTAAATAAAGGTTTGGATGAATGATAATTGTGACATCACACCCGTACAGAAGTCCCGACGACTCGTGTAAAGGCACAGATTGTGAAAACGGCTTTGTGCATTTCTCTGTGGATTGAGCATTTTGATACTTTTACAGTCATTATACAGCACCTGAACCTGGGAATCTCAGTTTTGTATAATGTAGAACCTTTAAGGTACTTTTGCTACTGCATAGATAACATGTTACTGGTTACAGTTAAAACCTACACAAACAGCAATTTTAATGGTTTTTCTTTACAATTTGTTCTAAAGTGTTTAGTAAGTAACATTACTGTTTGGGCATTTAGAACCTGTTTTACCTCCACTGTATAATTGAGAAAAAGCTACTGTATGTACTGTAATGGAGGTAATGGACATTTTACGTAGGTTAAAAAAAATGGAACAGGCCTTTTTTACAACTACTTCTTTTGATTCCAGTACTTACTTCTGCATAGGGCTGAGCTCCACTCTGACAATCAGCTCTGTCTTTGCAGGCATGTTCTTGAAGACATCAGCTTTCAGCCTCCTGAGCATATGAGGGCCGAGCAGGTCGTGGAGCTTTTTGATCTGGTCCTCTTTAGAAATATCAGCAAACTCTTCCAGGAAGCCTTCCAGATTACTGCACAGATCAAAGGAAGAAGAATTAAATAATGAAATATAGGAAAGACACCCTCTGTTTATCCATCAATCTAAGGAGGGATCTATTCAATGCACCGGCTTGCAGATACTCGCAAGATGGAGAAGGATAGGAAGAAGTGGGGGAGGATAAAGATAAATAGAACAGAGGAAGGACTCACTTGAAGCGCTCTGGGGTGAGGAAGTTAAGCAGGTGGAACAGCTCTTCCAAGTTGTTCTGAAGAGGAGTCCCAGTGAGCAACAGCTTGTAGTAGATCTTATACCCGTTGAGAATTCTGAAAAACTGGACAGGACACGTTTCACAATGTGTGATACACATGCCTCAAATAAGAATGCAATGATGCAAGTAAAGCTTCCCGAACTCCAATTATACCTTCAAAACCACCTACAAAACATTTTCCATTATCTATCTGTCTTTTGATTTCATGGATATGTTTATGCAAAAACATTTCCTACTCATATCTGTCTGTGTTCCTGTGGTTTTCCTGTTCTTTTTATGCATCCCTGATAATACAAATGCTGATCCTGTAACAGGCTGCAATCAGTGCCAGAAAGGCTGTTTTACCTTTGATTGGTTGTTCTTCAGTCTGTGGGCCTCGTCTACCACCAGGCAGGCCCACGTGATGGAGCCCAGAATGGCTTGATCTATGGTGATCAGCTCATAGGATGTCAGCAGCACGTGGAACTTGATAGGAGTGTCTTTCTGCAAGGGGGCGGAAGGACGTGCAGCAACAAAATGTAATCTAATGTGGACCGATTTAGATGTGGGATCAAATCGTGGAGGAGAAAGGATTTAGAACTTCTTCTACTGCACTGATTGCTATGGTATTCCTTAAAAATTAAGTCATTTCTAATAATACTTTATGCTCATATCAAGCACATTTATTTTCCTGTAATTAAAAATTCAGATGTTAGTGTCAGGTAGGACGTTAACCACCCAAAACATCTTGTATGTACTCAGTATAGGTTCAAATAAACTAAAGAAAGGTATATGTATACATATATTTGAAAACAGTATTCAAAGGGACAGTTCACACCCTAATCAAAAATACATATGTTTCCTCTACCTGTAGTGCTATTCATCAATCTAGATTGTTTTGGTGTGAGTTGCCCAGTGTTGGAGATATCAGCTGTAGATATGTCTGCTTTCTCTGCAAAATAATGGAACTAGATGGCACTAAGCTTCTGATGATCAATGATGATCAAAGCGTTAGCTAGCTCAGGTGAGCTAGCAGCATCGGTCAGTTACATTAAACTACTCACAACCAGCTGTGTGGATTATCTTGAATATCCGGGGTCGTGATTTCTGGAAGGAGACATTGTTGCTGAGATTTTTGATGTTTTTTCTGACGCTTTGTGCACAACAAGTGCCATGTAGTTCTATTATATTGGAGATAAGGCAGACATCTCTACAGCTGATATCTCCAACACTGGGCAACTCACACCAATACAATCTAGATCGATAAATAGCACTACATGTAAGCGCATGCATTTTTGATTTTGGGGTCCCTTTAACCTCCGTGTGGCATGGAATCGCTGCATGAGGTACCTTCATGCGAAACACTTTGCGTCCTGTTTTCACTGCACTGTCTTCAAAGGTGAACTCGTTCTCCCTGATGACTGCCCGGCTGTCTTTGTCTCCAGTATAAGTCAGCACGTAGAAATCTGGAGCCCACATCTCAAATTCCCTCTCCCAATTGATGATAGTGGAGAGGGGCGCACTCACCAAGAAGGGCCCCTTAGAGTGACCCTAAAAGAGACGGGAAGGAAAGACATGACTGAGCATCACACAACGAAGACATTCTATAGCTTTAATCATTCAGTTTTCTTATTGTCCGATATGTTTTATTCTATGTCTGCATTACCGTTTCCATTGTAAGAATTAGCACATTTCGCATTGCATTCAGAAAACCAAAATGTGATATATGCTATCTATTAGTGCTGCTTGATTATTTTAAAAAAATATTATCCCAATTATTTTGGTCAATATTGATATCAGGATTATTTTACATGATTACTCATAGACTTTTGGAAAGCTGTTAGTAGAACTAGAACTGTGAAATTTCCCCTAATACTTTTTCCATTTGAAAATGTCTTTTTTTATTCAGAGCACAAGACAAAATAAGAGTTGACTTGCAAAAAATAAAGAGCAAAATGATCAATTTTCTTGATTATTTAGTTTTTGTGATCATTAGGAGACAAAATCGTAATCGTGATTAGATATCCGATTAATTGCACAGCCCGACTATTTATATGTGGGCCTAATAAAAGAGGACATTCTTCCACCCTGACCTCCTTATAGAGTGAGTAGAGAAACACGATGGTCTGCACCGTCTTTCCCAGGCCCATCTCATCGGCCAGGATGGTGTCTGTACCCTGTGCCCAGGAGAACCTCAACCAGTTCAGGCCTTCCAGCTGGTACGGGTGCAGCGTCCCCCCCGTGGCGTTGATGTACCACGGCTGGTGCTCAAACTTGATGGTTGGCTGGTGATATGAAAACACAGTAGTAACATGTAGCCCAATGCAAACAGGAATTGTATATACAGTCTAAAAATAAAAATACAGCACATAAATCATGATTTCCTGTAGAAAGCTGCCGTAGCATGTAGCCTATAACAATGCAGCTTTGCATTTTGGAAAGAAAATGGAGAATTCTCAGACCAAAGTACATCTATAGGCCAGTTCAGACCAAAGATTCGCAACGAGATGAGTTGAAATTTGTAACTCCTTACAGCGTTCTGAAATCTGCCAGTTTACACCAATGCGACGAGACGAGACCATTGACTTTACAGTCAATGGACGAGACGGTGTCTCATCTCCATAGCAACAACTCTCTGTACTACAATTCTAACTTTCCGACATTTCAGGCTTTTTTGAAGCTGGATATCATTTATAGCTTCTTAAAAAATATGAATGGAGTGCTTGCTACAGCTGCATTTCTAGGGATAGAAACTACAAAAAGGTTTTATTTATGTGATTCACTTCTTTGTTCTAACGCTGCTCCCTTTCTTCAGTCACTAACTTGCTTACTATATGGCATATACTGTGCTTGTCCAACTCCACTCAGTTGACATATACAGAACTAAAATAAATTTTGAATCATTTTAATTCAATAGCTTGTATCCGACTAGCTGACTTCGCTATTGGTGGTTGAAACAGGTGCTGCCCCTTCAAAAACCCGAATCTTTGGTCCTTACTGGGCTCAAACATACAAACTCACATCTATGATGGGAGCATCAGGAGGGACCTCTCTCTTTGGATGGTCCTCTTTGAGTTTCTTTCCTTTCCTCACCACCAGGGGACGTTGGTCCTCCCCTAGTATTTGCTCCCTGGCAAATAATTGCAGAAACATGATGAGCCAAGCAGCATATAAAAGGGGGCATCACAGATGGAGGGTAGGGGAGGGGAGGGGAAACAGCAGCATATGCCTTGCTTACTTTGGAGTGCCGAGGACTCCTTCTACTCATCCTCACCCCCACGCTATTAAGAACAGCTATGGTAGAAATAACTCCTATTAACCAACCTGTGGTCCCAGTAAGAAGCTTTATGGCTGTCATATTCTGGAACGTCAAAATCATCCACTTCCCAGGTGCACTGGTCGTAGGGCAGGTCTCTCCACTTCATCAGGTAGTGTACATCCCCATCTGTATCATAACTGCAGGGAAGAATAAGCATAAAGAATAACAGTCGAATAATTAAGCTCTTTCTAAGGACTTTTTCTTGACATGGCAAAAAACATGGGACATACAACATCACATTGTTTGTACGATTGTATCTGCAAAGGGATGAAACATAGAGAGCCTGTTTTTAAATGTATTATTCAGTATATCTCATATAGTAAAATGTATGATATAAACTGAATTTGTCTGAAATACGCGTCTATACGTAACATGGAAAACAATTTACTGGCATTCTGTTTGAAGAGAAACGTTTTCTGTGCTGTCCCTCACAATTTTCTGGGATTTTAAAACCACCAGCATATCCTATTTTCTGAAATATGCTGTGCTGTGTAGAATGATCTCCATCTATTATGTGAAAACAGCGAACATAAAAACAAGATGACACCAAGCATAAACCAACTGAGCACCAGCTTAACATCAAGAATTTCCAGCCTGTAAAATGCCTGGATTCTTAAAATGAAAGCAGTGTGTGAGCCCTGATGTAAGATATGAGGGTTAGTGTAACTGTGAGCAGCCACCTGTGGTTCACTATCCGGTGGATGACCATCCACTCTGGTTTAATGCCATAGCGGTAGAAGCGCTCCTCCATCCCAGCATACTGGGGGTCTTTGCTCTTCCTCTTCTCGCTGTTGAGCTCCTCCTCTCCGGAGCCGTAGTCGTACGGTGGAGGTTCGTCCATGTCGTTCTTACGCTGGTAGTTCCGATACATGACCGTGTGGTACAGCTCCAACTGCTCCAACAGAACAAAACAGTCAGTTCTGCTCCATTTCATACGGCACCACCTCTGGCAAAAGGGCTTTTCCTACAACACTGCATCATATCATCCATCCAAGGTATTAAGACTATATTTCAAGATCCAGAATCAATTTATTGAAGAGAAGAGGGATACAAAATGAATAAAGAAAGCTATCATACACATTTTAAGCCTATTTAATTTAAGTCTTATTATACATGTTACCAACAAATAAGGCCAAATAATAAGACACTCTGCAAGAGAGCTTAGTAAAACATCTGAAGAATACAGCTGTCTATTCTAAAATGATTGAGTTTCCTTCTTCTGCAACTTTTTGGACTTATTTTGGGCACATTCATTAAAAGTCAGTTTATTGTCTATTTCAACACCCAAATACTGTATATGTATGTTGTGACCTGCTATACCACCACACCATAATTTGAGTTGGACCTACTGTACTTCTGAAATCTCACCTGCAGCTCGCTGACCCAGGAGCAGTGCCAGTACGAAAGGCCGGCCCACTTTACGAAGAACTCCCTCTCTGGGTGGCCCTTGAGTGGAGGCTTGGTCAGCGGATCAGTTGGCTTGCCGTCAGGGCCTGCAGGCGGTTCAGCTGGCAACGGGGGTTCCCCCCACGTCCAGTGCAGAATCTTTTGGACCTTACCTTTGAGGGGAGGGCACTAAGGAGAAAAACAGAGGTGTTGTGATAGATGCAGTACCATGTCAAAGCAATGATGCACAAAAACCCTTAGTGATAATAAAGAATTAAGGGGTTTTAGAGCAGTTTAAGTACATTGTTGGGGTCAACACAAGGGTTCCTCAGACAGGACAGTAGTAATTAAGCCTCCACCTCCCTAAACATCCACCCTATACAGTCATATGTTTCCTACAGTCATTCAAACATGACAACATTTGTAAATCACTGTGAGAAACATGTACTATGTATTACTGGACAAATAAGAATAAATACTTCTTAACCCTCGTGTTGTCTTCCTGTCAAAATTGAAAATGAACACTTTAATTGACGCTTTCTATCGATGTACTTAACTTTTTCTTCAATTTTGTTCAACACTTTTGTCACTTTTTTCGACATTTTCAACCCTACATAACACTAACTTATTAACTTTTGTTTTACAGTTATTTTTGGAATTCATGGTCAATAAACCTCATTTATAGGAAATTATACCTAATGTTTGAGTTAGAAAAGCAGAAATTAGAAATAATTTTGACTAAAATTAAATAATCTATCTTTCCTTGTTTTCCAGGCGTTCGAGACAAAGTTAGCAAACTTAAATACATCAAAATTAAACAGCCATTCCCATTTGTGCTCATTTGTACAGCAGAATATGTCATAGAACATTAACTCTCTTATATCATCACAATATGTAGGTACACATCTATATAGCCAAATCATACACACACAGACACACACACACAAAGACACATTAGCGATGGGGGGAAGAAATTAATACAGCATAGTATTGCGATATTTTCCATGGCAATACTTCATCAATTCCAGGTAATGTTTTTTTATCATATATATAAATTGCTCGTGAGAATTTAACTTTTAGGCTAACTTTTTTTTTTAATTCATTTAAATTAATAAACACAATTGAAGTGAGATGAACAAACAGAAATAGACGTAGATGTAGACTTGTTTTCCTTTGGGGACGTAATATGAAAGTTGGAAAAAAGTTAATAAATTGCAATACATTGACGAATATTGCAATAATATATCGTGACATAAGTGTCGTCATAATATCGTTTTGTTGGGACTCTGGTGATTCCCACCACACACACACACACACACACACACACACACACACACACACACACACACACACACACACACACACACAGATGATGGATGATGTTGCTCTAAAATCACCCGTAGCAAAATTTTACATAGGAAAGTATTACTTAGGAGAAAATCCACATATACATTTAACTATGTGAGTATAGTGATGGCGAGCATTTCACACATAAACAGCATTAAAGAGTATTTAAAGTGAAGCGAGCGCTCACCATGCAGCGTGGACACAACCACTCCCCGTTGGGGATCTCGGGGAGAGGGGGGTTCAGGCAGTGGATGTGGTAGGAAGATGGGCAGGTGTCACAACACAGCAGCTCTCCTCCATCTTTACACACTCTGCAAAACTCCATGTGGTCATCTTCTTCCTCGCCTGCCGGCTCCTCCTCCTCCTCCTCCTCATCGTCTTTGGCCTCCCACTGGATACCCTCTTTCTCCTGAGGGACACAAGGGGGTGAAGGTTGTAGCTTGTACTGCTCAATTAAATCCAATCACCTTGTCATTTGTAAAATAAAGATGACATTATTACTACAAGGACACATTAAGATATATGATATATGACGTTTTGATGGGTTTGATTTAATGGAATTGCTATGGACGAAGTACACATGGCGATACACTGGTAAGAGCAATTTACATCTAAGTGTGTATCCAATTAATTAATAGTAATAGCACACATTATTGTATTGCGCAAACTTCATTAAATATTGTATTGCATTTTCTTTAGCGGTTGCAGATGTACCACCAAAACAAAATGTTCCTTTGCGAGAGAGAGTTTTTCTCTTCTATGACAGCATGTATGTGTGGTGTAGCCAAGACCTTACTACACAGAGCTGTGGAGATAAAGTAGGGTTCGAAAGTTTGGGCACCCCAGGTAAAAAATTGTATTAATGTGCATAAAGAAGCCAAGAAAAGATGGAAAAAACTCCAAAAGGCATCAAATTACAGATTAGACATTTGTAGTATATGTTACAAAAAGTTAGATTTTATTTTCATCATATACACTTTCAAAATAACAGAAAACAAAAGAATGACGTCTGCAAAAGTTTGTTCACCCTGCAGAGTTAATACCTTGAACCCCCCCCCTTTGGCAAGTATCACAGCTTGGAAACGCTTCTCGTAGCCAGCCAAGAGTCTTTCAATTCTTGTTTTTTCCTGTCTGTCACACACTGCTTTTAAGGTCTATCCATAGATTTTCAATTATGTTGAGGTCAAGAGATTGTGAAGGCCATAGAAAAACCTTCAGTTTACGCCTTTTGATGTAATCCACCATGGATTTTGAGGTGTGTTTATGATCATTATCCATTTGTAGAAGCCATCCTCTCTTTAACTTCAGCTTTTTCACAGATGGCATCAAGTGGCATCAAAAATTTGCTGAAATTTAATTTAATCAATTTTTCCTTCTGCTTGTGAAATGTTCCCTGTGCCACTCACTAAATTCTGTGCCCTTTCTCCTCCAAACGTACCTTTGCTCATTGCGGCCAAAAAGTTCTATTTTAACCTCATCGGTCCACAGAACTTGTTCCCACAATGCATCAGGCTTGACTATATGTTCATTTGCAAACTTCAAACGCTGATTTTTGTGGTGAGGACGTAGAAGAGGTTTTCTTCTGATAACTCTTCCATGAAGACCATATTTGTATCTCTTTATAGTGGAATGGTATAGCACAACTCCAGTGTCTGCCAGGTCTTTCTGGATGGATCGTGCAGTCTAACGTGGGTTTGGACTTGCTTTTCTCACAATCCTGCGAGCTGTTCTGTCTGATATTGTTCTTGGTCTTCCAGATCTTGCTTTAACTTCCACTGTTCCTGATGACTGCCATTTCTTAATTACATTCCAAACAGAGGATATTGGCATCTGAAAACGCTTTGCTATCTTTTTATAGCCTTCTCCTGCTTTGTGAGCGTCAACTATTTTCAGTTTTAGTTTTCTAGACAACTGCTTAGAAGAAGCCATGGTGCTGATTGTTGGGGCGAGGTCAGATGAGTCTGGGTATTTAAAACCTTAAGATGGACATCACCTGGTCTTTCCAGACGATGATTGAGAACAATCCATGATACTGTCAGGTCTCAGCTTTCCAAAGGGGGCGTGCATGCTAGAAACTCTGCAGGGTGCCCAAACTCTTGCAGATGCCATTGTTATTTTGAAAGTGTAAATGATGGAAATAAAATCAAACTTTTTGTGACATATAATACAAATGTCTAATCTTTCATTTGATGCCTTTTGGAGATTTTTTCATCTTTTCTTGGCTTCTTTATGCACATTAATACAAATTTTTACCTGCCCAAACTTTTGAACCCCACTGTAGGTTTAGGCAATGCCAGGTTGGGAACCACTGTTGTAGATAAGGGGTCCTATCTTGCACCCAATGCAAGTGTCTCTACCTCTAAACCTCTAAAGTCGGTAACACAGGATTTCATTGTTATTTTAACATTAGCAAAATACACATAGGCTTATGCACAGCGCGCATACACTATGCTTGTTACACACACACAGGGAAGCGCAGCAGCACACACACATGCAAAAGATTACTTATAAAAATATTACAGTGCAAATCTGGCATCACAGAAGCAATGCACCCAGGTACAGATGTACCTGGCTTTTAAAGGGAATGGGAGATGACACTGAGTGGTTTGTTGCATGTTACACCCAAAACACACCCATGAATTAATGAAAACACTAAGTACAACCCTTTTGAACTTTGCACCTGGTGCATGGACCCTTCTTTCCGCCGTCAAACTATCAAAAGTGGATTTGGACACGCCCTAAACGCACCAGCGATGTGCGCTTCAGATCGGTAAAATAGGCCCAAGTTCTTATTGAGTTTACATGCCACTCAAATATCCCAGTTATGCTGTTTCAACAGGTTAGTCAGAGTCGTACCATGTAATTCCAATGTGTACATGGTGGAAGATGTCTTAGGGCCACTGCAGTCTAAGTGTCAGGCTTATCAAAACTGAGATAAGAAAATGTCATGTCGGAATGATGTATGAAATATGACGTTAACTTATCTCAAATGCTTAAGCTACTGAGCGGTGAAATGTTCATACAAGCCCTGTTGATGCATATAACATATATAGATTCTACCCACTTCATTTACCTCATGACCACCTTAGACAGTTCTTTGCATACATAATGGAAACACTTCATAATATAGTAATTATTAGTAAATGGTAAATTGATAATTAATTAATTAAACATTAGCCAGTAGTTATTTTAACTTTACCAATGAAATTATGCTTTATAATGTTTAGTAATTATTAGTAACGTAATAATTTATGTTATTTATTTAAGCATAATGTAAAATAAGATATCCAGTTAATACTTGTTTTATAAACCATCTATAAACATTATTTGGATTGCTCATAAAGTTGCCACTTATGCGTATGGTAATTAGTTAATAAGTGGTTTATAATGCATCAAGTAACATTCATTTGGCCTCATTAAATCTTTTTCAGGTGATCTATAAATTAAAAGATTATTAGTGCAGTGATAATAGCTATCTAAACCACGTTTCTAGATGCTTAACAAAGTAGTTATTAAGCATTAACAAGGTATTCATCTGTTGCAACTTTATAAAAGCCATCTAAATAATGTTAATAGACAGTTTCTCAAGGGTTAACAAATCCTTTGGTAATCATTAACAAATACTTAATTTGTAAAATGTTATGATGTGTGCAACAATAAACTGTTAAAATAACATAAATTATAACATTACTAATAATTAATAAACATTATAAATAATTTCGTCATTTGTCAACAGTAGAATAACTTAAGTTTGATTAGCTATCAATGTACCATTTATTAGTGATGTTACAGTTAGATAGTTATTTTAACCCTCCTGTTGTCCTCGGGTCAAAACTCTCTTTATCAGAACTATGAAAATAAAATGTTGAAAAAAGTGAGAAAGTTGTAAAACAACTACAAAAAAATAGGAAAAAAATCAACAAAACATTATTTTTGTAAATGCTGAAAAAATGACCAAAGAACTTGGAAAAAGTGACAAAAAAACATCAAAAACATTGGAAAAAGCAACAAATTTTTTTTTTTTAAATTGACTAAAACAATTATTTATTTTATATTATAAAAAATAATTAAAAAGGCATAAAAAAAGTGACGAAAAATTGATTCAAATTGACAAAAATGTCAAAAAAGTGTAAAAACTTTTTTGACAAAACTGTTAAAATTTCAACCCAGAAAAACAGAAAGTTGCAGGTCGACGGGAAGACAACACTAGGGTTATGTTACCAAATCTACTTAATAAATATATTTATTTACTCACACAGTGTGGGCAGCTCCATTTGCCCTCGGGAGCCTTCTCCAGCTCCGGGTCCAGACAGACCAGGTGGTACGCTCTGGGACAGGTGTCACACAGGATGATCTCTCCTCCCTGCTGGCAAACCTCACAGTAGTCCTGGTGGTCCGTCTCATAACCATCCCCATCTTCTTCTGGAGCAGGTAAAGGAGGAGGCAAACGTGGGAAATCCCCACATACAGAAATTCACTTGAATGCAGCTGTTATCAACGGTCTAAGATCGACCGACTCTATAAGAGTAATAGCTGCTGAGAATGAGCATCTGCCTTCAGAAAACATTCCCAAAACATTTTAATTTCTTCGTTACCCATAGTCAAACAGACTGGTTCTGAGGGATTTCAATGGGATTTTGGAGGGAAAGAAAACACACCACAGAGCATGGCGTGTGCAGACAGTAAACATACTTTTCCTTTTTTTCCGCCCACGTCGAGCTTTTTTCTTGGTGGCGGCCCCCGAGGTATCAGAAAGCACAGAGGCACTGTGGATGCTGATGTCATCAAAGTCTGACTCCTCCAGGAAGTCCTCCTCACTCTGGAGAAGCACACACACACAAACACACACACACATACACAGAAACACATACACACACACTAAAGAGCTCAGAGCTACACAAGGAATTAAAATAAACCAACTTTCACAGTAAGCAGTCTGGTCACTTTGATGTCACTGAAAATATAGAGCAGTGGAAGAATAAGCAGAGGGAGATGGGGACAAACAACCCATACCGAGGACGCTTTCTTCTTCTTCCCACTTTGGCCCGACTTTGATTTGGTCTTCTTCGGCTTGGGTTTCTTCTTGACCTCCTTCACAGACTTGCTTCTCTTTCTGACTCCTGGTCCTGAGACACACACACACACACACACACCCAGTGGTATTCTCACTATTATTTCTGAAAATATGCGTTCAGTCACGGTTCAGTAGGCCTTACCCTTTCCCTCTTTGGTTTTGGCTTTTTTGATTGGCCCCAGCTGAGGACTCGGATGGCCACTGCTGACAGTCGTTGGCTGAGCCACGGTAACCGTTTCCACGGCGGCAGCCACAGCGGCCGCCACAGCGGTGGCAGATGCGCCTTTGAAGGGGTTGTTGGCACTGAACTCTCGCCACTTGGCCCCTAACACTGTCATCATCTTTGACATGGGAATCTTCGGGTTCTTCTTGGCAATGAGAGGCCTTAATAAAACCAGGGGGAGAGGAGACAACAACAGCAGCTTTATTATGTCACACTTCATTCCTGTTGATGTAATCTCTACTTCCCTCGGCACTGGAGGACATCCCACTGCCCCTTAAGTTTAGTTCCCCTATGCTTTGCTGTGCGTATGTCATGTTTGTGATTTGTCAGGCAACAGCTTGAGGTTTGGCACGCTGGCCTGTGAAAGATAGTGGGTCAGAGCACCGAGTCCCAGAGCCTCCCGGCTGTCACAGGCATCCAGTAAGCAGCTGACTACTCACAGGGGGCACTGCAAGAGCTCATGCTCCACTTTGTCGGAGCAGAGGCTTAGCTGAGCCAGACAGCCCCAGGTGAGACCGACTCTGTATACCAACAGCCGAGCTTTGTAGCACAAACAAAAAGAGCAGTGCTTGCTCGTCACAGCACACTCTGGTCTCACTGTGGAGTTTCTGTTTTGGAAGTGTTAGTGAGTTTCTGACAATCCTCAGAAACAGAAGCAGAAAAGAGTAGTTAACATAGGAAATATAATCCCGAGACAAAATGAGATGCTTGCCTGAGGAACTGGCTGAAAGCCTTGTAGTTAGTGATGGTTTTATAGTCGTCCTCGGTGAAGCCATACTGAACGTCTTCCAGACCCCACTCTTGCATCAGCTGGCTGGATGATTTGGGTTCCTAGGGAAATACAGATGGGAGACATCAAAATGTATATGATGAATAATGTTTAACAACTGTGATGTTAATCACCCAGACCGCTTTCAGAAATGGTCATCCAAAAAATGAAAAACAAATTGACTACTTTAGATCGTTTTAACCCTCATGTTGTCCTCATGTTGTCCTCATGTTGTCCTCATGTTGTCCTGTATCAATGTTCTTTTTAATTCCCCAAAATAACATGATTGATTCCACAATCACAGACGCTCTTTGGCAAGTACAAATCTCTACTTTCATTAATTTTGGGGTGTCTTATACAATGTTATAGCATTTGAATCCATCAACATTCATTCCTTTAATTTTAGTCAAAATAATTCCTAATTTCTGCTTTTCTAACTCAAACGTTAGGTATAATTTCGTATAAATGAGGTTTATTGACCATAAATTAACTGTAAAACTAAAGTAAAACAAAAAAAGTGACAAACATTGAAAAAAAGTGTCAAAAGTTGATCAAAGGCGTTGATTTTTAATGTTGGCGTGAAGACAACACAAGGGTTAAATGAATGTTGTTGTTTTTTAAATTTTTGGGCGTTTTAGGCCATTATTTCCATAGGACAGTTAAAGACATGAAAGGGGAGAATGACATGCAGCAAAGGGCCGCAGGTCGGAGTCGAACCCTTTGTTGAGGAGTGGACCTCTGTATATGCGCGCCTGCTCTACCAACTGAGCTAACCCGGCCACATTTTAACGGATTTTTGACATTGTTGGACTGCAGGCCAAATAGAAGGTAGGCCGACACCACATTTCAAAGTCTGCCTCCAAGCAAAAGCCTGTTTTTACCTCTCCTCTTTGTTTTACCTTCACAACACCACACAATACATTCAGCATTGCAACCACCACTGACCTACAGACTACAGATCCATTTCATTATGTTGTGTTTGTCTTAGTTTCAAATTAAATATGGTTTATATCCTGTGTGGTCTGGCTCACTGAGCCTGGGCTGTGACAAAATTTCTCCGACGAGGAAACTTGAAGCCTCCAGTGCACATACGCTAAGAATTGATTTTTCAGTGAAATAGGAGAAGTCTTGTTTCGATGAGATAAACTTTTGAAATACAAACATTCTAGATTTTGTCAATGAAGGAAAAAGGAGCAGGTGTAACTTTAACCATATGAAACACAGAGTATTTGTATATGTCTTAAAGCTTGAGGGATCTGTTTGCACATTCTGTCAATCATTGTACTTATTTTCAAGACAGCTGTTCTTTTGGAAAATGACTACTATGACAGAAAAGATAATAGTCTAATTCATTGATTACATGTGTGAACATATTTATGTAACTTTTCAAGGGACTAAATGTTCATTATACTATACTGCTATAGTGCTAGCATACCACAAAGTAAAAAGATAATGGAATACAAACTAATTTACTGATGAATCATGCATTTACAGTATATATCTAGAATATTTTCACCACTTTACCTTGCCGTCAGACAGACCGGTTTACGATCACTAAGGGGGAACTGAAGCCTTATTATACTCATGTCAACGCCACCAGACTCCATTGACAAAAACAGTGATTTTACCTCTCAGAACACAGGAGTTGCTGGTCTACTGCTGCCCCGATCGGTAAGTGTTATTGTGTGACTTTGGTGTTTTCTAAGGGTTATGAACTAACAAAACTAACAAACTAACCAATCAAGGCAGTGGTAGACCAGCAACTCCCGTGTTCTGCAAAGTAAAATTATGTTTTTTGTCAATAGAGTCTGGTGGCTCTGAAGATAGCATAGATAACGCACACGGTTGTCTGACGGCAAGGTAAATGCAAAAAATATTTTAAATATAGCATACACTAATATTGGTTTTATATTATTGATACGCTAATATTGGCGTGCCAACCACCATCTACTCTGGCTAATACGCTGACTCTGTGGATTTGCCTGCCTAGGCGCTGCTGATGACATTTAGCTATAGAGCTAATTCTGGGACAGTCAATGCCTGTCATTGCCTCAGTTAAAGGGGAACTATGCAACTAAAATTAAAGGAATGTCTGTTGATGGATAATCACAGACTGGAATATGTCAACTTTCACTCAATAATATTTCAAATTGTTTTGAAAAAAAATCAATTTATTTTTTCAAATGCTATAAAATTTAATTAGACACCCCAAAATTAATGAAAGTAGATATTTGTACTTGCCAAAAAGCGTTGTGTGGAATCAATCATGTTATTTTGGGGAATTAAAAAGAACATTGATATAGGAAAACAGGTCAATCTGACCTGAGGACAACCAGAGGGTTAATTTAGCTTAACTGGAAAGCTTCAGAGTCATTTGAATGGTTATATGACTTTTTTCGAGTTGAATGGTGGTTGTCTCGCCCCCCAACCTCCCCCTCCCACTCCTAGGAGAGGAATACAAGACACTCGCAACTTTTGGCCGGCGAGTATCAGGAAGTATCGTGTGATATTAAGTCTTGCGATGTAACAAATTGCTTCACAGCACTGCACACGTACACCCATTCAGAAACCGGCTAACAAGGTAGCGATGGAGTTTTTCACACTATCGTCATGGCTGACCCGGCAAAAAAGAAGCAGAAAGCTAGGAAAGCATTGCCAAATATCTATTCTGAAGCTGTAGGGGGGGCTCTATAGAGAAACCTGCGAGCAAAAAGCGAGAGGAGAAAACAGCGAAGAAATGGCCAAAACTGTAAAGCGTAGAATCCAGTAGAATACAAAAAGTGATCTGTTTCAGCCTCATGGACCAAGACTTACTTTCAGGTTCCCATCATCATTGTCATCGTCGTCATCTTCCTCCTCTCTCTTCTTCTTCCTGGGCTTCTTCTCTTTCTTCTCTTTCGGTTTCTTCTTCTTCTTTTTGGTTGGGCCGTACGTGCTATTCTCGCTCTCAGAGCCGACTTCTGGACGTTCCCGTTCCTCCTCCACCTCTGAGGTCTCCTCCAGGTCGCTGTCAACCCGTGGCTGGATTCCTCCCTGAGGCATATGACAGGGACACATTAACATTATGTATACGTATAAATAAATGCACAATATTGGTTATTTGGTAACTGTGGGTAATGAGAATGTGTGACGTTCAGATGACTTTCGCTGATCTCTCTCATTCTCCAGCATATAAAGCAAGGCAAGGCAGCTTCATTTGTACAGCCCATTTCAGCAACAGGGCAATTCAAAGTGCTTTACATAAAAATAATTAAAATAATAAAAGTTACAGTGCTGTACGAGAAATTAAACATTTAAGAGCAGTTAAAAACAGTCAAACAGAATTGTTTTTCAGAAAGTTCGGAAAGTTTTCCTATCCTGTATATATTCAAATATTTGTTCTTATATTTTATTCCTATTATTATTATTATTTCATGTATATTGTATGTATGTATATTTTATCCTAGTATTTCATTTATATTTATATTCTGTGTTGTGTGATTGATGTACATGTGCTGCTGTAACACCATAATTTCCCATTTTTTTGGGATCAATAAATATCTATCTATCTATCTATCTATCTATCTATCTATCTATCTATCTATCTATCTATCTATCTATCTAAATACCCCCAGAATGGCCACAAGCCTAATCTCACACATTGTTAACAAAAACAACCCAAATGGTATCAAGTTACTCAGTTCACTTCAATATTTGTTTCAGCCAACATTAATGATAATTTCCCCTTTTCGTTGCTTAATCAATGAACCATTTTGTGGAAACCCAAACTGTGTTGACCAATACGGTAGCATTCTACACAGGCAGAACCATATTTCTTTACCATCTCATCCAGCACGGGCCCCGCAGGATCATGGGACTTTGTACTCTGGTTCCCCATAAAGATGTGTGTATCTTACATCTTCACAAAACTACAACTATATTTGATATAGTCAGGAGCTCCTGCCAAACAGCTATTTTTACAAATGTAAACAGGTTGAATCTGACTTTGAGTCTCGCTCTTTACCTCAAGACACAAGACCGCGACTGACTGAAGCTCGCATCAAAGCCAGATTCCTCGGTCTGAAGTAAATTCAAGGTCTGTATTTTACCATCGACACTACTAAGAAAATCTATCTCCAGTTACGATGTATCCTCTGAGACAGAATTTCCAGTGTAGTGATGCAAATATAGATAATTGAAATATGAAACTCAATGATAGGACGAATAAGCATGGCATTTATGTTGCCAGGGGTTGGGGTTTAAAGCTCCCACAGCAGCCTCCCACGCTCAACTGCTGTTAGACTACTTTAAAGCCCTTTGGATATGAGCTCCTTCTTGATGGCATTAACATAAATTAAATGGCATCATTTCAAAGTGTCACTGCTTTACTAATATTATAATTCTTCTACCTGTGATGAAATGTGTAAATGATTACAAGTCCACAGTTAGCGGTGAACCGATGAGGAGTCGAGTTGCTCCCCTTTTACACTTGATCAAACTAAAAGGAAAACCAACAAACGGAACACCTCAGCCAATCACAGCTCAGAGCCGATGTGTGGACTGAGTTGCATCCTGCCTGCTTCATATGAGACATCTGGACAGCTGTATAGTTAACAGGTGTTGTTTGTGTGATAAGGAAGGTTGCATTTGAACAAATTCATCTGTGCATGATCACGATTGAGTAAAAAAGGGGGAGAACGTACCTGGTGTTTCTCCCAGTATGCACCTCTCACCTAATTCTATGTGTGCTTGTGCATGTGGTATGTTTGTGCATATACAGTGTGTTTATTTCTGAATCTTCCTTTGATCTGTGTGTGTGTGTGTGTGTGTGTGTGTGTGTGTGTGTGTGTGTGTGTTCTCGTTTAACTACATTCGTGGGGTCCAAGAACTGGAACAGTATACTTTTGGGGTCCGGACAGCTTTGTGAAGCAAAATGCTGGACCCCACAACTTTAAAGGGCTGTTTGAGGGTTAAGATGTGGTTTTAGGATTAGGGTTAGAATTAGGTGATGGTTAGGGTGAGGGTAAGGGTCAAGGTTAGGCATTTAGTTGTGATAGTTAACATTAGGGTAAGGGGCTAGGGAATAAATTATGTCAATGCCGGGTCCCCACAAATATAGTGAGACGCAGTGGGTGTGTGTGTGTGTGTGGGTGCGTACGTATGTGTATGTGTGTGTGCATGCCCGCATGAGTGTGTGTGTATGTGTGTGTGGGGGAGGGGGGGTGTTTGCATACACGTGTGTCAGTTTTTGTCTATTGGACATTTTCTTAATTTCTCTTTTCTGTGTGTTTCTTTTGCTTTAGTGTAAAAATGTGTTTGTGTGTATGCCTTTCATGAATGTATATGTACAATATGCAGGTTTCTGTGTGTGAACATTTGTGTGCACATGCTATGGAGTGAATTAGATCACAGCGGCTTTTTTTGTTGCTCTGCTCGCTGCCTGTTGCTCAGCAGGCCTGTGTGGATCCATGGAGAGACTTACAGGCGTTTTGCTCTGTAGCGCAGTGGAAAGCCTCACGTTGCCGCAGCGCCTGCCAACCCTACCAGCAGCCTGGCTGTGTTGCCATGGTGACCACATTTGAGCAGTGTCTGGCTCTCTCTCTTCCTCTCTCCTCCTAGTTTCCTTTCTCTCTTTCTCATAGCTTAACCACCCCCCACATGCCTTCCCTTTCTCTCACTTTCTCTCTTTAACATCGCGCAGGCCCCCTCCATTATTTTCTCCCTCACTCTCTCGCTCTCTCATTACAGCTCCCCCTTTCTTTCTTTCTTTCTTTCTTTCTTTCTTTCTTTCTTTCTTTCTTTCTTTCTTTCTCTCTCTCTTGCTCTCTCTCAAGCTTTCTATCGTGCCACTCACTTGCGTCCCACCCTCCCTCCCCATCACACACACACACACACACACACACACACACACACAACACACACACACACAGCAACACACACACACACACACACACACACACAGAGAGACACACACACACACACAAACTCTATCACAGTGCCAGCCAGTGGAACAGCGCCATCCAATCAGACACGTTTGCATAACGAGCTTGTTATGCAGAGGCCTGTGGTTGCAGAGCTGGTGCTCCAGCACCCGTCTAGACAAATCTCATTTATGCATAAGAACAAGGAGAGAGAGAGAGAGAGAGAGAGAGAGAGAGAGATAGAGAGAGAAAGAGAGAGAGAGAGATTTAATATATAGTGGATGGGGGATGGGAGTGGGGGTGGAGATGGAGGAGGGAAAAGCAAAGAAGCAGAACCACTGTTGAGAAAACTGAAAAAAAAGGTGGACCTGTTCAAAACCCTCACCGTGGCCCAGAGTTCAATATTACACACACACACACACACACACACACACACACACACACACACACACACATAGGACCGGAGAGGACACTGGCAGCAACAAAGGGGGTGTCTCTACGTCTTCACTTTTAAAGGGAAGCAAATCAAATAAGTCCTGATAACATAATCAAATTAGATGCTTCCCCATAATGGCTCTGCCTTAGGGAGATTGCAGAGG
This sequence comes from Etheostoma perlongum, assembly GCA_026937815.1. Lineage (NCBI taxonomy): Eukaryota > Metazoa > Chordata > Actinopteri > Perciformes > Percidae > Etheostoma > Etheostoma perlongum. The sequence goes on along the minus strand of CM049374.1, from coordinate 21,171,374 downwards.
ATGCACACAGAAAATGAGCAAAGACGTGGATATTCAATCAAATCTGGTTCAACAGGGAGAAATACTGCTGGAAAAACACCTTATGGTTCTAAAACAACAGCCTCTTCTTTTTCCAGGAATCGACAACAACACTTCTCTGTTGACTCACAATTCTTGAGAGGGCACCGAACTTATAAAAACCAGACCGAGGCTCATCTTAAAAATGAGTGTGTTTCAGCAAAAATATTAAAGCTACAAGCAGCTCCCTCAGAGCTTTATGGATGTTTTATTGTTGCCAACCTGCAGCCTCTTCCTTTTTCAATAAAATTAACTGTCTTGTGTAAATGTCTATTCCCTTGATTTAGATGTGATTTTGTTGAAAGGGAGACAGAACATCCCTTCACATCCACATAGTTCCTCTGTTTCACTGCCATTCCCTCCGCCAGGGGCTCTGACCTGCGACTGGGATGTGCCACTGACAGTCTCTGACCCCAATTGACGTTTGGCCCTTGTCTGACACCAACATTTGGGGATTGACTGGAAGTGAATTACAACAGCAGCAGTTCCTCAGTGGGAGGGAAAGAGAGACAGAAACAATAGAGTGGGTGAAAAGATTTGCAGTTGCTTTGATGCAAAGGCAGTAATAAAGCAGCGGGATCACGGTCAAGGCAGAGTGAGGGGATGTATGTGAGAGGAGAGGGAAGAAAGAGGAGAATACAGAGCATAGTATGTGTGAGTGAGTGTGTGTGAGAGAGGGAGGAGAGTGTCAGAGGGAGTTCCCCCCCTCATTAGCTCAGTGAGACCCAGAGCTCAGTGTTTACCACAAGCAGCTAAAGGGCCGGGTGGCAGCCTGGCCAGCCAAGCTCCTCGCAGCACTGCTGGCATCTCCAGCCAGCAGAGGGGAACATCCTGGCTATATCAGTGACGCTGTTAAAGCTTTTCGCCGCCACAGGCTGGAAACACACCGGGAATACAGTGAATTCTTGTAATCATTGAACAAAACATTCAGAGTTTGGCTCAAATTGCCAGGAAAAGCAAAAAAAACTTTTCCCGCAACGCAACGTTGGAGCTGACTTGATGAGATGCCATCTTTGATGTCAAAGTCTCCTTAAAGTCCACTTTACATTCATTCAATACCTTTCTGCTCTGCTTGTAGTTTGGGTGTTTACTTGTTTGTTTTTCTTGCTTTTACTGTAGGAAACCACTGCTGCTGTAATAAGGGAACTTTCCCACTATGGGATGTATAAAGTATTATCTAATCTAATCTAATCATGTGTAAAAATGTAAAACATGTTGCTCAAAAGTCCACTGACAAGTATCACTTCTAGCCAATTGTTTTGATTTTCTGGTGTGTAACTCCTTAAGTCCTGTGACCTGATTACTGTTATTTTTGACAAAGATGTCTTAGGTTAGCTTATAGATGGGAGTTGCAGAGGACTGGTTGAGGGTATGACTAACTTGTTGTTTGGGTTCATGTTAGAAAGGGGAAGGGGAAACACAAATCAACGGGGAATAGACTTCAATACAATAATTTAGTCACAGAATATGGTGTAGCACCGGCCTACAACGTCTGCTATCATTGACCTCATTTCCAGCTGTAGCAGGAGCTGGGGTTTTTGTAAAAAAAAAAGAAAAGAAAACTCATTGTATTCTACTTTCCAAACACCAAATGGTACAAAGTTAGCAACTAGCTGGTAAACACATTGGAAAAATGGATAATGCATATGTTAGCATGTTAGCACACTTTCAATAAATGTTAGATGTTGCTGTATAAAGGACAATACTGACTCATTTCACTACTGTTACATTTTAGGATTATTGTTTACCCATAATTATCCCTTTTGCCCCCAGTGGCTACTGTGAGGCAAAAGTCACATGAGCTAGCTTTAAAAGTGTTGTGATTATCGTATCTTAGTAATTAGCAAGCTTACCATAACAAATCTGCTTGAATTATGTCCCTAGTGTTAATGTTTGGAGGAGCTCCAACCTCTGACATGTTGTCTAAATATTGCACACTAGTCCTCATTTGGAAAAGGGGGTTTTCCCCTCACCATTTTTTCCATAAAGGACAAAAAATGCTTTTGCTTGTTTGATGATTTCTTCAAATCAACCAGAATCGTCTTGGGCGGCGCTAATCCTCACATGCAGCGATGGTGGTCTTGCAGAATAATAGCGGTGTAAGCGGAAGATGATGAAGAGAATGCCGGCTAACAAAGCAATCCAAAAGGAGGACCGTTTTGTCAGCATTCAAATGTGCATGATGTGTTTTTGAAAAAGTCTACTCTTTAAATTTCCTCTTACATCTGGTTGTGATATGAAGATACACATCGCTTTACTTTTTTTGGGTCATCAAATGCAGCAGCCTGCGATCACTGGCACGGGTTACTGGCAGAGCATCCCAAAAATAGTGGAAAGAAAGATGGCAGGATGGCTCTGTGGTTAAATGAACTGACATTCAATCAGGGAATGTGGGCTCAAGCCCCATTTTATTATCTGTGATCATAAACCCTGCTGAGGTGTCCTTGAGCAATACATAGGAATCCGAGCATAACAGCAGACAGAACGCTGACATTGGACGATGACAAAACGGTCTACATCCAAAGAGTCAGACAACGTTTGCAGTGACTGAAAACGCAATTTGTGTGTACATGCACAGAAGAAAGCTACAGTAAAAAAAAATTGCCATTTAATGTGTACCAGGTCTGGAGAAATTCAACTACTCAGTCACCGCATTAACTCCCACTGCTAGCTTGGCACAATCGCTGTATTTCTGACCTACAGTCCCTGCCATCAGCACCGGCACCACGGGCACCAATCTACCCTTTAAACTGGCCCTTGATGCCCACAGCTTACACTGGCAGTGACAGTGTAACTGCTGCCAACCTCCTCTGAGCCTGAGACGGTCCACTGCCTCTCATTTAGACTACAGAGGCGGTCCAGCAGCCAAAACACACCTTTGATCCAATTGGAGAGACAGTGGCTTGAGAAATAGAGGGTGCAGCTTGAGCCACAAAGCTGAGGTCACTACAGATGGCGATGAGTCTAAATTACACCTTACCTCCTTTTTCCTCTTCTTAACTTTGGGCATTTTCCCCTCTTTCATCTTTTTGGGCTTCTTCTTCTTTTGTTGTTTGAGGGAGTCGTTGTCAGAGAAGAAGCTGTCGAGGGGCGTGAGGGGAACAGCGTTGCGCTCCCCATCGTCATCCTCATCTGGACGCAGAGACAAAAACATCATCTGATGAGATTGAGTTTGAAGACTTTACAGCCAATTGAGCTTTTAATGAGCCAAACTCGTTATATTGACAAATGTAGTAATAAAAAAATTAAATCAACAACAATTTTGTCATCTATCGAAGAAAAAATGTCAAGCATTGACTGGTTCCAGCAACTTTAATTTGAAGATTTGCATCTTTTCCCAGTTTTATATCATTGTTAATATTTGGGTTTTGGACAGTTAGTGAGATAAAACATTATATAAGTTGTATTACTTTTAACACAAAAATGAACAGCTTACTCTCTTTAAAAGGGCAAAACACCATGGCACAAAACTATTTGTGACACAAACTATTTGTAGCATTAACAATGGTACATTTACAAATTACAAATTTCACCAAAACAGTTTTTTTTATACTTCATTCATTCTTCCAGCACTCCTGACTGTGGTCCCAGTCATGCAGACAAAACTAAAAAATCCAGAAAAATTTAAAAATACCGTTGTACAAAGTTTTGGTCATACCGCCCACTAAAAACAAGTAATCCAAAAGATGAAAAGAAAGATGACTCGATAATGAAAATAATCATTAGCTGCTGTGAAATAACAGCAAAGTGAAAGTCAGTTAGCCTGTTTTTGAAAATAAAAAATGATGAATCAATGCCAGACCGACAGGAGCACTTGGCAAAATAAACCTCGTAATTACACATCATTGAGTGTGTATCAACTTTACCCGTCAAAGCACAAATAGATGGAGCGCATGCCCTGCCGCTAAATGGGACCTCCCTGGAGGACCACTGAGGTAGACTGAGCAGATCTTCTGCCTTTAATGCTTGCTGGGACTAAAGCGACCTGCTGCTGGTTGTCAGCTGTACTGTCTCAGAGCTGCTGTGTACAAACGGGGCTGACTGCTGAGCGCAGCAGACTTCAGTGATGCCATAGTGGGTCACAGAGGAGTAAGTAAGGAACAGAGACAGTCCCAAACAATACATCACTCTAAAGAGACACGCTGAGATGTACAAGCAGGATGCAACTCCCCTGGAAAGGTCGATCTGATCTCGTTCTCTCTCTCTCCGACTGTCTTTCTGCCTCTTTTCCGTCTCTCTATCTCCGTGTCTGCCTTCACTGTTTCTCATGCCGACAGACTGGAGGACATGAAATATGCAGCACATGTATCAGAGTCAATCAGCCAACTCTCGCCCTGCAGTCTACCCCTCCCCTGGGCAGCTGGAGTGAGAAGCTGGGGAGGAGGGATTCCTGTGTAGTAGACACACAAACCCCACCAAACACTTATCCCATATTTAGCAAAGCTAGCAGGAGGCTAGCTTTGCTAAATACACACACACAGTACATACACACACACACACCAGTGATTTCAAAGCTTTAGTCAGTGCCAATGTCAGGCTCAATGTTTGGTTTTCTTTGACCGCCAGTTAAAGTGCATCACCCCTTCTTTTTCAGAGCTAATTGGGGGTTGCTTGCGCTTTATGTGTCCAATATTTTCAAAGTAAAGCTGCTGACTGTCAACATTTTTAATGGTCATAGTTCTCTTAAAATCTATCCATTTTACATGTAAAAAATGCAAGGTGTAAGGTATATATTTAAAAGCATGTAAAACAACAATACAATTGAATTATTAGTTGCTGATTTAGGCAGGATAACCACTAATCACTGATCTATCTATCTATCTATCTATCTATCTATCTATCTATCTATCTATCTATCTATCTATCTATCTATCTATCTATCTATCTTTCTGACTCACACATAGGTCCATGTGCTCCTCCTCCTTTATATCTCTCTTTTTAATATAGCCTTGAGATTATGTATTCAGTATCTCAAACAGGGAGCTCTATGGCGTCTCATGTGTATTTAAGTCCATGATGTATGCATGCCTTGCATCTCACTGAGATGTACAGATGATGGCATGACTCAGATACAGATGTAGAAGGCTCTGGATTACAGAAAGCACACCGTCTGCACCTCTTGTCTCAATGAGTGACAGGTTGACCACACATCACTGATTAGATGCACCAGATGATGCCGGACTGTGTGTCCTTTGCTCTGTTTTCTGTACAATAAATCACTCAAACTTGACAGTGGTGATTATTGATGTAGGTTTTAAAAGTTCAAATATATGCAGAAGAGCAGACTAAGTCCATTTCCTAATGGCAGCGTTGATTTGTTGAGCGCTCAGTCCACCACTTTGGTCCAGATTGAAATATCTCAACAACTACTGGACAGATTTCTAGGACATTTTCTAGAGACATTCATGGTCCCCAGACGATGAATCCTAAATGACTTTCCCTGTAGCACCACCATCTGGACGAGTTTTCACTTATTCTGTAAAATATGTCAACATCTATCCGGGATTAATCACTACAACATGTTGTACAAACATTCATAGTTCCCAGATGATTCATCATAATGACTTTGATGATCCCCATAATTTTTTGTATATGTTTTTATAACTATAACTTTGTAGTTTTGAGTGAAATGTCTCAACAACTGTTGGATGGATTGCCACTTTGTGTTTAAGACCAAATAATGATTAACAAATGTTAGCATGCCAAACGGAAATAGTCAGATGCTTAACATCAGCATGTTAGCATTGTCATTGTGAGCATGTTAGCATAATATAATTTATTTATTTATTTGATTAGGACAATGCACATTAATCAACATTTCTGTAAATGCGCCATTGTTAGCCAATCAGCTATTTTTCAACTGTAGTCCTCCCTATTATGCATGTCTTTATGGTGGGAAGAAACCAGAGCACCTGGAGGAAACCCATGCAAACACGGGGAGAACATACAAACTCCACACAGAAAATCGACCTGGATTCCAACCAAGAACTTTCTTGCTGTGAGGCAGAAGTGCTAATTACTTAGCCACGGTGCTGCTTGTGTCTGAAGTACAGCCTCAAAGCTGTGATAGTTGTCGTTAGCAATCAAGTAAAAAAGTACAAATGGTCTCTGGGTAATGCACCTCGTGTATAGGCAGAAGGTGAGGCAGCAATGCAGTTGATTGAAAAACAAAACAAAGAAAGATGTCTGTGTTTAACACCTACATTGCCATGCAATCTGAAAGCTGCCGACAGTAAATGGCCTGTGAAGTCCCCAAAGGGGAGGCCCTCGGGGGAATGATAATCTCTCTGCTTGGTGAGTGGACCAGGCTGTGCCAGGTGTTGGAAAGGAGGGGGGTCGCTCAGTCATGTGGCACAGGGAGGTCTGGCACGAGGTTATGTTAGACAGAGAAACAAAGCTCCACTTGGCATAAGAGCCTTCTGTAAAGTGTGGACGGATGGCACAGACACAGTCCTGACCTTCCTGCAAGGTCTTGGCCACCGGACTGACCCATTAGAAGGGAGATTCATGAGCGACTCCCAAGTGAGGAAGCTAGAGTTTACTGGAAAGCATATTAGCCCTTTCTCTGTTGGCCCCTGTGTGGAAATGCCCACTTAATGTTGCCCAGCATTGCTTGCTAAAGAGGAGGAAAAACGGAGCCACTGCTTTTCTCTCTTTATTGATCAAGTGCTCATAGCTTAGGCCTCGAACGCCTTCAGACAAAGACACCCATAGACTATTATTAGAAGATGTAATCATCAAAGTGATGAAAGGATGGAGACCAAATAGCACCATTAAAAGTATATCTATCACAGACAATATATGCACAAGATCATAATGTGTGCAAAAATAAAGCGGATATAAAACAGACTGGAATGCTGCACCGCTCATCTGCAAATACACATTAAAATAGCGCATCTTTCATGCACAGGCTTTGGGCACGCGCAGCAGGAAAAATAAATGGTGTCAACTTTCACAGTGAGGGTTCCAAAAATAGAGCTCTTTCTAATTGGGGATAACATTTGTAGGCACACCAAAGCTCATGATAATCTTTCAATTTTAGGGAAGAACAAAACAATTAAAACAGAAAACACAAAGGAACAATCTGTGACAGTGTTAGCACCCGGAGTGAAACAAAGAGAATTAGGACACTTTATGTGCCACAACAAATAAAGGCTGTGATAGCATAGCTTTAAGGGCTCTGAAATCCCCCTAGGATGTGCTTCTACATCGTTGCGTTTTAATTGCATGGAAGCATTTTTGATGTCAGGAAAGATTTGACCTGGATTTCTGACCCTGTCTGTCACTTTGATGCCTGTTGATGGAGGTCGTAAACTGTCTGAACACTGCTTCCTGTATCAGCAGCATAACAATGGATTCGCAAGACTATGACATGATCAAAAAGGAAGACAGCAAAGACATTTACCACCATCACCAAGAAATACCATACTGTCTGTATAGTGCGGATATCTTCATTTAGCCACAGAAAGAGCTTCATTAAGACATAATAAATGCAAATTATTGTCTAATTGTCAGTACATTTACCCTTCACTGCATAGAGATGACAATGTTAAAGAGTCCCTTTGATATGACATAAATAAATTTCAGCTGACAAATGAAAACTTTTCGATTTTCAAACTGGATTACTATTCACACATCCTCACTAACCTGCCATAATCAATTCCATCTTACCCCATATACATGTTTAACCAACTACAAGGTTATTAAGGACACGCATCAGTGCTTGTTTTCTCCCTCAGGCTACGACTGGCAGTCATAGATGATGCTTCAACACTCAAACACTCCCTCTCTGTCTCCCCCCTCTCTAACTCTGTCTTTCTCTCTCCGTACTGCACAGTGCAAGCCAATGCAAGCCTATTGGTATTATTCTGGCTTATGAAAACATTGTGTAGCCTATAGGAAAAAAAATGACAATTCCTACAAACCTGTCAATTTGATAAAAAATCATGTTTTAGTCACAAATAGATATGATAATATGCAGATGATCTACTTCCATTGATGTTGTGACAGTTATACTGTACTAAATACACCGACATTTGAGGCTCAAGACATTTGAAACAAGCATGAACCATGTGCAAGAAATGCACCATGGAAACCATGTTGGTGAAAATGATTCATTAAATGTTTTGACTCTAAACGTTCCATGGACCTTTTCAGGAGACAGCCTATGCATGTGACTGTCTGTAGTTCCTTTATATAGACCAACAACTCCTTTGTAATGTACAGCGGCTTGAGAAAGTGTACACACCCATGCTGAAGTTGAATAAAAAGAGGAATAAAAACACATCTTCTGGAAATTGATCTTAATGCCTTAATTCAAAAAAATTTGAAAAATCCAACATTTAAGGACACCAATTTTCTTTGTGAATGAATAATGTATTGTAAATACATAAATGTTCTTCCTTAAAATACAGTATACACCCCCCTATGTTAAATTCCCATAGAGGCAGGCAGATTTTTATTTTTAAAGGCCAGTTATTTCATGGATCAGGATACTATGCATCCTGATAAAGTTCCCATGGCCTTTGGAATTAAAATACCCCCCCCACATCATCACATACCCTTCATCATACCTAGAGATTGGCATGGTTTTATTTCAGTTAGCCTGATAGCTGGTTTGATTTGCATTGAGAGATGATCTTATGGAAAGTTCCCCATGCCTATATCTATGTATGGTGAAGGGTATGCAATGGTGTGGGGGGGGGGGTTTTAACATCTATTGTTTTAACCATGAAACGTTCCACATTGTGATGTGAAAAGTAAGAAGAGGGCAAAGCAGCATGTTTTAGGTGTTGCCCTTGACATCAAACCAAAATCGAATCAACTGATGCCTCAGAGCGAGCTGCGAGAAAAGAAGAAAATAGGAATCTATTGACTGCACTGGCCAAACTGACCCCGTGGCATAAAGATTACTCATGCCCAGCAGAATGCACTTCATCACCTCTGTAGGACTTGGTTTGACTGGGATGTACAGTACATTTTGATGAAGCTGGCTCCTGGCTGCTCATGACAGACACCCTATAGTTACAAGTATTACTGCATGTTAAAGTCATGGCAGCTCATCACTTCAGCCAATCCCATCACTGGTTTATCAGATCACCAAGCAGACATTATGATGCCTCTAGGACTGCAACTAACTTGTTTCATTGTGGATCATTGTTTCATTGTCAGTTGATTATTTTCTCAATTAATGGATCAGTTCTTATGTTTAAATGTTAAAAAAAAAACAAAACAATGAAGAACATAGATCAGTTTCCCTAAAAGTCCAAGTTGACGTCCCCAAATGTCTTGTTTTGTCCACAACATGAGAAAAGAAACTAGAACACATTCACATTTAAGAAGCTGGGATCTGAGAATTTTTACCCAAACCAATTAATCAATAATCAAAATAGTTGTCGATTCATTTAATAGTAATACTATTTGATTCATCTTTGCAGCTCATAGATGCAGCAGTCAAGAAAATCCAAATCTTAAACTACTATTATAGAAAACATCATTCTAGTCAGCTCAACATTGGGACCGGGATATCCCAAACCAATCGGGTGCTTTACAGCTATTAGGACAAGGAATGGTTGAGACTATGGACCAAAGAAAACAAAATGACCACAATTTGGCAAGCGTCTTGTGGACAGGTCATTTATTAGGGACTCTTAACATCCCCTGTGCCTTGATTCGTTTTTAACATCTTTAAGGATTAGAAAATGTCAATGTATAGCCTACAATTGGTTCATTGCCACAGTGGTTGACAGATTCATTTTACAGCCGTAAGAAATATTGCACACATTTGGCTGAGAGCTGAAGCTGAGCTGCGTGTCAAGAATGTGGGTTAGAGTTAATTTCAGTTAGTGGACGACCTAGAGCTAAAGGGATGTTGATGACCTGGCCATGGTCATCAGCAGCAGTGCACATGATCATGGTAAAGATACTATGGCACACCATAAGCACTGTTTACTGTAGCCTACACGTGGCTGTCACACCTCTGCGGCCATGCAGGGCTAGAAAAAAACATTAAAGTTGGAGCAGCCTCCTGATCACAAGTGGAAACAGCACAGCAACGCATCACATATAACAAACCCAACACGGATGTGTTGGCACTGTAGCCCATTTCTAGGACGCATCACATCGGCTACTACTGACACCGAATGCATTGGCATTGGTTTAAAACAGCCTCGCTGAACCAAACTTGTGTTTGGACTTGAGCTTGTACACGCATACAGCCTGTGAAAGAAAAGAAGAAGAAAAAAAGAGACAGCCTCCAGAAACCGTGCAGCAGGGTTTTCATCATGCCCCCCAAAAATCAGGCTGCATGTGAGGACAGCCAGAATCCAAAAACCCGATCCCACTTTTAAGACACTGGGTCGTGCAAAGAAACAACAGCATGACTGTGCTTATGGCACCCCACCCCTCCTCCTCCTCCTCCTCCTCTCTGGTCTCAGGAACGCAGGACAAGCCCTTTTCCCCGCAATCAAGGCGTAGCGGCGCAAAAAGAATCTGAAGGACACCCCGCCTCCCCCCCCTTCCCCTCACCTGGCATATCGTCTTCAAAATCCATGTCGTCTTGTCCCTCGTCTTCATTACTCAGCGACCCCGGCATCTTTATCTCATAGCCCCCCAAACCCCTTTTAGGCTGAGAATACTGAAAGTTAACCCTCCAGACGCCGCAGCCCAGTCTCTTTCTTCACCCAAAAACAAATGTAGGCTATTCCAAAAAAATAAAAAAAATTACATTTTATTTTTTTTGCAGTAAATCTGGGGATTTTTCTCCAAGAGTAAAACATTTAATTAAAAAAATTATATTAATTTCCACTGATCTCTATCCAGGTCTTCCAGTCTGAAAAATAAGAAAGACAAAAATGGAACACACATGCCCAGATTGTGACGTCTGGTCTGTTGCCATGGCGATGCATCCCATAATTTCCCCCACAACTAGTTAGTCATGCTCTCTTAGTAACCAGTAACTAGTAGTGTGTAAAGGCAACGCTATGCATGCGCCGCTAACAGGCGGATCCAGTCCCGCGCCTGTCGCCTGCCCATTTCATCTGGAAGTCCGGAGAATGGAGACAGAAACTTCTGCTGCTTCCCTGTTCATGCACAACCTTTCCTCTAAATGAATCCAGGCTGCAGGAAGGAAACAAAACACTTGCTTTTTTCCCTCTTAGGGGACATGCCATTTAAAAGGTTTGGGTCTAATTCGGTTTGCCTAATATCTAAGGTAGAAATAAGGAGTCAAATCCTTTTTCAAACTTCCCCTTTTAGACCCCAAAAGCCTCATGGTCGCATGCTGAGAGCGAGTCCTGGCTGCCAGTGGGATAACTGTTGTCAAGGTTACCACAGCTGTAACAGAGGATGCCCCATGGAGAGAGCATGAGTTTCAGCTGCATCTAAATGCATCAACATGAATCAAGAGCCCGGAGTGTCCTGAACTCACGAGCCGCAGTGGAGCCTCGTTTTAAATGGTTTAACTGGAGCCTTTTTAGCAATTATAACCAGCTTAATTATTTTGTTTCATCTTTTTTCTCTATGAACATAACACACTTATCTTTGGCTCAGGTGTCACAGAGCATCAAAGCAGAAGAAAAGGATTCTCATTGGAGAACCCCAGTCAGCTGGAGTACCAGGGAAGTAAAAGGTAACAAAGAAAAAAATTAATTTAATTGTGCATCTAAATAATGATTAAACATTTTTTTTTTTACTACAACAAAGCATACAGTGTTATGTTCATATCTCCGGTATGTACAGAAGCCTCTGTGTGTGGTACCCAGAGAACTAAAATAAAAACATTAAAAAAAGACAACGGATTTTCTTTTCTAGTTCGGAATTTTATTTAAAGTGGTGTGAAGTTTAATCTTCATCCTCCTCCTCCTCCTCGTCCTGGTTGATCTGGAAGTAGCGCAGCTCATAGCTCTCCTTGGTGTTGGCCACAACCCGCAGCCAGTCTCTCAGGTTGTTCTTCTTCAGGTACTTCTTGGTAAGATACTTCAAGTACCTGCAGTAGATGAGGAGGAAGGGGGTACCATCACAGTATTAGTCAGAAGTACAGCTAGGTCATATTTATATTCCTAATCTCTTTGAATCTGCACCAGAGAGTTTGCAGGTCTATTATGTATGTCTCATTTCAACGGTATGCATTTAGCTATAATGTGATAAAACCCTGATGTCATTATAGGGTAAAGCAAGTGCTTTGTAATTTGGATTGTTGACTGGCCCTAGATCACATAAAAAGGTCATTTGAAATAATACAGGCAGCTTCCAAATGACTTACCAAATTTAAGTATACATAGATTAGGGCAGTGTTGTGTGTCACCTTCAGAAATGCAGTCAATGTACTGTATATTTGAATAAAAAGGATAAAACGACAGATACATCATACGTAGGAGGTTACTGATAATTATACTGGATATACTAATAACATCTCCCAGTGACTTCTTCCATTCACATATCAAGAGCGCCAGTTAAGAATAAAAGTGGCAGAGGCCCCCTCTGGTGGTCGTGTTCCAGGCTCAGACAGAAAGTCTCCATGTAACATGTATGTATCTGTAGATATACTGTTTTTCAATATGTTCATGCAAATTGATGTTCATCTACATTATAATTAGGGATGTAATGACTACCGGTGTAAGGGTAAACCACGATACAAATATTGACAATAACAATTACCATTTTCATTTAAAATATCCTTAATAACACGGTGTGGAAACCACACATTGAATCCTTCCCAGCTTCAGCAGAGTCTCCTGAAGGCGCACTGTGTGGCCTACAACGCGTTTCTTTAAGTTGGAATCACAGCGGGAGGAGATGACAGCGCTCAGGCCTTTAAGAGGACTGAGTCTGAAGCATGGCCATATTTTGGTTATTATAAGAACACCGAAGGTCAGCTGATTGAAGACATTTTATCCTGTCTGCAGAACGTGCAGGAAAAAAGTTGCTGCTAAAGGCATTGAACGCACCATTAAAAACACCGTGATCATTTTGGTCACTATAACTAAGGTTATATTTTCATACCGTTACATCCCTAATTAGAATATTACATTTCGGGTATGATGATTTCAGACATTGTCTGCGGTCCTATTTCCCCCCTTAACCTTAGTGGTATATGCCCGTATACACAGTATATACCTAAATTAAACGTGGAATGTTTGTGGTTGCTGTGCAACATTTTGCCAAAAACCAAATATATATATTTGTTTTTTAAATAAGACATTTTAAACCCTAGGTCACACTAAGGAAAGCACATGTGTAGATGCAATGAGTTTTGCTGCTTTTGGTTTCAGGGTATTGGTATTGTGCATTCTGGCTCACTGGCACAACTTACCTGGAGCCATGGTCCATGTTATTAGTAACACCTGTGCCTTTTCTACTCATGTCTTCTGTGAAAAAGGCCTGTATACATTTCTTTTCTGCTTCTTCAATGTAGAGTAGTTCCTGGTGAAACATTTGTTTCAATGTTTAGAGCACCGCAAACAAAACTTCCATCGTATCGGGCTAGTGGCACAGGCCTTTGCAGCAAAGATCTCTAGATACTTCTACAAAGACAACCCAAACTAACTGCATGCACTATGTGCAGAGCGGCTAGTCCACACAGCATTCCGGGATAGGAGGACAAACAGGCTCTGGTTTATTGGCATTTCTTTAAACCAATCACAATTGTCTTGGGCGGTGCTGAGCGCCCGACGCAGGTACGGTGCCTCTGCAAAATAGCCTCTGGAAGGAACTTGTTTTGGTGGAACATATGCACGTAGGGAGGCAAGCTCTGGAAGTGAAGTGGCTGTGGAGTGTGTGATAAGAATGTTACTTAAAAAAAAAAAAAAAAAAAAAAAATTAAAAAAAGTTAACTAAAATTTGACTGTTGGAGGATGTTTCCCATAGCAACAGGAGTTTAAAATGTCAACGTGAGGGACATCTGGCCGAAAATGAGGGGACATCCGTAATCATGTAAAACGTAGATATAGACCGTCAATGCTGAAACTCAGTGTTCAGAACACTTTCCTGTGTTTATGGATGAACCTTTCAAGCCGATTTAGCTCATTTCAAATCAAGCTCTACAAATGGGATCAAGGTGGAGTGCTAGCCCGGAAATGATGAGCGGGATGAGCGGGAGTAGACCCTCTCAAAATCTGAAGGAACTCTTTTAAACTGACCTTTATCGATCTGAAACAAAGACAGATTCAGCAACTGCATGGTCTACTTCTCACTTAAAATGTTTTCAGAAGCACATTTCAGTGAACTGTTTTAGTAAAATATGAGATCGTATTCCGAACAAGCCGCCATTATGGTCGGTTTGGAAATTCCGGAGAAGCCAGACCCACGTGACGCGTTCGTCCAATCAGCTGCCAGTTTGCATTTTTTTTATGCGACAATACAGATTAGCGCCGCCCGTTATAGGGACGTATTACGTCTTGAGCACGTGCAGAACGTACGCTCGAGTCAGCGTCGCCGTGTTCCGAGGGACTTTCCGAACCAACTCGGGGAGGCGGTCAGTCCGACTGCCGATGGTCGGCCGTCGGGTTGGGGTGTCGGAGCCTTTAGAAAACCATTTGGACATAGTTGCTTACTTAACCCTTGGGTTGTCCTTCCGGCTCAAAAAGCACTGTTTTTGATAGTTTTGTCACTAATTTTTTACGTTTTTGTCTCTTCATTGTTAGTTTGTAGACATTTTTGGATTTTAAGGTCAACCATGTACACCCCATGTAGCCTATATGAAATTATATCTAACTTTTGAGTTAAAAATGCAGAAAGTATGAATAATTCTAATATTTAAGATCGAAGGAACGTATGTTGATGGATAATCAGACTGTCAAAGTGAAGTAGGAATAATTTAATAAAACACCAAAAATTCAATAAAATGTGGTTGAAAGAAACCAAGATGTTCTGATATAGAAACTTGGAACATGGGACAAATGTGACATGAGGACGACAGGAGTTAACGTTACTGTAATATGTGCGGTAACTTAGCTCATGGCTATAAACTGCTAGCTAAATCAACAGCAGAAGACACTGGTAGTCACTGACCACCTTCAACCAACATAGGTTCACTTTTTAAATTGTGCTTATCCATTGGGTGGAGTGGCTAAACAGCTCAGCTATCTTTTTTCTTCTTTACATTTGCCTCTGTCCACCCTGGTGTGAGGACAACACCAGTACATCACTTCACTTCACACTGGCAGAAAGAAAAAAAGTAAGGGTGCACGATTCAAAAAATGTCACGATTGTTAGGCTCAAGATTCGATAAAAATAAAAAACAATTTGATTCAAAAATTTCTCAATTAAAAAAAAAAAAAAAAAAAAAAAACGATTCACAGTATGTAAATGTAGTTACTTTTCCCATGTGATCGTATATACGCCATTACACCATTTTTGATTTCTAGGAATAGATTTTTAATCTGTAGAGCTTGAATCGCGATACGAATATGAATCGATACCCTCAGCCACAGGGCAGTCACCAACTTTATTGTTAAATATTTGCTGCCTTTTTCTGCAGTGGAGGCTCTATGGTCAGAGAAAAGAGGAATTAAAAAAGCAGCTTTTGGAAATTGATCTTAATGCCTTAATTCAAAACAATTAGGGAAATCCAACCTTTTAAAAAGGACACACATTTTCTTTGTGAATGAATAATGTATTAAAATAGCCCCCCCACATCATCACATACCCTTCACCATACATAGAGATTGGCATGGGGAACTTTCCATAAGATCACCTTTCATGTATATCAAACCAGCTATTAAGCTAACTGAAATTAAACCATGCCAATCTCTAGGTATGGTGAAGGGTATGTGATGATGTGGGGGGGTATTTTAATTCCAAAGGCCATGGGAACTTTATCAGGATGAATAGTATCCTGATCCATGAAATAACTGGCCTTTAAAAATAAATATCTGCCTGCCTTTATGGGAATTTAACATAGGGGGGTGTTTACTTATGCCCCCTGTATTTTAACATAGGGGGGTGTTTACTTATGCCCCCTGTATTTTAACATAGGGGGTGTTTACTTATGCCCCCTGTATTTTAACATAGGGGGGTGTTTACTTATGCCCCCTGTATTTTAACATAGGGGGGTGTTTACTTATGCCCCCTGTATTTTAAGGAAGAACATTTATTTATTTATAACACATTCATTTACAAAGAAGATTGAGGTCCTTAAAAGGTTGGATTTTCCTAAGTTTTTTTTAATTAGGTATTAAGATCAATTTACAAAATGGAAATGCTTTTTTTATTCATCTTTTTAAAATCAACTTTAGTGTGGGTGTGTAAACTTTCTCAAGCCACTGTATTCAAACATGCTCGTGACATAATATTAAAACACTAATAACAGCTGAATTGTGTTTTGTACCTCTTTGAGAAGGGAACCTCAGAGTTCACAGCAATTTTACTCTTGCTCCTTTCAATGGACACCACACCCCCGCCAAGGCTTCCAGCTTTGCCGTTCACCTTGATGCGCTCCTGCAGGAACTGCTCCTGTTAAGGGCATTGGACACAGAAAGTCATCCATGTGCAGTTTAGTGTCCCAAATTCCACTATGGCCATGCCAAGATTTGCCAATTGGTTAGGGTTAGGCATTTGACTTTGAGTGGTTAAGGTTAGGGTAGCCGATTGGACAGGGGATAGATAGGACCTGTACACATGAGGGTTATGTTACGGGGAATTTGGGACACTGAACTGCACGTATGCCCAGAAAAATCCCATCTAGTAAGGTTTAGAACACGTAACCCAGAATTTAACATAATTAAAAAATTCTGTAACAAATGGCTTGATGTACAGTTACAAAAGAGTCCTTCAAGTACTGACAGGTGACACATTGTGGTTGACATATTTTCAGTTTCCATTAAAACAGTGCATAATAGTGTACTTTTATTACAAACTGACTGTCCATCTAATCCAATGATTTGGGACTGGTTATTGGGTCAAAATCTGGTTGGTTCTTTTTCGACATCAGTCACTTTTCCCGGCCTCTCTCGTCTTTTTTCTTCTCCACATTTTGTCTCTTTATACACTGTTTTTGTAGCTCTTTTTCAGCACTTTGTTTTTTTTAGCAGCGTTTCTGAATCTTTTCTTCTCAAAATTTGACACTTTTTTTCAACTACCAAATACTTTAACATTTATTAAAACACCCAACTTCAATAAAAGTAGTGAACTGAGCCTTGTAGTGAAGAGATTAAATGAAGGATATCCGGGGGGGGGTCAGTGCCTTGCTCAAGAGCACCTTGGAAGTGCCAAGGAAGTGAACTGGGCACTGCTAACTTCGGTCCGCATGTGGCCTTGAACCAGCGACCCTCCGGTTTCCAACCCGACTCCCTAGTGACTGAGCTACTGCCAGTAAGAGGACTCGTTTGTCTAAACTGGTCTACTTACAAAGTTGGCAGCATCCATGATGCCATCCTCCACAGGGTGAGTACAGTCCAGGGTGAACTTTAGGATCTGCTTCTTCCTCTTCCCACCCTGCTTCCTGACCACCTGCTTTTTCTAGCACACAAATGGAGACCGTTACTCAAAAAAGCACAAACAACTATCATAGCACATGTAACTAATAAGGCAGCTAGTTAAAGCCGAATAGCAAGTGATTGGCCATCGTGATCCAAGGCTGTACACGACAGACTTTCAAATACAGACCTCCAAATTGTGTAAAAGCCACAAACGTTACTAGTGATGTTTCACTGCTAGCTTTCGTTAGCATTAGCCCAACGTGGCTTTAGCTAGCCTAACCGTACACAGTAAACAACGGTAGAAAAAATAGGCTTAAACAGCCGTGGCTGCTGTAACATATTTCTGTAACGTTACACCGGTTACATACACTTCTGCAAGGGCATAAAACAAGTTACAATACATCGTCAGAATGCAGTTTATTTGACCATTTTACTACTCACAATCGGGGCCATGGCTGACACATTCGGCAAAAAGGAAGGAGAAAAGGCTGCGCAGGAACTATAATGCCCGGCCGCCAAATCGATCGCATCGATTTATCTGGAATCGATTAAGAAAAGTTGATTCCAGTTGTAGTCAGTGCACTAACGCTAGCTTTATCCTATGGCTTTTTATATTGGGCTGATACAAAATCAGCTTGAAAGTGTCCAGGTATATATATATAAATATATACTGTATATATAATTAAAGGTAGTCTCCATTGAGATCAAGATCTCTAGAACCAAAACCAAATGTAACCAGTCAAACAGAATAATATAAATAAGAAGTATGTGGTTGCTTTTAAACATGGATATATTAAAAAAGGAGACCAGCGAGAGTTAAGAAGAAACCTGAGAGAATTGAGAAATACATGTCAAGCAACAAGTGATGTTTGTACAAACATTTAGCAGAGATGGAAACTATGTCACAATAAAAAACTAAATTGAATGATTGAGAAGGTAAAGCAGAAAGTCTTTTTAGAAATATGGACATATAGCTCTATGAGAACTGCAAACACAGTAATGCTAAGGTGCAAATGGAATAATGGAATAAATAAAGAATTTTTAAGGTTGGTAATATTTCTGAGGTGGGTGGATATCAGAATCAGAATCAGCTTTATTTGCCAGGTATGAGGACACATACGAGGAATTTTTCTTTGGAGCATTGTTGCTCACAATGTGCTTACACATACAAAAACAACCAAAACAAAATATACACACTAATATAACCACAATATATACATACTCTAAACAGAAACAAAAGAGGCATGAGTGCAATGAAGAGTTCAATAAAAAATATTTAAATGTGGAGCATAGTGCAAAGGGTACTGGGATAAATAGTATTATGTTATTATATTACAATATGAACAGTTGAAATAGGAAATGAGAATGATGAATAAATAAAAAAATAATACAGTGGGGGAAATAAGTATTTGACCCCTTGCTGATTTTGCAGGTTTGCCCACTTACAAAGAATGCAACAATCTATAATTTTAATCATATGTACATTCTAACAGTGAAAGACAGAATCCCAAAGAAAATTCAAGAAAATCACATCATATGAATTTATTAAAATTGATAACCATCTGATGAGGAAAAACAACTATTTGACCCCCTGGACAAACAGCATGTTAATATTTTGTAGAAAAGCCATTATTGGCCAGCACAGATGTCAAACGGTTTTTATAGTTGGTGACAAGGTTTGTACACATTTCGGCAGGGATGTTGGCCCACTCCTCCCTGCAGACAGCCTCCAAATCATTCAGGTTCCGAGGTTGTCGCCTGGCAACTCGAATTTTAAGCTCCCTCCAAAGATTTTCAATTGGATTCAGGTCTGGAGACTGGCTAGGCCACTCCAGAACCTTGATGTGCTTCTTCTTCAGCCACTCTTTTGTTGCTTTGGCGGTGTGCTTAGGGTCGTTGTCGTGCTGAAACACCCATCCTCGACCCATCTTCAGCTCTCTCACTGAGGGAAGGAGATATTGGTCCAGAATTCCACAATACATGGCCCCGTCCATCCTCCCCTCAATACGATGGAGTTGTCCCGTCCCCTTGGCTGAAAAGCACCCCCAAAGCATGATGTTGCCACCACCATGCTTGACATGGGGATGGTGTTCTTTGGGTTGTACTCGGTGTTCTTTGCCATCCAAACACGAAGAGTTGAGTTGAGGCCAAAAAGTTCTATTTTGGTCTCATCTGACCACATCACCTTCTTCCAGGCCTCTTCTGAGTCGTCCAGGTGGTGAATGGCGAACTTCATGCGGGCCTGTACATGTTTCTTCTTGAGCAGGGGGACCTTGCGTGCGCTGCAGGATTTCAATCCATGACGGCGTAGTGTGTTACCAACCGTTTCTTTTGTAACTGTGGTCCCAGCTTCCTTCAGTTGATTCATTAGTTCCCCCCTTGTGGTTTTGGGATGATTCCTCACCGTTCGCATGATCAGGGACACCCCACGAGGCGAGATCTTGTGTGGAGGCCCAGACCGAGGGAGGTTGGCGGTGGTGTGGTGCTTCTTCCATTTCCTGATAACTGCACCGACAGTTGATCTTTTCTCTCCAAGTTGCTTTCCGATTCTCTTGTAGCCCATCCCAGCCTTGAGCAGATCTACAATCTTGTCCCTGATGTCCGTAGAGAGCTCTTTGGTCTTGCCCATGGTGGTGATGTTGGATGCTGGTTGTTTGGGTGTTGACAGGTGTCTTTTATACAGATAACGAGGTGAGGCTGATGTATTTGATGTAGATAATTGGTTGGGATTGGGGCTGTGTCTTAAAGAAAGACTAACTGGCTTGTAGGAGCCAGAATACTTGCTGTTTGGTAGGGGG
Source organism: Etheostoma perlongum (assembly GCA_026937815.1). Lineage (NCBI taxonomy): Eukaryota > Metazoa > Chordata > Actinopteri > Perciformes > Percidae > Etheostoma > Etheostoma perlongum. The sequence goes on along the minus strand of CM049374.1, from coordinate 21,151,102 downwards.
TCATATACAGTGGGTACGGAAAGTATTCAGACCCCTTTAAATTTTTCACTCTTTGTTTCATTGCAGCCTTTTTCCAAAAATCAAAAAAGTTCATTTTATTTCTCAGTAATGTACACTCAGCAACCCATCTTGACAGAAAAAAACAGAAATTTAGAAATTTTTGCATATTTATTAAAAAACAAAAACTGAAATATCACATGGTCATAAGTATTCAGACCCTTTGTTCAGTATTTAGTAGAAGCACCCTTTTGATCTAATACAGCCATGAGTCGTTTTGGGAAAGATGCAACAAGTTTCTCACATCTGGATTTGGGTATCCTCTGCCATTCCTCCTTGCAGATCCTCTCCAGTTCTGTCAGGTTGGATGGTAAACGTTGGTGGACAGTCATTTTCAGGTCTCTCCAGAGATGCTCAATTGGGTTTAAGTCAGGGCTCTGGCTGGGCCATTCAAGAACAGCCACAGAGTTGTTGTGAAGCCACTCCTTCGTTATTTTAGCGGTGTGCTTAGGGTCATTGTCTTGTTGGAAGGTAAACCTTCGGCCCAGTCTGAGGTCCAGAGCACTCTGGAAAAGGTTTTCGTCCAGGATATCCCTGTACTTGGCCGCATTCATCTTTCCCTCGATTGCAACCAGTCGTCCTGTCCCTGCAGCTGAAAAACACCCCCACAGCATGATGCTGCCACCACCATGCTTCACTGTTGAGACTGTATTGGACAGGTGATGAGCAGTGCCTGGTTTTCTCCACACACATACCGCTTAGAATTAAGGCCAAAAAGTTCTATCTTGGTCTCATCAGACCAGAGGATTTTATTTATCACCATCTTGGAGTCCTTCAGGTGTTTTTTAGCAAACTCCATGCGGGCTTTCATGTGTCTTGCACTGAGGAGAGGCTTCCTTCGGGCCACTCTGCCATAAAGCCCCGACTGGTGGATTGCTGCAGTGATGGTTGACTTACTACAACTTTCTCCCATCTCCCGACTGCATCTCTGGAGCTTAGCCACAGTGACCATTGGGTTCTTCTTTGCCTCTCTCACCAAGGCTCTTCTCCCCGATAGCTCAGTTTGGCCGACGGCCAGCTCTAGGAAGGGTTCTGGTCGTCCCAAACGTCTTCCATTTGAGGATTATGGAGGCCACTGTGCTCTTAGGAACCTTAAGTGCAGCAGAAATTTTTTTGTAACCTTGACCAGATCTGTGCCTTGCCACAATTCTGTCTCTGAGCTCTTCAGGCAGTTCCTTTGACCTCATGATTGTCATTTGCTCTGACATGCACTGTGAGCTGTAAGGTCTTATATAGACAGGTGTGTGGCTTTCCTAATCAAGTCCAATCAGTATAATCAAACACAGCTGGACTCCAATGAAGGTGTAGAACCATCTCAAGGATGATCAGAAGAAATAGACAGCACCTGAGTTACATATGAGGGTCACGGCAAAGGGTCTGAATACATATGACCATGTGATATTTCAGTTTTTGTTTTTTAATAAATATGCAAAAATTTCTAAATTTCTGTTTTTTTCTGTCAAGATGGGTTGCTGAGTGTACATTACTGAGAAATAAAATGAACTTTTTTGATTTTTGGAAAAAGGCTGCAATGAAACAAAGAGTGAAAAATTTAAAGGGGTCTGAATACTTTCCGTACCCACTGTACTTGTTTTTCCTCATCAGATGGTTATCAATTTTTATAAATTCATATGATGTGATTTTCTGGAATTTTCTTTGGGATTCTGTCTTTCAATGTTAGAATGTACATATGATTAAAATTATAGATCGTTGCATTCTTTGTAAGTGGGCAAATGCTTATTTCCCCCACTGTAAGTGAGAATGAGAATGATGAATAATACTAAATCAGTGGAATAATAAGTGGAACAGGTGCTACAGGTGCTGTAGAGACAGTGTTACTGGGTTATTGAACAGAATTGAACCTGACACTGTGGGTCAGAAGTCAGCTGTTCATCAGAGAGATGGCTTGTGGGTAGAAACTGTTCCTGAGTCTGTTGGTTTTGGCGTACAGTGCTCTGTAGCGCCTACCAGAGGGGAGAAGCTGGAACAGGTTGTGTCCAGGGTGAGATGGGTCTGCAGTGATGGTTCCTACATGGAAGTATAGTGTGTCTTTGACAGCTATTAACAAGTTAAATGACTGGGGTGGCAGTATCTCAGCCCTTAGGGAGTTGGGTTGGGAACCGGAGGGTCGCCGGTTCAAGTCCCTGTCCAGAGTGTGGATTGGTAGCTGGAGAGATGCCACTTCACCTCCTGGGTACAGCTAAGGTGCTCTTGAGCAAGTCACCAAGTCACCGGTCCAGCACTGGCAGCCCCCCACACACACTCTGACATCTCTCCATTAGTGCATGTATAGGACCTGAGCATGTGTGTGTATTTCCGGCCTGTATGTAGTGTGTTATAGCAACAGAGTGTGAATTGTAATTTCTCCATAGGGGATCAATAAAGAGTATAAATTAAAAAATGTAATTTAAAATAAATAACTTACTTGAAAGGTGTGTTCCAGGCTTGGCAAAATGGACTGGTTTAAGTGTTTATAATAGTGACAGTCTGCCAATAAACTGTCTGTGTGTGTGTCTGGTTGTTTTGGCGAACAGCGTTCTGTAGCGCCTACCAGAGGGGAGAAGCTGAACCAGATGAAATTAAATCTACATCCATGCTAATTATGCGCAACCACTTTTTTAACAAATAAATGACAACCCCTTACAGGGGGGTAAACTGGGGCAGTTATGAGAGGTCAGACTTATCCATTACTGACTAACTGCATGGCGACTCTGTAATGCATGAATTAACTAAGAGTATGAAATGTATCTGGTTTAGCTGCTGTTATAACAAAGATTGTTAGATGTAATGTTATCGTTGCTTAATTAAGATGAAATATTTCAACTACAAGAACAGCAAAACCTGTATCAAACAGTTCTGAAAAAAGCCAAGCAAGTGTACCTTGACTCACAATGATTTGGTTATGCTTTATTTTACATCCCTCATTTACTGATCATGTCTAAAATGTTTCTTGTGACAGATTCTTTAGAACTAATTGGAAGGAAAACAGAGACACGTCCACTTAAATTCTTCATTTGACAACATTTCTTTTTTTAATTTGTCTGCAAGTAAGCATACAATTCAACATATATGGAGAATGAAGTTTCCCATAATTAATTACTAATTAATTAAATGGATTTAATAGTTTTTTCCCTATAATAAACACCAAATTAAAGTTTTTTAGTATCCAAGGAAATGATTAGACAAGTGTGACCCGTTATATCATGAAATGCACATTTTTGCTCTTGAATTAAAATTGGATAACGCCTCTAATTTTTTATAAGAATGGTATTTGCTTTTATGCAACCTGACCAAGCTTTATTCATGCATCACTTTTCTAAAACAGAGTTTCATGTGACCAGTTGAAAGTATTCCTCTTTCCAGATCAAATGATTTGCAATGCTGTAATTTCCACCCCACTCCCTCCAGTCACCCTATCTTGGTGTCCGGGAGGAGTGTGACATCAGAAATAGGACAACTGTCTTTTTAATTTCCATGGCACAGCAATATTAAATATCCCTTTTGCACTTTGACAACACACTTAGGGGCTGGCATGAGGTGTGTGTGCTGCCAGCTGCCTGGCGGAGGGACCCCATCGGCCTACTATCGAAGAGTTTCTGCATTGCTGTCATTCCTGCTGGGAGTAGCTGATAGCACCACTGAAAGGTAAGACAGTGGCTCTCTGTGCTTTCTCTAGACTAGCCTACTGCATGTACAGTAGGGTTTGTTGTGTCTCTCATGTTATTTAGTCGCCTTCTTTGGATTGTGTGTTGTCACTGAAGCCCCGGCACTCAGTACACATCTGACAAGGTAAGAGACAGAGAAAAAGCTTGTATTATTATTATTATTATTATTATTATTATTATTATTATTATTATTATTATTATTACTATGACTGTCTTGATCAAAGTGTTGCATATCACAATCGGAATAGCCTATGACTGGAATATTTGGACTGTAACACATGCTAAAGCTTTTTTGTTTAGTGATGTCATGATGTGGCTTTGTAAAACTTGTCAATCACGTGCTAATTAGATTTGTCATTACTCTGTTTGCAGATGGCAGGAGAAATATTTACCAATGTGGATAATCTGTGTAATGTGGATTGTACTAATGTCCACCCCCTGGTGTGTCACATGTGCCATGAGCAGTACCAATCTCCATGTTTATTGGACTGCTACCATATCTTCTGTGCCCGGTGCCTGCGAGGCCGTACCAATGACAGCCGACTCAGCTGCCCCCTCTGTGGGTAAGAAATAGCATATTGGGACCAATTTAGGCTGGGAATAGATGATTGATCTTCAAAGCAATGGAAAACCCAAACATATGTTCTTTTTCTCCACACAGATTGCATCATAAACTGGTACTCTGAAACCTTTCTAACTTATAAGGACAATTTGTAAAAAATATGGAGATGCTGAGTAATGAGCAGGCAATCTCAAACTGTTGATTAGGTTTAAATGAGTGCAAAATATAATTTTGCTCCTTGAATCCCCAGGAGGGTCAAACGTTTTGTGTGAAAAGCCACATTTTCCCCACAGGCCCCAGATTTGGCCAGCGTTGCTCAAAGGGATTTGTTCCACATAAGTTGATTAGTAGATTGGGTTTGGTTCGTGCAGGAGGTTTGAGGAGAATCCCATTGGTCTCAGAGAGCATCAATCCTCTCTGTTCTGGCTTTAGGGGGGCTGCTTAGTGACCCATTGCTGGGCTGGTCTGAGCAGGACAGACCTGAGTGGCTGGAGCAGCTGCAAGGTCGACCATCCCAGTCTCTGATTTGGTCCTTGGCCCCAGCGCTCAACGGGGTCAGCAAGTTCCTCTAAGACCAGTCACACAGCAAACAAAGCATACTGGTATTTGGCACTGGTGCCAGCAGCTTAGGGCAATCAAAAGCAGTCACATGATACCAATCCATACCATTCCCTATTAAGGACTGACTAGTGGTTACCAGTCACCTTCAGCTCTGCAGTATTAACTTCCCCCCATCAAATCACACAGGGATGTATAGAAACAATGTTTTAAAGTGATTATAAGGGAGCCTTTTCTGCTGTGTCTGATACAATTTAACCCTGATTTTTCTCTTTTTTGTGTGGATGCAGAAATGTAACTAGTGATGATGGGTTCCGTTGTCACTGCATTATTCTCAACTGCATGTGTCATTTAAATAGACGGTTTCATTAACTGATTGATTGATTCCCTTTATTATCCCAGGGGGGAATTGGTTTGCACTGTGTCCACAAAATGTGACATGCACACGAAAAATAATACATACACATTGAAAAGAAAATCAATGGGTAATTAGAGACATAGCCCGCACATGCAGTGAGCAATACTACACAGCACCACCAGGCAGTGCTTATAAAGTACAAATATTTAATAGGAAAAGTCACAATGAGGACTGGTGTCCTCTTAAAATAGTTTTTCTGCCTAGGCAACATATGTTACATTTTATACACACCCAGGTTTGTACCACATGACACTATACTATGAGGTCATTGTTGTGAATTAAATATATGGCTGAACCTGAGGCGACATCAACATCCATCTGTCTTTTTTTTAATTTTATTTATCAAGTGGAAGACACATACATAAAGTGCATACAGGAATACAATGTCTTTTCTTTTTTATGAACTTAAATGGCCAACAACACCCTCCTCCCTCCCCAGACCCATGGTCCTCTAATAAATTTAAAGCATATCCCGAAAAAGTAAATAAAATGACATACATGTGAAATTAAAAAAAACAATGTAAGCTGTTAATCATAAAATGTACAAAGTAAGTATTTTATTTAATTTTAAATTGTATACTATTTATTGATTGTCTGGGCTCAGGCTACAGGGGCCTGCTGCCTGGCAGATACTATTTCTATCAGCAGCAGCAGTCTAACAGCTGCTCACTCAGAAACCATGTAATCTAGGAATCCACTGCTCTGCTATTAGTAGAGCACAATAGATCCCCGTTGCTATGAAAACGAGATAAAACATGCACAGCAGAAAGGCCATGGGACATTAGCGTCACTGCAGCTGAATCCAAATGAGGCAAACAGCATTATGGTTAAATCAAACAGGCCAGGCAACAGAAACTGGCCACTGCATCTGCCAATGTAGTTCTTTTTATTATTAATTATTATTAGTCATGTTTGAACTCTGGGTTAACTAAAATTGGCCTGAAATCAGGACTAGTTAGGCTTTTGTTTTATAAGGTTTTTGTCTGGTTTTCACCTCTCAAATGTGAGGATTTGCTACTTCTGTGTGTTGTAGGTTAGTAAACTGAGTTTTTTGGGATTGATGGGAGAAGCAAGAAATATGAAGATGCCACCTTGGATTCTGGGAAATACTACTTCAACAAAATGATTAATAGATGAACTGATAATGAAAATAATGGTGAGCTGCAGCACTAACATATTCATAATATATATATATACACTAATATATATTCACTAATATATTCCTGCAGAAAGAGTCATGTTAATGTGTAAAAGCACCCAGACTTTATTCTAAACCCTAAATTAGTCAGTGTGTGGTTGTGAAAGAGAAAAAGCATTATTTTAATCAGAGATTAAAGGGCGCCATCTTCTGGAATGTTACAAGAATGCAACAAACAATGAGTTACCGGGAAATGATTTCTCTTTAATAACAGCACTATCCATATGTTTTACAAATCATGTCACTTATTGGCTTCTTTTCACGGTGCATGTAGACAACTTAGAATTCCTGTCATTGATAAATATACTGCCTGAAAAAACGCAGCATTTAACTTAAAATGTATGAAAATGGAACAAAAACATGGAGCAATATGATTGCTCTGGGTTTTTTGACATGACATTAAATCAATCCTCAGTCCATTTAGTCCCTTCAGGTGGTGCTGGCAGTTCATTTGTCCTCTTGATACCCCTCAGTCTTCATGTCATTCAGGCCGAGGTCTTCATTCTGCTCAAACGTGCGGGTGTACTTCTCGATAGTGATCTCGGGATCGGGATCTGGGGCGTACACATTCTGCACATAGCTGTTCCCCGCTGGGTCGTCCAGGACGATGTGCACGTCCATCTCTCCGGCCATGATCTTGTCTATCTTCTCCCCGAACGCGTTCAGCTTCTGCTGCCGATCGGCGGTGCAACTGTCTCCGCACATGAAGGGGTTCTTGGAGATAATCAGGTCTTTGATGTCTTTCAGGAGCCCCTCCAGGGTGGTGAACTTCCCGCCTACAGCTGCCATCCCCAGCTCAAACTCCAGCTCGGGGATGGCGACGGCGCACGTCTCTGACTTGAGCACGTCCCGGGTCATGTCAGACACGTCGGTGAGGTGCAAGGTGATCTTGGTCCCCATCTCCTCTGTCCCCCCGCCTGATTTCACCTCATTGGTGCGGTGGCCGCAGCTGTCGCAGTTGGTTGCCATGATGATGACCTCCTTGAAGTGGGGGATCTGGACCAGCTTCATGTTGGTTGCGGCCGGCGCGTTGCATTCAGGGCAGTTGGTGTTAAAGGCCAAAACCTCGTCTCTCATGGCGTCTATGTCGTTGGCCGCCGGTTCCTCCTCTTCTTCCTCTTCCTCCAAGTCCCCATCCGCCCGCAGCCCCAGCTGCATATCCTGCTGCATGGTCCGCTTGAACCGGGACACAGTCAGAGCATCATCTTTCTGAGGGGCCTTTGGGTTTTCCACAAAACTGTTGCCAGATGGATCCTCTATCACCAGAGTGAATTCGCTTTCGACTTCTTTTAACTGCCTCAGCTTCTGGATGAATTCGTCTATTTTCCCAGCCACCTCAGGGTCCGTTACACGTCTGACAGTTTGGTCCTGCTCCAACCCTGAAACCGCTCGGTCCAACAGGCCCTCGATGGTAGAAAGTGCCCCTTTCTGGGTGAATGGAGGGATTTCAAAATCCAGCTCGGGGATTCTGGTGGTCGCACTGTCTGATTTAACAACCTCCCTGTTCAAGTCCTGCTTTGTTTTCACTTTGAGTGTGTAACACACGCCTTGGTCCTGGATCCGGCCCGCGGACTGGATCTCCGTGTTGGACCAGTCGCAGTGAGCGCAGCTGAAAGAGCTGATGATGACCTCTTTGAAGAATGGGATTTTGGTCAAAAGCAGACGTGTCATACCGTTTTGAAAGCAGTTCATACACAGACTCTCGATCTCAGTGGGCTGCCAGTCTGCGCCATCGGCGCTTATCTCCTTAAAGAGGTTCTCGCTGCCCTCACCTCGCACGTTGTCCTCGGAAATAACAGACATATTCAGACGTTTCCCCTCCGTGTCCGTGTGAACGCGTCCACGGGTGTATTTCTTCTGGAACGTTCTAAATGACAGACCGCCAAGCCTCAGCCAAGCACACGCATGATGTATTTGAGCACACGACGTCCGGTTGGGTTCTACAGGTTCTTCCGCATTCTCTTCTTCTATGGTGGAGGTGTCTTTGACGTCACTGCTGCCCCCTCAGGTATTCTGAAGTAGTACAGAAAAAAACGAGGTTTGTAAGTCTGTCATATTTTTATTTATATATATTTTTTAATTATTTTTGTTTTGCTCGCTTCGTAGATTTGTTTATATTGTAGGCCTACTTATCACTTTTTAAATTAAAAAAAAAAAATTTTTTATAATGTAAGTTGCAATTATGTTTCTCTATAATCTTATTTTATCTTAATTGTAATTTCCCCACTGGGGATTAATAAACAAATTAAAATTAATTAAATTAAGATTTTATAAATGTATTTCTAAATAATAATAAATAAAGAAAAGAGGTTTGTAAGTCTGTCAAATTTTTATTTTTATTTATATTTTTTTATTTTTTATTATTTTAACTTTGCTCTCTTTATGAATTTGTTTATATTGTACTCATCACTTTTTTATTTGGTCTCATATTATTTAAGTTGCAATTATGTTTCTCTATAATCTTATGTTATGAGCTGTGATGACTGAATGTTTGTAAATTTATTTCTAAATATAAAAAATATTTAAAAAATACAGTAGTACAGAAAGAAACAAGGTTTGTGAGTCTGTCACATTTTATTTATATTTCTTATTATTTTATTTTGCTCTCTTCATGGATTTGTTTATATTGTATTTATCACTTTTTTACTTGGTCTCATATTATATAATTTGCAATTATGTTTCTCTATAATCTTATGTTATAAGCTGTGATGACTTAATGTTTGTAAATGTATTTCTAAATAATAATAAAAAATAATAAAATACAGTAGTACAGAAAGAAACAAGGTTTGTAAGTCTGTCACATTTTTATTTATATTTGTTACTTTTTTTTAATTTTTATTTTGCTCTCTTCATGAATTTGTTAAATAATAATCACACACATCAAAAAATAAATACAGCCGTAGAAACAGAAAACATTACCTAGAATTTCTTCCAATTGATTTTGAATCTGACATACAGAGGTTAAAATAATAAAAAATACTCTGATGTGAATAATAACCTACAAAAAGGTTCAGTTACGTTGCTAACTATTCTTAAAACATGCCTTGCCTGCCAATTGGAAGGTTGGTGGTTCAATCCCTGTCCCTGCAGTCCCATGTTGAAGTGTCCTTGGGCAAGACACTGAACCCAGAGTTACCCCCAATGCATCGAAGTGTAAATGTGTGTGAGTGTTTATCTGATGAGCAGCCTCGGCCACAGTGTGTGAATGTACATAAATACAGCCCTTTTATGTCTTCCATTTGAGAAAAATATGTTCTTTATTGTTCAATATATGTACATATATACGTTTCAAAAGTTCAACTACTTAAGTTTCACCAGAGGAGGTTTCAGGTTTTATGGAACCACGATTGGTTTCCAAACTACTTGTGATGCCAAAAAATCCTGTCCATGCATCTTAACTCAGATTTAAAGTGAGCAAAAGGAAACTTTCTTCCTTCAGCAGATGAATGTGAAAACAGCCTTTTAGTGTCAAACTCTGCACATACAGACACACACAGTGACAGGCAACCACATAAAAAACAGAAGTACAATAAGAAGTCACGGTTCTTCTTGTCACTTCAACATCATTCTTAGTTTTGATCAGATTGAGTCATTTTAATTATTACTGGCATAAATCAACATGAAGAACAAAACATATACTTGTTGGCAGTATAACTGTTGTGATGATGAATGTAATCATTTTCTCAGGCTGTCTGAATGTCTGTCTTGGCCACAGTTATCCATCCACAGTGAAAGGGAACAGCTCCCTCCCACCAGAGGACCGTCTGCTGAAGTTCCTGGTGGACAACAACGCAGACACTGAGGAGACAGTGCAGTGTGCCAACTGTGACCAGGAAAGTAACACAAAGGTATGAATTAACACACAGAGCCACATCAATATTCATAGTTATTAAGGTAAAGGTCACCCATAAGTCGGGTCTGCATTTTAACCCTTGTGTTGTAAAATCACAAACACAAACACTTTTGTTGATGCTTTTTTATCGATTTTTAAAAAACTTTTTCTTACGTTTTTTTTCCCCCCATTTTTCCAAAGCTTTTTTCCAATGTTTGTCCCTTTTTTTGACATTTTCAACACTAACTTACTAACTTAAGTTTTACAGTTATTTTTGGAATTTATGTTCAATAAACCTCATTTATAGGAAATTATACCTAATGTTTGAATTAGAAAAGCAGAAATTAGGAATTATTTAGACTAAAATTAAAGGAATGGATGTTAATGGATAGTCACAGACTGGAATATGTCAACTTTTACTCTACTTTTACACTATTTCGAACCACTTCAATTTTTTCAAATGCTATAAAATTGAATAAGACGCCCCAAAATTAATGAAAGTAGAGATTTGTACTTGCCAAAGAGCGTTGGGTGGAATCAATCATGTTATTTTCGGTAATTAAAAAGAACATTGATATAGGAAAATGGGTCAATTTGACCTGAGGACAACATGAGTCGTCTCTGCGCAAAGCTGTATGACAAGTGTTCACTTGTCATGTCACGTGTGAAGAAATAAATGTACACTTATGTTACATGAAAGCTTAGCCGGGAGGTGTTAGTAGCTCATAATGACACAGGATGAAGGAAAAAAGACTTCAAGTCTAATAAATCCTGTCAACATCCAGACAAAGAGACCTCCGGTCTGCAGGGAGCACATGAATCCTGGATTGTTTTAAAAGAGAGAGTGGTTATAAAAGAGAAACAAAAGTTTAACAGGGGTGAATCCAACTTTTCATGGACAGACGTCCCATCATTACTGTAAGGGACAGTTTGTATTTGACTTTTAATCTTTTTCACTTAAGTCTGAGAAGTACGTTACTGACACCAGAACCTTTGCAATTTGATTTTGTAATTGACGATGTTAAAGCCACTATAGGTAGAATTCTTGGTTTCTACATAACAGTGACATGACACTGTCATGAACTTGTCATAAAACATTATAAACAAGTCATAAACGCTTATGACATAACATTTCAGGGTTTTAAGGAAGTGTCATTTGGTTTTGCCAGTTTGCAAATTATGGTTATTGTTAGGGTTAAGGTTAGGGTTCATGCGTCATGACAATGACATGTGGGTGTCATGTGGGTGTCATGTGATCATGACAGTGTCATGACAGTGTCATGTGGGTGTCATGTGTTCATGACAGTGTCATGACAGTGTCATGTGGGTGTCATGTGTTTATGACAGTGTCATGACAATGTCATGTGGGTGTCATGTGTTCATGACAGTGTCATGTCACTCTTATGTAGAAAACTTCAAGTAAAGTGTTACCGAATTCTTTTGTGATTATATCATCTTTCAAACTATTTTTGACAGCAGGTTGACACAGTCGAACATTGGTGCCGTTATTTTTTTGTCTCAGGTTCAAATCCTGTGCTGCCACAATGTCTTTTTTGATACAAACATCAACCAACCTCGGGGAGCACCAAAGTCAGAATATTTAGAATTGCACACATAGTAGCTTTGAGATTTATACTTGTGGCTTTCTTTCTTATTCTTCTGTGTCCGTACAGGACGCAGGGGTGATGTACTACTGTAACACTTGCAGCCAGCCACTTTGCAGCGCCTGCAGGGAGTTGACTCACAAGGCCAGAATGTTTTCCCACCATGAGATTGTATCCCTGGCCAAACGCACCAGAGCCAACCACAAGAAGTGCTGTGAGTACAACCTATAATGTAAGAATAACAAGGCCAACAAGGCTCTGCTTACTTTTAAAAAGTAGTATGAAAGGCATGATGTTAATGCTGTGTAAGTGGTTGACTTTTGTCAGCCAACCTTTGTTTGTAGTCTGAAACCTACTTTAACTCTGTGGGCTGAGGTTAAAAGGTGTCTGTCTCCACAGCTCTCCACGAGGAGCCCTACATCCTCTTCTCAACAGAGAATCAGTCCATGCTTTGCATAAAGTGCTTCAGAGACACGCAGGTGTAAGTCAATCCAAATGTATGAGTAACAAAAGTTCTTCTCTTCTCTTCTCTTCTCTAAATGATATGAGATGTGTTGTGTGTTTCCAGGGAGAGTCGGACTCACTGCATTGATATTGAAACAGCTTACATGCAGGGCTGTGAGATGTTGGACCAGGCTGTGCTGGTGAGAGAGTTGTGTCTGTTCATCTACACATTTGGCGTTATGAATAATAAGCACCCAGCATTGCTGAATTAAGATGTGTCAAATCCATACAATAAAATACAATAATATGTTAATTTTGCACCATTTGATATGTATGTAATATATGCATATATACTTTTTATCCATTTTCATATTATATTATATATAAAAGTGTGAAATAGGCAGTATTAAGAAATGCAATCTCTATTGTTATAAGCTTTAAAGGCAAAATAGCCTCAATGCTTGGTGATAAAGGCTCTGATGACACACGTGTGGCGGTGCAGCAGCCTACATGGCCGTCCACTGACAGCACACCTCCTCCATCTGTAGGTGGTGAAGGAGCTGCAGACTTCAGCTCGAGAGGCGATCCTTCTGCTGCGAGCAATGATAGGAGAAGTGTGTCTCAATGTGGAGGAAGAAGAGAGTGCAATCTGTACTCTGTTCAACAGCTTGCAGGTTATATGATACACTTCTATCAGCTCACTCGTGAAAATGGGAACTTCTGCACGCTGCTTTGAAACCACCTGTCTCTTTATTTAAATGGACAATTAATTTTCCCAGTTGGTGTTTAACTGATATAGGAAAAGTGGTCAATTCAACCCGAGGACAACATGAGGGTTAAAATACATATACAGTGCGTGTATGTCTGTATGTAATCATTTGTTCCTCATCAATCTACACAGCATAATGTATCAAAAAGAAATATTACACTGACACATGTTCAAACCCTTTACTTTGAAACTTGAACTTTGACTCAGATGCCTCCTATTTGCCTTGATCACCTTTGAGATGTGTCCACACCTTGATTGGAGTCCACCTGCGGTAAATTCAATTGATTGGACATGGTTTGGAAAAGCACACCGCTGTCTATATAAGGTCACACATCTGATTGTGCATATCAGAGCACAAAAACCTAATTGTGAGGTCTGAGGATCAAACCGTTGATTTCCAATAACTTTGCATGTAAATGCGACGTATTTGCAGTATCACTACACTCCTAATCTAATGTCTTTTAATATTTCCCCCTAACCATTACAAGAATTAACATCATCATTTCGTCAAGCAGCAAGAGACATTTTGTATAACTGCCTCCTGGTTTACTACATTAGGTTTGTTGATGAAGAGTACGTTCAAATGTCAGTTCCAGAAAACTGGTCCAAAGCAACTGTCACATCCATCTTTCTGGAAAACATCCAGTCCTCTGCAAATTAAATCCAAAGTCAAATCATTCAAATCTTCTTTTGACCTCAGTCTGAAGTGCAGTAAGTTGCTCCATCTGAGTTCATTAACACTGCACCACCACTGGAGGTCTCTGTTAACCTATTTGTGAGAAAAGAGTGAATTTTCTTTGCACAAGGAACATTCAAAGAGTCCCGACACCCCACTGTGGATTTTACACCTACCGGTATTTCTTTCCCACAATCTTGAAAATTCATTAGGTATTGAAGAGCTTACGGCCATTTTCACAGCAGTGTAATAAAAGGCTCTGTTTCCTCTGTTCTCATCTGACAGGAAAAACTAGCAGAGAGGAAGAAGATTCTACTAAAAGCAGCTCAGAGGTAAAAGGAAATATGAAGATTTACAGTTTGTATATGAAAATGCTCTTTTGTTGCCTCGTGTCACAATATTTACTTTGAATTGAACGCTATCATCCGGGTCACTTGATAGTTTTTCTATTGTATCATGCTGCATTGCACTCTGGGTGATGAATAGCAGCACTCTGTTTGCTCTGGAATAATCTCTGTCCTCACCAAACACATTTTCTTGGGTGATTTTCATTTCAACAAAGCATGGTACTGAATTCAAACCACCTCAGTGGAATTTAAGACTTAAAGCCAATGGCTGCAGCTTGTGCCTGGATCCAATCAATGTAAATGCAGCCAACTGTAAAGTATTGGTACACAAATACGCTTTCTCGAGTCCATGTTATCAACAACAGCAACTGTTGCAGGAAAACCTGGATGAGATGTCCTCCGCTTTAAAGGGATAGTTCCGATTGGTTGACGTGGGGTTGTATGATCACAGGACACAGGAGTTGCTGGTCTACTGCTGCCTTGATCTGTTAGTCAGTGTTTCTCTGTGACTTTGGTGTTATAAAGGGTTAGTTCACATTCAGGGTGGGCGGCCATCTGCCTCGACAGGTTGTGGGTGAAAGAAAGAGACAGACAGAGACAGAGAAGAGACAGGCATAGAGAGAGGGACATGGAGAATTGTAGCAGAAGATGTTGTGCAGGAACATGGAGGCAGCAGGTGACTCCAACCACAGATCCAGACTCCACAGCTCCAGAGTCAGAAACACCTGCAGGAAGTCCTAGGAGGAGAGAGGAGAGGGGCGAGAGAGCACAAGACTCCGGGAAAGGGAAGAAGTTGAGTTAGTAACATGCATTAATGGGTCTAAGTTGCATACAGATGGAGAGAAGGAAGAAGAGAGAACATGGATATATTGGCTTTGGGAAAGGGTTCTCTGACAGCAAGGCAATGCTGTAAAAATATTGTGAACATAGCATACATTTAAATTGTTGATTTATCTTTAGCTAAAATGTGATTTGCTGCTGCCCCCGTCCACAGCAGTACATTGCTTCAGTCAGTGTTTCTCAAATAGGGGTACGCTTACCCCTAGGGGTACTTTGGAGTACTAGTGGGTACATGAGATTTTTTTTCAAAATGCTTGTTTGAAAATATGTCATACATAATTTATAAAATAACTATAATAATGAATACTTTTAGTGATGATTCTAAACATTTGAAGTTACAACAACAACCCCTTACATACTTTTTTTCTAATAAATATGTTTTACGCTGGTCAGGGGGTTCTTCAAAGGGATACATTACTGAAAAGGTGTTGGTACTCCTGTCTGCTTCTCCAAACTGGGGACGTGCCAACCATCATGTACTAGTTAATACACAGACTATCGATAAGTACCTCATGCAACCCAATTTCTAAATATCTAAAACTATCCCTTTAAATAAAAACAGAGCACCTTTGACATCTGAACTACTAAGAAATGAGCAACTAGTGTCTGTTGCAGCACCCGCCAATGTGGTGTTGAGCCTTTTTTTACTTTTTATTTTTCATTTGGGGCAGCCTACCACAATCTTGCTTGTGTGTGCAGAAACAAGACTGTAAAGTGAAACAAAATATTATTATTACAACAAATTAGCAAAAATGACACAAACTGTTCATTAAGCATTAAGTATGCAGCCACTAAAATTTGATTAAAGGTGCGCGACCAATTAGTCTCTAAAATCAAATTATGGCAGTCAAATCTTTTGTAAGATTAATGTCTAATAACTGACACATATAGTGTATTAACAGTCATAAAGCATCTTTAATCAACATTTTGTGAATCCGCAAACTCCCATTTCAAATGTGCAAATGGAAAAATCTGAATGAGATCCATCTGTGAGCACTTTTCCTTTTCAGTGTGCGCTCCAACGTACTGTATGTGTTATTGAGGATGATTTTGTGCATGTGAGTGAGTGTATCGGGTTGCTCTGTGGGGATCTTTAATGAGATTTTGTTCTGTCCTCCATCTCTCTCCGTCTCCATTGCCTGGAAGCTGTCCAGTGCCTGGGTTCCCGGAAGGGTGTTAAAGGCTATTTATGTCAGGCTTTGTGTGTCTGTCCCTCCGTCGGTGCATGTGTATGCGTGTTACAGATAGAGAAGACAAATATGGACAAATATGGAAATATGGACTATGTTGTTTGTGGTTGCACCTCCTAAGCTGAATCCTCTGAGTATTTCGGCAGCCACAGATGTGAAGGTGTAGCATTACATGTTTGTATGTGTTTGTGTGTGTGTGTGTGTGTGTGTGTGTGTGTGTGTGTGTTTGCAGTCAACACGAGGAGAAGGAGAAAGCACTAAAGGAGCAGCTCTCACACCTTACTGCCCTCCTACCCACCCTCCAGGTAGAGTGAGATAAATCACACTAAAAGGGTCGTGGGAGAAAAAAAATGTTCTGATACACATTTGTGTTGGGGTTTTGGACTTTTTCTTTTAACATTTTTGATATATATTAATATCCATAATATTCTAACCTTTTGGGGCCTAGAACAGTTATTTAAATGAAACCATTTGAGAAGTTTATAGGGGAAATCACTCTCACAACTCAGCAGGCTGTTCTCATGAACCCTTTGCACCTATAGCTACCAAAAGTAATGCACTTTAAATTGTCTGTATTCTATCCATGTATTACTGTATGCCCCACATTGATTGCTGATGTATTGCTCAGGTAGGTCATAAAACACAGGGCTTTTAAGCAGGGGAGAAGAGTTTTCACCTAAGACTTTCACCCAGATTAGTCTTTTTTGTGCCGCTGCATGACGGTAGTCTTTTCAAAGCTAAACTCAACATTAACGACCTCTGACATGACTGGCACCTCTAGGCTAAATTTAAATGTAGAGAACGCTGAACTTATATATATGCATATACATTTCGTACAATATTATATATACCAATTTATGAGTGTGTGCTGCCTATAGACATCTAAAACATGACAAGGAGCCACACTGTTTTTTGTAAGGAGTCACAAGTCAAAAGTTACAAAGGACTGTAATGTGGCTCAGTGGTAGAGTGGTTGCCTGTCAATTGGAAGGTTGGTGATTCAATCCCTGGCCCTGCAGTTAAAGTCTTCTTGCAAGACACTGAACCCTGATGCTGCACCATCGGAGTGGAAATGTGTGTGAGTGTGTATTTGCCATGTAAATTATGGTGAAGTAATGGCGTCGTCAGAAGTTACACTCCCTCTGTGTGTCTTGTATGCTCAGTTTCTCTGTTCTCTGGCCGCATGTGCATGTTAATGCATGTGGCTGTGAAAAAAACATAGGTATTTCACATATTGGGGAACGGCGAGAGGGCCATAGAATGAGCCATGGAAATGATGTGTACTGTTAAATTTGGGATGAATTCAAAACCATTTCATTTTCCGTCTGTTGGTGTCTCAAATATTCCGTAGCTTGTCTAAACTTTAATCTGTGATGTGTTCAGGTGCACCTCGTCACCTGTTCAGCCTTCCTCAGCTCAGCCAACAAGTTTGAGTTTTTGGACATGGGCTACGTGAGTACAGCCACAGAAACTAATGAACTACATTTTATTATTATTGCATTTCATGAGAATTTGATCAAATATGAATAAGAGTTGCGGTGCTGCAATACAAGACATAATTGGGTAAGAGAGAGTAGTGAGGGAGGTGAAAGTAAATACATATCCCAAAAAGTAATATAAAGTTAGTAATATGGAAATATAAAAAGATGACTCACTGCATATACTGTATGTGATGTGATATATGATATGTAACTATGGACAACACATTATCAAAGCCACCCAGTCTATTGTACATACAAATAGCTTACAGTTTATTCAGAGAACATTTTCTTGGCAAGAGACAAGTTACAGTATTAGCTGGACAGAATTGGTCTTTAAATGGATGCTGTCCGTAATGTCTCAGGTCACTGAATCCCAACCGGATGTTCTTGCTTACACAGCAACTCATGGAGAGGCTGAAGAGGATTGTGAAGCTCCCTCATCGACTGAGACCGGTTCAGAGCAGCAAAGTGAGTAGGAACGGCCTTCATGCAGGGCTGGAAAAGGTTGCATTCAGAAAGTGATCCAATGCAGTGTTTTGATGAGTTGTTTCACTTGTTCCCAATTCAGTTTCACCTCCTTCTCCTCTGTGGCCCTAATGCCCAGATCCCATTATTCTTGTAAGAAAGTTGGGTTCAGTGCCTTCTAATGGGAGCATAGGTCATTCGTTCATTTATTCATCAGGGACAAGACACATTAGTTAAAGGTCCCATATAATGCTCATTTTCAGGTTCATACTTGTATTTTGGGTTTTGACTAAAACATGTTTACATGCTTTAATGTTCAGAAAACACATTATTTTTCTCATACCGTGTGTATGAATATACAGTATGTGTATTCACCCTCTGAAACGCTCCGTTTCAGCACCTGTCTCTTTAAGCCCCTCTCCTGAAAAAGCCCAGTCTGCTCTTATTGGTCAGTGTTTCCAGGTCTTCTGAATGTGAGAGATAGCCACACCCCCTTATTTGGAAATACTAGAAATATTATATATATATATACTGAAAATAAATGAAGAGGAAAATAAATAAATGTGGATTAATGAAATAAAACTACCATGAAATAATTAAAAGTAAAACCTTTAAATATATTTATATTTAACTAATTGATTAATTTGTATATGAATATGTACATGTATTTAATTATTTATTTATTTCATAATGTTTTTCAAAGACATACTCATTTATTTATTCATGCATTTATGTTTTTATTCATTTATTTAAAATTGAATAAAACAGCAATCCATAGTGATCAACCAGCAATCGGACAAAACACAATAGAGTAGGAAACGCAAACAAAACAAATTGAAGTGACACACACACTGCCGCACAAACCTCAGCTAATCGGCGTAACAGCTGATTTGGTGTGAATGTAGCCTTATGTGTTTCTTTCTCTCTCTTGTTTATTTTCTATTTTTCATAGAAACATTACAGGATAATATGGCAGAAACTCTTTTGGGATTCCTGCTGCACTAAGTGACTTCCTCTCTGTCTTCCATTAGATCAACACAGACTACAGAAGTGAGTTTGCTCGCTGTCTGGAGCCCTTACTGCTGCTGGGTCAGCGCTGCCCTTCTTCTGTTGCCGGATCTATAAGCGTTGCAACAAGGTGATATCATTTACCTACTGCCAAATATCATTGCAATGTAATCACCAAATGATCCAACTTTTGGATTCTTCCCAGAAAGCAAAAAGTCCGGGCAGGAAATTTCCCACTTGTAAAGAATCCAAATTCAAAATCCCCAAATGGTTTGCAAGTACAAATGGTAGACAGCGATGACTGCAGTGAGAGGAAAGGAGGCGCCATGCTGAGTCCCACTATGGCAGTTATTCTGTCTATCTGTAAGCTCTCTACACTGATATGATTACGTAACTCACCTTGTTGCATGGGGGCTGGGGAGGAGGCAGTCAAACCTGTTTTTAGGAAGCTCTAGATTTGCTGAGGACAGGCCACAAACACAGCAGATAGCATGATAATGTGGAAGAATGACTGTGGTGCTACGTCACAGTTCCTGGATGAAGAGGTTTTCATTTGGATGTTTTGTTTTACTTAGTATTTTAACTTTATTAACCTTTATTAAAACTGATTTAAACCATCATCACTACTACTCAGAACAAAGACTTGTTCTTTTTCCTGCACTTCACGTCCTTTCACGTCACGTACACACACTCCCCTTACCGATTGTCTTTCCACATCATTGTCCCCCAACTGTTCACAGGTCCTCAAGCCCACCCACTATTGCCAACATACTGACAACTCTCCTTTCCACCTTGCCTAGCGCCCTGCCAGTGCAAGATGCAAAGTGGGCAGGGTTTGGGGGCCAGCCGGCTGGCACTATTTTTATCGTAAATTCACAGAACTTTCCAGGATTCATCTGGAAGTTGGCATGCAGTAGCCGTCGGGCTTCTTTGTTCATGGCTGCTGATGTCACAGCTTTAGCACAGGCAAAGTCTTTCATTTGCGTCAGTGATGGGAGGACAGAGGCGGGATGTGCAGAAGATGATGTGTATGGCAGAATAAGAGAGGAATACATGTTTTAGACAGGTCCTCTGTTGCATCAACACTGGGCAACAAGGAAGGATTTAGAACCTACCAGACCCCAGGTAAATGTATAGGTATTTTATTGTTCTTTTTCCTGCACTTTTATTGTTCTTTTTCCTGCACTTCACGTCATTGCAGTCTATTCTCTTATATAAAGTGGAGTGTTCTGAGTATGTGACCTAGCTTAACTTGCAGTGTGAAGCTTTTATAGTTGAGTGTATTGAATATTTTTGGTGATTGCTTTTCAAGTAAATGTGTTTGACAGACACACATACTGAATTGTCAGTGTGGGGTCAGAGGCAGAGTTGTTCCATGACTTTCTACTCTCTTCAGAGAATATGTGATGATGCCATTGACACCGTTGTTGCACAAAAATTAGCTTTTCCTTGTATGGTTGTTGAGAAAGCTGCCCACATGGTGTAGCCTGTTACATACGACTGAATGCATTGTTGTATCGGATACTTATTCAATTGCTGTCTGAAAGCTCCTACCTCCATTTGGGAGCCATTAATGTACAAGTGATTGGTGGATGGCCAGGTGGCTGGCTCCATTTGTATTATAATTTCACAGAAGAAGAAGTGAAGTTGTACAGCAATGTTCTTTCATGCAACTGTTGTTGCTGCTGCTTTAGTACTGGCAATGTCTTTAATTGGCTGTGTTGGGACACAGCCTGGATGCTCAGAGGACGATATGGCAATGATGTATTCACACCTAGGCTATTGTAGAATGCTTTGCTAGGCATGAAGAAAGTGTGATTGTCCCAGATAAATGTTGATCTAGTTGTTTGACTATGTGTGCATTCATACTTCCACACTTCTGGTGATGACGAAGAGATGGTGATGAAATAAGAAGTATGTGGTTACTTTTAAACATGGATATATTTTTTTGTGATCACATTTTTTATTTTTTTTTATTTTTTATATTCAGAAAACATAACTTTCACGAACCGTTAAAAACAACACCCTAGGAAATAGGAATATAGGAATATGTCCCAGGGCCACAAAATCACAGAGAGGAAAAACGGGAGGGAGGGAGACAAAACAACACATGCAGAAACAGACACACACACACACACACACACACACACACACACACACACACACAAGACAAAGGGCAAGGCACATACGCAAACAAAAGAAAAGGCTGCAGCACAAACTCACAACATGGACTTTAAAGACTCGAGAATTACAGCTTTGACCGACATTTGCCATACAAAAAAAAGAAACTTGAGACAATTTAGAAACAATTGTCAAGCAACTCAAAAGCTATAAGTGAAATGTTGTATTTCAAAGTACCGTTTAACGGAGGGATGGAAACTGAGGAAGTTACGTCACAATAAAAAACTAAACTGAATGATTGAGAACGTAAAGCAGAAAGTCTCTTAAGATAAGGTAGTATGTAGAAAATGTACACAAAGTTGTATATAAATCTTAGTAGAATACAAAGTAAAAAAGTAGTGACCACTTAGGTTGTAATAAGGAAAATTGTGGGGAATGGTTTTGGACATAATTCCCAATCTCTGCTAACCAGATCATTTACTTAAGTAAAAGTACTGATACCATACTGTGAAAATACTCTAGTAGCTGATGTGTCTTCAGGAAAATGTTCTTAAACCATTCAAAATAAAAGTACTCAATGCAGACAAATACGTTCTGTCAATCAACTAAGTGTAGTTTAATTTATAATAAAACATTATATTTCATAAATTACATGTGTTTTTGTGCAAAAATCTTAATTTATAAAGTAACTAGTAACTAAAGCTATCAGTGGAGTAAAAAACTACAATATTTCTCTCTGAAATGGAGTAGAAGTAGAAAGTGGCATGAAAAGAAAAGACTTAAGTAAAGTACTGTACAATTCAATTCAGTTCCATTATTTTTTATAGTATCAATTCATAACAAGAGTTATCTCGAGACACTTTACAGATAGAGTAGATCTGGACCACACTAGACCACCTAATTTACCTCAAATGTGTACTTAAGTACAGTACTGAGTAAATGTACTTAGTTACATTCCATCACTGGTTATGAATGAGAGAAAAAACACATTATTATTTTCCCCTCCCCTCAGGCACCAGTCCCCCCTTTCCGTGTCCTGCCGCTCCCCGTCTCTCAGTGAGATGCCCCTGGGCTCGGTGTGCGGGCGAAGGCCCACCTGTCACCGCAACATCTGCACCAAGGTGCTCCTGGCTGAGGGGAAGGAAACACCCTTCACCGAGCACTGCCGCAACTACGAGAACACCTACAGGGTGAGAGCTGTGTGTGTGATGACATTTCTGACAATTACGTGACAAATTACCAACAAAAGAGTCTACGGCCATGCTAGCAGCTCTGTGAGGTTGTAGGCACAGTGGGACTTTGAGCTAAATGCTAACAGGCTGATGTAAAATTACCATGTCCCTTATCTTATTTTTAGCACATTGCTAACATTTGCTAATTAGCACTGACAAGAAAGAGCAGCTGAGGCTTAGTTTTGAGAGAATTTTGTCATAAATCAAAGTATTGGACCAATTAAAATTTTAACTAGAGGATAGCGCTTGGTGAGAAGTTCACAGATCATCATTATTACAAGTCATGCTGTGGGGAACATGAATGATTGTACCAAATTTCACAGCAATTGTAGAATGTGAACTACACTTGAATGGCAAAATTGTGAAGAACATTATTTATAGACTCTCCAGACAGAGCTTCAGAATCTGAAGGACCAGGTGCAGGAGCTGCACCGGGATCTCACCAAGCACCACTCCGTCATCAACACAGATCAAATGAGAGAGATCATGGACAGATCGCTGCACATCGACAGCCAGATATCTTCCCAGCACACCACCGTGGAAACTATGAGAGTCGTGTTTGAAGAGGTGCGTTGCGTTATACCTGGATGATGACCTTTAGTGTGTACCTTCCTCTGCCAGGCACTTCTGACAAACAAGTTCCTCCATTTGTCTTCAGTCAGTACCTCTAGCTGCATGCTAACAAGACAGCTCTCACCCATTGTTATACATGATGATGGCTAGGAATACAAAACAGAGGGAAAAGAAAAGAAGCAAATGTCAAGGTGTCCCTTAAGTCTCAGGAGTGCAGTGCATGTGATATGCTATTTCATGAGAATCAACTTAACCACATTCTCCTCACAGATCTGGGATGAGACTTTTCAGAGGGTCACTAATGAGCAGGATATATATGAAGGTTTGTCTTCAATAATTGAAACTCAGCTGTTTATATCTTTCACGTTTTGTAATGTGATGCCCTTGTTTTAATGGGGTTTTCTACTGATTTCAGCCCAGCTTCATGACCTGATGCAGCTGAAGCAGGAGAACTCTTACCTAACCACGATCACCAGACAGATCAGCCCGTACATCCTGTCCATTGCTAAAGTCAAAGAGAGACTCGAGCCCAGGTGTTGTATTCTGAGGATATAGTGTCCATCTGCCGCCATATTGGTTGACAGATGGCAGTGATTGGAAGGGAAATGGAAGCTGTTGTTGTAGAGTATTGGTATGCATGAAGACAGTGACAGCAACAAAACATGTACGTCTTGTAAACAAAAGTCAATGCATTATTTTCCCACTTTTAAAGCTATTTGGTTTTCCTTTTAAAATGGCATCTGACTAAAGTGGAGTGTTGTCCTCCTGGGTCAAAAACGGACAAATATTTGACATTTTTGTCCCTTTTTCAGACTTTTTTTAGTTTTCAATAACAGCACCTTACTACCACTAGTTTTACACCACTTTTTTGGAATTCATGGTTAATAACCCTCATTTTTATAGAATTATACCTAATATTTGAGTTAAAAAAACAGAAATTATGAATTATTTTGACTAATGGTTAAGATCAGAGGAACGTACAGATGAGTTTAGGCAGGAATGAAAGTGATTAATTCTATTTGTATGGAATCCAATCCATTTTTTGTAGCAATTTGGTTAAAAAAAAAAACATATTTCAGATATAGCTATTTTTTAAAGGGGTTAAATTTGACTGGAGGGTTAAACGTGAAAACCCTCTCCCGTGTGTCACAGCCAATAGGAATGCTCTCTCTCTCTCTCTCTATTTGAACTGACCTGTGGTTGACCAAAGTCTACTATTACGGGATAGATTTACTAAAGCCTGAAAACAAGTTTTCTCTTAGACAACTGGAATTACAATATAGTAAAAGATTGTGGAATGTCTGCCAAACAACGCCAGTAATACAGTGGCTACTACAGCTTTAAAGGATGAGGCTTAGTAAATGAATGTATTGTCAACAAATCCCATGAACAGACCACAAGCAATGGTAAATTATTTATTGTAACAAGTATTCTCTGTGAATCTTATTCATCTGTGTCATAGAGCTTCACTGTTCACTGAGTCCCATTTTTGACCACTGGTTGACATGTTCCTCCATTACCATGAACACACACACACACCCTGTAGTTTATCTTAACTCAACACACACACACACTGTTCTGCTGCCGTTAATACTTACTGGAGCTGCACATTTGTATTAATCTGCGGCTGAAAATAGTCCACAACTAATGCCCTAATTACTCCTGTGGGCACAATGCTTGCTAAAAACTATACTGACCAGCTGTTTTTGGAATTTACTGAGTCTCCTTTTAAAATGAATCCATATATTTTTGAGCTGTTAAAGATCTACATCTTCAGTAGGAATGAATGGACTTTGGTAGGGATGTTGGAAAGTATAGAGAGATGGACTTTCTTTCTGTGGGATTTGCTGACAATAAGAAAAATACAGAATAACACCAGCCGGGTTCTTTAACAGCACCAACAGCTAAAGAAAATTGTTTTATTTCAAAACATATTTTCTAGGTTTCAGGAGCCTAAAGAGCCCCATGACGACCGCACTGAAACAATGCTGAAAATATATGAAGACGGCACAATTGCTAAAGACGGTCAAGACAGGTACTGACATATACTGTGCTCAGTGTACTGTGCTGTAGTTTCTCTGTATGTAAATCTTTATATAGGTAGATCTTCAAGAGAAACAAGTAGCCACCCCAGAAAATAAACAACTGTTTTATGATTCAGGAAGATTAAAAACTGTATTTGATGATTTAAGGGCCACACTCTGTGGTAAAATGTGTCCAATCTCAACAGAATCAGGATGAAAGTTGACTTGTCATCACATACATACAACAAAATTAAAAGTGCTACAGTATGGTGCAAAACACACATTAACATTATAGTTAATAGGAAAATATGTTACTCGTATTGCACAATACAGGGAAAACCCTGACCAACGGCTGGTAAATTTGGTCTGTCCAAGAACCAAGTCAAGCCAAAGACAGTAAAAAAATGGACTATGTGACCCCGTTGAGTTCAACGGAAACCAGTGAAGAATATTAGAAGCACTTTTCCGGGGGTGGCTAAGTGTCACTGCGCAGCCTCCAACTGAGCTTGAAGACGTTGATGTCACATGAGAAACGTGTCTGAAAGTTAAGTCTCCGGGTAGCTGTGCAAGAGAAATCTCAATCATTCCCAATCAGCAGAGACAGAGAGCGTAGATATATGTAAAGAGATAACATGGGCACAGGCTAATTACTGCTAACTAACATGCTAGTTAACATTAGTAATTAGTAAGTCCAAACTGCCTGCGAGCTTATCCTGTACTGTTCGGTAATTTCTCGACTATGCGACAGTAAGTCGTGTGGTTATGACACAATTGTTAGTCTATTTTTATAAAAACGTCTGCTACAGAGCCATAACGTGAGGTACAAGGTAATGGAGCCTTTTATACATTGTCATGTTTCTTTAGAAATAGACAATGGACAAATAGAGTCTTTAAAGACTTCATATGTAAAGTTATTTGCTGTCAAAGTGACGTCAAAATGAATGGCAGTCAATGGGATGCTAACGGCAGGTGAGTGCTAGGTAGCATAAAATGGATCATATCATGAATCATATATTTGGTACCTTACGAAACCACATGGGCTGAATATTCCTACAAGAACACCAAAAAAATCAACCAATTATCTCAATTTGTGATAATGAATATTGCATTAAATAACAGCCCTTTAACAGGTTAAGAAGTAGCAGTGTAGTGTAAAGTATACCACAATCAAAAAGTCAAAATCAAAAGTTTTTTCAAATAGGACCCCCTCGAAAAATGAGATGCTACATCTCAAGGGGCTGTCCTTTAAATTAATTCAAATAAATATGCGACCATGCATTGGATTTTGGAGTCAAACATCTATTTTATTTCTGTTTGACAGTGACAACCAGACCTGTATCGCAGACCTACACAGACACAAGAACAACTGCCCGCTGATCCTCGAATCGGGGGGAGAGCTCTGTCAAGACCAATCGTCCGGGCAGGCCACGGGTTCCCATGGAGACAGCCAGCCACAATGAGATGGCTTCTTAAACACCATGCCATTTGATTTCCGGCACCCCCTCTCCCTTAATGTGCCTTAACTCAAGCATAGCAAAGCCCAGGACGGTATGTCACTTATTCTGCTGCCCGGATACTGTACATAACATTTTCACAGCAGTTCACAGCTGTCAACAGCTCCAAAGTGAGCCCCCGGACAGACACTAGCTGGAGATAGATGCGTGGAGGTCACTCACTGTCAGAGCGGGACAGCCTCCTTGTTCAAAATGGACAAAGATAACACAGTTTAGGATTACTTAAAACAGAGTGAATAATCTTTTACTGTTGCTTTGGCTGTTGAAATGATACGCATGCTGAGGGTGTGTTATAAGTGCTCTGTCTTTTTTTCCACAGTGTGTGTGCAATTGCTTTTTGCAGTATCTATTCTTTGCATAAAACATTTTTCATGGGGGAAAGCTGGAGGCTGATGATGGATGACTGCCCAGGTCCGATTCCCCAGAAGATTGTTGAACCGGTGTGACAGCACAGATGGAACACAGCAAATGCAATGATGTGTGTGTCATTCTGGGTGTCAGTGTAGGTCAATCTGATGTGTGTCTCGTACAAAATGAGGCAGTCATTTCCAGGATGCTACACCACCACACACCCCCCCCCCCCAAACCATCCACCCTGCAGCTTCTACATCTACATGCAAAAAGTGGAATAGCTAGAATGGCAGAGGTGTGTAAATGTAACTGGGCTTGCTTTAACCTCGATCTCCTGCTAGTTTTTTAGACTTCACACTCATCCTCAATATCCCAGCCAACCCGGGTGCTGTCTACCGCAGGAATATATATTTCCCTTGCTTTGCCTCTTGACTCCATCACACGTTGGTGTCAGCAGCATGCTTTAAGGCATTTGCCCTGCAGGAAACCAGCAGGAAACGTTCCATTTCCATTACTTCCCCTTTCCTTATTCCTCCCCCCTTATCCTCTCCCACCTATTCTTTTTAATCAATCATGATGGTATTTTAAACAGATGCCTGAAGAAGAATATATAAGAAGACTACTGTATAAATATGTACTCTACCACTGCAAGGGCAGGGGGATCTAGAGGAGCGGCCATGTATAACCAGATTTGATTTTCAGGAGATAGTGTTACCCACCCTTGAAGGCCTTTTTTGCTAAGAAAAACAACATCTTTAAGAAACAGAGCCTAGTACACAGGAGTGATTCAAGGCCAAACCTCCCTTGCTGCTACCAGCACAGAGACAGGAACGGCCCAGATTCAAGGCACAGGTAAGGATGATTATGAGGAGCTAGACTGATGGAGAAGGTTATTTACATCACACAGCCAGAGCTAAAGTGGGTTTGTTGAGGAAATATTGGGGTCATGCTGGCCTTAAGGAACAGTCCCGCTCTGCAGAGGAGCCAGAGGTGCACGTTCATTAAAAATACATTTGTGACAGCAAAGTAACAAATGGCTGTGCCTGTGCTTTGGTCCTGTGCTCCCTCCCCGTGGTCATTCATCATCTGCACTCATCGAACCACCAGGTCCATTTTCACTGTTCATTATTCTCTCTGGCTCAGTCTCTGTTGGGCTCCTTCACCTCCTGCTCGAGGTTGGGAAAAACCCAGAAGGTGTTTTAACTGAAATAAAGTTTTTTTAGAGGCATTCATGGCACATTTGTAGGTAAAGTTTATAGAGAAATGGTTCTCATTTCTTTAACAATGAGGGTGGGGCACACCTTTGCTCCATTCATTTGACAGCAGGTGCCAGTGTAGACACTTTGAGAAGGTAGAAGCTTTTTACAAAGTCTAAAATCTTAATCACACATTTGAAAAAAACTCCATTAAAGATAGAAGAGAAAAGAAAAAGATAAGATAAAATGAAAGTTTAATGATCTCCTTGGAAAATGTGGGTCATTGAAGAAGTATCAGAGTATGACATTAAAAAGAATACAATTAGAGCAAATAGAGCAGATTGAGGATAAAACCACAAATGGTTATATAATGAGGTTGAGGAAACAATAAGGAGTCTTAATTATGTTGCTCTTGTTATGGGATTTTTCTGACTGAAGAAAGAGTAATGAATTGTATCTTTCAAATAATATGAGAGCATAGTGTGGGGCATTACAGAAAAGAGGATTAGCAAGTGAAGCTGATGTGTGGAACCCAAATTCCTGGAGAAAAACCTGGATTTTTTTATTATAAAAGGAATAGTTGGACATTTAGCTTATTTGTTGTCTAGCAAAGAGTTCGAAGAGAGGCTTGATAAGACTCTTGTGTCAGTACGGTAAAAACAAGACTGCAGCCAGTTAGCGTAGCTTAGCATAAAGATAAAACAGGTGGAAACAGTTAGCCTGGCTCTGTCCAAGGGGAGCAAAGTCTGCCTACCAGCAACTTTTAAAGCTCAGTAACTGACACATGACATCTTTGTTATTCAGTTTACTTCCAGATGTTATTTTTTGATTTAGTTTGTGGCATTTTGCCTTACATCTCTATTTTGTCTTTTCATGCTATTTCTTTCTTCTGTGTGAAATATGTCTTCAGATCACCATCGTCGTCATTGTAAATTGCTGTGACCTGTGCTTGACACAACAATCCTGCATATGCAGATTTTTGTTGTTGTTTTAAAGAGTCTTTTGAGCTCTGAATACTTTTTATGTAACGGCTTAAATATGATAACCTGGGTTTGAGTTAGGTTGTTAGCCTCTGAGACTTCCAACTGAGGTATCGACTGAAGGATGTCGGTAGATTGCAGCGCGTTGCCCTCACATGCTCCAGTCCACACAGATAGTAGTTTTATCTAATATGAGCTAAGAGCTAATACATCCATTAGGATGCAACCCGTGTGGGTACACATGCAGCTGTAGAGATGATAGAGCCAGGGAGGCAGCGCAAGGATTATGAGGCCAACGCGGTCAACAGAGCTAACGCAGCTATAGGGATTACTCACCAAGGCTATCTGGGAGGCATAATGTTTTACTTGTTAGCACGTAGCTTTAGCGGTCAAACGAATGGAGCCGTTAGCCAGTGAACGCCCAGCCCGGGTAAAGTTAGTGCACTTAGCCGAGCGCCGCCGGGCATCTAATCAATGTGACACAAACACACTACTAGCCATTGAAGCAGATTGTGATATAACCTCTGCTGATGAAATGGGGGCCAAGGAAGAGCGGCCAGCAAGCACCGCTTTCTTCTTATTCGGGGAGAGAGGAAAAGGCCTAAAATCCCCCCCAACACGATTGCGGCGACTCTTATTGCTAACAGTATTGGCTGACACAAAATGGTCTACAGCGCTAACATCTAAACCAACCTGAAGATAAGAAAGTGCAGGCAAGATAAACTCTTGAGGCCACACAATATAACATAATGTATGTATTGATAAAATAAGGGGTGTTGCTGGTGGTGGTGCCTTCTCCTAAAGGAAGCTGTGGTGTCTGTACAGCAGTGCTGGATGATGTATTGATAAGGAAGCCCCTTGATACTGTTTTTTGATTATAAAGTTTATTATATCAAAAATTCAGCATCAATTTACAAGTTCTGCAGTAGCTCATAAAGTAACCTAACCCAAACTATGTACACTCTTTCTCTCAGTACTTTAGACATACTTTATATAGGATATCATGTTAGATAACATATTGGTTTGATATGTGGCAAGGAAAAGGTCACATGTTGGACATAAACATCCCTTTCAAAGTTCACTCCATCTTTTCACTAAAATGTAAATCATTAATCCTTTGCATTGCATTAACAGTGTTTAATTTGAACAGAATCTGATTCAAGTTACAAGTCATTAGGTACTACATAGCGGCATGAGCCGGCCCAAAGCCTGCGGTAGTGAGTGAGTGAGCAGCCAGATGGCGAATGCCGGTGATCCCTGAAGCTCTCCGCGGGATGGCGGAGCTGCCGAACCCTCTGGCGGCGCCCTGACTGCTGCTGCTATGGGAGGAGATGAGAGCCCAGCTGCTCTCAGGCTTTACGGGTGGTTTACAGTCTGGCTGTCATTTCCTAAATGTTTGTCCCGAAAAGCGATTCCATGGAGAGAGAGTGGTTCATGGAAGACCGACTGGAGTTTAGCTTCTTTTAAATTATTTTTGGACTCAAAGTTGAACGGTTGTCTGTTAGACTGCCTTTGTTGGTCCAACCTATTGTTTCTTTGCATCTTTTCTTGTCAGAAGTTCCCAAATTCCGTTTACAAGTGCAGCATCATGGCACTGTCAAGTCAAGCTCCACTTGGGCAGACGGGGAGAGACAACCCCCTGCTGACTGATGTATACAGTGTCACTAATTTGAATTTAGGGCGGGAAAGTTGACAGACACTCAAATCCTATTACCTGACAAAAAATACAATGTCAACAGACAATTGAGTAGCTGAAAATCTTATGGGCAATAACTTTAAAGCTACAGTGAGTATAGTTTCTGTCGCCCCCATGAGGAATTATATGTAATGACACCAACGCTGTTGGCACGTCTACATAATGCAAGCCTTCCGTGATCATGCACAGCCCCCACCCCTCTTCCACACAGTTGGGGTGGAGGAGGATTAAAAAAAACATGGACTCTTTAGAAGAGTTAATTATTTTCACTTGAGTTTCTGCGCACAAAAGTCACCAGACACCACAATCTTCTGAACATAGCCATACTGAGGAATAGAGAGAGAGTTGTGTGGCGCTGATAGTCTTGATTAGCTTTGTGGTAACTTATTTGGTTTGAATGTGATGTTCATTAATATCAAAAAGTTACGCACTAAAGCTTTAAGTCAGGCTTTACACAGTATGTCCAGTGTTTCTTAGCCTCCTTACAGAAATCCCCCCATAAGAAAACAAGCAAAGTTTTTCCTTTGTTTTATTTCATTGTCTACGTTTTAAACCAACCCCTCACTTGCCTAATGAGGGATATGTTGACCCCCTTCTGCTGTGGACTGGATTGGTAATTGGAATCAATTTTGATGCCGTTATCGCCGGTGACAGATGCGCAAAGCCGCGGTTTAAAAAGGTCAAGGTTTGAGAGAGTCCTCCCATGGGACTCAAGATGTTTGACGCATAAAAATGTCATTCCTGAATCAATTTCACATGTGAACACCGGTTTCATCTCCAAGGGCATTTGGAGCATGACTTTCCTGTTGTTTTCTGGGCACTGAGCAGCTCCAGGCAGCAGCTGGAAGTTCAGTAAGATGTTTAAGATATGGAGACTATTACTCCATCACTTGATTAACTGAGATCGTCCCAGGCCAGGGATTATGTCTTCTGGGCACCTACACTCAATTACAGGCATGCAAGTCAAAGCTTGTCAATATTGTGTATCACTCACTGCTCCCCCATGCTGTATAATTAACCCAGGAGTCATCACCAAGGATTTTCATCTGACCCCAGCAGCTCTCATTTTTATTCCCATCCTCTTGGCCTACATCAGGAAGTGTGTCAAGGAGAAAAACAAGCCATTTGCATTTTTTCTTTGTATTTAGTTATGAAAAATATTGAAATATGCAAAGATAATTCAGGAGTCTGCACTCAGTTTGAAAGCCTTGTTTTTTAAAGTATCAAGAAAGAAAATATCCTATAAATATGAAAAAGATATAATATATGATACCATCTGGTTGTATGGCTCTGATTATGGTATCCATCATAAACAAAATACTTATCTCAGGCACCTCAGTCACTCAACATATGTGCAGTTATATGTTCCAATTATAAAGAGTCAAAGGTTTAAATTGTTACAGTCATAGAGTTTTTCAGGAACTAACAACTTGAATTCCTTGGTCAAAACAAATCTATAGATATTTCAAAAATATTGGCCACTCAAGATGCACAAATAGAGACGTTTCTTATTGGGTTGGAAGTCTGCAGTTCTGAAGCACACACACGTTCATTCTTTCCAAACCTCTCCAGGGATTGTCACTCATGCAATAACAGAGCTGACAAATTGAGTTCTTTTTATTGCATCGAGCAACAATGGCATCCAGCGAGCGTGTCCTTGACTCGGAGGAATCACAGGCGTGAGCATAATATGTGTCAAACCCGCACGCATGCAAGACTCAGGAGAGCTGGCCCAGCGGCTCCTTATTAATCAACAGCTTGTTGGGCTGCTGGCCATAACTACCCCCCCACCCCTCCATCTCCATCTCGTCCGCTGACCCCTCTGCACCTTCTAACCCCCCATATCCTTTTCCTCCATCACTCCCTCTTCACCCTCTTCTTATCTTTTTTAACAGTTTCTTAGCCACCCATTCCAGGAGCTCAGCAGGAAATGAACAATTTACACAGTGATTTGTTAATTAAACCCAGATTTGGTTGTAATGCAACTTTTCAGTGGTCACTATTTATTCTTACATGTTTTCTTAACCCTCATGTTGTCCTCGGGTCAAATTGACCCGTTTTCCTATATCAGTGTTCTTTTTAAACACCTAATCCACCCAACGCTCTTTGGCAAGTACACATCTCTACTTTCATTAATTCTGGGGCGTCTTATTCAATTTTATAGCATTGGAAAAAGAAAATTGAAGTGCTTTTGAAATAGTATTGAGTAAAAGTTGACATATTCCAGTCTGTGATTATCCATCGACATACAGTCCTTTAATTTTAGTCGAAATAATCCCAAAATAACTGCCTAAAGTTGATAAGTTAGTGTTATATAGTGTTAAAAACGTCAAAAAAAGTGAAAAACATTGAAAAAAAGCGTCAAGTATTGTATTGTAAAAAGGGACAAAAACAAAAAAGTTAAAAACATAGATAGAAAGTGTGGATTTTAAATTTTGACGGGAAGACAACACAAGGGTTAATATACTGCATGTGCACTGCCTACTGATTATTTCAAACAACTAATGTAATTTAGTAATGAATATGGTTTTTAACCCTTATGTCGTCTTCCCGTCGAACATCAAGCTACATTTAGTTTTTCTGGGTCAAAATTTAAACTTTTTTTCAATGTTTTGGTTGTCTTTCTTGACACTTTTGTCACTTTCCCCCTGTTTTTTCTGGCATTAAGGCCTTTAGTGCCTGGACTGCTTAGAAATGAAAGAGCAGAGAGAGTAGGATGACATGTAAGAAAGTGCTGCAGGTCGGAATCGAACACACAACTTCTGCGTTAAAACCTCCTTGCCAACACGGTCCCGCTGACCGTGCTGGCAAACGTTTTCTTCACTCATAAATTGCAAGTATTAAATCTTCATAAACACGCTCATGCAGCACACCATTTGAAACCTTAAAGTCTCATGATTCCATTAAGCCCACACACAAAGCATAAGATGACTTACAGCGGTTATAATCATGTTAGGAAGTTAAGAAAGCTTCTGCGCTGACAGTGTCTAAAGTCGAGCTTGCATTCCTACCTTTTTCCTCATGTTTTTATCCACAGCGGTGAAAGATCACCATAAACTTTTTTTTCCTACATCACCAACAGTCCAAAGAATAAGTAAATTCAATCCATTTAATCCAAAACAAGCTGGTCCCCTCACAATCTTGTAGATTCTGGCCGAGTTTCCTCGTAACCAAATCTAAACAGTCCATCATTTTTGGATATTGATCTGTACTGCCGTCTGACCCGAGGCTGCCACATTGTATCTTTGCACACAGTCAAATACTCTGAAGCCTAAGTGTAACCCAGGTCTCATTTTTCCCCACTTACCTGAACACACCTAAAACCATGAGTCACATGGTAGGCTCAGTTAACCAATCAAGCACTAGAGCATGGGTTAAAAGCTGCAGTGAATGTTCCCCCAATCAGTAGTGTGAGGGGGAAGCCACTGGAGCAGCTGCACTAGCATCCACCACTGTTGCCTTTAGTCGACTGGGGGTTGTGGTGTGTCGAATATCTGCGGGAATTGGCCAGGTGCGGCAGTTGCAGGCTAATTGATGGCGAGCTAGGAACAGAACAACTTGGAACAGAACCTGCCCCAACAACATCTTCGCCCCCTGTATGGTTTGGTAGGAGGCTGTTTTAGCTTTGCTCACCCCCTCCACTTTTATTCACACACATACACTTACACAGCCATTCATTAAGAGCTGTGGCTTATGGACTGGTTGCATCCTTGGACCATATGGATGTGGTGTTCATGGCTCATGTATAACGACCTTAGTCTTATAGTGTGTGTGGTGAATTGACTGTAAATTGAGTACTCTCCAGTTGCTTAAATGTTGTTTCTGGATGAACTTTGAAAAATTGTCTGCAGATTGTAAATATTGGGTAATTTTGGGTATTGTTATAGTTTTGTCTTTGTTTTCACTTAATACATGGTACCAACACCAAATTGAAGTATTGGCCTCTGTGTTATTTATCTTTTCAACACCTCCATGAGACGAACTTTTGTCTACTGTAGCCCAATCATCAATCATACATCAGTTATTTCTATCTGCTGTATTGCAACATATACTCCACTTGTATGCTACATAAGGAATCGAGTGACAGCTTTTTTCAGCCAATCCGTCTACTGTAACCTGAGTTATCCCATATGGAAGCCAATCAAGTCGCAGGGTTGACAGAAGACACACCTTGGAAAGATTGACAGCTATTCCTTCCAGTTAAAACCAAATGTTATGAAACCGGCCTCCCTGTTTAGCCAATAAGAAGACGAGTTGATTGATACCTAACTTGACCAGAAAATTTTAACCCTGTGTCAAAGCAAAAATAAGGCTTTAGTTATTGCATTTCACCATTTCATCAATTTATAATTACTTATTTCTATAAATGTATGTATGTAGTTATTTCAAGTATGTGTGTGAGTGATGTGGATGTGTTCTTTTGTTTGAGAAGTTTTGTATTTAGTACTTTTTGGGCTTTTTTTCTGAAAGGAAATGAGAAAAACGCACCGACATATCTGTAGAAATAAATTCATATAAAATCCATTTTATGAGTAATATTTTTCTTGATTTTTTTCTGTTTTAAGTTGGGACATGTGGCTAGGGTACTAGTTTTGTATGTAGCCCTTCTAATATGCTTACAGTAGTGTTTTTTAACCATTTTATAGATAATTTACTTGGACGGAAATAGAAATTCTCTATTCTAACCTCTTTAGCTCTGTGTCAGTAAGGCCTAGAATCACACTGAGATTAGGAACCAAAAAATGAAAGTGTTAACGTCCCAATGACCTCAGGAACATTCCAGGGGGCCAAAGTATGTGGGAACTGCATCATTTTTTTGGGGTAAAAATGTAGGCGAGAAAAGCGTGTATTTTTAAGTGATTTGTAAAGAGGTTTAAGGACTGAGCCTCTACCACTAGAAACCCATTTTTTGTCACTTTTTCCGATGCCTTTGTCGATTTTTTTGTTTTTGTTTTGGAAGCTTTTTCCGACATTTCTTTTTCATTTTTTCATCCTCCTTTTCTAAATTTATTTCTCTATAAATGCTATTAAATTGAATAAAACAACCAAATTCAATAAAAGTAGGGAACTGATCATTTATTTTACTTGTGAAGAGCATTGTAGAGAAACATCCATGTTATTTTGTTTTAAAATTTGTTTGAAAGAAACCCAAATTTCTGATATATTAAATGGGTCAAATTTGACCCGAGGACAACAGGAGGGTTAAGCACCAAAGCTTTTACTTAACATGCTTATTTTAAACCACATTCCTCCAGAAAAAAATCAGTCATGTTTATTCATTATTTTTAGTAATGAATACTAATGTAAACTTGATTTGTCTACTGCATCAACTTATCGCTCTGTCTTTCCACAGTACATCCAGTGTTTCTTAGGTTCCTTGCAGAAATCCCCCCATGAGAAAACAAGAAAAGTTGGTAATTGGGAATCAATTTTGATACTAAGGTGTGTAACTTTTTACCAAGTTCCATTTTGGGGTGACATTGGTCTGCCTGTCACAGCGGCGGCTTTAGGGTTTTGATCCAGACAGACTGATGTCAAAGTGTACAGAACGCAGTGTTTGCTGCTCATATTTATATATGTAAAATGTACTCTGAAGTGTTGAACATGCAGCTGTTGTGGTACAGGGTAATATTAGTATGTCTTTATGCATATGAATGTGTACAAGATTGCTGGTTTTGCTGATGGAGTAATATAATGTCCATTCATGGTTTCTTTCGAGGCTCATGAGGCAATACATACGCAAATAAATAACATGGACCTTCGGCTTCACTGCCTACATATTTGAGAATAAAACCCAATTTAAACTTTAAACTGAAGCTAGCGGCCTTACTTTAGGATGAACCGTGAAGCAAATGAAATAGCATGAGAAAAAACAAAAAGTGTTTTCTTGTTGTTCATGTTAGCTATTTCTACAGTTTCCCAGAAAAAAAATATTCTTAGAAGTATCAAGATATTAGAAATTGTTTTAACCATACGTTATAACTTTATTCACAGTAAAATGTAATATTTTAGTATCTCTTACACAACATAATTAATCATTTAGCTTTATTAACCCTTGTTGTCTTCCAGTCAAATTAAAAATCATTACTTTTGTTGAGGCTTTTAATCAATGTTTTTAACTTTTTTGTTTGACACTTTTTTGACATTTTTAACACTAACTTATTAACTTTAGTTTTACAGTTATTTTTGGAATTTATGGTCAATAAACCTCATTTATAGGAAATTATACCTAATGTTTGAGTTAGAAAAGCAGAAATTAGGAATTATTGAGACTAAAATTAAAGGAATGGATGTTGATGGATAATAAACACTATTTTCAAAACCACGTTTTTCCAAATGCTATAAAATTGAATAAGACACCCCAAAATTAATGAAAGTAGAGATTTGTACTTGCCAAAGAGTGTTGTGTGGAATTAATCATGTTATTTTGGGTAGTTAAAAACAACCTTAATATAGAAAAACGGGTCAATTTGACCCGAGGACAACATGAGGGTTAAAGTGGCCTTTGAATTGCTAACTCATACTTACGTTCAGTGATCCTGGTGCAAAAATGTAGCTTTTTAAATATAATATCTTTATTAAGAAGGGATGTGCAGAAAAAGATGATGTTGCCTTTCTGCAGGGCTTTCTGCAAGCACCAGGCAGCAAGACGTTTTGTCCATGATGGCGCCATTTTGTCAAGTCATTACACAGAGCTGTTAACAGTACTTCATGTGGTATCGCAGTGATTTGGTAAGGGCTCACTGGATGTGGAACTATAGGTTAGGATTTGATCCCAAAGACAGTCTAGGGTAGTTTGTCTTGAATTAAGGTATAATTACTTGAGGCATGTAAGCCTGCCTGTTATGGACTGGAGATTCTACAGCCGTGTTCATTTCATATGATGTGACCGACACAGTTACCACATCTTCACTGTCACAAAGGTCATGATTTCAAAACAGGAACTCAGACCTTTCAAATGGACTGTACAAAGAAAAAAATCCTAATGATGCTACCAGTCAGTCAAATCCGCTTTACTCACGCTCTAACCACTATCACCATTATAGAATACACTCTACAACTGAGAGTGCACACTTCATTCAGTGTTCAATAAATAATGTGCGATATTACACACTGTATACTGAACACTGTGCTGCTGCAAATATTTAGTGTGAACATTTCAAGGTTTAAAACCTTTCACTTATCATTCATTTTGATGTGACAGAACTGTCTTATATCTGCTTTCCTTATGCAGCAGGAACATATTTTAAAAGATCAACAGCAATCAGGGGCTCTACAGTATGTGGTCTATCATTTAAGTTTTACATTACAAGAGTGTTTATGGCAGTCTAGAGACCCTTTACTTTCATGACAATAACTATAAGAATGATACATTTGAAATGGTTTTGAAATGAGAAACATTCATGTTCATCTTTTTTCTCTCAAAAATTGTAGTTTTACATTTTATTTTTCATAGTTACGTTGCTAAATAACAGTAGACTTAATACAGACGTGTGCTGCACTGCACTATGAAGATCTTGCGAAGTTCTTGCTCAGTTATGTAAAGAAAAGCCTCTAACTTTAATTTGGCCATTGTGGTAAAGTCAGTTAAAGGATTTCACAGCTCGTATGAGTTGGAAAAAGTACAAAGGCACTTCTAAGGCAAAACATCGAACATTCATTCCAACTCTCTTGTGTTAAAAACGGTCCAGTGCTTCAAGCATAGCTGTGCCATAAAGCCAAAGAGGAATTGGAAAAATAATTGAAAATAATAATTAAACACTGCATACAATGAACATGTATCACAAAGAGAAAGACTCTTAATATGTGTAAGTGCCACATTTGTAAAACTGACTAACTGGAAAAAAGGTAACAGACAACATTTCTATTCAACAGCTCGAATAAGTAGCCATTAACAACAGGGACACTGCATGGGAGTGGTAGAACAGTGCTTCCTCTGTATATTTCAGCAGTGATGTGCCCTTTGAAGAACAAATTCAAATGGGTTTAATTAAGCCACATTTACTTCTTAAAGCCATGCAGAGCTAATGATTTACCATAATAAAAGTATTGAAATTGCTGTTAGGGCTGCAATCTGTAGCAGACCGACTGTACAGAGCACAGGGACCAATGTGGATTGCAAAAAAATTGGCCCTAAGCACTTTGCTGCTGCATAGAAATTCAAAAGGAAACCCTGCATGGTTCACGGCCTGGTTCTCTCAGTAGGTGCGGGCTGCTGCTTTGCTGTCCTGGGCCGGGTTGAAGGGATTCGCTGGGCTGGAAGACTCATCCTGTTGGTCAATGGACTGGTAGGCGTCTCTGCTTCGCGTTACAGAGGGGAAAACTGCAGAGACAAGTCAAAAGTATTTCACTAACAAACACACACAAACACACACAATCATTTCTGCTTAGAATCACTAAGACTAATTAAGGATGTTGCACTGTACTTTTAAAACTGTTTACACAAGAAAATAATCATTAGATCCCTTATCTTTTTCTTTCTTACACTCATTGCTCTTCAAACAGATTCATGAAAAAGTTACATAAATGTGTTGACTTGACTTAAGCATCTGGCCCTCTCTGGATGAAATATAGATTACTGTTGGAAATGGTCTTTGCCAACATGTAGTACAGCATTGACAAAGGGGTGAGAAAACAGCAAATTTTCTTTTTAAATATTGTGTGTGGTGCTGTAATTCCACCCATTTCATCACTCTCTTTTTGAACTCCACTACGGCCATCAATGATAATAATGAGAACAAGCGTGAAATATCTCATGCGAGCTGAATCTTCAAATACATGTTTACCCAGAAAGTGTGCATGCAAGTTCCTGGGTGCTTTATACTTCATGTAAACATGCTTTAAAATGAATTCTATGGCGGTAGTTTACTGACATAATCCATCTGAAAAGTCTATAAGACCCCCTTAAACAGCCAGAATACCAATGGCGATGGTTTAGGAAGTTTGAAGGCTAGCTTACTCTTAGCTTAGTGTCCTATGACTGTCTGACAGACATGCACATATTAATGCTTATCAAACAAGCACTTTCATTGCAGAGGGATTTGATGATTTGCTAGAGTATATATTCATTTTACTAAACAACTGTGATGTTTATTATTTAAATTTGGAAGCCAAAAATACATGAATAATTCTAAAAAAAAAATTAAAACAACTACATCATGTTGCTCAACAAACATTCAATAACTTAAGTCCTACTCTGAGTGTTTTCATTCATTGGCTATTATAAGTCAACATTACTTTAATAATTAGGCTGATTTGAGATTGTGCACCGTCATGCAGTTCTGTTTTAATTATATGCAAACTGAATACGCAAACACAAATGAGGTGTCTGGAGAGTAAAAATATGAATAATACATA
This sequence comes from Etheostoma perlongum, assembly GCA_026937815.1. Classification (NCBI taxonomy): domain Eukaryota; kingdom Metazoa; phylum Chordata; class Actinopteri; order Perciformes; family Percidae; genus Etheostoma; species Etheostoma perlongum. The sequence goes on along the minus strand of CM049374.1, from coordinate 21,110,944 downwards.
GATGCAAACTTTCAGAAAGATACAAACACATATAATGCAAAAGACATGAATACAAACATACTGTACTGACAAACACAGCTATGCAAGCAGGTAAGGAAGGGTAATACAACTGATTAAGGGGGGAATTGACAGGTGAATTAATATAAATAACTGAATAGAAAAAGATGGACAACAGAGCATTAAGATAATAATTGGGGAAAAAATTCAAGATAAAAAAGTCAGTTTCTTTTATGTCCTACAGCCTTGTTTGCGATCTTACTTCCTGTGTGGGAGAGGATGGAAGAGGATGATTGGAGAAGAGAAATGGTAAAAAAAAGGAAGAAGCCGGGAATCAATAGCGGCGGCCAATAAAAGCACTGTCACCACTATCCGTCGTGCATCGACTGTCCACAGAGGTCTCTAAGTCTGAGAGGTCAAAAGTCAGCAGCGGAGAAGAGAAGAGACACAAGACAAATAGTCAAATCATAACAGGAAAAACATGAGACAACAGTGTTCACATGACAAAAAGCATGACAGTGACTGTGATGTCAGAAATGACAACATGCAAGAAAAGAACAGCGAAATGCATGAGCCTTATACATTATAGGGAGTTTAGGGGGAACATGATTCTAGCAATTACCAAAGGTATTTATCAATATTAATAAAGTTATAATTATTATTATTGATAAACTGATAACCTTTATCAAAATGAATTGACTGTGTCACTACAAGCCAGCTGTGAACATTCAGGGGAAATGCACTGCAGGTAATTAACAGTTAGCGTAGCCTCACCCTCCCTTAGTTACAATTGCTATGCCTATCCAGCTTTATGGTCATCCGGGCTGGCACAGTTTATATATATATATTTGACAGTGATAACAACAGATTTTTTGATTTTACCACTCAAAATTAGTGATAATGTGTGGCCATGCAAACAGATGTAAAGAAAGGCAGGCTTCTCATGAATGTCCATTTCCTCGGCTGTGACGAGTACTGCTGGCAGATATAGCTCAGTAGCTCACTTAATGACGTTAAGTCAGTGAGTTGGTTAAAAACTCCATCTCCAGCTGAAACCTGCAAAAGGATCGGCCTCAGAAGTAGTTCACGTTAGCCTGCTACTATAGGTGGTGAGCTAGTTAGCTGGGCATGCTAATGTTTGCAGCTTTTATTATTAGAGCAGACACCACACTGTTTTTGCTCTCATTTTTTTTCTTTTTCCATAACTCATATGCAGTACTTACTACAGTCCCATGCACACTGCTTTAGCATGTAAAGAAACCCAAAGCCTGGCATGCCTAGTTATAGCGATGCTTGAACAATGTTCATTTAATGACTAAAAGAACCAAGTGACACACACATACACACACACACACACACACACACACACACACACACACACAAGCTTGGTGCAGCAGGGAACCATGTTAATGCCAGCTATGCAATCACATAGCAATTAAAACACACATTGTCTGAAACTAACATTAGCTGCACTCATCAGTCACCACGCAGCCAATCACAGTCTAATGGATGTACCTGCTGCGTGTCTGTGGCATTAAACTTACTGAGCAGATTCATCAATATTCAATTATCCTCCAAACAAGACAATCAGCAGTACTTGCTTGCAATGCAGGAGAAATTTCATTACTTTTGATAGTGTGGTGTAATAAATTACATTTTTTATTTTTGTTCTTTTTATGAAAGCAAGATCACTAGCTCAAAGTTCCTTGTATTCTCACTACTAACATCAAATCATAAACTACAAAGGATGAACACAACCATGTGTGGATAATCCTTATAAATGAAGGCATGAGTAACATTATCAAGGACTCAGGAGTCCGGCAGACATCACAGCTCAGTGGGAGCTTTGATGGGAAAGCGCTCAGCAGAGTCCAAGTTCCCAAAATCAATGGCCACACACAGCTAATCAAAGAACACATCTTGAGTATCTCCTGACCAGTCAATGGAAGAAGAAGAGAAAAGAGAGATTCTTCATCTGTGTAACTCTTGTGCTCTCTTCCCGTGGACTATGTAACATTTTCTTATATTTCTACATTTTTTGACACTTTTCCCAATGTTTTTCTCACTTTTTTCAATGTTCTTTCATCAATTTTTTTCTTCACATGCTGTAAAATGGAATAAAACTCCTAAATTCAATGAAAGTAGTGTACTGAATATGTACTGGATTGTGAAGAGCATTGTAGGGAACCGTGCACATTATTTTTTTTTTTTTTTGTAAATTAGGTTGAAAGAAACCCAAATTTCTGATATAAAACCTTTATGGGGTCAAATCTGACCTGAGGACAACAGGAGGGTTAATGTCAACCTGCCAGGGACTGCGGGTAAAAATTAGCCTATACGGCCAAATTGGGCACATTTACATGTTGGATTCAAGTTAATAATGTGCATTGTCCCTTCCTAAATGAATAAACAAATATGTACTCCGCCACAAAACTAATATTTCCGAGGTTTCTTTCTAAAATTCCTCGCCACTGTCGCACTGCTTGCTCTTGGGGGAACTACTAGAACTGTTGGGTCCTTGTAAATTATAGAATGTGGTCTAGGCCTATTCTATCTGTAAGTGTCTTGAGATAACTTGTTATTCATTGATAATATAAATACAATTGAATTGAATATTTCTGTGCACAAACATGTAGCACTGGACTCCATCTCTGTTTCTTTGACATCAATCCGTCATTTTACTATCATGGCAGATCATACATTTTTCAGCCTGCATGGGTTTGATGATATCCTGTGTGCAGTATAAATTGGTGGCCAGGATGACACACAAACAACTCATAGAGAAATTATTTCCCTGCCCGGCCGAACTGCAGCTTAGATATCTTGCTGGATTGCAAGTCTTGTGACTGTAACTAATCATGTTGACTGTGGAGTCTTCCCACTGTGTCTGTTGCACTTGGCAGGCCTTTCATAACACACAGCATAAAACATAGGGAGGATCTCAAAGTGCCTCAGGACACATGCATCACACCGTACCTCTAGCTTTGGTCACAGTCAGGGCTGGGGATCTTTTTTTTGCTTGGGGGAGGAAACCTCCAGTTTGGAAATGATGATAGAGCATGTGCACGCTCAACAAAACCTTATTTGTTGTTATGTAATGAGTTCTTTTGTGCGTCATCTGCTCCTCAAAAGGAAATTAGATCACACGTAGGTCATTAAGTAATTTTTGAATCCCAGGATGCTGCAAGATCAGTTTTCACTGTAAAGATCTTATTTTTTGAAATGTTGAAATTCCTGTTGTTGTCTATCAGAGACTAAATCTGCACAGTGCTTTTTTATAACCAGACTCATAGTGGCATACAATAACTTCCTCAAAAGTCTACGCAACACTTACCAAAGTTAACGTTGTAATCTCCTCCACGCTCGCGGTACATTTGGTAGACAAAGAAGCAGGACGCAGGTTTGAGCAGCAGGTTGAGGATGGCCATTCCCTGGCTGAAGCGAAACACGTTTCCACTGTCTGCTGCAAAGTCATTCCGCGGGTAAAAGATCCCAAAATGGATGATGTCGGTCAATATCGTCACGACCATCCCCACCAGAAACTACAGGGGGGGGAAGGAAAACATCTTAACAGACACAGATGACGCGTCAGGCTTTATGACCCGTTGTATACGTCAGGATGGGAAAGATGTTCATGCTCTGAAGTGCCAACACATAATTAACCCACAGGGACAGATTCCTTGCAACATGCAGTGTGAGGAAAATAAAGTCATTCCAATTCTGATGACAACAACAGTAATGATTTCTGAGGGGAAATGAGATAAAAACCTAAGTGGTGCCAGAAAGTCAGAACGAAAAATGCAATAATAAAATGAAAATGAAAAACACTGCATATAGACATTTTTCCGCTGACAATATTTTCTGGGGTAGTCAAATCCATATTATGGGATGAGAAAGCCTTCTCCAAAAGCCAGAAATGGAAGTTAAATATTTGATCATTTAGCAAAAGATACACTGAAATCACTAAAGACATTTGAGAAAGTGAAGCCTGGAGTTAATAAATGCAGTAGTCTTTTGACTTTGATAAGAATCCAGTGCATAAATGATTTTTTTCAACTTCTTTCCCCCACTTTGGCTGGCTTAACCTACAAGGCTCTTTTTCCGGAAGCAGCCCTGGATTTGAAAGTAAACAAGGTCAGAGGCTTCTTAGGGTTCCTTCTCAATGGCAATGACAGTCAGAATCCAACATTGTCGAAGGTGTCATTGAAAGAGACACTGGACAGCCACTTTTTTCTTGACTCTCCAGCTGTGGTGTATTTATTTGGCATGTAACACCCCTTTACGGCCAGCAATTCTACAATGACTTTGACTAATGCTTGGATGTAACCAGGGACGCACCGAATCCAGGATTTGGCTTCGGATTCAGCCGTATATTGGGCTTTTTGATGGGGTTTGGTTTCTGCCAAACCATAGAATTTTTTTCCAAAGAACTGAACCCTACGTTACACTACGCGCGCTATGCTGGTCGACATAATGACGGCGCCGTTGATTAAAGGAAAGGTGCAGGTGGAGCATTCAATGCAGTAGGCTGTGAGAAAGTGAAAATGGAACTCGTGAGCAGAAAAAGTGATGTTTGGCAGCACTTTCATTTACTGTAAAAGAAGGCGATTCAAGTCCAGCTACATGTTCAATTTGCAATGCCGATTTGTCTCGTGGTGGCGAGGGCCCTAAACAATACACAACATCACCGCTGTTATAACATTTGTGTATGAAACATGCGAAAGAATACAAGTTGTGAATGAAGGAATCTACAGACAGCGGCCAATATGCGGCAACTTCAGGTAAAGTGTTTACTTTATTAATGTGTTTTCTGTGTTAATGGAATGAGGATGGGAGGAGGATTCGGTATTCGGTTTCGGCAGAATCTTAACCAGTGGATTCGGTATTCGGCCGAGCCCCAAAAGTCTGGATTCAGTGCATCCCTAGATGTAACTAATAGTCAGACTTCAGATAGATGTCTGAGTTCATCTGCTGCACAAATGGTCTGGTTCTGGACTCACATGCCATGAATTCTGGTAAGACTCTTTAAAAAAACATGACTGACCGAGCAACCACATCACACTGCTTAGCTTTATTCTCCCAAGCAGAAACGGCTTATCTTCTGGAGGAATTCAACACCTATAATAAAAGGACATATACTGGGAAAAGAAGATTCAGAAGATTATAACACTACAAAAACCTTCTAAAAGCATAACATCTGATTATAGAGCTGAGAGGCTATTGGCTCTCTTCTGCATACTCATCATCAGTGTTGTTACTGTACTTAAAGGTGCTGTAGGTAAGATTGCAAAGATCCAGGACTTAGCATCAACAACTTCTTCTGCTAAAGCCCAAAACGGTCTCCTAAGCCCCTCCCTCCACAAGGGAGAATGAATACGTGTGCATGAGCAGTGATTGACATGCAGTTAGACCCCCCCCCCCCCGGCCCTGATTGGTGCATCTGAATAGGGAGCGTTGGATTTTTGCAAATCGCACTACAGGCTGTAAGTGGCGCCAGACGAGCTGGATTTTTTTTTTTTTTTTTTAACGACCTGCTTCATTTAGTTCTACTCAAACAAAGGGTCAGTTTCAGCAAATATGACAGAAAGTTAGTTTTATAAGTCTTACCTACTGCACCTTTAAGTAGAATGTTCACATTTCTGTACTTTACTTTGTTATTTACTAGTATTGCCAGTTAGACACCTGTCAATGGCGCCATCAATGTTTTTTATCGCGGAAGAATAACATTCTTTTTGGCCTTGCAAACTTTGTACTTTTTTACACATGCTGTTGCAACAACTAGTATTGTTTGAAAAACCGACACCACACCGGATCTAGCTAGACCGGAAACACAACAACAGGCACACGTTTGGGCTTGGGAGACGGCCAAAGAGAAGTAACGTAACGTTTTGAGTGGATGACGAGCGCGACACGCCAAAATGGACGCCAATAAGATTCTGAATGGAAAGTTTTCTTTTTAAAAGTTGCCAAATGTTCCACTGACAAGACCCAAGTGATCTGTGTGTTTGGTCGTTGTGAACTGAGCTATCGTCGCAGCACGGCCAGTCTGAAATATCACCTGGTGGCCAAGCACACAGCTGATGCTAATTCTCCCCCCCTCGTCAAAGCCAGGTAACCGTTACTGTTCATTTCTTCTGAAATAAGAGGCTGGGTTAAGAGGCTGGGTTCTCCTCCCTCTCTACCTGAAGGCGCATTAACCGCACCTTTAACCTGCCATCCAGCTTAGAACCCGGAGATGAATCTACTGACATCGGTTCAAACCGCGGTAAAGTGACCGGCTGTCGTTCGGCTCCCTCATGTCGAACAGCTGGAGTAATATTAACGGGCTGATCTGTCATATCAGGTGCACACACAACACAACACGGCATGTGACACCATGGTTTTCACTCTTGTATTGATGGACAGTGTAACATTGTGTGAGAGATTGCTCCAAGTGAGAATGTTATGTGTGAAATTGAACACTACAGTAGGATATATGTTGGGGAGGGGGGGTCTTAACACTACACTAGGCTATATGTTGGGGAGGGGGGGTCTTAACACTACACTAGGCTATATGTTGGGGAGGGGGGGTCTTTAACACTACACTAGGCTATATGCCAATGTTGTTTTCAATAAAAAAAAACATTTGCCCAAAGCAAGCCGACCCACTTTTCCATGTTGATAAGAGCATTAAAATGAGAAAAAATAATGGGACAAAAAGAAATCAAGGGACATTTAAAATAGATAGAAATGTGCGATTAATTGCAAAAACAAATGACAATTCTGTTTCAGTTTTTTCCTATGTTAATGTTAACATTTTAATTTGTTGTTTAAGAATGTGTGGAAACCCTAAATATTATAATTTACTATAAGGATGCCACAATAATGTTTTACTTTTTGTAATGAAGTACATTTAATATCAGAAACAGCAAACATCAGATACTTTAAAACTTTGAGTCAAGTGATATTCTAAAAGGTTACTTTAGCTTCTACCAAAGCCATTTTCTGGTAAGATACTTGCACTTTTACTCAAGTATTGCTTTCAAGTACTCTATACAAGACATATCAGTCAGTTTCTTTGGACTCCAACAGGTTACTGCACTCTATAAAAACGCACTACAACATTGTTAGCTAATTATGAACTCTTTTTTTATCATTTGATGCTGCTGGTCAGCCGGTGTCAAAGATTGTTACCATGGAAAAAAAGGGGTCGTAATACAGAGTTATTGTAGGGTAGGGAGTAACTTTTTTTGTTGTGGCTTAAAATAGATCTTTGCAGGAATCAAGATTAAAATATGAAAAGGCTCCTGCTGCTGTAAACTGATGCACCATGAAAGCCTAAATTCTGTGCTGAATTAAGAGAAGGCTATCTTTCTCAAAGGGATGCTCACAGATTGTCCTAGATTCCACAGACAAATAGGTTAGCACGGATACGCATTGCTGTGCCTATAGTTAGACTCATGTACGCGTCACATGATGTTAAGTTTGCAGCCTGCGTGAACAAAATAAGTAGACTCACCATGAGCACGGCATCGATCGAGTCCCTCTGTGCAATGGCCCACACCCCGACAGCTAAAACACCAAAGTTTCCCCAAGCAAAAGAGGAGGGTAGCGACACCATACATCCCCTGCAGAAAAAACACAATACAAAATTCATCCAGTCATACATTAAGACTATAGGAGTATGGGACGTGGAGGTGAAGGAGTAGGCCTGAAGAGAGCGTGTGTGTGTGTGTGTGTGTGTGTGTGTGTGTGTAAGACACAGAGTAGAGGAGAGAAATTCCTCAGGTTTGTGAGAAAAAAACCTGTTCTCCCACTCACCATACTGTAAGCAGCCAGTGCACCAGTACTATGGCCTACAACAGAGAACAAAAGAGAAAGAGTTAACACCTTTTTTTTATATGTTCCCTGTTGTCTAGGACTCTTCCAATCCACAGACGATTTCAATGTTGACATCCATCAAGTATCAACTAAAAGCTCCAAACATTCAGGGGCTCCAGCCTCTCCATAGTGAGGACTTTTTCTGTTTTATATCATTGTAAATGTGGATTTCTTTGGGTTTTGGAAGTTGGTTGGACATTTGAAAGTGTCCCCTTAGACTCTTGAACATATTTCGATAGGTTTTACATTGAAACCCCATAGACCAAGCAATGAATTGAGTAATTGAGAGGGGGGGAAATGACTCAGAAAATGACTCATTTTCTTCAGTGTGAGTGACCCTTCAGCTACACATACACATCTTCTTTACTGACTTTTCAACATTTCATGTACGTTTTTGAGCATTGAAAAAAAAGTTTTCAAACTGATTTTGAACCTTAGCCTAGCTACAAAAAAATAGCACAAAAATCATCATTCAATTTAATTTTTCTCCCTTTTAAACGGGCCATGCCATGCAGGCATCAGCTCACTTATTATATGTTACTTGTAGAAAAAAAGTGGAGAAATCAGAAGTCAATATGTGGCATGTGAGAAACATTTTTAATTCCAGATCCTTTGCCAAAATCACTGTATGTCAGTTTGTGTTTGATCTTTGCTTTAACTACACAAATAGATGTTGTTAATAGGGCATTTAATGAGCAGATGCATCACTATGTTTGTGATTCTAACATCCAATAATGTTTTATAATGATGCTACCTATCACTGACATACATAACTGGGAAGTCTCTGATCTTTAAATGGACTTTAGAAACGGATTTTTAGAGGCTATATTCCAAATAACTAAACTTTTCTTCTACCATTTAACCACAAAAACTAAACAACAAATCACAATAAATATACATTTGACTGGTTTATTGTGATATGGTTGCCACACAGAGGGATTACCAATGAGCAACAAGGTTGCCATCCTTAACGCCAGGAACAGTGTGAGCAGGCTCCAACATTACAATCAAGCAAAAACAGCAAACTCACCTTTAGATTTATGGCAGGGATTTCCATAACAAGTTATTTGGTTCAAAGCAGATCTTTCTTTATCGGGTTCACTGCTTCAACTTGTTCTGGGGGAAGGGGGGGGCGGGGGGATACATGAAAAGCTGCGCAGATTGTTACAAACTTCTCCGTAAAACTCCTCCTCCCTTCAGATCAGCCTGCAAACACAAACCATGTGACAGTAGCCTGACTGCCTCCCATGTGACTCCCATCCTCTCTCCCCCCCCTCCCCTCCCAGACAGGAAGAAACCACATGGCCATCAACGCTGTATGGAGCTGACTGGAATTGTGTTTGATACATTGTTCATGATACATTAGACTTTATTTACACTACACTTTTCTTTTTTACTTTATTTGTTATTTTTCTTCTGTATATGCACCTCTGGTTTTGACTTTTTAATGTATACATACTGGCTATGTAACAATTTTTTGTTAATAAAATATTTTTAAAAACACTGTATGAAGCTAGAATTGTTTCTTTATTACATGCGAGAAGATAAATGATCTGAGAGGAAAAAAAATATTTAAGAGAAAAAGTTATCACGCTGATAGCAAAAAAAAGCATTTCATGACAGAAAAATAAACAGAAAAAATAATTCAAGAGAAAAAAAATTTCATACGAATAGCAAAAAAAATCTCTCTCAAAAGACTTTTTTAAACTCTCAAATATATATTTTTGTTATCAGTGTGAAAAAAATCTCTCAAAGAAAGTGTTTCTCTCAAAACGTTTTTCTTCTTGCTGTCAAAACCTAAGTCTTTGCTCACGATTCAGTTATTTGTCTCTCGATGTGAAATGAGTGTCATGGGCGGGGCCACGTTCCTATTGGCCAGTTGGGTGAGCACCGTCTTGTCTTGGGAGTCCATTTGAATCATTACACCATTGTCATCGCCATAGATAGATAACTAGCAGCCAGCCCACTTATAAATACATATATTTTAGTTATCCTAACACTTTTTAACAGTCAAACTGAACACTCGCAGTGAGCTCCAGGTCCTGCAGCTGCAGACGGACCGCCATCAGTGGGTGTACACAAGGGAGAATAAGGATTTTATAAGACAAAGCATGAGGATGAGTCGCTGCTACTGGGTGTGCAGGACGGTTGGTTAGCTCGCTAACGCTAGCTTGCTATTCCACCACTACTGATGATCTTTTAAGACAGCACATTATTATGGGGAAATGTTGAGTTTCTTCTTCTTCAAAAAAAAGAAGACAAATAGTTCTTCATAATAAATGTGATAATGATTTGGGCAACATTTGTTTTATTCATAAATGTAAATTTAGCGATATAAAAAAAATGTGGTTTGTCATTTTCCTGGAGGATGTTGAGCAATGTGCAAAACTACTTTCTAATTTGACTAACTAAAGGCTATCAAGACCCTTAATGTACTGTATGTTTTATCATATTTCTGTCTAGTGTGATACACAAATGGCTTTTATTTAGTCTTCTATTTGAATACTATACCCAATATACTGAATTTGCATGTTCTTTTGTTTTTAAAAAGATTGTTTGGTCAGAAACCCAAAAATTGGACATTTCAAATTTTGACTTAATGATAATGCTAGATGGGAAGTTTAGGGATCATCAAAAGTAATTAGGATTTATCCTCTGGGGAACATGGATACAAAATGTCATCCATCCAGCAGGTATTTCAGTCTGGAACAAAGTGGTGGACAGAAGTTGTAACTCTCTCAAATTTAACACTGTCCTCTGCAACTTCTCCTTCATTATCGCCGTAACCAAGACAACTCTTCACTAAGACTTTCTGGACAAATCAAAGAAATCAGTGGTCAATTCTGAGCAAAAGTTAGGTCAGGGCTAGTAAAGGGGTTGATAGCATATTCAGAATGATCCAATGAAATATTAAAGAAGTCATTCTTTTCCATATTTTCTGTGTCAGCTTCTTTTGTCAGTTTGATTGTGACATTTAGAAATAGAATTAGATGTTTCCCCATCCATCTTTTCAATGCTTTGTTACACAAACAGAAACTGTGTCTATTTCAAATTTCAAAGCACACACACACACACACACACACACACACACACACACACACACACACACACACACACACACACACACACACACACACACATGCCAATCCAACACATAGAGGAAGAAACTTTTTCAGTTTATGATAGAACACTTCATTTGAAAACTCATGTGTCCCTTCAGAAGCACCTATATTCTTCCTCTCACCTGTAAATCATTTTCTCTCCTCTACTCTCACCTGTTGTTATGTGACTGAAGTCCCAGCCTTTGGTAACATTATAGCAACCAAGCCAATCCATCCAGTTTTAAAAGCTCTGGAAAAAGCTAGCAAGGGGACGTTAACTAATCTATAAGGTCAAGAAGGAAGTTGCATGCTAATAGTCTTTATAAGTAACATATACAAGATATATCTACTTTCTCCTTTTCACTATTGGCTCCTCATCTCTCACTTTTCAAAATGTACAAATTCATGAAATATTTGGCACTCCTGGGTCCTGCCACTGACATTCGCCCTCCTCGCTATTGTGAGTCTGAAATTATGTTTTGAAGCACTATTGACCTTTGAACTCACTGTAAGTCCCGGTGGATGAGGGCAGCAGCCAAAATCTTTAAAATGCTAATGTCGCACGCCTTTGCTGTGATTTCCTTTTTTCTCCAATTCTGGCTCATTCCTTTTGTGCTTGTTATTCCTCATAGGAAATGATTCATTGTGTGCCTCAAGCATGGCAGGTGGCCTCTGTACTCCTGAACCCTGACCTCCTGCTGACCTCTGACCCCTGACTCAAGGTTTGTCTCTCTAATTGAAGTATTTATGCTTTCAAACGACCACATTTAGCAGTCCGAATACGCTCTGCTGAATGCATTTATATGCATATGTGTGTCAAAATGAGATTGCAGAGGGACAAATGTGGGACATGTTATTTAATTTGAGGTAAAATGCTTTTAACCATCATAGGAAAAGCAATCCTTGGATGTAATTGCAAATAAAAGATTCCTTCTGCATGCTGACCTGCTGGGACAGACTTGGCAAGTCACATCATTTTTCATACTCAATTTATATACATTGGTATTAGGGCTGCACAATATGAGGAAAATATACAATAACGTTGAATGTTGCGTTATAAACAGATATTAAAGTGTACTCAGACCTTTATTTCTGCTGCTTTCAGTATTCTTCTAAAATACAACAAATTGCTTGTTAAATCTGACACAATTTACCTTCTTTTATTGAACAATTCAGACAATTAGATTAAATAATAAAGGCACCATTAAAAAGAAGAAAGACATTTCAAAGTGTAGCTTTCTACTGATATTTTCTTTCAACTAACACAAAAATGTATTGCGACGTGTCGCAGCCTTTCGCCATACGTGTATTGCGCCAGTTGATATTGCGATGACAATAAAAAAAACGACAGATTGTGCAGCTAATTGGTATCTATTTTCAATACTGTTCATTAAATTATTTTCATTCTTGTCTCTGAAGCTCCAGAGAGAATTTGTTTACTCGTATATAGTCTCACATAGCCAGACCTTCCTCCACAGCGCTGTGGAGGAGGGTCTGGCTAGTCCACACAGGATGGGAGAAAAATGTGCTCCTGTTTATTGGCATTTCTTTAAACCAATCACAATCATCATGCAAAATAGCTTTGGAAAGGAACTTGTTTTGGTGTACGTTCAAAAGTAGTTTTAGTCTTGCAACAGAAAACTCCGATTGGACAGAGAGTCTAGCTAGCTGTCTGGATTTACCCTGCAGAGATCTGAGGACCAGGTAACCATAGTCCTCAGATTGGACAGATAGTCTAGCTAGCTGTCTGGATTAACCCTGCAGAGATCTGAGGACCAGGTAACCATAGTCCTCAGATTGGACAGATAGTCTAGCTAGCTGTCTGGATTTACCCTGCAGAGACCTGAGGACCAGGTAACCATAGTCCTCAGATTGGACAGATAGTCTAGCTAGCTGTCTGGATTTACCCTGCAGAGACCTGAGGACCAGGTAACCATAGTCCTCAGATTGGACAGGTAGTCTAGCTAGCTGTCTGGATTTACCCTGCAGAGACCTGAGGACCAGGTAACCATAGTCCTCAGATTGGACAGGTAGTCTAGCTAGCTGTCTGGATTTACCCTGCAGAGATCTGAGGACCAGTTAACCATAGTCCTTAAAAATCCACAGGAGAAGGACAACAAAAAGGACAATTTTCCGGCGGCAACAGAACAATCCCGGAAGTGGAACGTCGTGGATATAGACTAACTCATATGTAAATCGTTGCACCTGTGTTCTTTTCAGAGTTGCCTGATCTTGGAAAGTTGGGTTAAAATAGCAACTTCGGCAATTAATTACTTCAAGAAATTCTAAAGAAAGTGCCTTTGTGGTGTTGTTGATGTGAATCTACAGCTGTGGGGATGTGGCTCTGTGTAATCCATCACTTAGCTGGCTGTTGGCCATCTGGTGTCAACAGAGCAGTCCACCGTCCGGAGCCCTCTGTCAGAGGGAACTATTACAAATACATCACTACTGCTTTTATTCTGTAGCTGTAAATCAGGATGACACAATCCCAGTCCAATTGAGCTGCTGCGTAGGAAAGAAAAACGAGTTTTACATTCTCCATCTCATCCATTATTGATAGCTTCTCAGAGAGCTTGTGTGTTTGGATCAGAGACGCGCTGAGTGTCATTGCTGCTACGTACTCTAATGTGATGTAAGGTTGATGTAACTCTCACCAAAATTCAACCTTGGGTCTATTTGTGGATGTACCCGAGTCAAACTTTTGTTTAAAAGCATAATTAGTACATAAACGGCACTTTTAACATTTACCTATTTTTGATTTCGCTCAAATGGCCTTCTGAATGGGAGAGTTAGGGGCTTTACTATGACAGCATCAAAATCAACACATCTATACATGAACTCAGCATTGAGAACATTGCTTGTGTACACTGAGTTTATTAAAAAGAAGAGGTTTTGAACGACTTACTTTAGCTGTTGTTGTTTATGCTCTGCAATCTTAGAGAAAAAGTGTCCATCTCCGAATGCGAATGAACCATAGGACGAAATGTCCTTCTTAAATGAAGCTCCTTTTTCAACTACAAGGTCAATATTGTGTTTCACTAATGACATAACAAATATCCCTGCATTTATGTGGAACTAAGCTTTAGGAGCTTTCCATCTTTACGATTTTTGACAGACTAGATGGACGGAGACGGGAAAACCAACAGCTACAGTGAGTTGTTAAAACCTTTATTTTTAGTAAACTCTGTATACACCAACAATGTTCTCAATGCTGAGTTCATGTGTAGAGCCCCTGGTGATACTTCAAGCAGAGTTTCATGTTGTGTCGAGCCTTTTTAGTGTTTAAAAATAGTGATTTTGATGTGATCATAGTAGAACCCATAGCTCTCCCATTTGACCAAAAACGGCGCTTATGTTCTATTTATGCTTTTAAATGAAAGTTTGACTCAGGTACATTCACAAAAAGACCCTAGGTTACATTTTGACAAGAGCTGCACTTTAAGGTTTTGACAGAGATTAGTTTGGGGATAATGAGTTTCTAAGATTGTATAGTGACTATGTCCTTGTGACGTTCATTTGATCACATGGTGCCTCAATACTGACTCCAAAATCCTAATTTTCAAGAAATCAGTCCTGATTTGTATTCTTCTGATGACTCTCAAAGAATAATTTCTCTCTTTCTCAAATGAAAATACTTTAAACCTGTTACACTTGTACTTGTTCTTTGTTCTTTCTACCACATTGCTGTACAAACACTTCCCTGTACTCTGGGCTCTTACAAAACATGTATATTATGTACTAAAATACTACTCTCACCTGTTGTGAGAGTAGTGGATACTACTTTCCAAACTGTAGGCTATATATCTCACCTATAGTGTATTCATATTTATACTTACTTCTTCCCTACTAACTTACTGTTTTTTATTATGTATTATTTATACCACTATATGTATTATCATGTATCATTATTCTGCAAATGTCAAATGCTTCACTGCATTGTCTCAGTGCTTGTGCAATGATAGAAACATTAAATCTAGTCTACATCCTCGACGTTCCACTTCCGGGATTGCTCTGGTGCCCCAGGAAATTCCGCTGGATGCATGTGCGTTTCTTTCCACTTTCTTTTTCTTTAAATTTTAAACTCCAGTTACCTGGTCCTCAGATCTCATGCAGGGTAAATACAGACAGCTAGCTAGACCATCTGTCCATTCTGAGATTTCTCTCACACAACTATTTTGCAGCGGGGTTAGTGGTCAAAGTGAGACTACATTGAATCTAATCTACCTCCACTTTCATAAGGGAAATATTGCATGTTTTACTCCACTACATCAAATAATAATATTGTATGTGTTTTACACACTAAAACATGCTTATAGAAAGCACTGACACTGGCCACTCACAATTTTAAATGTGCGGTGTTTTATATAGCACTTTCCTAGTCTTAACTACTACTCAAAGCACTTTACATAGTATAGTAACCATTAACCATTTACACACATTCATTCTGTGACCAAGGCTGCCGTACAAGGTGCCACCTGCTAATCAGATAAACACTCACACACATTCACACTCCAATGGCGCAGCATCGGGGGCAACTCAAGTCAACAAGTGACTGCAGGACCAGCGATTGAACCACCAACCTTCCAATTGGCAGACAACCGTTCTACCGCTGAGCCACAGCCGCCCCCTTCAGATGTTTATGAGTTGTTAAACTTTCTCTCGAAACTCCTCAGTGGTTTCATTCAATTAATGATTCAATATTTCACAACCTATGCAAAAATTAGAGAAAATTCCTAAAACTAGGAAAGATACGTGTTACTGAACTTTGTATTCTCTTCATTTTATTCCCATTCAACAGCTCATGACCTCCCAGATTATGAAGTATATATAAAGTAGTTCAAATTAGTTTGCCCTCAAGCAGCTACAGCAGTAAAATGCTACTTTCACATTGATGAATCAGGTTGTTATTATAATAATATGTATTGCTATAGGGTAAGTTATAGGGTAAGTGTAGTCTATAGACTATATGTACCCTATGCAATTTATAAGTATTCCTTTTTTTTTGTCTTACGACACAGCTGTTAAAGTTACTAATTTAAGGCCTTAGGTGCCTATAGGACAAAGAAAAACAAGTAATAAATCCCAATCCCTGATATAGATAAAGGTCAATGTTGCAGATAGAGACAGGTATATACCACAAGATGTTGATCCTAGTGTTTAATCATGAAACCAAAAGAGACAGACAAACACAATAGCTGGACAAACTGTGTTTAAGTACAGTTTAAATAAAACATATATTAAGACATGTAAAAGGAAGGTCAAACAAGCATCTTTGTTTGTCGTGGAGTCAAGTTAACAAAAAAAGCATTGGCAATTCAAACACATTCATATGTACAATGCAGAACAGCAGGTTGGGTTCAAATCACATTTACAAATCATTTTTAAAAGCAAAATGTAGCAAAGAGCTCAGACAGAAACTATTTTAATCTCATTTTAGAATAATGTCTGTGAGTGACAGCTTATCTGACTCCATTTGAATGATTCTGAACCAATAAATGCCAAAATATTTGTTGGACTTAGATCAGCAGGACAGGACATTCAGGTGCAGGAAAAACTGTGAGAGACATTTGAAAAAAGGGTTTCCCAAAACAAAATGAAATGTGCTTTTGCTCTAAAACCAAACCAACAGTCACCCTTACTGTGGTGAGTATTAACACATAACGTATGACAGGTTTACAGATTTGCCAGCCAAGTGAATCTTTTACACCAATTCAAAACATAAAAAAAACATTTGTCATTGTGGACTGAGTGAGCTTTAAAAAGCCTTCTTTAAAGACATGTACATATGCGTCTGTAATGATGCTGTAGTGACCAAAACTGAATGAAAACTGATGTATTGATCTGAACTAAAGTAAATAAGTGCTTAAAGATGGTGATTTGCTGGCTCATCCCACAATGCGTCATAAAGTACATCCAGTCAAGTCACCTGTTATTTTGTTTGAACTGACCAGATGCGGCGGCCATGTTGTTGTTTTTCATTGTGGGATCCATTTGAAAAACCAGCAAGACGTCACCTTTTAGCACTTAGCTGCATGTTAGCAGTGTCATGCGATGTCTTGGCTGTACTGCCAGAGTAGTCATGGGGACATTTCCCCGCTCTTCCTCCAGCTTGTCCTCCAGCTCCTCTTCCTCAGATAGTGATGAAGCCTCCTTGGTCACTGCTGACTGACTCTGGCACCACACAGCGACCCCTCCTCCTGGTCACGCGACGCTTCCGGTGGAATTTAGCGTAACAACGGAACCCTGAAAGATCATAGAAAACCTGTTAGCTGAATGGATTAAGATACAGATACAGATACAGAAAGCTAAGGTGAATAAATCAGGAACTGCAAGTCCTTAAATCAGCTTTATTTGCCAGGTATGAGGACACGTATGAGGGATTTTTCTTTGGATCATCATTGCTCACAATGTGCTTACACATACAAAACAACCAAACAATATATACACACTAATGTATACAGTACACACTAAACAGAAACAATATAGAGGCAATAGTGCAATGAAGAGTGCAAAGTATGCAGGGGTAAATTGTGATAGTTATAATATTAAATGTGGAGCATAGTGCAAAGAATGCTGGAAAAAATAGTATTATTTTATTATATTACAATAAATATATTATAATATATTAAACAATTTGATATTATTAAAATAAATTAAATAAAATGTATTAAATAATTTCACATTAGTTTTTGGATCACTTAGACAGCTAAGAATGTAAAAATCAGCATCTTGAAAGTGCTAATGTACCCACTGTGATCACTTTTAAATATTTAGAAAAAGCTCCAATACCACATAAACAATCACATTTGTAAACAATTTCACACAAAAAACAACATTTGTCAACCCCTTTTTTACCACTAAGTCAGTCTGCCACTAGTTTGGGCCCCTACTGGTTACCAGTTAATGACTATTAAAACAGTCGGGGATGGCTAAAATACATGACTGCACATGAAAATACACTTTTATATAGCTGCTAAAAGTGCCACCAAGTGGAGCATTGCTTTAAAGCTTAAGGTCAACATTTTTGGATACATGCTTATCATAGCAGGAAAAGCACAGGTGGAATTGATAACATTAACTACAGCTTATTAAGTGTCCCAGTAAGCTATTCCAGGGAGCCAGCATGAAGGATCTCCAAGTAGTGGAATTCAGCTTATATTCATTGATTGATTGATTGATTTGATTTGACCACTTAAATATAAAAATATGAAAACAGTACTCTGTGTCATACATTGAAATACATAAATAGTCAGGGATGACACAATAAAGCCCAAAGACTTATTTCAGTTGGGATTAATGTTATTAAATACACCTGTTATTTCCTGCATTGGAATTTTACACAAACATTCATGATCACCAGAGGGTTGATTGATTTTTCCTCTAGCGCCACCATGAGCTTAACATCAATGGTTTTGAGTGAAGTATCTCGACAACTATTGGATAAATTCAAATAAAAGCTTTTATCGTGCAGTCAACCACTTTGGTCCAGACTGAAATATATCAACTACAAAATGGATTGCCATCAAATTGCAAATATTCAAGTGTGCTGTAACGTGGAAAAAGCACGGCGGTCCTCAAAGCCCAATGCACTTTAAATTAAGAAATCAAATTCAAAAATCACAAAAATCACAAGCAAATGAAGAAACATCTTCACCAATTTCACGACACTCAAAAACATCTGTGTGCAGAAGAAGAAGACGTCATTTACAATTTTCACTCTGTGAATGTGTTGAAAGTTGTTGCACAGACATTACACACATGCTCAGGACCTATACATGTGTCCTCGCCAACCGCCTGCTACCACCATCTAAGGAGGTACTCCCTGAATCACGGTGCAGCTTCCGTCCATCCAGTGGAACAACTGACAGGACAAGCATCGGGAACAAGGACTGCCTCTGTACATGGCCTTTATAGACTTGACAAAGACCTTTGACTCCATGGATCGTCAGGCACTGTGGAGCATACTATGAAGGTATGGATGTTATGACAAATACATTTGTGTACTAAGGCTACTGCATCTCAGCCATATTGCTCAGCAACATTGGCTCTGAACCTGAGCCAATTACAGTAGAAACTGGGGTCAAACAGAGATGTATCATTGCACCCTATTTGCCATCAAATTCCATTCAATGCAGCCATACTCCACCTCACTGGCAAAGAGTTGCCACAGGGGATCTCAATAAAGGACTTTACAGGACTGACAGGCAGCAGGCTCTTCAACCTTAACAAATTCAAAGCCAAGAGCAGTCAAGAAAACCACCATCAGGGAGCTGCAATATGTCGATGATAACGCCATTGCAGCACACTCCCCTGAAGACCTCCAGGGCATCCTAAATGCCTTTGCCAAGGCATATAGAGCCCTAGGGTTGGCCTTGGACATCAAGAAAACTCTTGATGGTTCTGTATCAACCACAACCCAACCAACCATCACTACAGCCCATCATCAAAGTGGATAACACCACTCTGGAAAGCGTGGACCACTTCCCCTACCTTGGAAGCCTTCTCTCTTCCAAAGCCGATATAGACTCTGAGTTTAACCATCACCTGAGTTGTGTCAGCGGAGCCTATGCCAAACTCAGGACAAGACTGTTTGATGACTGAACTCAAACAAAGCTCCTGGTTTACAGAGATGTGATTCTCCAAACCCTGCTGTATGGAGGGGAATCCTGGACCACCTACAGCAGAAACCTGAGAGCCCTGGAACTATTCCATCAAAGAGACTTAAGAAATATCTTGAGGATCAACTGGGAAGACATATGTACAAACTCCAGCATTCTGAATTAAACAAATCCTCCACCACCATCATAATGGTGCACCAACTCCGATGGACAGGCCATGTCATCCGCATGCCCAACAACCATCTCTCTAAGCAGATCCTGTACTCCCAGTTAACAACAGGACAACAAGCCCCTAAAGAAACGCGTCAATAACAATATCAAGACCAGCCTGAAAAAGTTAAACATCACGTCCGGCGACTGGGAGGATCTTGTATTGAACAGGGACTACTGGAGAAGAGCAGTGCAGGAAGGTGCAGCACACCACGAAACAGAACTCCGCCGTGCCACAGAGGCAAAGCAGAAACACCGCAACGACAAACAGAGAAAGGCTCCATCACCACACACCACCTTAATCGTCCAATGCGTACATTGCAGCAGAATCTGTGGATCATGGATTGGCCTTTACAGCCACCTGAGGATCCACAAATAAGACGAACCGACAGAGAGGACTCGTCATACTCGTCTCGAGTGAATTCCGAAGAAGATACACACTAATGGAGAGATGTTAGAGTGAGGGTGCACTCCTTAGAGGAGCATCCCGAGCAGTTAGGGGTCCGGTGCCTTGCTCAAGGGCACCTTGGTAGTGCCCAGGAGGTGAACCTCTCCAGCTAGTAATCCAAGCTCCGTATTTTGGTCCGGACTTGAACCACGACCCTCCAGTTCCGAACCCATCCCATCCCAGCATCACTGCAAGAAGAACACCACAGAAACACAGTTTCCTGGGGACATTAAAAAGTGATGCTGGGATAGGCTAGACACGCTTACCGTTGCTGTTTGTGGCTCATGAAGTTATTGAAGTTGGCTGGTGTCCTTGTAATCGCATGAGCGAATAATAAGCAAAGGCCAACGCTAGGTTAAGAGCAGATTTCTGCAATTATAAAATAAATAAACTAAAGTTAAATGTTAGGTCCCTGCCAATTTGTCTTTAGGGCTTCATCTGCCCGCCTGGGTTCAAACTTGTATCTCTACTGAGCCATGTACAGTTCTCCTCACTCACCTTCCTCACACATGCAGTCATCGTAGCATTTGTTGTTGAGGCCTCTGTTGTGAGTTTTACACTCGTGTTGTCTCAAGTCACAACAAGAACCTTTAAAGGAACAAGCACATTGCATTCAACGACCAAACACATGTGACATTGTCATGTAGATGATTCATATGAAATATAGAAAAACGAGGGAAAAAAAATTAAATAACTTTTAATTTCTTAAGTTTTAAGAAATTAAAAGTTTTGGTTTGCGGTAAGTTGGTTCAAGCTACAGACACATTTGATTAGCATAAAAACAGATCCCAGAGAACGATCGGCTTGGCACACATATGTTATTAACCCCTAGGTTCATTTTGCGCTGGAATTGTCCTGTAAGCTATAGTGCTTAGTTTCTGTCGCCCCCCCTTGACGAATTTTAACCACTGTTGTTGCATCCACATGACACAAGCCTTCCATAATCCCGCTCCACCACCGCCCCTCCTCCACGTTGCTTGGAGCCAGGGAGGACACGGAGGATTAAAAAAACATAATGGACTCTTCAGAAGAGGTAATTATCTTCACTTGAGTTTCTGCGCACAAAAGTTGCCGGACGACACCATGTTCTAAACATAGCCATACTGTGAAATACAGAGAGAGTTTGGTGGAGCTGATAGTCTTAAGTAGCTTTATATCAATTCATTTGGCTATGAATGTAACAGACGTTATGCAATAAATCTTTAAAAGGCCCAACAGACAATGCATACTGTTACAAATAAATTCTGGTATGGTAAAGCAACATTATATAGTAAGTATTTTACCTTAAAATAACAGCTTCAAATCATTGTTGGTATGCTACATTGACTTCATCATTCCTATTGCGCCCCTCCCTTACATTGCATCAGGAGCGGCATGTAAATGCAGAGACTGACCTGGGAGACAGTCCAGGTGGTGGTCACATGGCTCGATGGCGTCAGCGTCTACAGTCACATTTCCACTGCTGAGGTTCTTACTCCGCCTCTTGTCTGCAGCAGAATAAAAAATAAATGATCAGAGCAGCTTGATACTGAAGGCGTCTGATCAATACACAGCCTCAACCCAACAGATCGATTGACTTCAGATTCATTCAGTTACAACATTTTGCTTTTATGTGAGGTGCAAATATTTTCTAGTAAAGCCATTAAAATTTGTAAAATAATACTTTTCACTTGACTCCTATATTACAATTTCAACATCTATTGTAGGAAGCAATGATCTCATGCCAGAAATGGAGAGAAACTATGGGGGTACTCGAGCAAAAAGTCATGGTCACGTCGTTTTTTGGATAGTCCAGTTTTCTTTGGCTTCTTTGCTTTATATAAAGTGACACTAATGTGTGATAACAATGCCAATGAGTTAAAATACCCCCAGCTGCGCTTGGTATTTAGATGTTGAATGTCTGTGTAGTTTTAAGCCATCTCAAGCATGACACTAGGGTTGGCTACTGAAATATCTCAACAACTACTGGGTTGATTGATATATTGGAAGACTTTCATGATCACCAGAGGGGAAAGCCTACAGACTTTGGGAACCCCACATTGAGCTTGACATTTGTGGTTTTGACTGAAATATCTCAAATATTGGATAAATTGAACTTAAAAGTTCTGTCGTGCAGTCAACCACTTTGGTCCAGACTAAAATATTTCAATCACTACTGAATGGATTGCTGTTCAACTTTGCAGACATCCAAGGGCCCCTAATTAATGACATTCCATTGTCATTCTATTGTCATAGTTAGCATGTTAGCATGCGGATAACAGGCATTTCTTTTAAAGCACCAATGTGCCAGAGTACAGCCAGATCTGCTACCATGGCTGTAGACTCTGTCTTTTTAATTTGAATATATTAAAATAATCTGGTACAATAAGGATTATCCTGTCTTGAAATCAAAACATTTTATGATCACATGTTCATAATTACAGCTAATCACTAACCTTTCTTCCTGGAGGACGGCCAGGTGTCCACAGGTTTCATGTCCTCGTAGTCGGTCCAATCAAAAAGCGCCATGTCCAACGTTGGCATCACCTCTCCTTGTGTTTTTCCTTTTCCAGTCCTCTGAAAAAAAGAAAATGTAACTTGAAGTGAACCATTACATTTTCTGTTGAAGTTCAGTGGGAACATTTGATTGAATCACACTCTGTATAAGAAAAATCCAAACAGGAGCGCTGAAACATGCTGATAGGCAGATCTGTAAACACCTAATCCCATCTTCAATTAGTTTCAGCATGCTGTGTAAATTCTGTCTCCATGGGAATATTTGAAACATTTTCTTAATTTATCTATTCAAAGAAAACTGTGCATAAGAAGATGTGTATTAAAAACGAACACTATACTGCATTTTGTCTTCTCAGATTAATGTTCAGTTACACACACCACAGCAGTGGATGACTATGGTTTGATTTTTTGACGGTAGGTTAACACATTCAGGGTGTTCTTAATGAAACACATCGGACTTGTGTAACGAGCAGCAATAATAATTCATAAAATGCCCTCACAGAGTCAACGGAGACAGAAGCAGAGCTTTAAAAACCAATCGATTGGAAACCAATCAGAGAACATGACTGCCCACAGACTGGAATACAAATATATATCACATAATTTGTGTTGTTTAAAGATATTACAACATACAGAAACATACAGTTCATTACACACAACCGCAGGCTTTATTTATCTCCAGTAAGAGCAACAGGCAACTAACGCAGCATGCAAGGGGTTCTGGGTGGACATTCTATAATTCCTGCGCTGTATGTGGGATTATAGTTTTTAAAGATGTTTCAATGTATGTTTTAAAGTCAACCATTTTTTTTGGTAAAAGCGTCATAGCATTGTCTTTCAAAGGTACTCTTAAAAGTAATTTCTTACATTACTCTGTTACCTCCCTTGAATGTAAGTAGTTTACTAAGATTCTGAGAGTATTTCTTTCCTTATCAAAATCTAAATCAGAAAATTATGCATTTAATTTTAGGATAGCCGAAGGTTTATGCTGCCAATGTAGACGTGTTATTAATCCTGGTTTTATCATGCTTGCCAGTGATATATATATACAGTATATACAGTATATATATATTTGATCAGACAAACAAGTACTCATACTTGAGCGACAAAAGAATCTATTCGCCTGAGAATCAAAGCTTCATTCTAAGACATATAAAGCTAAAGAAGAAATTTTTGTTCCCCAGAGAATACACAATTGATCTTATATCTCTAATTGATGACTTTGCTATAAATCAAAAGTTCTCTGTGGATTACGTATGCATAACTTTCTGCAATAAAAGCCATACAACTCTCACCGCCGTCACGTTCCTCACACAGAGGAAGCAAAATAGAAATGTTGGACAGTATAATTAAGTTAGCAGGACTTTGAGGCATCTCTTGAGGAATACTTGATGCACAAAAGACATCCATCAAAAAATAAGAATTAACCTCTCCATAGAAACAGATCCATATTTACTCCCTTTCACATTGAGGAAATAAACCTATATGGAAACATCAATTAGATTAATTGCAGCGGGCTATCTGCTTTTGCTTGGCTGCTCAATAAACCATCAACAGAAGATCGAAGATTAATTAAGAAGGCTCGACGCATGCTCAAGCCACCGAAGATTTGGTTCAGGAGTGGCTTTTTTCTGTTTTCTAATAATATTTGCTCTTATGGTTAACAGACACAGATTCCTGGACTCACAGATATCTTTTAAACTGAAAACCAATGAAAGTCTGCAGACATCGAACATAGACTGACTGACCAGTCACACAAATCCACCATAACTTCATTTAAAACTTCAAACTGGTGCTGGAAATTTGAATGCAATGTTCATTTCACTCTTGCAAGAAATCGTTTTTGAATGTAAGACGTCACCTGTAAAATGACAGCACCAGTTATTTGGTTAATTATCTAAAATGACGTATGTTTACGCTTTCCTAACCATTGATTTTAAGTTATTATTTGCAAGAAGAAGCCTGTTCTTACAAATAATGACTGAAAATCAATGGTGGAACTGGGGGGACGTCGTTATAGTACCAAATAAGTTCAGGAGGGCTGGGTGAACAACATTTTTATTTTAACCCCAGAGATGTCGGTTCACATCTTGTCTCCTTTTCACCATGACCATGATCAGTACAACAGATTTTTGTTGCATAAAACTAATCTTTAACAATAGGGGATGTAGATCTGAAACTTCCATTTGACTGAAAACAATGTTATTCTGCAGATGGGGACACCTGATCAGAAAAACACTCATGATGGTTGTTTTCAATGGCAATGACAAACTTGCCATTTCCTGAAGGATTTGTCAATTGCTTGTACTTGCAAGCACTACTCAAATTTGTAGTACTTGAAAACCATGGATGGCCCCTAATATGTCTGGAATGACTTTGTGGCTATGGTTTTGAAGCCTGATTTGAAAGAAACTACAAACCACAAAAAGTGGAAGAATCAAGTGAATATATGCTTACAACGTATAACCAGGAAATATGACAAGAGAGAGCCCCAAACCCCAGATTGAACTCAGCATTAAATTAAATTCCCAGCTTTACTCTTGCTGCTCCATCCTGCCAAATAACCATCACATTAGCTTTTGAGAGTTAATAGGCTCTGTCCAATAAGCTAATCAAATTAGAACGCTCAGTATTTCTGTTAAAGTTCATCTCAGTCAGGTTGTACAATGTCTGAAAAGTTTATTCCAAATTACTTGATTGAAGAAGCGTCTTCAGTTTTAACTGAGTTATTATTTTTACTCGTGTAATGTTATGCTTCTTTTGTATTTTTGTATTTTTCTGTACAGCACTTTGGTGAACTTTGGTTGTTTTAAAGTGCTTAATAAATAAAGTTGGATTGGACTGGATTTCACCTGTTAAATATTATCATTGGTTTTAGTACAGTAGCTGGACCTTCCCCTATGCTGGATGAGGTCACATTGGAGGTCACATGAAGACCGTCTTCAATCAAAACTCCGGCCCAGTGGTTCCATTTCTCAAATCATTCCTCCCGATTAAACACCTCAGATCAAATATAATCCGTGAGTCTCATTTGAAATAAAACATGAGCTATTTCCAAGATGTTTGTTCCAGCAGTGACAAATGGCCTTCGAAATAAAATATTGACATCAGGTTCCATCTTGTCTTAAAGTCTCATTTTTTCTTCCAGGTTGTTCTTTTTCTTCCCTTATAAATACTGTTAATGCATACTGTTGAAGCATCATGCTGTGTGAGTGTGACAAGTGGTGAGTGAAACCCCACGCATGATTCTTCAGTGCATGTGCCCACAGTCGGACACAAAACAGACTCTCCGTGCTCACATACATTTTATCCTGCCATGGTTTTAATAAAGGAACATGAAGGTTGTTACAGGAAATATGCTGCTGGACTCTGAACAGTAGGATTTTGATCCCAGAGGCGTAGTTTTACTATACATGGTCATATCTATCATACGTGCTGTGACAAAGAGCCAGTGAGTTTGGCCTGCTGGAGGATATTTATCACAAGACCCACTTTCAGGTTCACGCTGTGGTGTGTATCATTTCCAAGATGAACTATGTGGTTTGCAGCAGAAAAACGGCAGTAATGGGGAACCACACTGGAACCACACCGAGGCACAACACACGCAGCCTTTAATAAGCACTTGAGTTTCGTTGGGGTTACCTGGGGTTTGGTGGAGGCCGGGGGCAGTGTTGGGGGATGCTCGTTCATCACCGTGGTAACCATGGAGGAGCCAGAGCCAAAGACGATGGGGGAGGGGGACTCACTGGGTGGGGTCAAGCTGAGGGAGGGGGAGGCGGCAGAGGAGGAGGAGGAGGAGGAGGACGAGGAGGAGAAGGGAGGATCCTCAAACAGATCTCTGTCCCTAAACGCAGAGCTCAACTCAGGCTCTGGAAGAAACCCTGGACAGACAGAAAGAGACAGTTCTGATGTGTTACGGCTACTACATTCAAATTCAAATGGGTGGTGTTTGTTGTTTATAGTGGAGCCAGTTTCTTTTCTTTTTGTCTGCTTGCAATGGATTTGTAGATGTTTAAATTTCCCAATTTTCTGAGCACTTTCAGGACTTCTCACCAATGTCAGCTTAAAACGTGAAAATTACAATTTAAAGATACAAAATTGCGCTAATGTGCTAAGGAAGATTTTGTGATGTGATCCAAAGTTAAATGGGCCGTGGTTAGAGTGTTGTGTCAAAGACAACTTTTTGCTTGATCAGTCCAGGTTTTCAGATACAGTATCTACTACTAGTACCGCCACCATTTCAATGCAGTGGAGCTGGATAGAATTTCCTGTGTGGTGCTCACTGAAAAAATGTAACTGGGAGTTAACATGCAGGACATTGTTAATGGATAGAATTGCATCATTACGTCTGCAAGCCATTACAGCATGCACAGTCAAGGCATTGATTTTATAATTTACAGCTCACCTTTTCCATGCCGTTCCTTGTCACGACGACTCCCTTGTCTCCTGTGCTCAAAATGGTGACCATTCCCGTGTCCATGCCCCCTTCCTTTGCGTGTCCCCAGAAGCTGGTTTTCCCTGGTCTGGGACGGACTCTTCATACTCATTCGAGCTCTGTCTCTGTCCCTTCCCGGGCCCATCTCCAGTCTCACTGGGCTCAAACTCTCCAGGCCCGTCTCATCATCCTCAGGCCTGGCCAAAGGGTGCAGGGGCCTATGTGAGAGCAGCCCAGCTCCACCTTTGGTCGCGCTGGCCCCCTGACCCCTGTGCCCTCCACGGTCCCTGCTGTAACGGTGGCCCTGTAGACCTTGCAGAGGGTGCTGCAGGGCGTTGCTGCCAACTGCTGAGGTCTGTCTCCTCTTGCCGTGAGGAGATCCAGGCTCAGCGCTGTGTGACAGTGTCAGGGTGGCAAACAAGATCGCCAGGAGTAGACTCCAGGAGAGAGCCATTGTCTGTACAGCAAACCTCCACCTGCTGGAAATAGGAAATACCAATTCTAAATACCACACACCTTCTGCTTGTAATTAGACTTTAGGCAGATTACATCATACAAAACATCCTGGCGGGCTTCTCCTGAGTGAACTCAGTTATTCTTTTAAAGACTATTTTCAAGGCATTTGTTGCCTGTTTTAATGTAGAGCAGCTGAAGAATGACGGGTAAAAAGGGAGAAGGAAAGGGGATGAAGCACAGCAAAGGGCAAATGTGGGGTGGCTGTGGCTCGGAGGTAGAGAACCACGAATTTGGCGGTTCAATCCCAAGCTCTTCCGGCCCTGAACAACACAATGAATTATACACAGTACATTGCACTGTCAAATGTATGTGACGAATTAAGAATAAAGTTTAAAAGCTCCACGGATCAGTTTCCAACCCCAGCTGCTGCTGCCAATGCTTTTCGTTGTTTATATGATCTTAAACTGATATTTTAGGGTTTTTAACTGTTGGACAGACAAAACAAGTAATGAGAAGACATGATATTTTGGAAATAGTGATTGAAATTATACACTATTTTCTGAATCAAATGATTAATTGACTAATAATAATAAGAAGAAGACGAATTAGAATAAAAGTACATTTTATTTATATAGTGCTTTACATGGTACTCAAAGATACTTTACAGTAAAACCAGCACATTTAGCACATAAAAAAACAGAAAAGCAATAAAACCAACACAAACAAACTTAAAAGCAATTTTAATAGTAACTAATAGGTGAGAAATGTAAGACTATTGTATGTGGAAAGCTAATCTGAGGAGGTGTGTATTGATTGGTGTATGAATGTGTCCAGGTCAGTACACATCCATTAGTACACATCCGTGACTATGTGTAGAGAGTTCCAGAGGGAGGGGGCTGCAGCAGTGAAAGCTCAGTCACCCCAGGTACAGTGCTTGGTCCTGAGTGGTGGGGAGAGGATGTTTGCGTCAGAGGAGCGGAGGTTACAGGGGGGGATTGTGGCGGTGGAGCAGGTCTGTGACGTAGGAAGGAGCCTGGTTATGGAGGGCTTTGTGGATGAGGAGGAGGACTGGGAGCCAGTGGAGATTCTGACTGGAGTGATGTGATCACAGGAACGGGTGTGTGTGAGGAGACGGGCAGCAGAGTTTTGGATGTATTGGAGTTTATTTAACCCTTGTGTTGTCTTCCCATCAAAAATTGAAAATAAACACTTTTTAATCGTTTTTGTCCCTTTTTTCAATGTTTCAATGTCACTTTTTTTACATTTAACACTACGCAACACTAAGTTATATAAGTTATACTTTAGTTTAGTTATTTTTTGGAATTTATGGTCAATAAACCTCATTTATAGCAAATTATACCTAATGTTTGAGTTAGAAAAGAGGAGATCAGGAATTATTTAGACTAAAATTAAAGGAATGGATGTTGATGGATAATCACAGACTGGAATATGTCAACTTTTACTCAATACTATTTCAAAACCACTTCAATTTTATTTGTGCAATGCTATGCTATAATGCTATAAAATATTATTTATATATATATATATGCTATTTCTAATACTATTTTTTTTGTCAAATGCTATAAAATGGAATAAGACACCCCAAAATTAATGAAAGTAGAGATTTGTACTTGCCAAAGAGCATTGTGTGAAATCAATCATGTTATTTGTGGTAGTTAAAAAGAACATTGATTTAGGAAAACGGGTCAATTTGACCCGAGGACAACATGAGGATTAAAAATCCACTGTGTTATAATTCTTATCTTGGAAAAAGTGGTCATATCCATAATAATTTTCTGCATTGAGTCAGGAATAAATTTACATACAATAAGGTCATTGATTTTCAGGTAGAAGTACAATTTTTCTTCTTGTAAAAATTTGAAATGGGTCAATTTGCCCCAAATACCGTACAAGCGTTAAGGCCTTTGCAGATCCACAGAGGATGCTGTTGCAGTAGTCAATTCAGTTTCGGCAGAAAAGGCGAGTGATGGGCGGAGACGTGCAATGTTTTTGAGGTAAAAGAAGGAAGTTCAAGTTATTTGGTTGAGGTGGTTTTCAAAAACGAAGCTGCTGTCGAAGATGACTCCCAAAGTGCGAATGTGTGGGGATGGAGACAGGGTGGAGCTGTTGACAGTGAGACTGAAGTTATTGGTGTTCTTTGTGAAGGATTTTGGGCCAATGAGCATCAAGTCAGATCTATTGTAGTTGAGTTTGCATCCAGGTTTGAATATCGGTGAGGCAGTTGGTCAGGGTGGGAAAGTAGCTGTGGTTGATGAATTTGGTAGATCTCAACATCATCAGCGTAGCAGTGGAAGACCAGGATTGAGTATGATATTTCCAATTGGCAGGATGTAAAGGATGAAAAGGAGAGGACCAAGCACCGAACCTTGGGGGACACCTTGTGACAGAAGAGCAACAGAGGAAGTGATGTGTATGAACTGTTCTCTGCTAGTGAGATAGGAGCCAGGAGAGTGCTGTGCCACTGTTGTTGCAGTAGGTTTCCAGTCGGGACAGGAGGATGGAGAGGTTGATGGTGTCGAAGGCTGCAATAAGGTTGATTCATGATAAGAATGGTGTGGTGGCCAGAGTCAGAGGAGAGGAGGGGGTCATTGATGACTTTGAGGAGGGTTGTTTCTGTGCTGTGTTGAGCAGAATCCAGATTGAAATGGTTCAAACAGGTGATTGGAGGAGAGGTGGGTTTTGATTTGAACAGCGACAACACGTTCCAGGATTTTTGATAGGAAGGGGAGGTTGGATAGACCAGGTTTCTTGAAGATAGGTGGGACTGATTAAGGCTCGGGTGTTGTGGGGACTGAGAGAGGAATTTATGATTGTAGTGATGAGCGGGGCAATGGATGGTATACAGGTCTTAATGAAAGCTGATTAGCATTTATCCACTGTGAAGGTTGTAGAAATGGCAGGCTTGGGGGGAAGTGACAAGAGGACTGGGATTGAGGGATTGAAGGTGAGATATTCAAAAGACAGGGCAGCTGGGATGGAGATGGTGGTTATTTTAATGTCCTTTCTGTGAACAGTAGCAACGCCACCTCCCTAAGAAAGTAACTGGCAGATTAATCGCTAATGAAAATATGGTTTGTTACAGCCCTACATTGACAGCAAACCTAAAGCCTAATTCACACAAGTACAGTTATGAAAGGACATATTAAAAAAGGCTGTGATCTTTTGTTCTGCTGTGTAAACAAATGCATAAAGGAGACTGTGTTCTGGGCATACATTATATCAGTCACAAAAAAGTATAAAATCCCTTCATAAGGACATCCTTGGCTAACCATCTGCTGTTTAATATAGAAGCCCTATCTGAAACCACAGAAGTCCTCAGGTTTTGTGCTCACTCTTCCGCTGTATTCACTCTTCCCATCACCCTTTCTACAAATTCATTCTACATCACTCTCAGCCTCGTGTGGGAGCGCATTTATCTCGACTTGCAATAAAAAGGCGGACAGACACCTGTGACTCTTTTTAGAAATGACTTCCCAGCCTTCATTCCTGAACCTTCATGCCTCACTCAGTATGACATACTGCACTGCGCATATCCTTCATCGCTGTCTATTTTGTGATCTCGAGAGCCCTCCCACCGTACCTTTCATTACAAAAGTCAACATATCTGTGAGGTGTGACTGAAGGGAAATATAAGGTTCTGTGCATGTGCATTAAAGGCATGACACCTTGGACCAACATGAATAAAATTATGGATTTGAGTTTTTGTTCCCATCTGGAGGGACCAAGCTTTATTTAAGGTTTATTTACATTCATAATGACATTCAGTTGTACATGTTATGAGTGATTAAAGCAGGGAGCCACAAAGAGAGAGAGAGAGAGAGAGAGAGAGAGAGAGAGAGAGAGAGAGAGAGAGAGAGAGAGAGAGAGAGATTTGAAATATCAATACATTTAAAGTAAGGAGCATTTTTCCAACGGCACAATACAAAAATGTCTGCTATATAATTTGATGCTGTGAACCTTTAAGCATTAAACAAAAACCTAAACTCACTTTTGTTCCACTAAAACTATGATGTATTGGTCAACATGACACGTTGCAAAAACGCTGTATACCCTTCACCAGAACATTTTTGGGTATCTTGCTTTGTAACGTCAGGTGGTTTCTGGTTCCTTATTTACAGTGCACGATCCATCTTGTGACTTATAGAACACTTTGGATAATAAAACACTATTATCATCCTTTTCTGTTCAAACAAAATCTATATTTATTGAGATAATATTAATGGCTTACGATGAAGAATGGCTTATTTCTTAACCCTCATGTTGTCCTTGGGTCAAATTGACCTGTTTTCCTATATCAGTGTTCTTGATAACACCCCAAAATAACATGATTGATTCCACACAATGCTCCTTGGCAAGTTCAAATCTCTACTTTCATTCATTTTGGGGTGTTTTATTCAATTTTATAGCATTTTATAGCATTATAGGATAGCATTGCATAAATAAAATTGAAGTGGTTTTGAAATAGTATTGAGTAAAAGTTGACATATTCCAGTCTGTGATTATCCATCAACATCCATTCCTTTAATTTTAGTCTAAATAATTCCTAATTTCTGCTTTTCTAACTCAAACATAAGTTAGTGTTACGCAGTGTTGAAAACGTCAAAAAAAGTGACAAACATTGAAAAAAAGCGTAAAAAGTGTTGGAAAAAAGGAACAAAAACGTAAGAAAAAGTTGAAAACATCGATAAAAAGCTTAGATGTTCAAGACAACACAAGGGTTAAGGATTATTCTGAAAAGATGGTTGTATTATTGTATGTTTTAGAGTTATACTTCTTTTAATTATATTATCATTACCCGCTAAGAGTAAACACATTTGTTGTTCTGTTTTAAAGATGATAGTAATCATTTTTTATAAACTATGGTGACCTATGAGACCCATGCTTGTGTAATAGACTGCATATAACAAAAACAGCTGCAATCATTGGTTGAGGTGAACAGAGCATGGTGTACTGTGAAAAGACTGAAGCTCACACTATGGTTGTCACCCCCACTGAGCAATGCAATCTCAAATCCCAATTTTTATTGACATTACGCACCAGATATGAAAAGAAACACTTTGTCATGTCATTGTCCTCCACTTCATGCTGAGACAATCCGTCGCCACAGACACACGCAACAGCATTACGGTGCTGTGGCAGGTGACTCCTTTGTGTTAAAAGACAAACGGGGGTGCGGGGCAAACAGAAAATCAGTGAGGGAGAAGTATTGAGCCGCTGGTGTGTGTGTATGTGTGTGTGCGTGTGTGTGTCAGCGAGTTAGAGTCAGGGTGGTTGATGAGGTCTCAGCTGTTTTATCACACTGACACACACTACTGTGGGTTATTTAGTTGTTTGTAAGGACGGACAGAGGCGGGAGGTTGTCTGTGTGTGTGTGTGTGTGTGTGTGTGTGTGTGTGTGTGTGTGTGTGTGTGTGTGTGTGTGTGTGTGTGTTGGGTGGAGAGGATGCTGGTGATGTCAGTGGAAACTTGCAGTGCGGGTGCAGGCAGTGCCCTGAGGGACTTTAGAAGCCGACTGCATCGGCTGGCCTCGGGGACTTGGACCAGCTGTGCAGTTTGCAAACAAGAGTGTGAGGCTGGCTGCCGATGTGAGACCTTTATCTACAAACAGGCCTTCAAAAAGAGGAGGGTGATCGGCCGTGTCACGCACAAAAGTGTTTGGCCAGGATTACAATCTGTCTGTTTGACATAAGAGGTGCTGCTGCTGGTGCACAACCAAAAGGTTAATTTAAGAAAACAAAGAAAACATTCAAACGTCAGTGAGGGGTGGGCAGGGTGGAAAAGGATTATCTATCTAAGGGATCACATCACACCCCTCTTGGATATGTAGTTCTTAAAGGGATAGTTCAACATTTTGGGAAACATTTGATTTCTTGCCCAGAGGTACAGTAGATGAGAAGATTGATACCACTACCACTGTAAATAAGAAGCTACAGCCAGCAGCTGGTTAGCTTAGCTTAGCATAAAGACTGGAAACAGGTGGAAACAGCTAGCCTGCCTCTGTCCAAACAAAATCCGCCCGCCAGCAACTCTACAGCTCAGTAATGATATATCCTTTCTCTTATCTCTATGAAAGTGTAAAAGATGTGGTGTTCCAGGGGATAGTCAAGGCCCCAGTATACAAGCAGTTCTAAAGACCCTAAAGATCTTTCCATCAGAACGTCATAATTAGGGGAGCTGGGTCCAACAATATCTGTAATATTCTGAAATGGACATTTACATTTACAACCAGCTAGTCCTGGGGTCCAAAACAACATTTAATCAAACAATATTAAAACAGTAAATGACATATACAGAAAAGAAAAGAAATAAAAGAAAAGAAATACAACAATATCTGCTTTTAAATTAAAATTGAACAAAAACAGTAAGCTGGGTTTTAACTCTCTCTTTCTCTCTCTCTCTCTCTCTCTAGCGCTCTTTTTTAAATTGTTACACAGCTATTTCTATCCTTTTTTGTGAATGCCTTCCAGGAGAAACTACCTATGACAATGTGCA
Source organism: Etheostoma perlongum (assembly GCA_026937815.1). Classification (NCBI taxonomy): domain Eukaryota; kingdom Metazoa; phylum Chordata; class Actinopteri; order Perciformes; family Percidae; genus Etheostoma; species Etheostoma perlongum. The sequence goes on along the minus strand of CM049374.1, from coordinate 21,076,810 downwards.
TGCTATCCCCATATTTAAACAATATTGTGCCCCCTCTGTGATGGCTGGCTTTTTGCCCCACCTTTGAAAATATCAGTTTGGAACGATTATAATTATAATTTATAATTTATACTGCTTATTGATCCCCAGTGGGGAAATTACAATTTACACTCTATAAACAACACGTTGAGCAAATGAGGGATTTTCTAGTAAGCCAAGAAATAGTCACATAAAACCCTATAAAACCATAATGTGTTGTTTATATACGTTTGTAAAAATGAAACTGAATAAAAACTATAAATTAAACTGGGGCTGTAGGAGATTTTTTACCTTTGGACAGAGCCAGGCTAGCTGTTTCCTACTGTTTCCAGTCTGTGTGCTAAGCTAAGCTATCATGCTCCTGCTTTATATATATCTCCCAGAGTCTTGAACTATGTAGAAATATCTCCGTCTACAGAAATCTACCCTTTGAGCATCAAATACTGAGTTTTTGGTGGAATATTCCTAAGGTAAGCAAGATTCAGGAGATTTTTTTTGTTGATGTCAGGAATCAAAAGAAGAAAAAACAGAACCATTCATTCCTTGTCTCAATTCCTTGTCCCATTTAGGATTAACAACACTCAAAATGTGCAGGAATAGAATCAACATAGGTGGAGATAAAAGAAGAAGCTAAGCAGCACCACAACAACATGACCCTTCAAAACATGAATTTTCCGTACATAAAAGAAAGACGGACGCCTCCATAGAAAAAGAAGGCAGCATTCGTCGACCCCCATCAGATCTAAGGCCTGAATAGACCTGTCATGTGAAAGAGAAGGTGGGAGGTGGTGGAGGGGGACCGAGTATCTCAGCACAGCAGTGCCCTGTTTTCCCTTCTCAGACTTTCATGTGCTGCTAACAGGTGGTCCTTTGAGGAGAGGATGAGGACGGTAATGGAGCACGCTGGGTGGCATTCGGGGTTTTAAGCACAGTCTCTTGTGTGTGATAAACAACCTCCGCAAACAACACAGCCTCCTGCCAGAGTCTGTATTATACATGGCTGTGTGTTGTAGGAAGAGCACAGCAGGGTGAGCATCTGCTACTGAGGCGATGGGAGGCCAAACAAGTGGCCTGGAACTGACCACTCTCATTCCCAAATGAGATAATCCACAATGCAACAGTGAAACAGTGACGATTGCAGGGCGGGTTTTAGCTGGCTATTATGGAGAAAATGAAATATCCCGACATTTTTGACCAAATATATTATCGGGTTGACGATCGGTGCTTTCACAAAATATTAACACAATGAGATTTTGATAGTATTAATGTATATTTTAATAAATCTACAAGGGGAAATTACAATTTACACTCTGTTGTTATTACACACAAGCCTGAATTACACACACATGTTCAGTCCCTATAAATGCACTGATGGATGATGGAGAGATGTCGGAGTGGGGGGACTGCCCATGGAAAACACACCCTGAGCAGTGGCCCCCAGGAGGTGAACTGGCACCTCTCCAGCTACCAATCCACCACCATACTTTGGTCCATACAGGGATTTGAACCAGCAACCCTCCAGTTCACAACCCAACTCCCTACAGACTGAGCTACTACCACCCCTAATCAGCTGTAATGTGGATATAATGACTAAGTGAAAGCAAATAACAGAACAGTTCTAACAGTCTGGTATGTTCAGAAAATGACATCACTTTACTGTTATGCACACTTATGTCACATTACAATATCCAAAATTTTAGACGATATCTAGCCTCATATATCGATATATTGCCGATATATTAAGGGCGTTACGATAGTTCTTGGTTGAAAGAATGAAAAAAAATCAAGGCCCTTGATTGTTTGATTAATCTTCTGATGGGTTCTACATAAACCACAGACTGGATAAAAGAAGTAGAAGTAGCCAAGATGCGTTCTGATCAGTTGTAATGTCATCATGACGGCTGAGGACCTCAAGGTGTCTTGGACTCTTTTGGCTTTGATGTGTCCATTTTCTCCTCCTCTGGCCCCTTCTCTTCTTCTTTTGCATCTTTCTTCTCCTTTTCTTCCACCTCTTTCACCCTTCGGTTTGCAGACTAATGTTTTGAAGCCTTGAGTATGGCATTTTGGTCGTCGCCACCTTGTTTTTTTTTTAAGCCATATTTGGATGAGAGGGCGGAGCTTGAGGGGAGAGAAGGGTTGGATCTGACCGAGAAGCTGAGGACACCGCCGGGGTAGTAGTCTATATCTACGACGTTCCACTTCCAAGATTGCTCCGGGAAATTCCGCCTTATGACGCTCTTTTCGGCTTGATTTCGGTTTGTTACCTTCCACTTTCCTTGTGCTGTAATTCTAACCTCCTAATTCTGAAGACTATGGTTACCTGGTCCTCAGATCTCTGCAGGGTAAATCCAGACAGCTAGCTAGACTATCTGTCCAATCTGAGGACTTTTACCTCTTGTAAATCCAGACAGCTAAAAATCTGTCCAATCAAGGTTCCTTCCTCAGAGGTTCCAGACAGCTAGCTAGACTATCTGTCCAATCTGAGTTTCTCTTGTACGACTAAAAACAAGTTCCTTCCCGAGGTTATTTCGCAGCGGATGTAGCTCCGGGCAGCGCTTAGTGGAGAAAGGTTTTACTCAAAACTATTTCAAAAAGCACTTCAATTTGTTTTTCCAAATGCTATAAAATTGAATAAGACACCCCAAAATGAATGAAAGTAGAGATTTGTACTTGCCAAAGAGCGTTGTGTGGAATTAATCATGTTATTTTGGGGAATTAAAAAGAAAATTAATATAGGAAAACGGGTCAATTTGACCCGAGGACAACATGAGGGTTAAGAAATACAGTCTTCATCGTAAGCCATTAATATTAACTCAGTGGATCAGGGGATCATTAACAAAATGAACATCATTGTATATATTGAATAAAACTTTAAACTAGCCACTGAGGCCATAAACTAATTCTCTTATTTACTTCCTGAGGTATTAATGTTGTCATAGAGACTTCTTTAGAAAGAGTACAGGTTTATGGCACGTCTGCATTGGTTTCACTTTTCTTGAATATTTTCTACCAATATTGAAAAAGGGTTTTAGTTCATTTGCTGGAGAACATTTCTGGTATGAAGTGAGCTGTTGGTAAAACATGATATTACATATTCTTCTAAATCCCGCTGTGATGACAGTTGTTAAAACCATACATATACATACATGACCATATATATAGTATATACCACATAGTGACAAAAGGTGTAGCATAAGGAAGGGACTACATAGCATCTGCATTCATAAAAACGCTCTTCACCGATTTAATTGCTTGATCAACAAATAATTTGCAGTGAACAAATACATCAAGACGCATAATGATCATTTACTTCAGTTTTTACAATCGTAATTAATCCTGATTTAGATGCTGAACATTATAACTCATTATAATTAAAGCAGCACCAATGACTTTATAGCCAATGGAATGCCCTTACAGCCAACAGAACAACAGCTAAATTGGAAGTAGTGGTAATATTTCACAGTAGTTTAACGTAATAAAAATAAAAAAGCAACACTATAAAAAAATGCATGTGTGTGTTAAGCATACACTGTGCAGTTTACACAGGGCTATTAAGGAGTGGCTAAAATATCCTCTATGAAGTGAAGAGGACGCGTGTGATGCCAGGGGAAATTTACAGCGCAGAAGTAATCGAACAAAAAGCAAATAAATAAATAAAAGCAACAAAGTTCATGGACAACTTTATCTCACTGAGCTCAGTCAGGATTTTTGTCAGATCTTGTAAAATTGAGTTTATGGATGTGTGAGCTCAGCAATGTATAGAGAGAAAATATGAACCACAATATAAACTATAAAGAAATCTTAAAAATCAATATCACATTCTTTAGGAAGCCCGACTAGCGCAGCTAAAATTGGGTTATCATGTTTTTACATTATATATGTGTGTGTGTGTGTGTGTGCCAGAAGCTTGTCTATAAGCACAGAGGACAGTGTGAGAAAGCCACCAGGGACACATGAATCAGAGCACAGAGTGTTAAGTGTGAACTGATAGGTAATCTTGCAATAAATTGCAAAGGGGGCACGATTGGAGGGCCGGATGATTAAGATCTGATGAGTTCAGAGACCGCTCTCCAGTCTGCGATCAAGCGGTGTGTCCCTTAAGCAGTTAGTTATAAATATATATAAAATATACTTAACAGTGAGTGGAGCCAGGTCTGTGGAAGGTGAGAGAGGGAAGTCAGCGAGGCGGCCCTGGTATTAAACTGCTGTATGTGTGCAGCTTTTTTAGCTCCACCTGCTGTGACACCAAACCTCCAGGAGCCATCTGCTCCTGTTGTTTTATCTCTCGTAGCAACCAGCAGGGCCATAAGGATCCAGCAGACAAAGACTGCAGACACAGGCTGTTAAAGCAGAGCTGTCACGTCAGGCACAGGCTACCTTCAAGATTTCCTCGCCACATACTGAGAGATTTAGGGAATTCGCTTATTGTCTTTCAGGTAAAGAGTTAGAATGAGAAGATATAGCAGAAGCCAATTAGTTTAGCATAAAGAAATAGGTGGGGAACATTAAGCCTGGCTCCATCCAAAAGTAACCAAATCTACATACCAATCTACTATACCAGCACCTGTAAAGCCCAATCAACACGCGTCAACCCACTGGTTCATCCATACATAAAAAAACAGTTTTGGTAATGTGCCCGACCATTTCTCCAAGACGTTACTACTCCCAGTTAGGACATGGTCCCACAGGTCACTGTGGGAGTGTGTGCCTGCACCGGAACAAGCTAAATATCTCTGAACATTCACTGAGCAGCCGCTAAAGTATCTGCTCTAAACAGACATGACAGATAATGAGAAGAAAAATGCAGGATTCAATACAATACTCACAAAGAAAAATATAAATGCGTTATCGGTTGTGACACAAATACAATTCAAACAGAGCCATTCCTCTCTGTCTAGAGTAATAAAGCTGAATATTTGATGCATAAACACTTACTTTTATATATCTCGGATCTCGTGTAAAATAAGTCTTGTTTGCAGCACCAAATTATCATAAATATCAGCTCAATAACAAGCACCTAAATTGCAACTCAGATTAATGCCTCTGCTTAATAAACACCTCTGCCAAGCTGCAGTTAACGCCATGAAACATTTCCTCAAGGGCCAATACGACTGACTTCAGCAATATAAAAGTGCTTTGTCTCCAAAAAACCCTCCGCAGACAATATCGGTGGAATTCACACATCAACTGGGAGGGCTTTTTTGTTTTTGCAGCTTTGTTGGTGTGTATTGGATGGCAAAAGCCCCTGGAAGCAACACAGGGTGGTAAAAAAGAAGGAGAACAAGAGCCATAAGGAAGGTCCATCTGTCAGCGAGCGAGGCAGAGCAAGAGGACAGGGAGACACCAAATGATTCAGGGGTAATTTGGTCGCAGGTACAACAGATGTGGGGCGAGACCAGAACATTGTCACTGATGCATGGTAACATCAGCGACATCCTGCGATGTGGCCCCCTTATCTGTTTGAGTGTACTGAGGCCTTCCACACACACACAAACACATACGCACACACACATTCACACACTCAGAGACATTCTTAAAATCAGTGCATGCACACAAATACTCACAGCGGGGGAACCTCTTTCAGACACCCACATAGAGGCATGTTCCAAAAATGCTGTGAGACACAAACAGCACCAGAAGCACAGCAAGAGGCGTCCCACAGAGAGGGGAGAGAAAGGGAGAGACAAAAGGAGGAGGAGGAGGAGGAGGAGGAGGAGGAGGAGGAGGAGGAGGTGGAAGGGGGGGGGAGAAACTGAGAGGAGGAGAAAATAAGATGTAAGGTGGAGAGAGGGGAGAAAGAAACAGAGAGGGAGAGAAAAAAGGGAGAAATGAAAGTGGGAGAGAGAGAGACAGAGGGAGGATTTATCCTGTCTTAATTAGAAAAAAGTGACGGTGGCATCTTTCATTTCATGGCAGATAAGGACGCCAGCTGAAACAACAAAGCGTTGGCTTCCGAAACCCAACAACAAAAGTTGTTCATTGCTAACCCTTGAAACAGGACACCTGGGTGTGTGTCTGGGCTCTCCGCATGGGAACAGTTTGACCGGTCAGTGTGTGTGTGTGTGTGTGGGGGGACTCCTGTTCAGAGATGATCAAGTGAAGCATGTAAACGCATTATATGAACCCCAAAGTTTCTCCCCCTCACCCGTCTACTTTGGGTGGAAGCGAGCGGCGTTGACTGCCTGCCAATGTTGAAAGAGTGTTGATCAAACAGATGCAGCCACGCTTGGCAGCGGCGTACAGGGCCGGTCTCACGCCACGGTGGAGGAGACCAGTGCAAGTTTAGCAATGGAGCCTTTTGGCTGCAACTCCGGAGGAGAAGAAACACGAGATATGTGCTTGTGTAGCTGACCGAAAAGCACAAAATGAAGGCAAACTGGGATTCTTCAAAGGTTGTTTGAGACAACCTACTTTATATTTTCCAGATGAATGTTTAAAAAAAAAAATCCGATGATGATTTTACACTTTTTTTTGGAAAACACTCCATTAATTTCCACTCCAAATGATGCCCTTGGGTTATTGTTTAATTTTCATATAATTCACTTATTAGTGAGTCTGAGCTGTGCCTGAGGTCGACTCACTATGGGGTCCCTCCACACTCTGATCATGTCTGATGCTTCCCTGCTGATTGATCATGATTATGAATATGCTATCATCATTATTGACTCCACAAATATTGCTCCATTGCAGCCCTGTTTCACTTTTAATTGCATGGTGTCATACTGAGACTCCTAACTGTAATCTCCCTCTCACTCCCCCTTCCTTTATCTCTCTCTCTCTCTCTCTCTCTCTCTCTCTCTCTCTCTCTCTCTCTCTCAACACACACACACACACACACACACACACAGTTCTACAACAATGACAATGAGCTGTCAAGACCAGATAATGGCTGCAATCATTTCTAATTCTCCTCACCAGATTCAACCAATAAATCCCTTGGTGATGGTGATGTGATTGTAAAGCATGACAGCAGCAGGAAACATCGCTAAAGTTCAATAGATTATCGGGTTAACTCTGTTTTTACGGTTACAAACCAAATCTAATCTAATTGGCTGTTTGCAGACAGTCACCCTTCCTCTCAAACCGGGTGTTGATCGACACTCTCTCTGCAAGTCAAACTTGGCTTTTTGTACAAGCGAAACTGGAAACAAAACCATTTGCATGAATTAATGTATTAACTTTTGTGACATTATTAAGATGTCACATTGATGCGTTTTTACGCGCGGATGGAAACAGATGTCACAATAGGCTCCTACATATTACATTGTGTATAGCCCAATATAATCAAGATCCTCGTCAATCGCTGCAGGACTGAGAACTATAGATAAGCCTATTGGAACATACAATAAGGTAATACGAGATATATAAAATGGCATGCGAAATTATGATAAAGTCACTGGAAACTCCTTTGAGCATGCCGGAAACACCACAAACCCATTTGGGCACACTGAAGAAACGATCAGCCTACTAGTGGGTTTGCGCATTAATGTAGAAAGATAACTCCTTACCCGCGTTCGTGTTTTGTAGTTTTCCTTTGTTGTAGTTTATGGATTGAATGGCAGCTCAGGCATATGGCTGCGGGCTGACAGCGGACAGGACCGACACACACACGGCAGCAGCAGCACCTCTGTATCCGCCCTCCGTGCGCCCCGGGATGTGCCGACTGTCTCCTGCTTCTTATGAGGAGAGTCACCACCTGCTCCGGGTGCGCGATCCCGAGCGCGCGTCCGTGTCCGGGGACTGACTGGTTGTCTCTCGGCGAAGTATTTTTGGATTGATTAACCAGATAACAGAGGCTGAGAGATCAGAGATGTGTTTGGTTTTTTATCCATAATATATAAGTGATGCATCATCATTTTTCCTGCGGCCTGTCATCATCAGGCATCCACAGAAGGCTTTCTGACCAATGTACAAAATGCCTTCATCCGGGTCCAGTAACAACTGTTTAATTTTATCCAGCAATAATGTCCTCTAAATAGACAAAAGTGCACATTTTGTGTGTAATTGTTTTAATGGTTTGGGCTGCATCATTTAAAAGAGTTATCCCCCACTTTAGCTTTGCACTGGAAAGTTTTAGCAAAATGATCCAAATCAATGCAGCAGAAACATATTTTGTGTTTGTTTGTTCCACCGTTCTGCTTTCTTGTCAAAACCTGGCGCCTACATTACCCACAATGCAACTTGACCGCTGTTGCAGGTATAAAGAAATTCACTACCACTCTCAGAAAGTCTGGAGCAGATCCAAAAGCAACGTTCACTGAATTACTGGTATTTTCATATTTTACTGATTTAATGATTTGGGTAATGTTCTATTTCTGTGGGTTTTGTTTCATGAAAGTCTAAATCAGGGGTGTCCAACATACGGCCCGTGGGGCAGAACCGCCCCCCCGAAGGGTCCAATCAGGCCCACTGGAGGACTTTGCAAAGTGTAAAAATTGCAGAGAAGTAATTAATTCCAATTCCAAATTTATCACTTTAATCTCAGAAAATATCTTTTCCCGTAAATTTTACGACTTTAATCTAAGACATTCTGAGTTTTTTCTCTGAATAATACCCATCTCTCCAGGGTCCATAACATACTTTTTTCCCCATTTGGCATGGGGAACTTTCCATAAGATCATCTCTCAATGTAAATCAAACCAGCTATTAAGCTAACTAAAATATGCCAATCTCTAGGTATGGTGAAGTTTGTGTGATGATATGTGTGTGTGTGTGTGGGGGGGCATTAAGCTCAATTTCCAAAAGAAGTTTTTGTTATTCCTCTTTTTAATCAACTTTAGCATGGGGGGGGCACTGTGCATCATTTGTCCGTGTGACTGAAAGCTGCACCTACCGGTAGCTCTACGCATCAGTAGAGATCTTAAATCTTGAGTTGTTTGAGAGAAAATAAACATGACCTGGTGTTTTTTTCCTCAATGTAAATCTATAAAAATAGAGAAACAGCTGCTAGAAACCTGCATCAACAAATTCAATAATATCCAGTTTGGTTTGGTGCAGTGAAACCCTGTAGCTCCATTTTCAGGGCTGGTTATGTCTTGATCATACAAAGTCAGTTGAGTGCAAAGCTTCACAGCAAGACTTATTGTAAATCTACACTATAGGAGCCTGCTGTGTGTCAGCAGATTTAATGCTATTGTTTTTGGAGAAGGATTGTGTACAAATCACTTGAGGGAATTGGTTGACATTTAAAATGTAAGTATCATTTTGTCTGCAAAGAAAATGCTTGTTAGCAGGATTGAACCCAATGAAACAAGCTTTATACACATTTGGTCTGACTACAAACAATGCTGACAAGCCACTTAGTGATGTGTGAGTGTACCACACAGGGACGCAGTCTGCTGCAGGACGATAACAGACAACATTTAAAATGCCTTTAGAAATGTACAGTGTGTTGAGGTCTCAAACAGCTTAAATTTGTGTATGTCCTGTGTATAAAACATGCACACTGTGGGTTTATTAGAATCTGTTACATACAATTAATACATGTTTATTTACAGTGGTGGAATGTAACTAAGTACATTTACCCAAGTACTGTACTTAAGTACAAATTTGAGGTACTTAACCTGTGTCTTTTCATTTCATGCCACTTTCTACTTCTACTCCATTACATTTCAGAGTGAAATATACATTTTACTCCACTACAGTCATCTGACAGCTTTAGTTACTAGCTCATTTTATTATGAATTAAAGTATGCAACAGTATATAGGCCTAAAGGTACAGCTGAAATGATTACACCATTAAACACTTTTTTGGATGGTTTCCTGTCTCTAAATTGTAAGGACTTTTAACACTTTAAGTACATTTTTCCGATGATTACATACTTTTAGTTGACATTTCAACGCAGGACTTTTACTTGTAACAGAGTATTTTGGTGTGGTTTTAGTACTTTTACTTAAGGATCTGAATATTTCTTAACCACTGTTTATTTATCTGTGTATTTTTATTATGTTTTCTGGTTAAATAAGTGTGTACGCTGATGATACTACAGTGGCTATTCTTGGTACTTAAAAACACATTAAAAACTATTTTTTTTGCTTCTATTTCAAATGGAGATTTCCTCATATTGCTTCATGCTTGCAGTCTGCATCAGGCAAATTTGAGAATGTTATTAAGAGCTCATGGCATTTGAAGGGACCCCCTGCTGCTCCTGTGTGCCTCCTGTGGGAGTGAGATAATGATGGGAGTCGGTTTCAGTGGCACACATGGGATCAAAACCATGCTGGAGCACCGCCAGGTGTGAACTGTAGCTGCAGGTAACGCTGGTAGCCTACTCTCCACCAGTAATGCACCTAGGGGTTAACGTGGAAACATTGTGGAGTAATTTAACCCTCATGCTGTCCTCGGGTCAAACTGATCAGTGTTCTTTTTAACTACCCAAAATAACATGATTGATTCCACACAACGCTCTTTGGCAAGTACAAATATCTACTTTCATTAATTTTGGGGCGTCTTATTCAATTGTATCGCATTTAAAGTGTTTTTGAAATAGTACTGAGTAAAAGTTGACATATTCCAGTCTGTTATTATCCAGCAACATACTTTCCTTAATTTCCATAATACCTAATTTCTGCTTTTCTAACTCAAACATAAAATTATTTTTATTGACCATAAATTCTAAAAATAACTGTAAAACTTGTTAATAAGTTAGTGTTATGTGGTGTTGAAAACGTCAAAAAAAGTGACAAATATTGAGAAAAAAAACCCTCAAGTGTTGAAAAAAGGGACAAAAACATAAGAAAAAGTTAAAAGCATTGATAAAAAGCGTCAAGAAAAGTGTGGATTTTCAAAACGAAGACAACACAAGGGTTAACTGATCCAAAACTTCGGATAAAATATCCACATATTTAAAGGGATAGTTTGGATTTTCTTTTTTTAATGGGGTTGTATGATGTACTTATCCATAGTCAGTGTATGTAATGGTGGTTGGCAAGCCCCAGGTTAAAGAAGCAGGCAGGAGTCTGACACTGAAGCTGTACTGCAGCCAACTAAATAAAATCAATATCAGTTTAAGTGTACGCTATATTAATAATATTTTCACCACTTTACCTTGCTGACAGACAACCTTGTTTAAACGGGGGAACTGAGGCCGTCCTATGCTCATCACCAGACTCCTTTGAACAGTGATTTTACCTCGCAGGACACAGGAGTAGCTGGTCTACCTCTGCCTTGATCGGTTAGTGTGTTTGTGTTCTTGTGTCGTTGGTGTTTTAAAGTAATAGGGAAACTTAAGGAAGCAGCTGTAGACTACAAACCTCCATTCTCTGCCATGCAGGTCACATTACAGTTTTTGTTAATGGAGTCTTCTGGCTTTGAAAACAGAAAGGATTAATCAAAGCAACACCATTTAGGCTGTCTTCTGTAATAGAGCACAAAATAGACAAACAAAACATGACAGGGACATTTAAATGTAGTTAACAGAATTGGATTTTTGCATGGCGGCGTCAACTGGGGGTGGCTGCTCAAATTGAAAATATATCAACTTTTAGCAATAAAACATTTTGCGTATCCTGAGCGGCGACGGCCATGAAGTTACATTCAGTGGATTTTCGGGGATTAACTGAACTGCAAAGGTTTTATTCCATTGTGAACAGTTATATTATTATTAATAGATAATACATTTAGTGTTTCCAAAACTTAAACAAAGCTGTCTGCTGGGAAGGTAAAGCTGTGAAAACGTCTAATGTAGCATACACTTAAACTGATATGGATTTTTTTGATGGCTTAAATACGTTTAGCTGCCGCCCCATCCACAGCGGAACATTGCTTAACTTCTATGTCGGGACTCCCGCCTGCTTCTCTGAAACTGGGGGGTCGGTGGGGGGGTGCCAACCGCCTTATAGCCTACTATAGATAAGTAGCCTACTACGTTATATAACTCCACTTCAAAACATCCAAACTACCTTTAATTTTTGGAGGAAAATAAACACCGGGAACTGGTGTGAGGCCTGCTGAAATTGAGACTGCATGAAAACTAATGAAAGCCATCAGAGAAGTAGACAGAGAGAAAAGACCAACAACTCCAGGTTGGTTCTGTCTTGCACAATTTTAAGATCCATTTTTGTATAAGGTTTAATAACATTAAGTACATCAGACAAAAAAGGTTGGGAACCACTGCAATAGAAGAGCCAGAAGAATGTGTCCTATTAAAGGCCATTTGAGTGATTTCATGAGTGTTTATAACTCTGATCTGACATTTTTGAAATGCCCCAGTCAGATATCATACAAAAAAGTACTACAAATTACCCAGGAGACACAAGAGAAACATTTTATGGATCTTAAAAGTGGTGACAGACAAAGCAACGTGTTGTACGTTTCGGGTCACAGGACCAATCAAATTGATGTTATTGTTACTTAGAATCCACAAAAGGTTCAGCTACAGTGGGTTGGATTCAAAGCTCGAGAAAAGAAACCGCCTTTTGAAATCATTGTTTACTGTAACTACTGTAATTAGTGTTATGCAAACAGTTCCAGTCAATGCTGCACTGTTTTCTCAGGGCCTGTTGGTATCAAGAGTTTTATGAGATTTGCCTGTAATTGGAAAGTTATGGTTTGTCCCCCTGCAGCTGCAGAGACAAGTCTATTCAAAATAACTTTATGCCTGGTCACGGGTCGGTGCACTGACAGGGAACGTGTTAGTGCTGGAGTGTCAGTGTGGGTGGGAAGTTCATGTGCAGCACCTGAGAGTTCTGGTTCTCTTTTCAAAATGTCACTAAAAAAGATGACTACAGTGGGGGAAATAAGTATTTGACCCCTTGCTGATTTTGCAGGTTTGCCCACTTACAAAGAATGCAACAATCTATAATTTTAATCATATGTACATTCTAACAGTGAAAGACAGAATCCTAAAGAAAATTCCAGAAAATCACATCATATGAATTTATTAAAATTGATAACCATCTGATGAGGAAAAACAACTATTTGACCCCCTGGACAAACAGCATGTTAATATTTTGTAGAAAAGCCATTATTGGCCAGCACAGATGTCAAACGGTTTTTATAGTTGGTGACAAGGTTTGTACACATTTCGGCAGGGATGTTGGCACACTCCTCCCTGCAGACAGCCTCCAAATCATTCAGGTTCCGAGGTTGTCGCCTGGCAACTCGAATTTTAAGCTCCCTCCAAAGATTTTCAATTGGATTCAGGTCTGGAGACTGGCTTGGCCACTCCAGAACCTTGATGTGCTTCTTCTTCAGCCACTCTTTTGTTGCTTTGGCGGTGTGCTTAGGGTCGTTGTCGTGCTGAAACACCCATCCTCGACCCATCTTCAGTTCTCTCACTGAGGGAAGGAGATGTTGGTCCAGAATTCCACAATACATGGCCCCGTCCATCCTCCCCTCAATACGATGGAGTTGTCCCGTCCCCCTTGGCTGAAAAGCACCCCCAAAGCATGATGTTGCCACCACCATGCTTGACATGGGGATGGTGTTCTTTGGGTTGTACTCAGTGTTCTTTGCCATCCAAACACGACGAGTTGAGTTGAGGCCAAAAAGTTCTATTTTGGTCTCATCTGACCACATCACCTTCTTCCAGGCCTCTTCTGAGTCGTCCAGGTGGTGAATGGCGAACTTCATGCGGGTCTGTACATGTTTCTTCTTGAGCAGGGGGACCTTGCGTGCGCTTCAGGATTTCAATCCATGACGGCGTAGTGTGTTACCAACCGTTTCTTTTGTAACTGTGGTCCCAGCTTCCTTCAGTTGATTCATCAGTTCCCCCTTGTGGTTTTGGGATGATTCCTCACCATTCGCATGATCAGGGACACCCCACGAGGCGAGATCTTGTGTGGAGGCCCAGACCGAGGGAGGTTGGCGGTGGTGTGGTGCTTCTTCCATTTCCTGATAACTGCACCGACAGTTGATCTTTTCTCTCCAAGTTGCTTTCCGATTCTCTTGTAGCCCATCCCAGCCTTGTGCAGATCTACAATCTTGTCCCTGATGTCCGTAGAGAGCTCTTTGGTCTTGCCCATGGTGGTGATGTTGGATGCTGGTTGTTTGGGTGTTGACAGGTGTCTTTTATACAGGTAACGAGGTGAGGCAGGTGTATTTGATGTAGATAATTGGTTGGGATTGGGGCTGTGTCTTAAAGAAAGACTAACTGGCTTGTAGGAGCCAGAATACTTGCTGTTTGGTAGGGGGTCATATACTTGTTTTTCCTCATCAGATGGTTATCGATTTTTATAAATTCATATGATGTGATTTTCTGGAATTTTCTTTGGGATTCTGTCTTTCACTGTTAGAATGTACATATGATTAAAATTATAGATCGTTGCATTCTTTGTAAGTGGGCAAACCTGCAAAATCAGCAAGGGGTCAAATACTTATTTCCCCCACTGTAGATGACTTCCATGTAGGAAAAGGAAAAGGGGGGAGGTGTGTGTGGGGTACTGAGTGTACTGATGCCTGACAGAAAATATTCCTGTCCACATAAGCTATTTTACAGTAATAAAAAAAGCAGCTCAGTGCCTACATATATTACACTTAGATGCCACTAAATCCACAACACATGGGTGTCTTGCAGAACTGGTGTGTGGATGTGTGTGGGTGGGTGTGTGCGTTTGTGTGTTGGCAGCCATAGGGATAAAAAAAAGCAGCAGGACCCCCTGCCAGACCCCCTCATGCATCATCAGCCCACAGCTCCCCAGCAGGCATCAAGCTCTTTTACCGCCAGGGGCAGGTTGGATTGTATTTTTTATTTTAATACGGGACAACTTTCAACTCTCCTTGCTCCTCTACACGGCTGCAAGCTCCCCCCGACACATGCTATGAAATAACCACCCACACAGGTGAAACGTTTTTCACCATTTAATTAAAATAAATCGATTGTCAGGATAATACACACAGTTGTGCTTAGTGTGCTAAAGTGTGATGCAAATTGGTTTTATACTGTATATAAACACACACACACTTGTATATCACATATATGTACATATGACAAATACAATATTGTAATGTGAGTCCTCATGTCCAGCAACTCTCACTTTGGGAAACATTTTCACACCAATTAAAAGGCTTTTAAAATCACATACCGCCTTAAATTCAGATCTTTACGATGAACTCACCAATAGAGTCAGTCACATTACAATCACACAGTAGCTGATGATCGTTAGAACTAGGTGCTGCAGTATTATTGCCTTTAAACAGTTGCATTTCTGATTACAGCTTGCACTTGTACATGCCAGCTAATTACATTAATTCCATGGTGAGCTGATGCATTAATCAGAGACAGTTAGAATATTTAACCTGAAATATGTAGTGTTAGTTTTGACACCAAGCCCCTTGGGAAAGATGTGATATATCATTCCAAAAAATCAAACATGGCAGTAGCATACTGCCACCTTGTGGAGGACCGAGTGCTGCTTCTCCCGCTGATCAAACATTTTCCCTGATGCCACCTTAACAGCTACACAAGTGACAGTGACAATGATTCATTTTTTAATCTCAATTCATTCAATGGCAGTAATAAAAGAAGAACAGGAGACTCTTCCCTGTCTATGGCGTTAGATTGCTGGGAAACAAAAGTAGATATTTGTGTGGTATTTGAAGTAGTCCGAGTGCTGCTTTTATCACATTGGCCTCAAGGCACATTAAACACACTTTATGTAAAAAGTGTTACCGCTGAAAGCTGCAATTATACCCGCGTCTTTCTCTCTCTCGAACACACACCAGCCAAAGAATTGCATTCGCCCAAATGGGTGCACAGTGTTGTGTTGTGTTGGTAGCATGTCCTGATTGCAAAATTGATTTTTCTACAAGTTGAAGATCTCATCTGTCATAGCAGTCTGTTTAACTAACACAGCCAGTGATGATTTCACATGAAGACATACTCCAGATGCTGAATGAGATCAATAGGCAGTAATGATAGTAGCAAACTAAGTGATTGTGCAGGATATTGGACAACCTGCAAAAAAAAAGCAATCGTGTTGATGAAACCAGAACTAAAATCAACAATGTTTTAAAATGAAATGTAAAAGCTCCCTGTCGATGATCACCTTTAAAACTCTTTTCTTTTTTGAAACCAGCGTTGCAATCAGCCATTTACTTAGTAAATAGAGCTAATCCGTAGCCGTTGCTCGACTTCGGCGTTCTGACCCCTGCTCAAGCGCGAGCCTCCAGCGCTCTCATGAGGGCGTCAGAGCTGCAGAGTGTTGGCTGGTAGCCGGTAGCTCGTACTTGAAGACCACGCTGAACAGCTTTCCTCCCAGGCGGTCGGCCAGCCACGAGTTCTTGATGACGGCCATCTTGAGGCTCTCGCAGCTGAGCATGGCGTAGTAGTTGGTGTGAATGGCTCGGCCCATTCCCTCGATGATCACCAGGTCGGTTTTTCGCTCCCGCACCACCATTGCCAGCACTTTGTCTAGACGACTAGGCAGAGAATCACACGTTTTTGCTGCACTAATACAATTTATGTAATGAACTCTCCACAAGGTGCTCAGAGTTCTGGCATTTAAAAGAATAGATGTGCAGCCTAAAGCCTTCCTTCCCTCTAGAGTGTAATAAATTGCATCTACCTCAGAAGGACAGTCTAATTCTAGGTATTTCACAGGCTTATTAGTACTCCCTTTAAAAAATATCAAAGAACCAACCTCAGATCCAGGCAGGGTGAACTGGAACCACTCTGGACCAACGTCAACCTGTCCTCCCTCAGACCGGCCCTACACAACAAGCCACAGGTCACAACACATCTCCTTCAATGGTTTTAAAAAGCTTTTCAGGTGTGAAATCAGACAGAACATCATGTCTTACGCGTAACGTACACGGCCGGTTCGTGGAGCGTATGTGTTGCGGAATGTGTCTTTTTTTTTTTTAAACTAGCCACACCTTCTGTGCACTGACGGCGTAGGATTGTGTGAGCCACAGGCGAGATGCTGAGCTTTTGCTCTGGGACTGTTATTTTTTCTTCAGTATTTGGAGCCGGTGCAGCGCTGTGAAACATCAGCTGTTATCAGAGGACGCAGGTGAGGGAAACAAGAAATAAGAACAGAAACTCTCACAGCAAAATTGCCAATACGCTCACGGACAGTCATATAGGACACTGTATGTTCCATTTCTGTGTAAACACCTTGCGTAAAAAAATATAAATAGAAGACTGTCCTATTTCTACGCTTGTAGAGCGGATCGGCGCACCACTAACACACCGCTCGCATGCCTGGTGTCGCCAGTTTCATTGACTATAGAGGAAGTGTAGTGATGGAGCATTCGCTCTACATGTACATGTACAATGAAGCCGGCCCACTAGATGCTACCAAGGAAAGATATTATTAGGGGTGGTGGGAGAAAACAAAAATCGATAGAGCATACTATTGCGAGTGGCAATACTGTACAGATAATCAGCTGCCAAGTATGGATCTTTTATTATATATGTGTTGGTCAGTTTGTCCCATTTTGCAGCAATACAATTGAAGTGATATGAACAAACAGAGAAATGTGTCTTTTTAGATAAAACAGATGTTGACAAAGTTTCCTTTTGGGGACGTCATTTGAAATTGGGAAAAATTACAAGTTGGAAAAAAGATTATAAATTGCAATATATCGCAGAATATTGCAATATGTTTAAAATTGCAATAATATCGTATCGCGGCATAAGTATTGTGATGATGTTGTATCGGGAGGCCTCTTGTGATTACCACATCTAATTAATATGTTATAATATGAATTCATTACATTTGTATAGCGCTTCATCATAGACACTCAAGTGCTTCCGGGAGGGGGGGTGGGCTACTACTACTCTCTAACACCAGCAATGTGTAGCACCCACTTGGGTGATGCACAGCAGCCTAACAGACGCTTATCAATACTCACTGAACCACTGGATCCATAGCAGCGATGCTTTCGGTCAATATCTGCAGTTCACCGTTCGTTACGTCATTTAAAGCCGGACCGGAGTTGCTGGCCAAAACAACCTTTGGAGGTTGGACGGAGAGAAGAGTGGGATTAGCATTTTATAGAATATATTTATTTTTTTTAATTCTTAAGAGTTTCTTACCTCTGTTCCTCTGGAGAGAAGCTCTCTGACAAAAGGCATCACCCCTAGAATAATGTCTACTCCACTATTATCTACGAAAAACATGGCACACTTATGAGGAGGACCCTGCAAGAGAAAAAAACAGGATGGATTGTATTTGTGCACTAATCATCCTGAGTGCACAACACAGACACAGTATCGCAAGTATAGAAAATGTTACTGAGCACTAAAAAGGCTGTTATCTGTGTTTTTTCTTTGTGCTTCTGGTAAAACCTCGAACCTCTCCCCCACCAATAATGCTTCAATAAATAACTTGGCTCTGATAGAGAAGGAAGTGAAAGAGCCTGACCTTTAGTCTCTCAAACCACTGGTCATAGGAATCAACAAGCCATGGCCGCTCTGAGGAGATCAAAAGAAATTAAAAAGAAATTCAGTCTTAGGGTGTACTACCTCTGTGCAAAACTAACCCACAATTTTATCTGGAGTCAAATGGCTCGTCAACATAAAAATACTTGGATACCTTCCAATTGTCGTTTAGCCTGCTCAAACCCAAACTCAGGATCCGATTCAAGGACGCTGCGTGCCATCAAAACAAAAAAAGGTCAGACAGGAATTTGGATCATAGTGTAAAAGGAATCCCAACACCAAACTTCCCAAACATTGAGATTGACACTAAAATATTTTGAATTTACCAACAATCTCAAATCAACCCTTATCAATTCATTTCTTAAAGAGACAGGCAGTTGAGGTCAAGATTATTGGGATTGCCTGTCAACAGAACTGGGATGCAGTTACATTCTTTGTTGGGATGCAAGCAGCACTGTCATTGATTTTTTTTATTTGGTTTACCATCCATGCAGCCGATCGTTTACAGGCTGGATAACTTTTCAAAACAATGTAACACTGCCAAATACACTGCTGCAGCGGTGAAAAACTCCCTTTTCAAAACTGTATGAAACTACAAGACATGCTAGTGGAGCCTCTCCCACCACCCACACTCAGAACAGAGCAAGCAATCAACCAGGCTGCGCATAGGATATATAGAACATCCATTTACTCCACTCACTCTGACACGGCCTTGGCTCCCCAGTCAAAGACATTCCCAGCCAGGACGCCCCTGACCAGGGCATACTGTCTCTCCTCCCAGCTCAACTCATCCAGGCACTTTACTGCCTTCTGGTAGTACTTGAGAGCCATGTCATTCTCCCTCTGTTTAATCTACAAGAGAACAGAGATGGAGAAAGATGTGAGAAAATTTGATTTTAAGAAAAGATTTGCCTACTGTATATGCTAGGCCCAATTTACAGTATGAGGTGAAAATAAATGGTCGGTGTGATACCATGACACTGTATGGAAACGTCACCGGATCAGTGAGGACAAAAGCAGCTGTGTAGCACACACAAAGAAAAACAACAACAGGTTGATAGATTTCACTCAGACCTTAGAGTAGGGATCAGGAAAGTTGAACTCGTTTAAACAGTGTTCCCTCGTGTCTAACAGACTCCTGACAGTGAGGGATCCATAAGCACTAGGTGAGAAGAAAAGCACTCTACGTTAGCCAGAGAGAAAAACAGTCACACAACAGGGCTAGGGCGGTCGGTGCAGAGTACTTTTTACCGATATTTTCATTTCAATCTGATCTTTTAAAAACTCGGTACTGAAATACACTGGAGCCTAAGATAACTATTAGGGGTGTAATCACAAGTTTAATTACGATGCCATATTAAATTGATTCTTTGCACAACAGAAGGATATTTGCTGACATCACAAAGTCTGCCACGATACAATTCCAATAAGATTCAACTCAGGGGCCTGACAGCATCATAACCCCATTCAAGACAATCAATTACATTTATATCAACTTACAAAAGAAACTCAAATTTGATTCAACAATTTTCGTAACTGAGCTCTTCCAGACATTTAAAAAATAAAAATCAATCTGTTCTTTTTTTAATAAGAAGAACAGAAATGAAGCTCCTGTTGTTCTCTACAAAGTGTCACATTTCTCATGCAAATGTTTTTCATCCCTTGATGGCCTTTAAATAATTGCCATGGAGATTTCAAAATAAAGGTATATCTTAAAGACAATGATATGTACTAATGTTTTTACTTTGCATCGATAATATTGGATTGTTGCTCTTGGAATTGATATATCGATCCAGACTGATGTATCATTACACCCCTAATGTGCTCCTGACTCCTAAAAACCTGAATTGTTTTTTTAACATCTAGATTGCCCTTTTTCACTGATGAAGCACGTGGACAGTTACAGCAGGTATGAAGACATGCAGCTAATGCAGACGTTGAAGAAAAGACTTGAGGTTAAGTCTACCAAAAGCAACCTCTGGGTCAAACAGATCGGCCTTGCATGCAAAAAAAAACAACAAAAAAAACAGTTCCCTTACAAAGGCTGGTGGCGGAGGGTCTGAAGCTTGTGTCTGTATTTCTGGCGGAACTTCTCGGCTCGCTCGGCTGCTTCCGGCATGTCAGGCTGGCTCGCTACAGCTCTCTTGACCACCTGTAAGAACAATGTAGAAACAGCCGTGTTCACAAGCTCTGCTGAGCACAGGGTGGGAAGAAAATGACAAAATCAAAACCAATTCATCTCGTATGAGAAAGTGACCTTTGTACACCAAATGTACCGTCCATCTCTGGGATTATCTTGTCTTAATATTGTCATGGATAACTGGCTAAATATAGATATACAAACGTGTTTTTGTCTTTATAGTGCAAATACAATGTAGCTTGATTACAAAAACCCTACTGTAAGCTATCAATCTGAAAGATTATGCTTAGAACGGTTTTGCTTCAGTTTCTTTGTATCCAAACTGCTGTTTTAGTATTTCTGTTTTAGTATTTCTGTCTTTCATGTGTTAATTATGAAAGCTGAGTGACAAAGAGCACAGGATGTTTCCCTGAGGGCAGAGTCCATAATGTGGAGGAGATGCCTGGCCCAACCAGGGATAAGAAGAAAAGCTACTGATTGCATGAACCAAATAACTAACTTGACTCCCAACTCCTTTAAAAAGACACTGTAGTGAACAGCCTTCAGTCACTTTCTGTATTCATGCTGAAGTGCTCTCTACCTGGCTCTACCTGCTGCAAGTAAACCAACTTAAGAGAACCAGTGATTTTGTCCATTCTGCATAAAATAACTATCCTTAAACAAACGTCAATGCAACATTTTGGTGCAAGAATAATCTCTTCAAATCTCTTTTTTTCAATTATGTATCTGTTCATGGGAGGACGCGGAGATTAGTTTTGACACACACGAGAATTGCATTGCAGATTCAAGTTCATAAACTTGCTAAATTAACTAAACACATTTTTTTTTTTCTTTTACTACATTTTCTCCTTCAAGAAAAGGTCTACCAGCATTGTCCATATTGCACGTCTTAATTTTAGACTGCTATTGTTTTCCAAAACACAAAGCGCCATCCTACCCCGTCTAGGGCCTCTTCGAAGCAGTAGAGCCAGTATTCGCGGGCGTGAGCGTCCTCGGTGAGGTCGACAGTGTCGGGGATGTAAGATGAAGCGTCCTGCAGCAGAGGCAGATTCACCAGCTTCCCCTCCAGGCGGTCCATCTCCAGCATGTCAAACTAGACACAACAAAGACGGACAAGATACATGCTGTCTCTCTTGTTCATTAACTGAAACTGCTTAAACTTTCAGCTATGACTCTTTTATTATAGGACATCTTTTACATAATAGTTTCAACACTGGAAGATTTCAAATGCAGAGGAAGATGCAGTAAGTAAGGCAGAGTGGTGACAGGGGACTCTAGGGCAACTAACGTTAACAGCCGTTAACAGCTCCTACTGCTCTACAAAGACCACACAGAGGAATCAAAAGGCAAAGCAGCTGTTAAAAACATCCGTTATTACAGTTATTTTCCATCTTTCTTGTGTTGTAAGAAATACTGGTTCTCTTTCTTTGGGAGCTGCCTTAGCTCTTAGGTTTTGAGTGCTTTGCTACGTTTCTTTTCTTTTCCTGTATTAGTCATGAGATGTTTTAATATTGTCTGATTTAATGTCGTTGGACCCCAGGAAGACTTTCCTACTACTTATAGGAAACCAAACCAAAACTTTACAGTGAATGATTTGACCAATATATGATTAGGTAAAGGACCAAACAGTGGCAAGATCAAAGCTTAGCTCAAAGGAAAGCTGCTCTTAGGTCTCTCTTGTTATTGCATAAGTGAACAAAGTGAATGCCGGACACGTCTAAGTACTGAAGTCGAGCATCTACAGCTAGAGAACAAGGCACTGTAAGCAGGAGCCACGCGTCATCAAACCAGAGCACACAAGTAAAGTCGACGGAGGTACTTACGGAAAACTGAAGGAGAGGGTTAAGTAGACAGAGGAGTGTGTGGAGAGGAAATGAAAAGAAAGATTATCAAAGATGAACGTCTGATGTATGATGTCTATGGATTCAGTGAGGATAGTGGTGATGGTGTGTCAATAAATAAAGTTTAAAAACATAAGAATTTGATGGAAGGTGGGTAAAATAACACAAAAAAAATGACCCAGCAGCAGAGTGAAAATAGGTCATGAGATGTAAAGCGACATGTGGTACATGACCAAGCATCAAGACTTAGTATCCGATCACTCTCTGCTTCCTCTGGAGACTCACTGTTCCGCTACGTGCACGTTGCATGGGATACATTTCTGGAGACACGCTCATCAGGCCCGAGCTTCCCGCGTAGTTCTCACCCCAACTGTACTGGTTTGGATCTAGAGGGGTACAAGATGAAATTTTTCAGTGGCTTGAATACGTTTACACACCCATGATAAAAAAAAAAGCTTTCACATCATCACATACCTAGATAGGCATGGGGAACTTTCCATAAGATCATCTCTCAATGCAAATCAAACCAGTTATTAAGTTAACTGAAATAACAACATGTCAATCTCTATGTATGGTGAAGGGTATGTGATGATGTGGGGGGGGTTAGTTTAATTCCAAATACCAAGGGAACTTTATGAAGATGCATAGTATGATCCATGTAATAACTGGCCTTTAAAAATAAAAATACCTGCCTCTATGGGAATTTAACATAGGGGGGTGTATACTTATGCCCCCTGTATTTTAAGGAAGAACATTTATTTATTTACATTATTCATTTACAAAGAAAATTGGTGTCCTTTAAAGGTTGGATTTTCCAAAATCTTTTTAATTAAGGGTTAGGGTTAGGGTTCCAAAAGATGTTTTTTTATTACTCTTTTTCATCAACTTTAGCAGTTTTTTTTCTCTTATTCATCAACTTCTATCCACTGTATAGAGATTATATATGAATTATAGAGCATTTTATTATTTATTATTATTTAAAAAGTACTTTTGCCAAGCTAGCTAGCTGAATTTAAAGGGGGAAAAATCTTGTTAGTTATTTCGATACTAACTTTATTCTGTTATTGGTCCTTGTGCTCTGGCATTATTGACTATATCAGTCCTTCTATATTCAGCCATGGCTGTGAGTTAGTTATATGTTCATGTGAAAGATAAACAGACACACACATTGGAGGTTCAGTAGTTTCACAACTGAAGTCCAGAGATTTTAATCAGACCTGACGTCAGTGCAAACATCTAGAAAAGTGTCTGCACAAGTTCAGCGACATTGTTTTCATAAATATATATATATATACACAGACACAGACACAGACACAGACACAGACACAGACACAGACACAGACACAGACACAGACACAGACACACACAGACACAGACACACACACACACACACACACACACACACACACACACACACACACACACACACACACACACACACACACACACACACACACACACACACACACACACACACACACACACACACACACACACACACACACACACACACACACACACACACACACACACACACACACACACACACACACACACACACACACACACACACACACACACACACACACACACGACATTCTTATCTTTCAGCATTATAGTTAGGGATAGGTATATCTATATATACAATAACCCTGTTGATGTCAAATTGAGGACAATAATATGCATTTGGAGGTTTTTCCTTACTGTCCTCCTCTGCTCCTTTGAGAAATGCTCCAATGGCTCCAAGATAACCTTCATGTCTTAGAAACAAGGCCTGAACTTCCCCCTACAACAACAACAACAACAAAAAAAAAGGTAAGGGTAATGACTTAACCAGTCTGGGTTGTAGATGAAACACTGCCAAGTTCAGGTGATAACAAACCAAGTTTAGGACTAAACTGAGATATATCTGTGATACAGAGAAAAAAAAGACCAACTGTTAGGGACTCTTGTAGAGCACCAAGACACTTTGTGATCACTATGTAGTAGCATTGTTTCCCCTATACTGTAATTGCACAAGCCACTGCAGGCCAGGAAAAAAAATATGTTTTTCAATGCCCAAAAAAAGGCCAAATATCCATTGTGTTTCCTTGATTTTCATTATGTCTGTGGTTAGTTCACATCAGTAACAGCAGGACTGCTAAATCAGAAACAAAACAACAACAAAACATTGTTGCCAGGGCTGTAGTCAAGACCACCTTTGTTGAATCCAAGACCAGGACTAGTCGAGACCAAGTCCAAAGAGGTTCGAGTCTGAGTCAAGGCCGAGTCCAGAACAGAAAAAGAAAATGTTACCACATAGAGAAGGCTAAGCAGCTCCTAACTCTGCAGTTAACTTATTGCATTGTATGCTGCCTCTGCGGGTGTCTTACCAAGTTTGACGTTGTCCCACAGGTTTCCAAAATGGTTGCTTTGAAAAATTTGCAGTCTGCCCTTTGTTTCTTAATAAGCACAGTGCTGAGAAATTCCTTGTGATTTCTATAACCACAATTGGATTATGGCAGAATTGGCAGACATCTTCATTTGTTACAGGGTGTGTGAATCAATGAAAATGAATGAAAATAATGTTAGCAGGGCATGCAGATGCAAGGCTTGCAAAGATAATCTAGTGTGTGACTGGTTATCAAGTGGCCAGTGTTTCACTTCCCCTCCAACATTAATAATTCATTACTAAACATAATAAAGACACCTGGACTTGGTCGAGACCAAAAGCCATATTTGGCAGGACCAGTGGCAGAGACAGAGACAAGTCCAAGTCCAAATAGCAGTGAGTCCGAGACCATAGAAAAACCGACTTGAATCTGGACTAGAGTACTACAGCTCTGGTTGTCGGTGGTGTTAGCCTACCGGTTACAAACAAGCTCAGTAGTGAACGACGCGCTAACAGGCCGACGGATTCAATGATGCTGTTTTGCCCTCATTGTTCTTTGTGAAGTTTGCTGGAAGTGATGTATTGTAGTGTTTTATGTGTGGGGAGCACTGCGCCTGACTTCATTTTAAAAATGAGCCTTTAAAATGAATTATTGCTTGTACGGAAATAACATGAGTAAAAGGCGAACCAGCTTTAAAAGTGACACATTTTCTTTTTAAATAGGTGCTGTGTGGTGGACCTAGGGAATACACTGAATAGGGTTAGTTGTTTTTCACGTCAGCAGAGGAAGAGGCCTTGCCTTGGTGAAGAAGTTGATGCTGTAGGTGATTGTGTGCATGGTGACGGGGTGTCCTCTAATGAAGAAGCCTCCAAAGTACACTCGGGAGAGGTTGTGGAGTTTAGCATACAGACAGGCCAGCTGCCCGATGTCGTTGCTGATCATATGGAGTAAGCTCTTGGCCATGTCTTCTTTAGAGAACTCTACAGATTTAGAACAGAGTTATATGAACATACAGGCAATATCCACATCACAAAACTGAAAAGCTGTTTAAAATATTTAAAGGTCCCATGATATGGTGCTTTTTGGATGCTTTTATATAGGCCTCAATGGTCCCCTAATACTGTATCTGAAGTATCTTTTATATAGACCTTAGTGGTCCCCTATAACTGTATCTGAAGTCTCTTTTATATAGGCCTTAGTGGTCCCTAATACTGTATCTGAAGTCTCTTTTATATAGACCTTAGTGGTCCCCTAATACTGTATCTGAAGTCTCTTTTATATAGACCTTAGTGGTCCCCTAATACTGTATCTGAAGTCTCTTTTATATAGACCTTAGTGGTCCCCTACTACTGTATCTGAAGTCTCTTCTCTGGGCGGGCAAAGCAGAGAAAGGGGAGGTAACCTTTCCCCTTATGACCTCATAATGAGCACGATTCCAGATTGGCCCATCTGAGCTTTCATTTTCTCAAAGGCAGAGCAGGATACTCAGGGCTCGGTTTACACCTATCACCATTTCTAGCCACTGGAGGGACCATAGGCAGGCTGGGGGAACATAGGCAGGCTGGGGGAACGCATATTAATGTTAAAAAACCTCATAAAGTGAAATTGTCATGCCATGGGACCTTTAAATACTGCCACTAATATATGGACAAAACAACTGCAGCAATTCTTTAGAACTCCTTCAGTAGTACAAACACTTTTTCAGTATTCAAATTAGGGAGCATCCTACTTCTTCTTCTGTAACTTCCTTCTGTTCAATGGCAGATTAACAAATTCATATGAGCATTAGGACGATTAGGTATCAATATCTTAATCCTGTTCCATATTTTCAAAACAAAACTGTATAAACTACTCAATAACTGCAGCAGAATTTGCTTTAATAGCCAAACAACAGGCTGTGAATTTCTGTTGAGTCTAGTTCAAAAAACAGATAACAGAGAGAACAAAACTGTATCAGAACTGGGTGAGAGGTCATGAGTTTACACAGACACAGAGTTTGCATTAGAACTGGAAAATATTAAGTCTGCCTTGCCAAGATGACATCACAAACATGTCTCAAGTCCACAGTGCTTTGATACTCAAAAGATAGCTGTGGTACTGCTTTAATGTACAGTACGTTTTGATCCAATTATTTAAAAGAGTCTGCCTATAAAGTCTTTCATTACACTAACCTAAACCTACAAGATCCTCATAGAAATTGAGAGAAATCCATAATTGATTTGGAGTCTAAAAGTGTGCAGACATCCTTTGTGCCCTCCGGTTAAGTATTTTTGTCTTGCACCAGAGTATTTTGTCTGGATGTGCACACACTTGGTCCCTCCCATGTTTCACCTTTGTCAGCAGTTGCAGACTTTCCAAAACTGCTCGCAATAAGATCTCCAGTCAAGCCTAAAGATCCATAAGATCCTCCGTAGATATCTTTGACGAGCATATCGACACTTGTGTGCTGCCCCTTTGAGGCCAACTGTAGCAACTCGTCAAATCTCTACAGGATAGAAAAAGGGTAAAGTTCACGAGGCTTAAGGGAACAAAATATTGCACTGAGCAGCCAACCTTTCCTGGAGGACCGTTACAGTCTGACAGTTAAACTAGAAAAACGTATATAGGATACCTTAGTTTTGGTGAGCAAGGCTCCAAGGCCCCAGAACGTCCCTCCTCCTATTGAGCTTCCTCCTATTCGCTCAAATTTGTCCTCAGATTCAACCTGTTGTAGAGGAAGAGAAGGTAACATTGCCTTTTGTACGAATCAAATATAGTGAGAGAAGAAGAAGAAACAGGTTAATACAAATGTTAGTCATCTAGGTCCGCCATTTTTACACACACTACTGTAGAGGCTTAGCCCAAGATTTAAGCCCAAAGGGCTGTTTCATGAGTAATTTACGCACTTTTTACCTTTTTGATCAATGAAAGTCCAAGTCGTTTTTGCTTGTATGCATGTAGGCTTGTGTAGTATTGTGGTGTTGGTGTGTGTGTGTGTGTGTGTGTTGTCAAAAAACTGTATGTGCTTCCGGGTTACACCAAGGGCTCTTACGACTACTATACTGTACAGTAGATAAAGACGTAAGACGTGTGTGCCATTAGCCTGGCTCCGCCCTCCTACATGCTTCTGCTCAATTTTCATTTTCCTTCAGTACTCCGTCTGGGTTTGCGCTATATTCGCGGGTTTTCTCTGGTCAAATATTTGGCGGTCAAATCAGCAAACGGAGGGAGTGGCTGAGAATGATGACGTTGAGGGGGAAGCCATCACCTTCCATTAGCATCCCATTGACTGCAATTCATTTTGGCGCCACTTTGACAGCGAATAACTTTACATCTGAAGCAATTCAAGACTCTATTTGTCCGCTGTTTATTTCTAAAGAAACAAGACAATGTATAAAAGGCTCCATTACCTTGTAGCTCTCGTCATGGCTCCGTAGCAGATGTTTTTGTAAAAATAAGCTAACGATTGCATTATAACCACTCGACTTAACATTGCATAGTCGACAAATCACTGAATTGTCAGGAGAAGCTCGCAGACAGTTTGGACTTACATCAGCTGTTTATGTTTAATTACTAATGTTAGTTAGCAGTAATTAGCCTGTGCCTATGTTATCTCCTAACATATACCTACCTCTCAGTCTCTGCTGATTGGGAATGATTGAGATTTCTCTTGCACAGCTACCAGAAGACTTACAACTTTCAGACACGTTGCCCATGTCACATCTACGTCATCAAGCTGAGTTGGAGGCTGCGCAGTAACGCCTTGCCATCACTGGAAAAGAGCTTCTATTTTCCTTCACTGGTAAAACTGGCTTTAATGTACATTATGTTTTGTGTGTGCAGACATCCTTTGTGCCCTCCGGTTGAGTATTTTTGTCTTGCACCAGAGTATTTTGTCTGGATGTGCACACACTTGGTCCCTCCCATGTTTCACCTTTGTCAGCAGTTGCAGACTTTCCAAAACTGCACGCAATAAGATCTCCAGTCAAGCCTAAAGATCCATAAGATTCTCCGCAGATATCATTTTTCTTCAACAATGAATGTATTATCAAAACAACTACTGATACATTTTCTGTCAAAGGGCCAACCAGTCAACCGTCTATTTGTTATCTCAATAAACTGGTTAAGCAAGGAAACTGCCTTTCACAAACCAGTGACAAAACTGTGATTCGTCAGTTATCACCTTGACTATGGACACCCCAGAGCCGATGTTGACAAGCAGGTAAGGGAAGATATCTGGCTGAGTCGTCTGGAAGCGGAACTCTGAGTCTGCATGCTTGGCGTACACGAAAGCCTCGTGGGGTATGTTCCTCAGCACAAAGTTACATCCTTTGATGAGGCAGGTCATTTCATCCTCTTTGTCCACTCTGCCACAACGCAACACATAAAAGACTCACATTAGAATAAATCATCCTCAGCCAGAGCAGAAGATTAACTGTTGTTATTCTGCATTTGGTAAATCATTAAGTATAATGTGGAATCTTCTTTGTTTTTTACAATATTACCAGACATTTACAGTTTTCTAGACAGAGCAGCTGTCTGCAGCCGTGTGTGTGTGTGTGTGTGTGTGTGTGTGTGTGTGTGTGTGTGCAGTCAGTCAAATAAATACATAAAGCTGATTCCACAGATTAGTTCCTCTTTCTCTAAACTGAATCACAAGATAAACATTTTACTGAAAAAAAACCCCAACAAAAAACAATAACATATACGTACATATATGGTTCTCAATGCTAATGCCATATGAATGCTCGGTTGCCATCTCACAATGTTTGGTTAGCAAACAAAGTCGATACAGCATAGTATTGTGATATTTTCAGTGGCAATACTGTATTGATACACAGGCGCCAAGTTTGGATCTGTTATTATATATGTGTTGGTCAGTTTGTCTGCTTAACAATCTCATTTTGCAGCAATAAAATTGAAGTGATATGAACAAACAGAGAAATGTTTCTTTTTAGATAAAACAGATGTTGACAAAGTTTCCTTTTGGGGACGTCATTTGAAATTGGGAAAAATTAGAAGTTGGAAAAAAGGTTATAAATTGCAATATATCGCAAAATATTGCAATATGTTTGAAATTGCAATAATATCGTATTGTGGCATAAGTATCCTGATGATAGCGTATCCCCCCAATACTCACTTGAGTCCAAGTTTCCTCTCAATGAGTTCTTTGAACTTGTGCGCCCCCCCACCTGTGGCTTTGATAACTTTGGTTTCCGTGTTGACCAGGTGGTCTTTGACGAAGTCCAAGCATGTTTCTATGTAAGCATTTTCAAACTTGATGAAGTGCAGGCGTGCAGTGACCTCTTCCTGCATGGATATTTCATAGAGGTTGTCACCGGTCGCCTCCTGGGGACACAAATTAGACAGAAATAGAGGGGAAAAGTGGAATAACGTTCATTACATCCCATTGCCATTTTCTCTGCTATGTATTTTGACAGAGAAAATGCAGGCTACGATGCAGTCTGGGCTTAGTGGGATGTAGGATAACGTGGCACTATACCCAGGACCCCACAGCTTTTACAGAAACTGATGATAAAACACATAGTTACCTTTGTAGTGTGGTCGAAAGATCGCACTTTGGCCACCTTGTGTTGTACAGTTGAGTAGTATGCAAGCTTTGTGAGAGATCCACCTGTTCAAGCAATGGAAAACAGCATGGATAATGTCAGTTAAGAAACCCGTGAGGTAGTGGAAGCTAAACAAGTGACACACTGGATTGAAACAAACGCGTAAACAACTGTGAAACTGTGCCGTTAGCTAAACAGGGACGACAAAGCATCAACACAGCTAGCATGGAGCTAACGTCAACGCTGGCGTACTTGTCAAAGTTGGCCAGGTTTGTTTGGCACACAACCGCTTTATAAGAAAAATATCAGCTTGAAACCTCATTAGACATACATCTTCAACGCAGACAGACTTGCTGTCAGCATTAACGTTAGCTTGGTCTATTTAACTTTCACGTAAAGCCATGTGTTGTTACCGTTACAGTATCATAGCTGGTCTATAGACACGCAGAAGAGCTACGTTCCCGCAAAAAAGGCTGAATACATAGAGACAACTTTTATATTCCCAGGTACCTATATCTATTGCGAATCGCTTTGCGTTTTCCAAATTGCGGAATATTTCGTCAGGCGGAAGAGTAATGCTTTTATCCATAGTATGACCACTTGTGCTGCTGTCAACTCGAACAAATTCCGCCATGGTGGGCAACGATTTGACGCTGCGTGCGTCGCTCGTCTCCTCGTCCAATCAGCATCCACGTACAGCGTGACGCGTGTGTGCGTTGTCCTGTAAACATTTCAGTGCTATCATATGAACATACAAACACGTCTGGTTTAACAACTTGTTTCATATTATGTATGAAGATTAAATATGTAATGCATGTTGTTTGCACGTCTAGTCACAAATTATTTAACCCTCCTGTTGTCTTCGGGTCATTTGACCCCTTTCCAAAAAGTTTTTATATCAGAAATGTGGGTTTATTTCAAACAAATTGTCCAAAAAAGTAACGTGGATGGTTCCCTACAACGCTCCTCACAAGTTAAATAAATAATTAGTTCACTACTTTCATTGAATGTGTGTTTTTTGTTAATTTTATAGCATTTAGAGAAAAAAAACAATTGGTAAAACAACTTGAAAAAAAAGTGTAAAAAATAGAGAAAAATGTCAATAAAAGTTACTAAAATGTAAACAAATGTCAAATAAAGTGACAAAAATGAGAAAAGATGTCGAAAAAAGTAACCAAAATGTAAAATAAACAAAATAAAAGTGACAACGTAAAAAAAAAAAAGCTTTCAAAATTTGGGGAAAAACCCATGAAAATTTCAAAAAGCTCACAAATAGTCGACAAACTTTGAAAAAGTGACAAAATCATTGGGGGGAAAGACACAAAAGGGGCGAAAAAGACGGCCATAACCTTGATAAAAAGGATTTTCATTTTAAATTTCCAGGTCGGCGGGAAGACAACACGAGGGTTAAAAAGTAGTAGACAACTGCTATTTGGGGTGCATGTCAGAAAAAGGCAAACGTATGATATAAAATAATGTATGATGAAGTGTTATTGTTGTGAATTTGATCATAATAATTCTTTAAATCTGTGGCAGCTATAGACTAAAAAACAATTTAAATTTTTATTTTTTTTCACTAAACCACTTATTTAGGTGTTGCCTTGTGAAACATGACATACAGGTAACACTACTACTGCAGCCACTGCCAAATTCTCTCAACTAACAGTAATATTGTAGCAGAGTTGTTTTGACTGTTGATTATTAATCCACTAACAAGCAGAGGCTTGTAGGTTGGTTAGTCAGTACTTGCACTTTGTTAAAACTCACAGAGCTATGCTTTTAACTTTTAAAGGAGATCTCAAAGTTTCCAAAAAAATGCCAAATATGTCTGAATTTGGGGGAAATTTGTGTAAATGTCTTGAGTTTGAATATTTCACTCAGTAATAACGTCATAAAGCTTCAATGAAACGTTGGAACAAGCTGATACAGTAGGCTATGTGATAGGCTACAGAAATGTTGAGTACATCAAAGTTTTATTGCAGAAATGTGAAGTATGGGTCCCCAGTATACAGAAACTGCTGGATGCTAATTTGCATATGTTAAGCAATTTGCATAATTAGCATTATTAGCTTAATCGTCCAGTTTGACCACATATTTAGCACTGTATGGCCAATTTCTACAATATGTGAGTGGTTTTAGAGGTTTAGAGGATGCTGATTTAATTTCTGGCATTTTCAGATTTCAAAGAGCTAATTTTTGTACAAATTGTGATTTATTTAGGCAAATTCCAATTACTTTCAGGCATAATTATAGGTTATTTTTATGGTAAACACTTACATTTCAGACTCATGAGTGCTCTTGTGAATGTTGATGCATTGTTTTCAGGGTGAAGTGAAGCTGAATCCCCTCCTGACACCTTTGAATATACAATGCTTTTTGGATAAATGATGAATGTTTGTTTGGCTGAATGTTATGCACACTTCACAATGGGGCTCTGTGGGCTGGCTACTAGACTATTATGTATTACATATGTATTACATAATCTAACCAGTAGAGGGTAGTGGTCAGCCATAATAGAAATCAAAGTGTGCTCCATTAAAAGATTGTACATTCTTCATCACTCAGATGAAGACAATGCCAACAAGCAAATACAAACAATACAAACAAATGCAATCTAGTATAATTTACCCTAATTAATAATATAAGTCGGATAATGGTATTCACTTTTAATTGTCGTCAGTGATGAAATGACACAGCTCAAGATTCAGGTGATGTTTTTTATTCAAAAAAATTGAATTGGTCACATCATAGAGGCACTTGGCAATGATACATCACAGTAAAAACTTGTACTTGACAATGTACTCAAAAAGAGTAGATTTAACAGCTTCAGTATTTTCACTAAACACAGGGATTTTATTTAGTAAAAGCTAAACAAAGCAAGATGAGAGGGAAAAAACTAAAGAAAATTTTAACAGAAAATGTTGATAACAGAACAGATGACTTCAGACCCAGCATGGGTCAATAATCTTTTACAAAGTAAAAACATAATCAAGCACATCCAAAAGGAAGAAAAAGTGCTACCAGAATGTAGCTTAAATTTGCCAATTCCTATCACTGCATTAACATTGATGCAGGCTTGATAATGCTGGCCAATATTGGCCAAACGTAATTATATTGATTAATCAATAAGAGAATATATGGCATTCATAGAATAAACATGTTGGCCTACTCAATATTTTCACAAATATAAGATTTCATTTTCTTTGAAAATATATTACCAAAAGTACATAAAAATGTCAGTCCAATATGACTTTTAGATGAATTAAAACACTTTGCACAGACACCTCTACTGTTTCAGAATCTGATGATAACTTTTGACCAATATGGTCATCTCAGTTTGTCTGGTAGTAACTCCAGTCTGTAGGAGTCTACCACGGCCTCCAGACGGCGCTGTTGACTGGACTCTTCTCTTTGGTGATGCTGGTCTGGACTGTGGAGCTCAGAAGAGAGAAGTCAGCCTCTCTCAGGTTGTTATCAGAGGAAGACTGCAGCTTGTTGATGTGGTTCAGCAGTCTTCTCTGGGACTGGGTCTTCACCTGCTCTTTGGACAGAAATTGTGTCACCTCTTGGACACATCTGGAATAGCCCTGACCGACAGCTGCTGAGTCCACAGGTTGATCCTGCTGCTGCAGCCGTCTCAGGACACAAACTGTCATCTCCAGGATGTCTGCTTTCTCCAGCTTGGAGTCTGGCTGCTGTTTGAGGAACTCTGGACTCAGGAGAGACTTGAGCTGCTCAATGCTGCTGTTGATTCGCTCTCTGCGTAACTTCTCCACCAGAGGCTTTCTGAGCTGCAGGAAGAAGAACAAAGTCATTAATAATCTTATTCTGGAGTGAAATGTTAACATGAACAAAGACAACTTCTTATTGACAATATTTAAATCTTCTTGAATCTTTAATTTACCTTGTGGGTCAGAGTCTGATGCTCCTGAGAATTGGTCATTGCTGCAGTGATTGTAGGTGCCATGTCTGGATCTCTGTGCTGTAGAGGTCTCTGTAGAGAGAATCTGATCTCTGCTGGCTTCATCCCTCCTATTTATAGTCCCACATCTCCATATGAATGTGTGGGTCTTGGTCTGGCTGGAGTTTCTCACAGTCTCAGCCAATCAGAGAGCTTGGTGAGACAATAAGGGATGCAGCACACTTAATGCTGTTATTGCCTGGGGGACAATGGTTAGATCTCCGGGGAACAGGTGGAGGCTTGGGGGGGAGGGGTGGTATCTGGGAAAGTGGTGACCCTGTAGAGAGAGCAGATCTGCTGCCTGATGCTGGGATCAATGACTTTGACTGAACACACGCTTCATCATCTCATCACACACGTGAGACACTGACTGGGACATTGTACTCAGCATTAGTATAATAAGTATTGTTGCATTTGCAATCAAATATCAGTCCTTCATATAGTGTAAAAAAACTGAAAACACCATGATTTAAAAAATCACCTTTTATGTTGAAGCCAGCATCTTGCATTATTTTGAACAGGTATCACATGTGTTTTTTTCAAGCAAACACAACCTAAAACAATCTTGCAAGTAATCACAATTAAACAGTGAATAGTTCATACAAGCTTAGCTCATGTATCGTGATGAGACGATCACTGAGTAAAAGTCAGCAGAAAGTCGTCCAGATGAAACAGATGTGCCTTCTGTCTGGTGATAAGTTGTTCCAGTGAGTGACGAGTTAGTCAGGGTTTCCCACACTTGGAGCTGCAATCATGTGCACCACAAAAGGCACTTGAATGCATCGCCGGCGGCTATTGGCCCTGTTTTGATCAAAGGGCAGAACTTGGCGGCAAAAACCATCTGGAGGAGCACAAAGACAAGACCCTGTCTAAGTTTTGATGTCCAAAAGTGAAGGCATTTGAAGTTGGTTACGGGTTATTGATTAATTAAAGGAATACCATTTTTTTCCCTAAAACAAAGAAAAAATCTGTCCTCCCTCTCTTTTGTCTGTTACATTTTATTTAGAGGTTTCTTACAACACTTGGAATTTAGACAAAGGTATATGCATATCCAAACATGAAACAAGTCTTAAAGCCCTTGTTGTAAGGACATTGCACTGCAGTTTGGCATCAATCAATAGAATAAATAAAAAGGCTACATTTAAATAATGACCTGATAAACTGAGGGGAAACTAAGTTGGCAAAAGTGAGAGAGTTAGGCCCAAAAGAGAGACACACGAGGAATGAAATACAGAAAAAAGAGAGAATAAGGAGGGAAAAAGTGTGCCAACTCCCCTGGGAGGATAGTCAGGTGGCGGTGGGGTGGAGGATGCTAATCACACTGATCTGTGACTCTGCTCTCACGGCTTTCCCACACTCGGCCCACTGACAGAGCTCCTACTTAACAATAGACATGTGCCTTGTTAAATGCTAATTCCCCCCCCACACACACAAGCAGCGCCCAGCTCTCCCCTGAGGGTAACGTTTGTTGTTTCGACACAATAAGGAGACAAGAGCAGGAGAAACCAACACAAATATTTTGACTGGGAATGAAATCCAACAGCCAGTCAACTACGTGTTTCATTCAGGTGTAGAATTCCTTATTGCATGTAAACATTTATTTTTTTAATAAATAGTATAAACATTTAATAAATGTAATGTTTGGTTGTAGAAAAGAAAAGAAAAGAACAGGATATTTCGAAATGTTTATTAATGTGCAGTATTTGCCAACAATTATTATGTCTCCTATAAAGACAGATTTGACATTATTACAAATATGTTTTACTCAACAGTGTTATTACGTGTATATGTGTATGGGACGAGATATAGATATTGACCAAGCCATGAATAAATACCTATTTCTTCTATATGTGGTATTAATTAAATGTATATGCTGCAAAGAAATGCTTAATAGAGAGACTTAAAACAAAGTTTTCATCTTCTTTATTTATTAAAGTAACAAGGCTGTGCCATTTTGGTTAAAATATTCAAAGAATGTCTCTTTTAAATAAAGATAACTATAATAGTGTAGTGCTAAAATGATATAAAACAGATTTGATGACTTAAGATTTTATTGAATGTCTTTTAACTAATGACAAATCCTCTACATGTTTTATTTTCAAAGTGGGTCATTTTCAAATTTCAACATTAAAAATGTAGTCTAAACATACATGCCTTCATGTTTAGTGAGAAAAAATGCAAACATTTAAAATTCAGTATTGAAGAAGAATCCCCCCCCTCCCAGGCGTTTTTGTCTGGCCTGCCTCTTTTGTCCCACTGGGGCTCTGTGAGTGAGTTTTTCCTGCTTTCCCACACTCTGTCCATTTACTGCTTCCAAGAACAAAAGAAGTGTGTCTGGTTGCACATCACATTAATTATGGAGTCAGTTTACGAGTTTTGTCCCACTGCTTCTGAATGGAAATTCCTGTCATCAAGGCTCATCATTACCAGGCTTTTGCCAAATGTCTACAAGGAATGCAGACATTCTTAGGATTAATGAACATTCAAAAGCTCTTTTCCCCCTCCTTTGGATTCAAATTATTCCTCTGCATTCCAAACTGTTTATTTTGACGGGAAGGATAAAAGGGGGTCTATTCCTGAATAATTCTGGTCCTGGCTATAGTGCAAGAAGACTATGAATTTTATGTTGAAGCTTATTTGTAATAGCCTGCAATAAAAATTGTATTTGAAACAATGATCAAACCATCTTCATCCAGCTAAGGTTAACTATTAAATAAGTTGCACTGCATGCAAGATTGTATTACTTTCTAAAAGTTTCTGAAACTACCATCTCAACTGCAGATTCAGCAACATTACCAGACCACCTAGTTAAAAAATAAACCATTCAAGCAAGATGAGTACTGTTCATGCATTAGATAATTTGATATGTTTGCTTACATAAAACTGAAATACTGTATGTGCATGTTCAGTTTTAGAAAAATGAAAATGTGATTTTTTTGTAGCAATCCCACATGTGTGTGATGACATGATGAAGCGTGTGCTCAGTGAAAGTCATTGATCCCAGCATCAGGCAGCAGATCTGCTCTCTCTACAGGGTCACCACTTTCCCAGATTCACACAGAGCTCTGAGAGTCTCTCTCCATCACCCCACCCCCCAACACACACACACACAAACACACACTCACAGTCCTCCACCTGTTCCCCTGAGATCTAACCATTGTCCCCAGGCAATAACAGCATTAAGTGTGCTGCATCCCTTATTGTCTCACCAAGCTCTCTGATTGGCTGAGACTGTGAGAAACTCCAGCCAGACCAAGACCCACACATTCATATGGAGATGTGGGACTATAAATAGGAGGGATGAAGCCAGCAGAGATCAGATTCTCTCTACAGAGACCTCTACAGCACAGAGATCCAGACATGGCACCTACAATCACTGCAGCAATGACCAATTCTCAGGAGCATCTGACTCTGACCCACAAGGTAAATTAAAGATTCAAGAAAGACTTTAATATTGTCAATGAGAAGATTTATTTGTTCATGCTAAAATTTCACTCCAGAATAAGATTATTAATGACTTTGTTCGTCTTTCTGCAGCTCAGAAAGCCTCTGGTGGAGAAGTTACGCAGAGAGCGAATCAACAGCAGCATTGAGCAGCTCAAGTCTCTCCTGAGTCCAGAGTTCCTCAAACAGCAGCCAGACTCCAAGCTGGAGAAAGCAGACATCCTGGAGATGACAGTTTGTGTCCTGAGACGGCTGCAGCAGCAGAATCAACCTGTGGACTCAGCAGCTGTCGGTCAGGGCTATTCCAGATGTGTCCAAGAGGTGACACACTTCCTGTCCAAAGAGCAGGTGAAGACCCAGTCCCAGAGAAGACTGCTGAACCACATCAACAAGCTGCAGTCTTCCTCTGATAACAACCTGAGAGAGGCTGACTTCTCTCTTCTGAGCTCCACAGTCCAGACCAGCATCACCAAAGAGAAGAGTCCAGTCAACAGCGCCGTCTGGAGGCCGTGGTAAACATCCCAAGGACAAAAGTGAAGCTCATGAGCGAAACGAGCAATTGTACTCTTGGACATTTAACCTCATTCTCATTCTTGTAGTAGTCTCAGTTGTATTACCTTTTGTAAGGGTCATATCGTGTTGTATATTTCTGGGATATTTGCAGGTTAGCTGTTTTGTATTTCAAAGGTAGTCCCTTATTTCTGATTCAGATGTTACTCTGTGAGATAAACATTGTTCTGATTGGGAGTGCCTCTATATTGTCAGTGTCACTGACAATGATGCATGTACTTTTTCTCCATCTTGGAGATGCAGTTATTCATGTTAAGCATGTTTCAGATCTATGTGATATTCACATATAGATGTTCTGTTTATTGAGATGTCCTCTCTGGTTTATCTTTAAACATCTCAATCGTCTGCATTTTTAGCAGGTGAGTTTTGTGTGTTCATTAAGACAAATGTGCTGCTTTGTAACTCTGTGAGTGACAGCACTCATACCTTCAATGAAGGCCTTGTTGTTTGGAAAATGAATGTATCTCTCAAGCCAAGTGATGCGCATTAAAACAATCACAAAAACAAGACAAAAACTTTGTTTTCTCTTTTATCACCTACTTATCTAAATTACTGAACATAAGCTTCCGCATATTTCCAAATGCATTATAAAAAAGGACATGTATGAATGAATAGCTGAGCAGAATATTTCAGTAACATACCAACCACCAATATTTTATTTTATTTATAGTGTCACACCACAATAGGAGTTGTCTCAGGACACAATCTATAATTTACAAAGACCCAACAAGACTCTTGGTGGGCAGCAAAATGATTCCACATCTTGAAAATATGTCACAATGAGCCAGCTGCGATCAGACGGCTCGTTCATCCCTTTAAATGTGAGCTGATGCTTCCACGCTTTGTCATGCAGGAGTTCGTCACTGATGTCTGCAATCATTAATGTGTCTTTGTGAGGTTGCCGGGCCAACAGGAGCCTCCAGAAAAAGTTTCAGCATAGATTCACCATGTCTCTGTAAGCAGCTGTGCAAAGTAACTAAGTATATTTACTCAACTTCTAAGTACACATTTGAGATGCTCCACTACATATCCGAGGGAAACATTTTAGCCCACTACATTTATCTGACAGCTTTAGTTACTAGTTACTTTACAAATTAATGTTTTTGCACACAAAACACATGTAGTTGAAAAAATTTGATGTTATATTATAAATTAAACTACCCGGCAATGTCCAACTGTGATGCTTGGCCAATGAAACACTTGGTTGACAATTGATTGACAGAACTGTTCCAGTCAATGTGAGGATTTTTCTGCATTGATTACTTTCATTTTTAATACTTTAAGTACATTTTCCTGATGATTACAAACTTTTGGTTAAGTAACATTTTCAATGCAGGATTTTACTTGTAACGGCGTATTTTTACAGAATAGTATTAGTACTTTTACTTAAGTGAAGGATCAGAATACGTTTTTTCCACTGCTGGTGGAAAGTAAATTACTGCATTTACTTAAGTACTGTACTTAAGTTTTTTAAATATTTCTACATTTTGGATCAAATACACTCTATCTTATACTCCACTGCATTTATCTGAAAACATCAGTTGTTACTTTGCA
This sequence comes from Etheostoma perlongum, assembly GCA_026937815.1. Classification (NCBI taxonomy): domain Eukaryota; kingdom Metazoa; phylum Chordata; class Actinopteri; order Perciformes; family Percidae; genus Etheostoma; species Etheostoma perlongum. The sequence goes on along the minus strand of CM049374.1, from coordinate 21,037,035 downwards.
GATTCAGATTATCACAAAATATAAATCAGATAATGTATTATGAATTAAGCCATCTGGCAGTACAGTAGATGACATTTTAATTTGGAGTAATAATATAGTATTACTTTATAAGTGCTAACCAATCAAAATGTTTTTTAACCCTGGTGTTCATTTTATTCTGTTGGGTTTATTAGTTCAGTTTTTAACATTGTGTAACATTGTGTTATTGTTGTTGTTCTTTTGGAGGTTTTTCTCATCTGTGTTTTAACTTTATTCTTAGAAGCACTTTGGGCTCTATGCTTGCATGGGAGGTGCTATATAGATATGGAGATATATATTCAGATGAGAAATTAGCTTCCCCTTTACCAGCTGCAACATTAAAACAATAAACATATTAGTAACTCAATATTATAATCCAGTGATATAATACATATTATTCTGCATAATGAGTATTTGTTAGTTTATTTTGATGCCACTACTTTCACTTAAGTGAGATTTAAATGCAGGATGTTGATTATTACACTGTGGTATTACTACCTTTACTTATGTAAGACAGTATTTCTTCCACCACTGTGTGTAACTATGGGAATCAACAGTATTCTTTCTCTTGGAGACTATAGTACTGGAAACACGTCAGTCTCCAAAACGGGGCTGGGATCTGGTGTATGCAAAGGCCACAGTGTACATTTCACAGTATTTTCCCACTCATTATTCAGTGAACCGACTTTGCCCTATCTGGATTCCCTATGCTTCTCTGATCTGTTGTTCAGGGTTGTCCTGTGTGTGGTGGTGGCAGCTAACCCTCAGAAACCTAAGGTCATTTTCACAATTCATTGTCCGTCTGGTTTTATTTTCTAAAAAAGCTTGTAAAACATCAACCCTGATGTCTACAGTCAAGATATGAACATCAAAGCAGTGAGGTCACGTGAATGTTAAAAATGGTTGTAGGACCTTAACAGAGAGGGTCTACCATGGTGCAATGCTGCTGTTCATGGTGTTTAAAAAGCATTCATTTCACTAAAGAACTTGAACTATGATAATGATCCTCCCAAAAATCCCCCCCCACAACCCACCCAAAGAAATATAATTGTATGTATACATGGCTGCACTGATTCAGTTTTGAACATGGCGAGTTTAAATGATGTATTCCCCAACACTGATTTGAATTAGATGACATGAAACTTGATTTTCTTATATATTTATTTTCTTGAAGTCTGCAAAAGCACCAGAAACAAATTTCAATCCACTTTGGATGAATAAAAACACAAAAGGTGAATAAAACAAAATATGCATACATGGCATACACAAAACAATAACAAATCCCTTTTCAGAAGAAAGGGTGGAGTTTAAGGATATGACACATTATACCTTGAAACAAGGCAGTAAGACGCTGTATACATACTCCAATCACACAATATTAGCCTGTGCAGTATTTTCACAGGAAGAATAGATTAATATTGCTTTGTTTGGCCTAACAACTTAAGCAGATTTGACTGCAGTTAATCAGTATAGATTTTGAAGATTAAATTATATCTTTTTGAAACATTGGGTTTGTCTTCTGTGGTCTTGTTCGAACAAAAAACTACAACCACAAGAATCCCAAATCCCACAAATAGCAGCACAACATGTTTGAACGGGTCAGCTACGGACTCAGCCGGTGACCTCTTCACCTTTGCCTCTGAATCCCATTTTCTTTCTTTCTTCCTCTTTCTTAAAAGAAACCATATCATACAAAGGTTCTGTGGATCTGCTCATCAAAATGCAAATAACACATTGCAGCTGGCATTACTACAATCTGCAGCTCACAAATCAATCAACTGCAACTCTTGAACTGGCATTTTCCCTAAAGTCCATTCCTCTTTGTCTTTAAAAGCACAGTGGAGCCAAGTCGTCCTCTTCCTCAGGAAACAGACGTAAAATGTCCCTTGAATATTTGGAGTAGCCGTTGTGTGACAGCAGGGCTTTTCTCAATGTGAGCAAAGACTTTGTTTTCTCCAGGATGTCTGAAACAGGGATCCCATTCTGCAGGTGTTCTCCAATCAGAGCCTTCATCTTCTCCACTCCGGTGCTGCATTTCCTCTCCAACATGTGGAGTTTACACCTGAGAGAAACAAAGTCATTTGGTTTAGTTAAAAAGGAACTTAATACTTTCCACAGAAATAAAACAATTTTGAAGGAACATATATATGATTGAGAGTTTGAAGAACTGTAGCTTTGGCTTACCTAAAGAGCTGTTCCTTCACGCTGTCTTGTAGAGCGAGATCTGTGTAGAGAGCCATTTCAAGGTTCGCTTCTTGTGGTGGAAAGTTCTGATGTTGCTTCAGAAGGTTCAGAGGAAGTCTCCGTTGACATCTGGGTCTGCCGCTCGGCATTTATGCTGTTCATCCTGCGTTCTTTCTGCTTTGTCAGCCAATCAGGAGGCTCGGTGCTCAGGACAATAGAGTGAATTTAATGCCTGTCACACAGAACAGGTGGGATGTTTTATCTTAATGCCATACATCAGCAAGGTCAGTGGGAAAATGTTTTTCCTGAGGTGGACATGGGAAAGATTTTTTTTCTGATGCATAGACCTGGACATTGATTTTAATTGAATATCCTTAAATTACACTATTCTAGGAATGTGAATAGAAAATATACATTTCCACTAACAACATTGCAATGTCTCAGTGGCATCAACAAACTCTCAGACAACAAATGCCCTGTCTTGTATTGAAAAGTTATGTTTTTTATTAACTTTATTTAACTTTGAAGAACCTCTTTAAATAAAACATCCATTAAACCTGAATACCATTTAACATAACACATTCTTCTTTTCAAAAAATGATCCAAAAGCTGCAATAATGTTTTAAAGTTGTATTTTGTGACTGTGTGTCTCAGCAGCTAAAGCAGATGGTTTGTCTGTGAAGTGGCTTTCTGCCTGAGAACAGTCCTGAGGCTTTGTGGGAGCAGACACACTTCTATTGTGTGTGCAGCTGAGCAGCCGGCATTCAGAAGTGTGGGAAGCCGTGTGTCGCCGTGGCTCCAAGCTCCAGAGAGAGAGGAGGGCGTGTGACCGGGGCACGTTCAGCCCTGTGCAGGGACTGTGGGAGCTTTGAGGACTGGAAGTGGGAAACCTGAGCCCCCTATACACAGGCAGCAGATAGACACACAGGCAGATGGAGGAAAGTAAACCCACCTGAACATGACCGCACATAGAACTTGCAGTTATCTAGCTGTGCTCACAGAGAATGCTGACCAAAAAAGGAAAAAAAAAACGTTATTACCGACAAGATAATTTATAACCCTCTCTCATCCCCGCACGCATGTGCGTCAGAAGGATTAGGTAAAGGAGAAAAAAGAAAACATGCCATGTCAGTGGTTATATTGTAAGAATGCTAATGATTCTGCTTGGAAAAAAACAATAATCAAAACAATTTAGCTAACATTTTTTTATTTTAGGTGTCTGACAGGAATTAGATATAACAGTCTGTGGCACAAATTATCACAACTCAATTACTTTAATAAACAATCAATCAAAAAAATGCAATTTTATGATATGATAGTAAACTGGCTTAATCTGTACCTATAAGTACCATCAACTAACATTTAAAAGATTTAAAAACATGATTAAAGGCTTAAAGCAATGTGTGTGTGTGTGTGTGTGTGTGTGTGTGTGTGTGTGTGTCTTCCTAGAAGAGGAACGATATACATGGATGAAACTCCATTTGGAGTGATGGAGGTTGACTGATGGAGGTTGATGCTAATTCACATTAATTGAAATTACAAATGGGTTTTTGTCATAAACTGTATTTTATCTAAATAACTCAATGAAAATAATGTTTATATTACTGTTAATGGGGGGGGTCTTATAATATGGGATTGTAATGGACCAACATGTAATTGCAGCAACCGTGACATGCAGAGTGCTACTTCTACACTTATTTTAAAATAATGAAATTGGAGCCGAGCTGCTGAAACATTTCAACGAGGCTTTTACGAAGACAAATCAACATGAGAACTTTTTTTAAAACTGTTTTTTTCTTGTTTATTTGAAAGGCACATCAATAATAGCTCTGAATGTTGCTTCACACCATAGACTTCAAGACACAATGTACTCAGTAAAGAAATAGCTGCCTTTATAAAAGACAAACACATCTGAGATGAGACTACAAGCTGCTCATCAATATTAGTTTCAAACAAAAACAATCACTTGCAAAACAGTAAAAACTGACCATAAAACAGATCAGATTGTTATTATCACATTGTGATGAAAGCAGGTAAATAACTTAAATACATGAATGTTGATTAGAGAAAACATAACAGTGACTGAAAAATTGTAACAATGTAATATTATGTTTTGAGTAATCACAGATTAAAATACATTATGACAAAGAATCCATAAAAAGACATTTAAAGTGTCTGATCAAAATGATCAATAACAATCAAAACATACCATATGTTCCCATAGCTTGTAGCCACAGTACATGAAGTACAGTGAGGTATTTTAATAATGTTTGTCATGCAACATGCATGACCAGATGATCTCTTTCTTAAATTGAAAGATACGGGTGTTGTCATTTCCTCAGGAAATGTCATCATGTAGAAAGAAAATAGATCTAATCTAATCTTTGACCAATACAAAGTATCACAGGAAAATTGTGACATTAATTAGCAAACCTTTTAGAAAAAAAGATAAACATTTGGATCTAACAACAGATCAGTTCTGAGTAATCGGAGAGATTAAAGTGAGGTAAGTCCATGGTGACAATATGTCCATAAAAAGGACAGATAAAGTATCTGATCAAAAGGATCAATAATAATCAAAAGATAACAGATGTTACCATAGCTTATACCAACATTACATGATGTACAGTGAGGTATAATAATTAATAATAATTGCTGATGCAATCAGATTTGCTTCATGCAACATGCATGACCAGATGATCTCTTTCTTAACTTGAAAGACATAACATTTCAAAGACTCCAGTCCAGTAATCTTTGACCAATATGGTCATCTCAGTTTGTCTGGTAGTAACTCCAGTCTGTAGGAGTCTACCACGGCCTCCAGACGGCGCTGTTGACTGGACTCTTGTCTTTGGTGATGCTGGTCTGGACTGTGGAGCTCAGAAGAGAGAAGTCAGCCTCTCTCAGGTTGTTATCAGAGGAAGACTGCAGCTTGTTGATGTGGTTCAGCAGTCTTCTCTGCTGTTGATCCTGCTGCTGCAGCCGTCTCAGGACACAAACTGTCATCTCCAGGATGTCTGCTTTCTCCAGCTTGGAGTCTGGCTGCTGTTTGAGGAACTCTGGACTCAGGAGAGACTTGAGCTGCTCAATGCTGCTGTTGATTCGCTCTCTGCGTAACTTCTCCACCAGAGGCTTTCTGAGCTGCAGAAAGAAGAACAAAGTCATTAATAATCTTATTCTGGAGTGAAATGTTAACATGAACAAAGACAACTTCTCATTGACAATATTTAAATCTTCTTGAATCTTTAATTTACCTTGTGGGTCAGAGTCAGATGCTCCTGAGAATTGGTCATTGCTGCAGTGATTGTAGGTGCCATGTCTGGATCTCTGTGCTGTAGAGGTCTCTGTAGAGAGAATCTGATCTCTGCTGGCTTCATCCCTCCTATTTATAGTCCCACATCTCCACATGAATGTGTGGGTGTTGGTCTGACTGGAGTTTCTCACAGTCTCAGCCAATCAGAGAGCTTGGTGAGACAATAAGGGATGTGGAGCAGCAACATGTTGAAGGCTGTACTTGCCTGGGGACAATGGTTTGATCTCAGGGGAACAGGTGGAGGACGCTTGGTTATTATCCTATCACACACTTCGGGGAATAACAGTCATGGAGTAATGTATGAATTACATGGAATGAAAATATAAACCGTATATAAATAAATAAATGAATATAAACTAAGTTGATTCTTTTATTTTTCTTGTAATGTATTTGAGCCAAAACCTAAAAAGTAGCAAGTGAAATCCCAATCAATCTTTAATTAACAATTTAGTCAGATGATTCCATCTCCTTATTTATTTCTTTTTTTTTTATTATTTTACTTAATCAAAAATGCACCATTTCATAAAACAGATAAGATGTTAGAAAGCAGTTTGATGCCCATTAATGTCACTTGAAATAAACCCAACACAATAATCGTGCTACTGTCCAGATGTTGCAGAGTCTTTTGACTCGTGCCTTATTGTCAGTGTGAGTAACAAGTTGAGCTCCGTTTCCCACACTGAGTCCCTGTAAGGTGTGGTCAATGAACCACAAAGGGACTTCAGTGACAGATGCTGGCTGTGTGTTGTTATAGAAACAGAGCCTGACATCATCAGCCATCTGGAGGGAAAGAACACCATTGGCTGTTTCTGACAGTCTGTCAAATTTGAACAATCTATCATAAAGTAGCAAAAATTATTTATCCTCTCATATTTTCAACTTCCAATCATTCTCATAGATTTGAACCTCCAGTATTAAATATGCCTTATATTCTTGACTATTAACTGGATCAAAACTTGAGCTCTCATGAGGGTGGGAGGTTTTCTGGGGGCAGCTGTTTCCTGAAGTGTGCCAAATCCCTTTGGAGAATGACTCGGCTGCTGGTTGGATGGATGTCATTCCCACTCAAATCTTGCCTCCAGCACTTTCCCACACTCCGTCTATTAGCAGTAAAGAGGAATGTGCCCCCTACAAATGGATCTCTGAGGACCCTGTGCACAAGCAGTGTGCACCACCTGGTGAAGAGGGTGACAACAAATACCCATTATAGTGAAACGTGGGTAGCCTACTTAAGCAATGTGAAATTAAAAGGAAGGACTTCACACTTTACAAACATATCCTAATTAATTAATTAATCAATATGGTAAAATACTACACGTCATGTTTGTGTAGGCTACATGGTCGGGGGCCTGAACATCAGGGGGGAACTTCTTATTCTGTATCATTTATCCACTCAGGCCACAATTAATGTGACAGGAAGTGCGTGTTCACCGTTCGCGCCAAAATTAAGATAGCTAACTCGAGTCAACAATTAACGTTAGAAAATAGTGTCCGAAACGGTTTGTTACTAAAAGTAATGGGGAGGACAGATAATACAGCACCTGAGGAAACATTAAAGGACAAGGCAAATGTAACAAGTGAAGAAATTGAGCCGCAGCGAAGCCAACACCCCTAAAAGACTGGAACCCCTGCTCTCCGTTGGACTCCTAACGACCATTCCTGGTGATTTGTGGACTTATGTTGACACGCAGGTCTATATAAAACTTTACCCTGTCCATTTACACTAAAGACAGACGAACAGAGCTCGAGTTGTATGTCAAAAAAACGTTTCAACAGTGAGCTATGGTTTACAAAAGAAAATTAGGATAGCTAACGTCAGCGTCAAAAAGGAACCATCAGAAGTTGGTCTTTAATTGTGACCAAAAGTGTATCGTCACCCCTGGAACTTTTTCACTGAACATTGACGGACAGCAGCGGGCCTTTGAGGGAAACCACACGTAAAGAGACAGTAAACTGAAAGCATTACACTGAGACTGTTCCACTTACCTCCTCCCTTCAAGTTTCTGGTGAGTAACTGTAAGCTAATGCTAGGGCTTAATGCTTTTTTGCTATTAGCATAGCTCTGTTGTCTGTTCCTCTGTTTGGGGCTACTGTAAAAATGTCGCTGTCCGTGGTGTTGAATAATGGACGTAACGTTAGCTAGTAAGACAGTAATATGTTGCAAATACGGGCGAAGAGTGTCTTTAGTTTCTAAAGTGTATTGTTGCTTGAGTTAGTTGTGTAACGTTAAGTTCTTTGTTAGTTCTTGTTTGTGCTCAATGCCGTTTATGCCCAGTGGTCTAGATATTTGTCCGCGTAAAACAACTTCTTGTCAACAGCTAACAAGTTTATGCTAATTAGCATAAACTTGTTAGCTGTTTAAAGCTCGAGTGTCACGAGGTTGCAATTCTGAGTATTTAGTAAAAATTAACCTAATTTTAGTTTCATTTACTTATTGTATCACTGGCAAAAAAAAGTCAAACTATAGGCTTTCATGGATGGAATTACACTCTTTTTAAAGTGGTAACGTTATTGCTGATTAAAATCAGAGATACAGTTACAACTAAAGGCCTAGCAACAATGTGAGGAGCCAGTCTCTTTTAACCTCTGAGGTCTGGGTCTATTGTCCCACAGGGCTTTGTGAGTGAGTCTCCTCTGGTTTCCCACACTCTGTCCATTCACTGCAGGAACAACCACAGACTGTAGTCTATGGGAACAACAGAAGTGTGCATTATTATGCATCTCATTAGATACACAGAAAAACTTTGGGACACTGTGAAGGAAATGACTAACATAAAATCTGGAAAGAAGGAATTTAATGTGTGGAATGAGTTGGACAAGGCTAATGATCTTGACATTTTCTGCGAACGTTTTGACCTGGATCATGAAACTAATGTGACCTGCTGCAGAGACCTATCTATGTCACTACCATGTGGCCAAATACAAGACAGAATAATAATGAATCCTAATGCTGTCACCGCTGTTTTTAAAAAGCTGAACTGAAATAAGGCCAATGGGCCTGATGGTATTTCATCTTTTATTTTGAAAACATTTTCGGATGAGCTGACTCTGGCTTGGAGCCCTCTATTCCAACTCTCTGTCGATACTTGTACCATCCCTACAATTTGGAAGACATCTGTTGTCATTCCTGTACCCAAAAAACAATGCTCCTGCTCACAGCATAATAATGATTATAGACCAATAGTGCTGACCTCATTATTAATGAAATAATTAGAACGTATAATGGTTTGTAATGTAAGGAGCCAGGTACAACATGCCCTTACCAATTTGCCTATAATAATGTCAGGGGTACTGACGATGCCTCAATCACAACTATACACTCTATCTTAAAGCACCTTGAAAATCCATCAGCTTATGTTTGATTATTATTTATGGACTTCAGTGTCCCTCAGACGCTGTTAAGTAAATTACAACAGATAGAGATGAACCCCTTCATTATTATCAGAATCAGAATCCTCTTTATTCGCCAGGTATGACAGACATACGAGGAATTTGACTTAGGTTGGAGCAAGCCTCCGGGCTCCATTATTAGATGGTATGGTTCTTTTCTGAGAGACAGGAAGCAGCAGGTAAGGGTCAACTCTACTCTTTCTGATACTCTGAACAGAAATACATGTGTCCCTCAAGGCTGTGTAAGCTCTCCATTACTTTTTTATTATATAAACAAATGATTGCAGAAACATCCATAGAAATGACCACATTATTGCATTTTCAGATGATATAACCATGTCTACTTACAAAAGACTCAGACATTGCTATCTATAAACAGGAGACAGAGGAGGTAGTAAAGTGGTGCAACAGGCATAACCTGACACTGAATGTAAATAAAACCAAATAAAGGATTTTTGACGCTGGGTCTATAGGAGATGACAGCACACTCAAAATTGAAGGAGTACTTGTTGAGCAGGTAACAACATATAATTATTTAGGCATACAATTAGACTGTCAGTGGGAGTGGTCCCATCAAGTGGAGTATGTTTGCTCAAAGAAATGTCAGCGTCTATATTTTTTTTAAGACTTTATGGAGTGGACAAAGATATTGTGCTACGGTTTTACAAGGCAACCACTGAATCTATTGTTTGTTATAGCATTTTGGCTTGGTTCGGTAACCTGTCCGTTAAATTAAAATCACAGCTCCAAAACTGGATAAAAAAATAATTGGCGAGATGACACTAGCTCCTCTTCAGGAGCTTTTTGAAGAGGCAGTGAGGAAACGGTCTCAAAATCACCCACAACCCAAATCACGCCCTGTTTGAGCTGGCGCCTTGAGGCAGAAGGTACAAGTTACCAAAATGCAAGCTTAGGTACAAGTTCTTGTTTGTGCCGCTTTCAATCAACTTAATGCATAATAACAGATAAGGTGTGTGTGTGTGTGTGTGTGTGTTTTCTGTGCTTGCGTGTGTGCGCTTGTGTGTTGCAGTGATGTATAGTTATACTTAAATGATGATAAACAATTACTGTGTGTGCTAAATTGTATCTTGATTCGTCAATCAAGGGTAGGAACGATGATGGAGACCTATCAAATAAGTTAAACTGAAAAATAAATATAGTTTGTTTGTCATCCATCATTATAAAAAGTAAAAATGATTCACAGTGACATGAGAACACAACATTTTCAGCTGGCAGTATTTGTTTATTTAACAAAGAACAATGAGCCACAAAGTATGAAAGCTCCAACTAGAGGTGATGATACATCACAACAACAACTTGTAGATTTCTACAAGACACACTGTACTCCGAGAGAGTAAAGGAACAACTGTCTTTATAAAAGACAAACCATTTATAATATCTGACACAGTTCTCAGTTTTTTCTTTTTTTACCCAAATTGTTCAACACATTTTCACTTAGTGAACAAAAGACAAAATTATTAAAAACTGACCTTACAACAGGTCACATTGTTCTTAGTAACCTCTGAATTCAATGACATCTTAAACAATAACATAGTCACTGGAAAACTGTGACAGTGTGACATTAAAGAAACCTTTTACAGTAAAAGGATAAACATTGTGATCTTAAAACAGATCAGTTTTCAATAATCACATGAAGTGAGGGAAAGTCCATTATGATTAAATGTCCATAAAAAGGACAAATAAGATTTTTTTCTTAAAATCTTAATTACCCAACAAGGTAATAAACATGTCCATCTGCCCACACTTGAGGTGCAGTGAGGCATGAAATTATCACAGGAAAATTGTGACATTAAGCAAACATTTTAGAAAAAAAGACATTTGGATCTAACAACAGATCAGTTCTGAATAATCGGAGAGATTAAAGTGAGGTAAGTCCATGGTGACAATATGTCCATAAAAAGGACCGTTAAAGTATCTGATCAACACGATCAATAATAATCTATAGATAACAGATGTTACCTTAGCTTATACCAACATTACATGATGTACAGTGAGGTATAATAATAATAATAATAATAATTGCTGATGCAATCAGATTTGCTTCATGCAACATGCATGACCAGATGATCTCTTTCTTGAAATATATTCTTGCTGTCATTTCCTCAGGAAATGTCATCTTGCAGAAAGAAAACACAAAATAGAACTTTCTGTACAACAGAAGAACAAGTCCATAACATTTCAAAGACTCCAGTCCAGTAATCTTTGACCAATATGGTCATCTCAGTTTGTCTGGTAGTAACTCCAGTCTGTAGGAGTCTACCACGGCCTCCAGACGGCGCTGTTGACTGGACTCTTGTCTTTGGTGATGCTGGTCTGGACTGTGGAGCTCAGAAGAGAGAAGTCAGCCTCTCTCAGGTTGTTATCAGAGG